>JAJMJV010000002.1:0-696403 GCA_030563725.1 Pichia awuae
TTATTTTATTTTATTTTATTTTATTTTATTTTATTTTATTTTATTTTATTTTATTTTATTTTATTTTATTTTATTTTATTTTATTTTATTTTATTTTATTTTATTTTATTTAACATCTCATTACATTACTTTACATTTTTTTTTAAATACCCTAAAAGGAATTAATATTTTTCACATTCTCCTGTTCTCTGTTGTCTTGTTGTCTCTGCTTTTAAGTCATACAAATCTCAACTATACTAAATTATATCATGGCTGATAATACCCTTGCAACATATAATACTCTTAATTTAGTAATACCGGGTGATTCAATATCTCTTGAAAATCAGCATTCAGAAATCACACTCGGTCCAAACGTCACATTGTCAAATGATTCAGTTATAAATCCAACAACGTCGGGCTTGTTTGTATCCCAAGTGTCCAAAAATAATACAACCTTGAATTATGTAGATTCTGCCAATGGAAGGTATATCCCTCAGGTTGGAGATTTGGTTTTAGGTACAGTTGTGGGACAATTCGGCGATTACTACCGTGTTTCACTCAACGAATTTAGTCAAAATGTAATATTGAATATTTTTGCATTCCCTAATGCTTCAAAAAAAAATAGACCACGTTTACAGACAAGAGATTTGGTATATGCTAGAGTCTGTGCTGCCGAAAAATCCGTGGATGTTGAACTCTCGTGTATTGATCCGGTTACTGGTAAAGATGGGGGTTTTGGCGTTTTAAATGGTGGTTATTGTTTTAATATTTCAAGTGCTTATGCCCGTTTTCTTTTGTTTACCCCAAACGCTCCAATATTGAACCAAATGGTTGAAAAGCTTCAATTTGAAATTGCAGTGGGTGTTAATGGTAAAGTTTGGGTTAAATCCGACACTTCAAAATCCACACTGCTTTGTGCTTATATAATTACTGAGTCCCAAAACTGGAAACAAAATCAAATCAGTGAAAATTTTGATCTGATGATCAAAAAATTCAAAAAAGTGTAAGATCTTTTATATTTTGTTAGTAAATAGCCAATTTCATCTACTATCCATTATCCATCATATATTATATATTTTACATTATAAATTATACATTAAACGTTGTCCATTTTCCATTATATATAGATTTAAATATGTTTATCTTTCATTCATTTACTTCCGCTCATGTTCATTTCTGAAACTTTCCTCCCTAGTACACGAAAACTAAAATAATGATCAGAATTAACGTTATCATCAATTATAGCTGATATTGTATTCCCTTCATCGCTTAATGATATATCTTGTTCTTCGTCTTGTTTATCTTTTTCTTCACTGGGATTATTACCCAATACATGAGATATATCTAGATTTTTAATATTTGGTAAATCAAGTGCTGCAATTCTAGGTTTCAAATATTCTAGTTTCATTAATTTACTTTGTCTAATATATTTATCCAAATCTCCCAGATCAATAAATGGATCTGCTAATTTTTTATACTCTTTTGTTAATTGTTCCATTTTCTCTTTATTCAATTTCATAGTTGTATAAAATGAGCTATCTGTAAAATCTTCACTTGATTCACTGTTACTGAAAATTGTATCATTATCGTTATCGTTATTATCTTCTTGTGTTTGATTTTCGTTTATGTAGCTACATAACCCTGCAACTGGTATATTCTGTGTAAAATTAGCTGATTTAAGATAAAAATCAACTGAATTTGAATCAACATCAGGTAATATGACGCCATGATTGGCCGCAAGTTTATCAAACAATTTTAAATTTTCCAATCTTACTGCTAAATCAGTTAATGAATCAAAACTTTTAGATGCATTAGATGGAGAATTGCATAATCCATCAGATCCCACGTTAAATTTATTAATTCCTTCATCTACTGATTCTGATGGTTGAAAGAGGTCATAATCATTGACGTCAGTTTTGATGATTGGCAATGATGACTTTTCAACTTCATTAAAATCGTCAAAAATATTATCTGTACCATAAAATCGTTCATCTAACCTTTCGAATCCTTTCTCTATTTTATCTAGTTGAGATAAACTAAACAATAATCCTTTACATTCCTTGCGATGTTCCTTAAATTCATTTTCATCATCAAGATAACACTGTAACAAATTCGAGATTTCTTTAAAAGCAAAAAATTCTTCTTCATCAAATTCATCATCATCATCAATTGCATTTTCGTCACCTTCAATATCATATAATTGCTTCAACTCACGATATGGTTTTCTTGATTTAAATGGTGAAAAATAATTACCTTCCTCATTTTCAGGATCAACTATAGATTTTATAGGTGAGCCTCGAAAACGATCACTAAAACTATTAAATCTTCTAGTAGTACTAGAATCCGAAATTGTTTTGTCGTTATCTTCCTTCTTTCTAAACAAAGAAATGATATTATTTGTTGTTGTTTTGGTATCTTTTTTTTGGGGAAGTTTATTACTAATTGATTTTTGATCAAAAGCTGCAGAGTAATTTCTAGTTGAGTTCATATTATATTCAAAAAGTTCATGCAATGAAACAAAATTTCTTGAACAGTATTTAATATTCCAATAATTTTCAAAACATCCAATATAGGGATCAATTTTGGGAGTCATAATTCCACGTTTTTCAAGATCTAAAAGAATTTTATTTGCTATTGACGATTCCCAAATTTTATTAATGTTTTGTTTTCTATCAATTAAGTTGCTATCATTATACCAGTGTGTATAAGAAATCGTACCATTTAATTCACTGATATTCTTCCGATTATGTAAATAATAATCAGTATTCAATTCCCACAACATAGGTGAGCTCTCCGAATAAACATAATTACCTAAAAATAAATTGATAGCTTCTTGTCTTTGCGCATCAATGAATGAATTACTATAAAATCTTTTCACAGATTCAATCATATCTCTTGAATGGGATGACCATTGATTTATTTTTCTATATGTCTGTAAAGTATTCACTAAATGTGACCCACCATATTGTAGTGCAATCGTATCACCGTGATCATGAAACATTTCTGTGAAAACATTCATAACATCACTGTCATATTCTAAATATTTTTCTTTGATAATTCCTAATGCGTGAAGTTGGTATCCTAATGCACGTTTTCCTATAACAAATTGAGCTGTATTAGTTCTATCTAAACAATCGACACAATTTGTTCTACAAACACCTTGTTGGAGTTTTGTGCCGTAAATAGTTTTATCATTGTGAAAAAATCCAGTCTTTTGTAAAGTTTCTTCCGCATAATTTTCAAGCCATTTAATGACATCTTGACTTCTTGATTTAGAAGCTCTTGACATATCCCAAGCTGAATAATCAAGTTTTTTGTCTTCTTGTAAAAATTGATTCAAATAATCAATACAATCATTAAACGCATCTAATAGCTTCATCTCACGTGGAATTTTTTCACGTTGTTTGATTAGATTTAAGATTTGAATAGGTGAACCATATCTTTCAAACATATTGTTAAAGTGTATTGCAGCTTTTGAATAAAATGGATCAATGAAACTAAGTTCAATTGGGGGTTTAGTCATTCTTAAATTTGGAGCAGTTTCTTGTGACCAAGATAATGGAATAGATCCACGATGTTGAATAAACGATGTGTATCTAGGGTTATTATAAAATCCCGCTGCAGGATCATGAAATGATGATGTTAACATATCACACACAATTTGTTCTGTTTCGACTTCATTAGCAACATCTCCATCATCATTCACCCCACGTTTGAAAAACCGTGCTCCTGCAAACTTATGTGATCTTCTAGCTATAATTGTTATGTAAAAATAAATTTGAAAAACAGAATTCTTAACTTGATCAATAAATCCATGGATAATTGGCTGAAACCAATCATAGTATTTATCAAATGATTGTCGTGCTGGTTCAAGCAGGGCACAATTCCACATAAATCTTTCATTAAATTGAAAAACATATGAAGGATCCACGTTACCATTGAGATTTAATGACTGTCGTTTATTTCTCATCATATTAGTTTGTAAAGGATTAGTTAAATCATAACTATAGCTATAGTAAAACGTTTTATTTAAATCAATATTTAGAAATATTTGAATAAATCTTGCTTCAGTTGAATTTTTTTCTGAGCTTTTGGGATTGTTCGTAACAGGAATCAAATCGGTTTCTTCAATGTGGTAGATTTCATGCCCTCCAAGGACTGCAACTTCTTTTCTTTTAGTAACCACAAGTAAATAATAGTGCTTTGTAAATTTGATAAAACCGAGTAACCCAACAGCTGTAAGTTTCTTTGTCAAACCACCTTCACTTGCATCTTCAATTCCGTTTAAAACTTCCATGATTTCATTTCTTGTAAAATAAACATTATCTTCCATAATTGTCAAATTGTCGGTATTAACCATATCAATTTCTAAAATCCGAAAAACAGTTTCTCTTGTATTACTGCCAACAATATACATTCGTTGAGATGTCACATAGATAGTGTATTTAGTCAATATAACTTTCCTTGGTCTGGTTAGTATCGGATTAGATTCTGCATTCCCCCCTTGAGAAGGCGATATAAGCACCGAATCTGCATCTCCACTATAATTTGTTTCATCACCAAAGAGTTCGAATTGTGAATTCATTCCTGTTAATGGAAACCACCAGGTACATCTCCATGTTTGTTATCACATCTGCTATATTGCGTATCAACAAATTTTTGACTGCGACATGAAAAAATATTTTGGTGTAGATTGAAAAATTTCAACACTTTTTCCTTGAAAATTGAAGAATACGTCAAAAGCACAACAACTGAACAGTTAAAATGGACGTTTACGCTTCGGTCACACAAAAACAGATTCTTAGGAAGACAAAAGTGTCTACAAAAAATGAAAAGGGTAAAAATTTCAACAAAACAAAAAAAATTGTTCATGATTTATTTGTGCAAGGTACAAATGATTCTTCGATTGTTTCTAAAAGGTCAGTTGAAATCTTATACACAGACAAAGTTGAAGAAAATTCTAAACATTTCTTTCAATACTTTGTGAAGAAATCTCCTCGTCGTACACCAGTTATTAATCGGGGATATTGGACTAGAATGAAATCAATCAGAATGGCTATTGAAAAAATCATTGAGCAACAACCACAGTTACAAAGAATAAATGTTATAAATTTGGGTTGTGGCTATGATCCATTACCATTCCAGCTATTGGATGATGATAAACTTAAAGGTAGAAAATTATTCTGTATTGATGTTGATTTTCCAGAATTAATTGGATATAAATCTCAAATGATACATATGGCACCTGAATTGAAATCTCTTATAGGTGAAGAATATCCAATCAATTCTAATGCGCCTGGAGTCATTATTCGTACCGATAAATATGCAACTATGGGTTGTGATTTAACAAATAAAGATCTTTATTGTAAACAATTAGATTCTTTTATGGCTAATAGCTCATCAACTACAAATATTTTTATTGCTGAAGTTTCATTGGCTTATATGACACCACAGACGGCCAATCCTATCATCAAAACTTCAGCTGAGTTTTCTAATTCGCATTTTCTTATTCTTGAACAACTCATGCCTGCCGGTGAAAATCACCCTTTTTCTAAACGGATGCTTAATCACTTTAAGAAAATGGAAGCACCATTACAATGTGTAGAAACTTATCCAAAAATAACCGATCAAATTCAAAGATTCAAAGAACTGGGATATACAAATGTAAATGCCAGAGATTTATTAACAAATTGGGAATTGGTTGATTTAAAGACTAAGGAAAATGTGGATAGTGTTGAAGCATTTGACGAATGGGAAGAATTTATTTTTTTTGGCCAACATTACATTATGTTACATGCAACGAATCAAGTAGATGTTGATGTTTATCAAGGTGAGTTCAAAGCTTTGTACGATAAACTTGAAGAATCTGATAATAGTTATTTTTTTGATCTACAATCCAATGTTGATCCAGAAACCCAAAGAAAATTTCATTCATGTATAGATTTGGGAGAAGTGAAATTTATTACATCAGGTACAAATCAGACAAGGTTATCAGATACTATCAGTTTACAATCTGGAAATATTGAAATAATTACACCAGATGAATTTAAGCCTAGAGTCGGTGCATCAAGTGTTACTGTTGGAAATGATGCGTATCTTATTGGTGGTAGAAGAATTCCTGGTGTTGGAATTGATGAAGTATGGAAATTTTCTGGTGATTCGAATAGTTATAGTTGGGAACAAGTCAAATCGCTTCCATCTGGTAGAGTCAAACATGCAGCAATAGCTTATAAAAATGGTATTTTGGTTTGTGGTGGATCTAAAGGTGAAGGATTTGTCTATTATAGCACTGTTGACAATGAATGGACTAATTTGGAATGTGATTTTGTTGGTCTACAAAGTTGCAAACTTGTAAATATTAATGATGAAGTGTTTATTATTGGTGGTAAGAAAATTGATGCAGTCTTAGGATTTGATTTTAACAGTACTGTTTATAAAGTTGAAGTTAATTTGGAATTAAAAAATGTGAAATTAATCAGCTTAATTGACCACCAAGCACTCGCAAGATATGGTCATCATATATTTTCTCATGGATCAAAAATACTAATAATTGGTGGTGTTGGTAAGAAATTGTATGACCAGTATGATACTATTGTTGAACTTGATATTGATAAGAGAACTGTTAAAAGTGTCAAAATCAATGACGAAATATGGAGTAAATCTAATGTGCTTATTGGCTCTGATGTTATTGCAAAGGATGATCAAATATCAGTAATTTTAGGTGGTGCAGTTTGTTATGGTTTTGGGTCTGTTTGGGGTGATGTATTTAATGTAGGACTGACTTCTAAGCCTACAACTGAGTTTAAATTTAATAAAGTTTAAATTAAGTAAAAATCCTTTCAAGGATATTATTAAATTATATAAAGTATAGCCACATGTATATTTCTAAAATACATGGATCTTGTAATGTGTGTGGATATAAAAGCGTAGAAAAAAAAACATATAATGTGAATAATAATGGGTGTCTGTTTAATAAATAATATTCATTCTATGAACATTTCAAAAAAATATATTGTAAACGCAATAAGCTTATTTATTTTCACCGTCGTAATCTAAAACACAACCCTTGGAAGCATCGGAAACTAATTGAGCGTATTTGTATAAAGTACCTCTCTTGTATTTAAGTTCCGGTTTCTTCCAGGTTTTCTTTCTTTCAGCAAGTTCCTCAGGTGAAACTAAAACGTCAATGATATTCTTATCAGCATCAATAACAATTTCATCACCATCCTTAACTAAACCAATTGGACCACCTTCGTAAGCTTCTGGAACAATATGACCAATTAAGAAACCGTGAGAACCACCAGAGAATCTACCATCGGTTAATAATGCACAATCTTGGCCTAAACCATAACCCATAAGAGCGGAAGAAGGTTTTAACATTTCTGGCATACCTGGACCACCCTTTGGACCTTGGTATCTAATGACAACAACGGTTTTTTCTCCTTTCTTAATATCACCATTTTCAAGAGCTTTAATGAAATCTTCTTCTTGATCATAACATTTAGCCTTACCTTCAAATCTAGTACCTTCTTTACCGGTAATCTTAGCGACGGAACCTTCTGGAGCTAAAGTACCCTTTAAGATTTGTAAATGACCAGTTTGTTTAATTGGGTTGGAAACAGGATACATGATATCTTGGTTTTCAGGGAAACCTGGTAAATCGTCTAAGTTTTGTTTCATTGTTCTACCGGTAACAGTTAAAGTGGAACCATCAAGGAAACCTTCCTTTAATAAGAATTTCATAACTGCTGGTGTACCACCTACCTTGACTAAATCAGCCATAACGTGTTTACCGGATGGCTTGAAGTCACCTAATAATGGAGTTTCGTCTGATAATCTTTGGAAATCATCAATAGTAACCTTAATACCTGCAGTATGAGCAATAGCAATTAAATGTAAAACGGCATTGGTGGAACCACCAACAGCAATGGTGTATCTGATAGCATTTTCAAATGCAGTTCTAGTTAATATATCCCTTGGTCTAATATCCTTTTCAATTAAATTCTTAATTGCTTCACCAACAGAAGCACATTCATCTTTCTTTAATTGAGAAACAGCAGGGGATGATGAAGAAAATGGCAAGGACATACCTAAAACTTCAGAAGCAGAAGCTAAAGTATTTGCAGTATACATACCACCACATGCACCTGGACCTGGACATGCGTTTTTAATAATATCGGATCTTTGTTCTTCAGAAATTTCTTTGGATAAATATTGACCATAAGATTGGAATGCGGAAACAACATCTAAAGTTTTTGGAACACCAGAACAAGAACCAGAACCTGGCAAAATGGTACCACCATAAACCATAATCGAAGGTCTGTTGTGTCTTGCGAAAGCCATAAGAACACCAGGCATATTCTTATCACAACCTGGAATACCAATATTAGCATCATAATGTTGACCTAAAACAATGGTTTCAAAAGAATCAGCAATGATTTCTCTTGATTGTAATGAGTATCTCATACCTGTAGTACCCATGGAAATACCATCTGAGATACCAATGGTGTTAAATTGCATACCTTTTAAACCTGCCTTTTCAACAGATGCAGTAACTTGATTATTTAAATCCATTAAATGCATATTACATGGATTACCACTCCACCAACATGATCCAACACCAACTTGACCTTTCACAAAATCCGCTTCTTTGAAACCGGTTGCATAAAGCATGGCTTGTGATGCACCATTGGACTTTGGTTCAGTAAGAATCGAGGAGTATTTGTTGTACTTGGTAGCAAGACGTGCTCCTGCTGTAGAAAATGCTTTCTTCTGTGTGTGTCTAAGCATAATTGAGTTAATTAAGGTTAACAGATAAGATAATAATGTTTAAGAGCCTAAAGAAAACACAAGAAAGTTAAAAGAAGTTAAAACCACTTGTTGAACTTCTGCAAATGCCTGTCCGGTGTGAAATTTGTTCATGACTCTTTCATAATAAAAAATTCGAGAATGCAAAAAATGGAAAATCACCGGTTTTCCGTTTTGGGAGAGAGGAATTGTTGTTACAATAGGAGAGGATTTTATTGGATTATACAAAGTTTAGAAGTGGCTAATTCCATTCTTCGACGGTTTTGTCAAGATTAGAACCCTTTGCAGAAGCAGGATTTTTTCCACCTAGCATACGGCCATAGGAAAGGGATGCTCTTAAAGCACATTCGCTGATTTTTTGTGTACGTGCAGAGACCCCGGTATTTCCATCTGTTTCATAGCCACCGGACATGTATTTGCCCTGAGAATATACACCCATGACATAGTTCATGACGTTTTTGAGCATAATAAGTTCGATTTTACTATTTCCTTCACCGACAATTAAACCAAGATAATCGTTGTAGTATGAGACGGAGGAATCGCTTTCGTGAGAACCGGTTGATGCAACGTCCCAAAATGCAATTCCGTGGGCAGAAATGACAGAGGATTTGGTTTCTCCAATATCGGAACAATCATTGGCCATTGGTAAGCCAAGGTCGATTGGTGCAGTGATCAAATCCAATCTAAAAATACCATCTTCTTTTATCAAAACTGTAAAAGTTGGTCTGTAGACAGTATTGCCACAGGCGTTTTGTTTGATGGCGACTTTCGGGAATCCAATCCACATTTGTAATCTCTTATGGTTTTCATCATTCAAAGATTGAATAATTTGCCTTGAAACAGGGAAAAAAGATGTTCCGCCTCTCAAATAGGCCAATTCTTCCTTTGCGTATGCGGAATATTCGATATTATCTTGGATTTTTGAACATTTACCGGAATCTAAGGAACATTTAAAAATGACCAATGGATCTAATGTATAAATAAAATACATTGAACCCATACTGTTTTTCGAATCACCAATTCTGATAGAATCGAAAAATGGTATCCAATTTTTATCAGCAGATAATTTGGTAACGGCATTATTACCAATGTTCTTAAATTTAATGACAGGATGCAATAGCTCTTCACCTTTTGGAGCTTGCAATGGAAAAACTGCAAACATATTTCTCTTATTATTTTCATCCAACATATTAAACGTAATAACAGGTTCGCTTTGATATTCACCATCTTTATATAAAATCCTTGGATCTTCCGGGCCTAGAGTACCTTTACTTGGTTTTCCACCAAAATCAATCTGTAAAATAGATGGGAATCTAAGAGAAATTCTTTCAAAATGTGATTCTTGTTGATCCTTTGCATAATCTCTAATGACGGAATCGATTTCTTTATCGGTTAATCCCGAATATCTGATTCTTCTACCCTTTATTTCAATCCAGTCAGCATCAAATAATTGTAATCTAATAAATGAAATCAAAGGTTCACTTCTGTCATTAGGTGCGTACATTATTGTAGAAACTACCATATGAACTTGTTCATCTGGTAACCAAATTGAAGAACCCGATTTTTTAAACCAGTGGTTCATATCTGAGAGGAAAACACCTTCATCTGCCTTTGGATCTACGGACTTGACCAAATCTTTATATCTTGAATGCATTAACCATCTTCTTACCTCGAGCAAATCATCATCCAATAGTATTGGAGAAGTGTATTCGATCTGTCTTTTCTCGTTATCTGATTTATATGTAATCTTTTCACACGATAAATCTGAATAATAGTTGATGGATTTGTCAATCTCTACATTTCCAATGTATCCGGTAATTTGGTCCAAAGGTTTGAACTCCTTTTTGAGGAGAGTTTCCGACAAAATTTCGATCTTTTTAGATTCAATGTCTGAGTTATTAAATTCGTCGTCACTGCCATCACCCAACGGTTTCATTTTAAATATTGTCAATGCTTGGTTGATTTTATTTCTATCCATCACCTTATGTTGCCCTATATCCTTTTCTGGGTTGAATTCTGCCTTGATATGTTCATTACTCATATCAAAAATCTCATCCTTTTCGGGATTTAGAATTGATTCAATATAGTCGTTTCTTTCTGTTGCAGAGAGAGAATCTGACAGTTTTTCAATCTGATGAACGGGCCAAAAACAGTATGCTAATGCTAATACTGTCAGAAGCACCGTGTATCTGAATACCCTGCGATGTGCACTTTGACGAGGCATGATTTGTATGTTGAACACCAGATGAATGCCCTGTGTTTTGGCCCCACACCTGAATCAAAAACCTGTCTCGATGAAAAATACTGAAGAGTGAAATCGCACTGCTGCCAGAAGAGCACAAATCAACAGGGAGCAGGGGGAGCACAATCGCTGCTCTTGTGAAAACACACATCCAGAAGCCTGTTTAGACTGTGGTATATATATAAACTGTAAGAAAAACATTGTTGTTGTTTGACTATGAGTTTCCAGAACAAAACTGCTCCCAAATCGAGTACTTCTGCGTGGGTTTTGGAATCCCCGGATGTTTTGATGAGACCAGCTACAACTACCGATCCTGGCAAGACCAAACGGGTGTATTCTTTAAAAGACAGCTTAACTGGGTTGTTTACAGACGAAAGTTTAGAACGTCCAAAGCTGAATAAAAGCTCCAAAAGCTTAGAGAGTTATGAAAGTGACTATGAGATCGGCAAGAAGTTTGGTACTGGACAAGCCTTAAAGACCAATACTGTCTCAAAGGGATATTTGTCTAGAATTATAGATGACAATACCCAGAATTTAAAAAATATACTTGAAACCAATGCACAAAAATTAAAAGGGTCTCTTGGTGATATCACCAACACTCACAACAGTTCAGTCCATGCTAAACGTGCAGTTGACAATGAGAAACCTAAACGGCAAAAGAAACAGATAAAGCAGATTCCTGTTTTGAAACGTTCTATGGAACGTATTCAAAAAACAAGGCATTTCCCTACTGCAACACATTTAGATGAAAACTATACCCAACCTGTAGAGGCACCACGCAGCATCACTGTTGCCAACACGGACCCTGGCCACGTTGATCTTACTATTGGGACAACTAAAATCAAGTTTGTAGCAACTGAAGAGCGTGAAATAAGAGATATCCAGGTTGCACAAGCTCTCAATGTCATCTCGCAATCAATGGAACCGTCGACTCATTACCTTGATACATTCAGGCAGTGGTTGTTAGACTCTATCAAGCCTGCCCAAGACTCCAATACTGGCAACATCTGGTTCTACCAGTGTTTGGAATTTCTTCTGGGAACTCCTTTCGACGTTTTCAGAATTTTATGGCACTATGTTATTCTCCAAATCCATTTGGTGTATAACTTGGGATTGCTCTATGCAACCTTTTGCACAATGCCACCTCTTGTCTATTTCATTGCCGGACTCAGTATGTTTTGGGTCCGGATCTTATATGAACTATACCGGGATATTCTACACAGAGATGAGGCTCTCTACACTTCCCATGTGCCAAAGGAACTGTCCATTGCGGCAGCTATAAGCGCTTCCATGGGTTTTGTCCTTAACATCAAGGCCCACGGCGGAGAAATCACAGACTCTTGGTGGCGGGGGAAAAACATCGTTTGAAGGGTTTCTTTCTATTTTCTTTGCCAGCTACCATTATTATTGTTTGATTTTCATAAATTTATATATATATATATGTATATATGCATATATATTAATGTCTTGCTTTCCTGAATTGCTATGTAGCAAAGCAACAGCAAAAGCAAAAGGCGGTGAAAAAGGCTCTGTGCGGAAAAAATGCAGCGCGGCCCAAAAATGCTGGGAATTTTCTATTTTGCCCATGAAAGGTTTTCCAGAAGCAGGCGACATTTTGTACGGTCTTGCAAAGTTCCCAGGACTTTGAGGGAACGAGATTTCGGGCTGCCTGTGGAAATTGATTTTGTTAGAGAATGTTTTTCTTTTTGTTATATTGTTATTTGATTATTTTTTATTGTTGAAGTATTGTTTGGACAGATTGGTATACCATGGCCAAACGTATTGGAAGAACCGAGAGCTCGGATCATAGCATCAAGAGACACAAAAATGAAGATGGGCAAGTGGGAACAAGTAGTGGTAATGGCGAAACCGCCAAACCGGACAATTTCATGGAATTGATGAGCAAGTGCACCAAAGATATATCGGAAGCAGAAAATGAAGAGGAATCAAGTGAGATGGAGGCCGGTGAATATGAGGAATTGGCAAAGGGAAGTTCCGAAGATGAAGAGCCAATTTCACAGGCTGACAACGTAAGAATCCCGTCGTATGCGAAGATGTCAACGTTGTTTAAAAAGAGAGATATAGAACAGCTGTCGTCGGTTTTACAAAGTGTCGAAACACAGATTCCAGTTGAGTTTTTAAAGTACAAGGAGGCGGTGCAGAAAAAGGAGAAACTGGGAGATGAATTGATATCACAGATTCTACAACAAAACGAAAAGTTGAAATCCAGGGTCATACAATTGAAATCCAAGATTGATTATGTCAAGGAAGAAAACAAACACATTTTGAAAAAGGCAGAAAGAGAAATATTCAAATTGGCAGACAATCAGTTGTTCGCCGATCCCAGCTTGGATTTGTCGTTTTTGAAACAGACAGAAATCAAATTGGACTTTCTGGAGCTGATAACAGGTGTGAAATGTGAAGAGTTCAGTGAGACTGATTCAGATTTGATTTTTACTGTGAAGCAAAAAGGTTCACTGACTCACTTTTACACCTTGACTATAGGTAAATCGGACTCTTCGAAAATCACCTACTATCCGTTATTTGATGAGAATTCCGAAAGTTTAAAAGAAAAATTGCCAACTTATTTACACAAAGAGATAACGTTTCCTTCAAATACCTTACGTTTATTTCATCAAAAGGTATCTGATTCTTTGATCTAAAAAAATGTATTATACTGTATACTTCTATATATTTATGTATAAATATAAATATAATTATAAATATAAATATAAATATAAATATAAATATAATTATAAATATAAATATAAATATTGACTATTCATGTATAGACTGTTTATATGCTCAAATTGAAAGATCCGTCTTTGTTCTGGGTGATTTTAATATTCTTCAAAAAATCAGATTTATCTGATAACTTCTTATTATCTTTCTTAACAGATTTAAACACAGAATATAATGAGGTTGGTTTAGAATCAATATATTTGGATATATCAAAGTCTTTCTTGTCTTTATTTTCAGCTTTTGGTGCTGATTTTGGTTCAACTTTTGGTTCAACTTTTGGTTCAACTTTTGGTTCAACTTTTGCTGCAGCTTTTGGTTTTTGATACTGCTGTTGTTGTTGGCCTTTCTTTTTACCTTTGTATAAACCCTTTTCATATTTTTCTGCTTCACTAATACAACTTGTATGTTTCACATGATCGTTGCCGTAGAAAGTAGTTGAACAATCAATACATGTGAAGTACGCACCATGACATTGACGTTGGTGTTGTTGTAACTTCTTCTTTAAAACGGTATCGTTACACACTTCACAAGAAAAAGAAACCATATTTGCTGTCTGTTATCTGAAACGTCTGCAAACTGAAAAATTTATCTTTTATTCACTTTATTTCATTTCAGCTTATTTTTTTTTGATAAAAATTTTATTGGCGTGCCTTTTAAGCAAAGCCGTTTAGAATGTGATGATTATGATGGATATTTTTATGTACATGTTTATCTATATGAATGTGTATAAGAATATGAATAGTTATATGGATAGGTAATCGATAGGTGAATTTGTAGGTATTAATAAGCCCATGTCTATTTTTTGTCTATTTCTATATCTATCCCCTTATGAATGGCAATTAGTATATTACAAAAGAGATTGGAGGTTTGTTTGAAACTTCACCATCTATTGTCACTCTCTCCCTTTAATCTTTCCACCCTTTTAGGCTCCCAATTTTCATGTTCATCAAGTAAGCCCTGTAATTTGTAATACTCGTCTTTGATATCAACCTTTCGTCTATTTTCAATCAAACTCAATGCTTCATCCTCGTCCAATTCCTTCACTTTCTCATCTCGTCTTTCGTATCTGAGAGCAGTAAAATTAGAAAGAAAAACTGACCCCAGTGCCACTGATAACATCATTGGCAATCCAAAAAAAATAAAGTGATTCTTCTTGACTAAACGCTGGTACTTCCCCACAAATGACTTTTCATACATTTCCTTCTCTTTCTTACCCATAAATGACCTGTTAGAAAACACCATTTTACTATCTTGATCTGAATGTTACTTTTTTTGTTTTTTGGCAGTCACTGACTCCTCTTTTGTCCTCTTCTTATGTTACAAAGAAAACCTTGCCACAATCAATACTTCAACACAAGAAATACAAACTTCAACATGATTTCGCTGTGGAAAAAATCATGTCCTTTTTTCGATTTTTGCACTTGAAACACAGAAAAGGCGGTTGTTTACGTACTAAAATTACCATTATGACACGTTGTTCAACCTACATGCGTAATAAATAAGGTTTAACAGATTTTAGTTGTTTTCTTTTTTCTTGGAGAAGACCAAACTATAAAAGTCGTAGCATAAAATTACTTTTTCAGCAATGTAAAATCGTCTAACAGTGGGTAGCCAGCTGTTACTAAGGGTAAAAGCATCCCAAAAAGACAAAAAAAATGAAATAAAAAGAGATTGACTTTATTTTTATATATTTGTTGCTTGAATATCAACGTGTACCAAAAGTGTGTCAGCTTGGAGTTTTTCAAGACTTGGATGCTTTAGACATGAAGCATTTCGAACATCGGTAGTTCATGTGGCTGCTTTGATTTTCGAACACATATACAAACGGAAGGATAAAGTACACAGTTGCTTGGTTACTTAATATTTGAAAAATTTGTTTGTTGATTTTGTTGATTTTGTTGATTTTTTTTCGTTTGTTAAAATGATTTATGTCTATAACGATCTGTGTTTTAAAAACGAATATAAAGGTTTTTACATAAATAACAGTCCCATACAGCAGTGCTGTTGAAGTTTTACACATGCTAATTTCACATGATAAACAAAACACCGTCTTTTTGATTGTTCAACTATCTAACTTGATGTTCCAAAAATTACACAACCTTCAGAACTCTTTCAAATAGGGTGTTAACACTAACACCATCAAGATTCTCCAACAAACCTTCAAAGATGTTTCCATGTAAACCGACTCTGTCGCTCAACAGTTCTGTGTCGTTTAATTGTGATGCCTTGTTGGTAGCACGGTTCATGATTCTAGCATTATCAAGCAAGTTAGAAACGACCCAGTTATTTTCCTGTTTCTTTGCTGTTTCGTTTAATAAATGCTTTCTCGAGTATGATTTACCGTAACTGATCTCACCTAAGTTACAATTTGCATCAGCGACAATCCACTTCTGCCATGTGTTGGACCATTCTGCTCCAATAATTGCACCATAATGATGATAGCACCATTTACAGTTGATTGTAGCCTTCTTGTCTGATATGTTCCATAGTGTAACCTTAGAAATTATTTTGTTAGATTTTGTAAAATGCTTACCGACAATCATCAGCTCATCAGTCGTATGAGATTCCAAATCATTCACACCATCTTCTTCTTTACTTCTTGATACTAATTTTATGAATGAACCACCGAATCCTGAAGTAGAGTTCTCATTACTCAGTAACAATCCAAAAATTACTTTATTTTTCAAAATATCAACAATTGATACATGTGTTCTAGTTTCAATAACTAATAATTTCCCATTTGAAGTAAAATTAACTGATAAAATGTGAGAATCTTGTAAATTTACATCAATGTAACGAATTTTCTTATTCTTATCTAAAATTTTAATATCTTCATCCGCTGATTTTTTATCATCAATAGATGCATGAGAATGGAATCGACTTGATGAAATAGATGGTTCAATTGTATGTATTGGTTCAAAAGTATTGGTATCTAATAAAATAACTTTACCATTTTTACCAATAGCAATCATACTGCTATCAGGTGACCAAGATAATAAAGTACCTTCATTGTTGGCAATATTTGATACAGTTTCAATTTTTTTAGTGGACTCAAAATCATGTAATAAATCTGATCCACTAGAATAAAACTTTCTTAATGACCAAATACCTTGAGAATTTGGTCTCCATAATCTAACATTTCCACAGGAATCGGCGGTTAAAACAGCTTCACCGCCAAAATAACTAGTTGGTGCATGAACAATAGCAGTTATTGGGAATTTACCATGTGGGCGTAAAATTTTTGTTTGTAAACTCCAGGAATCAGATAAATTGTCTGATTTGTTGTTATTTTCACTGTATTTCCAAAATCTTAAGGTTTCCCAACGCTCAATAGAACCATTGGTTAAATCTTCTGCTTCACCACGAATTTCTAAGTCACAAGTAATTAACCAATCTTTTTCATTGGTTTTTGCAGATGTTATAAATTCTAAACCAATAACAACTGGGTCATTTATTTTGTTTTCATTACCAACTTTACCATATTGTTGAACAGCGGGCGCAACCGCTAAATTATCAACTTGGTTATTATGCAAGTGATCATAAATTTGTAAATGTCTACCTGCTGGGAAATATAAATGATTACTCTTTGGGTGAATTCTAAATTGAGAATTGTAATCATATTTGAAACGAGTGAATTGGTTTGAATTTTTGGTGAATGATAAATGATCCTTAGCTATCTTTCTTTTTAAAACATCATTGTTATTTAAACCTGAAAATAAGTGGGGAGAATTAATATCTAATTTAGATAATAAATCAGCTGTACCTAACAGTAAGTATTGGGAATCATTATCAATAACATTCAAAGTTAACCCAATAAGTGTTGGAACATTTGGATTAATTTGAATATCTTGAATTGTACCATTCAATCTAGGTAAGAATTGCTGCTTTTCATTGATTATATTCCAAAACACTAAAACCTTTTCAGAACCACCGGATAATAAATAGGATGAATCGTGATTGAACGACAAAGATTGAACTGGATCAATATGCCATTTTAATAATCTTTGGGTTGGCTTAGAATTTAACAAATCAAATAACATAACAATAGAACCATTATTTAATCCAATAGCTAATAATGGATCAGATTGAGAATTTGAAATAGTGAATTGGACAACAGTATATAAGTTTGGTGAATGAAATAGTAAGTTATAACAAGCCAATTCGGATTCGTTAGTATCATCAAAAGAGAAAATTGTAAATTGGACAGATTGGCCAGCATTTGAAGTTGATCCAAAAACTAAATTTTTAGTGTTATTTGAAATTGCAAAATATGTGACATTATCAAAGGTTTTAAAAATTGAAACATGTTGATTGATGTCCAAGTCATATGAAATAATAGAATAAGACTTTTTCGACTTGGCTAAAATGTTAATAACTGTTTCCTTGTTTGAATTGAAATTTATAATTTTCACATATTCGATATTCTTTTCATTTAATGTATTAGCTAGTTTTACTGTTGAAACTAGTGGGTTTTTCAAATTGTCATACCAATTAAGGATGTGAATTTCATATTTGGTTAAAATATAAATTAGGTTGTTATTAACAGGAGAGACAAAAGCATCTATTATATTGGAAATTTTCAATCCAGCTAATGAATGAAATGATTTCACTGGTAATCTGGATTGGATTGAGTACACAGTTATATGATTATTGAAAAAAGCAATTGAATAATGACCATCGGTGGATAATCTGTTTAATTGTGACCGAATATGGCCACCTGATGTAAAAGATACTTGATATTTATCAGGCATATCTATATAATAATGAGATTTATCAAAAAATGCTGCTAGTGTAACACACAGACACTATCGAACCACTGCAATAA
The DNA here is from genome assembly GCA_030563725.1 of Pichia awuae. Classification (NCBI taxonomy): domain Eukaryota; kingdom Fungi; phylum Ascomycota; class Pichiomycetes; order Pichiales; family Pichiaceae; genus Pichia; species Pichia awuae. Next base: position 18,597 of record JAJMJV010000002.1, read on the forward strand.
CCTTTTCAAAACAGTTATTCAAGCTGAAAAGTTCTTCTTTTTCTGGTAAATAAAAAAAATTTTCCATCAAAATTTCACACCTCATGAAAAACTGCGCAGTAAAAAATTTTAACATCAAGACACAACAGCACTTTACTCCTGCAACAAACGTAGACCAAGGTAGACTAGACCAGTATGATCATTCCTGTCAGGTGTTTTTCGTGTGGTAAGGTTGTTGGTGACAAGTGGGAGACATATATCTCCTACTTAGAAGATGACAACATGAGCGAAGGTGATGCTTTAGATAGACTCAAATTAAAGAGATACTGTTGTAGAAGAATGGTGCTTACCCATGTGGATTTGATTGAAAAATTCCTCAAGTACAATCCATTAGAAAAGAAGGAGATTGTTGATGAGGAAAGAGCATACTAAGGAACCGCAAGCGACTGCTCTTATTCACCATGCAATAGAATTAATAAAACCGGTGATCGCACGTCTGTTTGTGGCGCCTTTTACTGTATAACATACCTACTTTGTATTGTCGACATCTATATATAGTTAAAATATGAAAGAATTACGAAACTGTCCCATTGCAACCAATGCTTGGATCTGGAGTATGGTGGAATTCCTGGCATTGTATACCGGAACGAAGAAAAAATAATTTCTAAGCACTTTGAATTTTATCGTTGGCCTTATATATGTAATCACGGATTGAATGTTGTTTGTTGTGTTTTCTCCTGGCAGTTCCTCCTGTTGGTTATTTAGTTAGTTATTGTTCCACCAACAGGCCCATCAGACAATAATTGAACATGGATCAGGCAGACGACATGGATGCGGTTTACAGAAGTTTCCAAGAATATGATTTTGACAACAGCCCAAGCTACGGCAAAACTCTAGAGGAGGTTTACAACCAATACCTCATTGTCCTTTCCGATAAGGACTTGGAAGTCAAGTCGGATCTAAGCAACGGTATTTTCAATCCAGACAGGATTCCTGCAGAAGACAGAGAACAGCTGCAGCTACAAACCAAGATATTTGTGTTTTGCTCAGAGACGGACAACATTCTAGAAATACAAGATTATCAATATTGGTTGGCGGTCAACTGCAACAAAAATATGCAGGGTGAAGGCAAAGTTGAAGAAAAGATTTACGAGATCGGGGATGAAGACTCAGAACTCATTGATCATGTTGCAGGACAAGAAAACAGAGAGTCTACTGAATATGCATCCAACTATCAGGAAGTCGTAGATATGATTGTCAACAACAAACCTATTCCTGGTATCAAACAAATCCCAAAAACCATTCTAGATCCTGCAATTGCTAGCACCAGCACCTTGCAACAGAGAAAAAAGCCTTGGGAAAAGGAACAGGCTGAATGTGAAGAGTCCTTGTAACCTCCATTATATGTAGGGTCTATCATGTATAGAATCAAAGTAGAGTGTGAAACTATGTTCTTGTGGTATTAGTTTTGGTATTGGTTATTAGGCTTCATGCTGGTAGAATACATGATATAAGACAGTAGCCAAAACTATGCCTACTTCCGCTGTATGTAAACGGTATCCTTAAATCTAACACCACTTGCAAGAAAATCGATTCTATGCATTTTCTGCTGCTTGAGATTTCAAAATAGATGAATATATTCATACTCATTATCTATTGATTGTGTTTCCTGTGTCTACAACAAAAAGCATGTATTTCACTTTACTCAACAGAACCTCTAACTCTGGCTATTATAGTCCATACTCCGTGCCCATATCATATTTGCAAACGTTGTTTTGCTTTTTCTTTTGTATCATCGTCTTTATACCCTTCATACAGGCTTTGTAACCAAACAAAATACCCCCAATATCCAAAATATTATTTATATATATGTGTGTGTGTGTATATAGATCTCTGTATGTATCGTTGTTCATATGATATATGTGCATCCTTGTCCTGAGAAGGTGTCTGAGCCTTTCAAAAGAGCTTTCCCTTTTCTTGTAAAGCAATTTGACAGGCAGCGCGTTTGCATTTGTTTTGTTGTGATTTCTTGATGTTGCACAGGATGGCTACTTTGATGCTTGTTGGCATCAACCGGGTTACGTATAGGCAGCTGGATGATGGATCAGGGTGAAAGGCAGAATTCTCTTCGGGGGGATAATTTGTCCATGTTTAGAGACGTTGTGTCGAATTTGTTTGATGGAGATAGTGGAGCTGAGCCTCTGCCTGAAGATTTATTCAAAAAGGAAATGTTTGTTTTGTCAGAAAAGGAATTGAATATGGTGAATGGAGAAGTCCAAAAGATGCTACTTGAGGAATTAGAAATAAGTTCGGAACATTCCGGGGATTTCAGTTTTGAGGATTACGATGACGATGACGATGACGATGACGATGGTTATAGTGATTCAGATGAAATAGAGGAACAAGAATATGGTGATGAGTATACACATACAGATGGTGATAATATATATACAGATGGAGAGCCGGTAAAAAATATACTGGGCTCAGACGTTGATCAAACGATAGATTCGGATGTAGAATTGGATAACACTCACTTTCTTTATGATCCACCTAATAAATATAAAGATAAATTTCTGATTTATTTGTTAAAAAAATCACCAATCTTACTAGTGGTTGTATTGATCTGTTTCTTTGCAGGATACTTTGGCAAAAATTCGATTTCACAGATACATACTTCAACTTCAAGTCCGTATTTGAATCATAAGATTTATATGTTGGAAGAGGAGATCAATTCGTTAAAAAGATTGAAAAATTTAGATGAAAAGGTTACAAACATTCAAACTGAGATGGAAACCTTAAGAACTTTTGTTGAAAAATTACAATTTAATTACCAGATTGGGACGGAGAATCATGACGCTTTTGATAAACTACATGCATTAGAGTCGGATGTTGAATCATTGTCTAAAATGATCAACGAAGAACAACACACATCAACTGCGCCACTGTTATCTTCGATTCCTCAGGTTACCCAGCCTGATCACTTGAAAACCAATGAACATGTTAAACTCACCAATAAATTTTATAACATAGCACATAAATGTCAAGTTTTGAAACAGTTGACATCATACCCTGCCATTAAAAGACAAAGACGCCGCAAAAGTATTACTGATAGGATCGTCCATGGGTTTCCAGATTTTTTTAGAAGAGTGTGGAACACAAACACCAAAGTCAAACCTATTAAAACGCTAGCTGATATCAAATTATTATCAATGGCAAATAACCCAAAAAATGCTTTATTGGATACACCAACTCAATTTTGGCAAATTCAAACCTCAGCTATGCCTATTTATTATACATTCACGGTTGGTGAACCGATAAGTATATATGAAATAGGGATTTATCACTCGAGACACCCACCGCAATTCAAAAAATTAGACCAGTCAATTAATCAGGATATTAAGAAACGTTGGTTCAACACAGCACCTAAAAGTATTGAGCTCCTAGTACGACCTGTTGATGAAGATTACGATGCGATGAAAGAGAAAGTGGGTGTTTATTATAACCAGGATCTGAAATTCGATAGTAACATAAACATAAATATGAATATGAATATGAATAACAAAAATTCAATTCATTTGAACAATTGGATCAGACTAGGAAATTTAGAATATGATATAAATCTCAATCGTGCCTATCAAACGTTTACTTGGCCTAATCCACTCAAGACTCAACTATCAACGTATAAAGTTAAAGACATTATGATTGTGGTTCATAGTAACTGGGATGATGAAGTGGTTGTATTAGATACAATTAGAGTCTACGAAAACTCAGATGCTGATATTGTAAATTTTGATGATTCTAACGACAATATTGCCTACCTTGGGGAATAGTTAGCCATTGGATGCACATAACGTGTTTTTTCAACTTGCAGAAAAATGTCTATAGTTAATGTATAATAGCTGTATAGTAGTATTTAAATAATTACTCATATTGACTCATAAATTGGCATAATCACCTTAAGTTGGCTTTAGCTATTGTGCGAGCTTGATTTTGAAATAAAATTAAAATGTTCATACTGTCATTCCGTTTGATAATGTGCAAGCTTGGGCAGATAAGCATAAGATAACTAGACAACATGGGGAACGATGCAGTGATCACGTCTTTTTTAGACACAGATTTGTATAAATTAACTATGCAGGCAGCAATTCATTACAATTATCCTGGAGTTGAATGTGAGTTTTTGCTAACTAATAGAACGCCTCAAAAGAAACTGAACAAAAGGGCATATGAATGGTTGGTGGACCAGATTGGCAAGCTCAGTGATCTCAAATTCAGTAAAGAAGAACTGGTTTATTTGAAAGGAAAATTGGGATATTTAGGTGATAAACATTTTGAATGGTTAGAAACTCTCAGACTTACCCCGGGTAAAGAAATTGAAATCATACCTTATATTCATAACGATGAATATGATTTAACTATTAAAGCAAAAGGATCCTGGGATATAGTCACATTGTATGAAATTCCCGTTCTTTCATTAGTCAGTGAGTGTTATTTTAGGTTTATGGACACACACTGGACGATTGATAAACAGGTTGTTGCAGAATACAATGATGGCGAACTTATTACATCAGATTTTTCAATCGTGCAAAGACAAGCGGAGCAAAAGACAATAGAGTTATTGGATGCAGGCTGTAAGTTTAGTGAATTTGGTACGAGGCGTAGAAGAAGTTTCCAGGTTCAGTATGCTGTGATTAAAGGTATTGTTTCTGGTTCATGTGAATCTAAATCTGGTAAACTTTTGGGCACTTCAAACGTATTACTGGCAAAAGAATTTGGAATTGAACCAATTGGTACGATCGGACATGAATGGATGATGGGTGTTGGTGCAATTTCATCTGTTAAAGATGGTAAGGTCGATTATGATGGGTATATTAAGGCAAATAGATTGGCAATGGAACAATATGTTGGTTTAGTTGGTCCAAAACATGCTGGTTTGGCATTAACTGACACATATGGTACACCTAATTACCTTCAACAATTTGATAAACCACTAATTGATTACTATGTTGGTGTTAGACAAGATAGTGGTGATCCTGAAACTTATGCTAAATTATTAAGTGATTGGTATAGTGAAAGAGGATATATAGGAGATAAGAAAAAAATTATTTGTTTCAGTGACTCACTTAACGTATCTAAATGTATCAAATTAAATAAACTATGTGAAGATGAATTACAACTTGATGCTGCTTTCGGTATAGGTACGAATTTTACGAATGATTTTGATACTTCGCCATTGAATATCGTTATGAAATTAGTTAGCTGTGGTGGAGGTCATGCAATTAAAATTAGTGATAATGCAGGTAAAAATATGGGTGATTCTACTACTGTTTTAAAAGTTAAACAAAAACTGGGATATGTTGAAAATGACTGGGAAGGTGGCGATGAATCTAGAAGGTGGGGATAAAATTTTTATTTAATTTTATTTTATTTTATAACTATTTAATTCTTACATCTAGATATCGATTATTAAAAAACTGGTACCAAAAAAAACACAAACACAACTAGCAAACAATTGAACTTTTTTATTTCATTAACATTATTTTTTCTATACTCTAAAAGTTTTTGAAAAAAAAAAGGTATTATTTAACAACACATTAATTTACCAAAGCAACCCTTGTCAGATTCATTATCGCTAGATTTACCTTGACCTTGATTAATATTTTCATTGTTGACTTGCTTGGAATAAGAATGTTGCGGTAGATTAGGTAATGGTTTAACTTCTTCAGTAATTTTTTTACCCGATGTTAACGCATTATCGTTGAATCCTTGATTTGATTGATAAAAATTATTACCACTATGAATTCCATTTTGACCTGCATTATTAGAACCACCCTGTTGTTGTTGTAATTGTTGAAATTGTTGTTGTTGCTGTTGTTGAGCTTGTGCTTGTGCTTGCGCTTGTGCTTGCGCTTGTTGCTGAGCTAGTTGTTGAGCCTGTAGTTGCTGTTGTTGTTCTTGTTGAGATGATAAATGTTGAGCATTATTGTATGCATGATGTTGTTTTGAACGTTTTTGGTTTTGGCGTTTTTCTCCAGGTGGGTTTGGATGACCATATCCATGTAAATTTGGTTTTTTATTAATAGCTAAATCCCATCCACGGCCGTTATTCAAGTCCATCCAATCATAATGACCATCAGCTGACTCCCCTATCTCAGGTAAAACACTCAATAATAATTGACGATATGATTCATAATCAGGTTCCGCATCGAATTGCAAATTTCTAACAGTTTCCAAATATCTTCCAAATTGAATTGGTATACCATTACATAATTCATTAATTGGAGTAGTTCTCTTCTTTTCACCAATCTTTTCATATTTCTGCTTGTTAGTTGGAGCTTTTAAACCTTGCCAAGGTAATTGACCCCTTAGGAAATAAAAGAAAACATGACCCAATGCCTCTAAATCATCTCTTCTTGATTGTTCTCTACCTAAATGTGTATTAACAGACATATATCTGGCAGTACCACTTAATGATTTCTTTTCTCTATAAGGAATATGTTGCTTGGTTCTTGGGTCTCTATATTGTTTTGCCATACCAAAATCAACTAAATGAACAGAATTTTCATCTGGTAAACCTTGTCTACCAATTAAAAAGTTATCAGGTTTAATATCTCTATAAATTAAATCATTCTGGTGAACACGTTCGATCAGGGTAATCATTTGAACGGCAACTTGGACAACAGTTTTGACACTAAATTTTCTACCACACCAATCGAATAAATCTTCTAATGAAGGACCTAATAAATCAATAACTAAAATGTTATGTAAACCTTCTTGGCCAAAATAATACGCGTTTGGGATACCTTTAACACCATTCAGATGTTTATAGGTTCTATATTCATCTCTTAATTGTGGGGCTTCAGCTTTTCTTGGTTCAAATTTAATTGCAACGGGAACTCCATTTATCAGATTAGTACCTTCAAAAATAACACCAAAGGAACCTTCACCTATCTTTTTACCAATTTTATAATGTAAACCAACCACTTGATTTGAGCTTGAACTTGAATTGGAATTCGATTGTTGAGTTTGCTGTTGAACTGATTGTTGTAAATTTGATTGTGAAGCAGGTTGTGAATGATGATGCCCAGTTTGAGAGTACTGTGGGATATTTGAAACGTTTGTATTCGACTGATAAGTAGAAGAATTGACGTTATTTGAGGCAGCTATAGCAGCAGCAGCTACAGCTTGAGATTGTAGGTTCTGTCTACCAGACATGAAATAAGCAATGTTATTATCTAGCAATAGAAGGCCGTGTGCGGTCTATAATACAGTGCCAAATTAATTAATCAATAAGCAGTTTGTATCCAGAGACAGCCACATCATGTAAGAGGCAATCACAAAACAGAGATCAGCAAACAAAACAGAATGGACGATTCGCGGAATTGGTGAAGTTCCAAAACATTGGTGTACGGAAGATCGACTTATAACTACATGAATTACTCTTCAGTAGCCAATGAAGATTACAAAAGAGGGTACAGCCAAGGCATGTATGTACTGTAAGAGCAGAAAGGTGAAGTGTGACTCTGCTTTGAATTTTCCGTGCACAAATTGTCTGAAAAACAAACAAGACTGTGTTAAATCTGCAGATAAAAGGTCTCAAAGACCAACTAACAGTGAGATCAAGATTTTAAAGGACAGAATCGAGAAATTAGAAGCATATATTGGTTCTCTGAATCCAAAGAATACAATCATATCCCCAACTAGTGGAAATTTAACTGTAAGTACGATTTCAGATGTGGAAACTAAGAAAAAATATCCAAAGCCTAGAGTTTTCCAAACTTTATTTACCGGTAATAAAGAAAGTGAAAATTATGGTCCAACATCAATTTTCAATATGAGACTAACCGAGGAGAATTCAGAACCAGAAATAGAAATTATAAAATCATTAGCTTATGAGCCTATAAGTGTGCTTAATAAAGATGAAAATGTTTTGAAATACATTCAAATTTTTTTTCAATGGTTATATCCTGATATTAATATGTTTATACCAAGAGAAACTTTTTTAATTGAATTTTATCACCCAAGATCGGATAAAGTTGAAGTATATTGTAGTATAGAATTGGTTTATTCTATTTGTGCAATTGGATCATTGTTGAATAAAGAAATTGAAACATCTAAAAAATATTTTCAATTTTCCAAAATTATTTTAATGGAGAATTTAAACAAACCTTCAATTACTTCTCTACAGACGTTTCTTTTGCTTGGACTTTACGAATTTTACAATGGAAATTTGAATTCATGTTGGTTATATATTGGGATTGGATTGCGTATTGGATTTAATATTGGGTTTCATTTATCGCCATCAGCGTCATCGATTAAAAAAATAAACAAATTATCAATTTTATTCAAGAGTAGAATTTATTGGGGGTGTTTTATCTTTGATCATTTAATTAGTTTAATTTTAGGAAGACCATCGGTGTTACAAATAAATGATTGTACTATAGAAGAGTGTGATCAAGTTCCGGATTTAGCTTGGATTAAAGAGTTTAATTTTAAGGAAAAGGACATAATTGATGTTTCTAATCCAATCAAAAGTTTAATAAGGCTGATTGTGGTTGTTGAAACGAATATTAGAGAAATCTTTTACAACAACAAATCCGAAGAAGAGAAATTGGAACAAGTTTTCAAATTTAATGAAGAAGTTAAAGAATGGAGAAGTGGTTTAATGGATGGGTTGAAATGGGATGGGAAGGATCTAGTCACCAGAAGTAGTAAGCCTCCAGATATGATTCACATTTACTATTATTATATAATGAAGTTGAGTGTGAATAAACAATTTTTATCTGACCCCAATATTTTGGGTGATACTATCAACACATTAGAAGAACTCAATTTGGGAATTAATGGATATGTCAATAGATATGGGTTCAACATGTTTTCCATATTGATCATTTATTCCAGTATGTTAACAGTGACCATTTTGATTAAAATCAAGGAACTGAAACTGGCAGTTATTGACGATTCAATGTTGTTGAAGAATATGATGTTGTTAAAATCCTGCGAAGAAAATGGCATTAGGATTGGCAAAAACGCCTATTATAGGCTGAAGAATGAACTATTAGAAAAATGCGGAATTGACATCGAGATGCAGCAACCTGTAAATGAGTCTGCTGCAAATAACGTATCGGAAATTGAAGCAGCACTGGATTCAGATAATCTATGGATGGATGAATACAGAGATCAAAATATCCAGAATTTTGGATCGGAATGGACAGATTGGATGGCCTGGATCAACGATATCCTGTGAGCTAGTCGAATCTGTTACCTGCCATCTATTGCCTGCTATTTACTACCTGTTATTTACTACCTGTTATTTACTACCTCCTATTTACTACCCGCTATTTACTCCCTGATATTTACTACCTGATATTTACTACGTGCTATTTTCAGATCTTGCAGACTGCCGTCACACTAGTGTGATATATACTACTGCGGGATACTACTGCGGGATACTACTGCGGGATACTATTGTTAGTTCCAACAAAAGAAACGTTTGGGAAAGATTTTCTGCGGCTGAGCCTCGGACCCCCTGCATATTTTGTCACAGTGGGGACCGCTCGGCCTGAAATCACGGCTCAAAATGCAAAACCGGTCTTATTCTGTTGGTTCTACTTTCTTTTTTGCTTTTTTTTTCCAGAAGTCTTTCACACCCGCGCACCCCACAGTTTGACTTTCCAGCACTGACTTCTATGCATACAATCCTGACGATTCCAGTGACGTTGTAGTTTTCAGCATGACGCTTTCCTCCTGCAGCAGCGCGCCTGCCCAAAGGGGCAACAGCTACATTAGCCGCGCCGACTTACGCAATAGAAAAGACAATCTGGTGCACTCGCAGTAGGCCGTGATTCCATAATTCGGTCAAATGCTCATTTGATGACGGAGATGATTCATGTGAAGTTTTTTTTTATTTCTGTTGGTGTCATACACAAATGTAGCAGAGATTTAAAGTTTATCAAACGTATTTAAACCTTTTGGTGTCCTTGTATATTTTCACGCTCTTCTTTTACATTCATTCTAGTTAATATATTTATTTTTCTCTTCATAAACCAAAACCCACTTTCAAAATTCCTGCCTTTAAGAAATTTGCATCTAGAGTATTACCAAGAATGATGGCTATGAATGAACAACAACTCCCAAAAACTATCCCAGCAGTTCAAACAGCTACACCACATTCCGGTATTCAAAGCTCTTACCCATTCACACTCTCTAAAAACTCAAGCTTAAAGGATTACCTTAAAGCCAATGTTGAAGCAACTAATAAATTAAGACAAAACCATCCAGAAATTTTACCTCTTTCAGGTAAAGGCCAAAATCCACACACTTTATGGATTGGTTGTTCTGATTCAAGAATTAATGAATGTACCGCATTAGGTTGCCAACCTGGAGAAATTTTCACATTGAGAAACATTGCAAATGTTATCAACTCTTCAGACTTATCTTCAATGTCTGCATTACAATTTGCAATTGAAGTTTTAAAAGTTAAAAAAATTATTGTTTGTGGACATACCGATTGTGGTGGTGTTTGGGCTTCACTTTCAAACAAGAAAGCTGGTGGTGTCCTTGATCATTGGTTAAGTTCAGTTAGACATGTTAGAGCTCAAAACTTGGATGAATTAAAGAAGATTGAAGATATTAATGATAAATGTAAGAAATTAGTTGAATTAAATATTTTAAATTCAATAAATACAATCAAAAACAACTCATCCTTTGTTGAATATCATGCAAGAGGTGAAATCGAATTGTATGCTCTTGTATACGATGTTGAATCTGGTTACTTAAGAGAAATTCCTTTAGCTGATGAACATGAGCCATTACATGAAGTTTTCCATCTACATGATCATGCAGATGAACACCACACTCATTAATATCTAAAATATTATATAAAAATCTGTATTATTATCCGACTATTCTAAAAATCTTTTCTAGCTTTTATACACATTAATTACCTAACGTTATGTTTCTTTATCTTCAGATATATTTTTTCTTTTACGCTTTTCAACGTTTCATTTCTATTAAGATCTTTTCATATATTATTACATCACAAAAAATAATTTCAAAAATTTAAATTAAAGTTATTTTTATTAGTTATTATTTTGTTTCTATATACTTTTATAAATCATTAGAATTCAATTGATGTCGTATCAAATACATATGTGTCTTTACTTACACCAAGCAGAGTACCCAACCAAAATCCACAACTAGTGGTGGAACCTGATTTATAAAATCCAGCACTTTTCAAAACATTAATATCATATTGCTCAAAATTATAAATATCAATTGAAATTGTATCCACATTATAAGTGCTTTCAATAACAAATTTTTTAAACGTCATTCTAATCAAATCCTTGAAAAGATCTGCTTTGATATAAACTTTACGTACACCATAGCCAATAATTTCCAAGTTTCTATCTTCTAATTTTGACGTCAAGAATGCAACAGGTGCCTCTCTGTAATTTATAATGAAACTTGAATCTTTCATTAATTTATTTAGTTTTTTGTTTTTGCCACTAGCATACTCTTTTAAATCACAATTGAAATAAGTTTCAAAATTTTCAGGAACTCCATTGGCCTCATCTTGTAAGAAATTTGAAAGCATTCTTAAAGTAGTAAATGCAAACGCAAGTATAATCAAAATCATAAAAAACAAAATGAACAAGTCGTCTAGAAAATAGCTATTTTTAAATAATTTTTTAAATCCAACAACTCCGCCATCTTTGAAATTATATTCTGAAAAATAATCACCAATTTTCCAATATGAAACAACCGAAAAGATTGCAAGTATAAAGGAAGAATAAAATCTTGATGATAAAAGGTATTTGATAAGTAGTGATTTACGTTGCAATATATAATCCATTTGTAAATTTGTGACTGCTTCACATTGGTCTGGTTGGATGTAATTAGACTTAATAGTAATTGGTGAATCCGCCGGTAATGGTGTATCTATATGAACATCCACTTGCTTCACGGGTTTTTTTGGTTTTTCTATTTTTTGTGTTTTCTGTGTATTTTTTTTCTGTTTTTCATTTTCTTGCTTTGCCAATTCTTTGCTTAAAGATTCCGCTAAGGTTGGTGGCCTTTCTGGGAATTGGCCTTTTATAGTCATCGTTGTTTGATAGAATCAAATAATTCAATAACAGGAAATAGGGTACAAATAGATGGCTTATATAGTTTTCATGTTCGTTAACTTTCTCAATACAGTAAATTGGCACGTGCGTGAATTTCAAAAATTGATCTGAGCCATTAAGAATTAAAAGATTGGGATTGGAATGTTTTGGGATTCGAACTGTGCAAATTGCAATCTGCAATCTTTGTGCAAAACTAGTTAGATGTGCTTGGTGCTGTGAGCTTGCTGATTATATTTATATGTTTAATATGGCAAAAAAAGTTGAGTAAGATCTCTTTGTAAAGCGTGTCATCCTTATGCAGGGGCCATGCTAATCTTCTCTGTATTTTTTCGATTGACCATATGTCCCGAGGGACACCATTTTGAATTTCAAAAGTATATGGGCACACAAAATTTTATTTTGCTGCTTACCTAAGCAAGTAATATTTTTTACACGTGTAAAATATTTATATTTTCTTACTTTTACCAAATAAATTAAATATAATTGTGAAAAAAAGTTTAATCTGTTGCCAAACTGATAATTCAATTAAAAGTAAAAACTTATTTATAAAATTACTGATTTGTTATATTGAATCTACAGCTTGATTATTTTTTTGGATTTGAAAATGGATATTACACACCCAATGGTTCAGATGTTGTTGAATTAATATCAAACCAGCCATTTCGTACACAAGACGCGTTAGCAGTGGAATTCGCTCCTTCCCGCTTGTTTTCTTATTTCTTTCTCAATCAAGAAATTCCATTTTGGAGAAAATCAATTACATGTCCTGATTTGTATTTAGATTTATCTTTGCATTTGATTGATTCCGCTTTTCCCTTTTCCTTTCCTTTTTGTTTTCCTTTTTGTTCTGTTTATTCTGGTCTGGTGTGCACCGTGTTTCTTTTTATATACAATGGCGTCATTGACACAGAGAAAAAGAAGCCTGAGCGAAGATGCTGGTATTCTTAAAAAGATTAAGGTGAAGAAGGAGAATGAAGAAAAAGACAACTCTGAGGATCAAGATGTTGCGGTCATCAAAGTGGAGTCTGAGGACGAATTCCTGATAAAAACAGAAGATGAGGATTATCTCCAAATTAACAATCTTGAGCAATTAAAGACAATCCTCTCTACTCACAAACTTAATACAGAACTGCCCAATTATCCAGTCAATAGAAAACCAAAGTTGAAATTCCGACCACCTCCATGTACAGTACTTGATTTAAGAGATCTGGATTTTCAATTCCCAATTGAAGAACAAATTGAAATCGAAGATTTGTATTTTTTGCATTTTGCATTAACATATGCTAAAAGAACAGTGTTTATCACTGGTGCTGGAATATCGGTTAACTCAGGTATACCCGATTTCCGCTCATCAAACGGTTTGTTTCAAGGATTAGCAAATAAATCAACAGGTTCAGGAAAAAATTTGTTTGATTATAACGTTTTCAGAAATTCGGAATCAATTGAAAAATTCGAAAAAATGATTAAAAAATTATGTCATTTATCTAATAACTCAAAACCTTCACCCTTCCATTTGATGATCAATGACATTTCAAAACAAGGCAGGCTACTAAGATTATATACTCAAAATATAGATTGTTTGGATTCTGAACTTTCACATTTGAAAACCCAAATACCACTTAATACTAAAGATGTTCCTAAAACTATTCAATTACATGGAAGTATTAAATTGATAAATTGTTCAAAGTGTAATTATATCGGCAAGTTAAATGAAGAATATTTTCAAAATAGAAAATTTGGCGAAAAATCCTTAATAAGGTCATGTCATTCATGTGAAGAAATGAACCAAGTTAGAATAATTGCTGGTAAAAGAACTCAAACTGAAGGTATTTTAAGACCTAGAATTGTTTTATATAATGAATTTCATCCCGATGGTGAAATTATTGGTACAATAACTGAAAAAGATTTAAAAAATAAACCTGATTGTTTGATTATTACAGGAACAACCTTAAAAATTCCGGGTGTTAGAAGATTAGTCAAAGAATTATCAAAAGTTGTTCATTCTAACAAAGGTTACGTTATTTGGGTTAACATTGATTTACCTCCTCAAAATATTATTGATTATGTTGATTATATTGATTTGGTAGTTGTTGGAGATTGTCAATTAATACCGGGTCTAATAAAACTTTATGACCATTTGCATTCTAACAAAAAGGCACAAAGTAGAAAATAAAAGTTAAAATTAAAAGTTAAAAATTAAAAAAACTTTATAAAATCTTATGTATATTACAAACGCTTATTCATCATCGAAATCATCTTCAGGTATTTCAATTTCATCTTTTGGCTCTTTAGGTTCTTGGGCTTCATTCCATTGAGTAATATCATCAATATGACTTAAAATTAATTCAACACTCTTATTGTTATCTTTATCACTACAATCTAAAGGTAGAAATTGAACCATTCCAAAATCATCAACTAATTGTGCAATGGCTTTATTTAATTTTCTGAATTTTTCATTACCTGTAACATAGTCACCTTTTTTTTCATCATTTGATTCTTCTAAAAGTAAAGGATCTGGATTAAAAAATTTTTTCAATTCCCTCTTACCAACTGAATCTTTAATCAAATCAACTTTTGATAAAACATTAATATGCGGTAGTTCGAGGAAAATCATGGTTGACATTGCACTTAGAGCACCTGAAAAAAATTTTCCTCTATCAACTACAAATGGAGCTTCTAATAAATACGTACAGCACAATCTGAATCCCATTTGTTGTTGTAAATGTTGGACCAACATCGGAACTATTGGAACGTGGGAATATAATTCAACTTGACCGGGACAATCAAAAATCAAATAATCATTATTGTAGTCTCCAATTTGTTCATCTAACCAATCTAAATTATCAAGTAAAAATTCAAAACAGTAAATCAAAGCACCGTTAGGTCCCAATCCAAGTTCTTCTTGAACATCGCTTAACGATATAAGATCACGAATATCAATACTAAATGAATATTCCGTTGGATCTGCTGCTGGATCTAAATTGACCAAATGTGCTGTACGTCCAATAGATTCCATATATGACATAACCGAATTACAAAATGTGGTTTTTCCTGCACCTGCAGGACCAAGAGTGAGCACACCTACTTTAGACATGATTGCTTCAAATAACTACCAAAAGAAAATGCCAAAGACAAGAATAAGATAAAAAATTCAAAACTAAATGAAATCTCTGATTAAAAAAATTTAAATACAGTTAAAGACCGATTACAAATGCAAGTGAAAAAAACCCCTGCTCTTTTTTTACAGCCTGGGATTCCGGCCCGTCGACTTGGGAATTTTACAGTTGATTTCCCAGTGTCGAGCAGAGATTCAACGGATACGGAAGCGAGTGGAAGGGGAAAGCTGGGGAAAAAAGTAGGGAGCAGGGGGAAAAAAGTAGAAGGGGAAATAGGCAATGCTGATTGGTATACTATCTTTAATATCTTTTAATATCTTACCTTATTTTGTTTAGATTGTCATTGATACAGTTATAAGGTGCATAGTGTATATTGGGCAAATTTAAAGATATGATCTGTACAATTTTAATCGTTTTACTATCTAAATACACGTCTTTTAATACAACAAATACTCTATTAATCTCATAGTAAAAGAGACAGGCAAAACAGAACTATTCAGCTTTCAGTTCCTTCTTGTCACCACTAGCGGCTTTAGTTGCAAGCTTGATCATTTTAGAGAACCACATAAAATTCAAAAACTGGAACCCAAAATTCAAAATGTAAATAGTTGGAATCAACCATGCTGGATATTGTGATCTTAAAGGCCAACAGAGGATAAAAGATTCAACGGTTGCATATACCCCCCAAACGATTCTGACTAAGAAAAACATAACGATTAAACAAACACCGTTAATTGTAATCAGTTTTTCAGACCACATACCTGCTGGAGATCTAGTAAACATCCAGTGAAGCTGCACAAACGGAGTAGAGGCTTCAAAGATCAAAAAGGAACAGAGATATGCCTGACAGAACGGAATGTAAGTTGCGCCGAACACCAACAATGCACCAAAAGCATGGAACAAAAATTCAAATCCAAACATGTCGTAATGGAAAATGCAACAATACAGAAGATCCCAAATGAAATATCCAACTGTGAAGGATGAAGCCAGACCTGCAAAAGGATATGAACCGCCGATTGGATCCTGTTTATAAGTTGGATGTAAAAACATTGGAATACAAAACCCGACCGACATTATTGCTTGGACAATACAGACTACTCTAATATCGAAGTTCAGTTTTTTCTTTGGATCCTTCTTTTCTAACTCATCATAAGATTTGCCGAACACTTTGGAGTTGACTGTTGGTGCAAGCATCATCAGAACATGGTAAAACACTGTGAAAAACAAAATTTCATGCCAATGTTCAACCAACTGGTTACTAGCCTGTTCAGGAAACGGTCTTAGCGCAAGGAATGGATCGGAATCAATGTAGAACGCCATTATGTGAACATGCAATAATGCTATCAGTCAATATCGAATATTACCGTCGGGTTTGATTCTAGAAATCGAAATAAAGATGGAAATAAAAGATTTTTGTTGCTATATATATACTTATAAACTGTGTTGATGTATATAATATTTTACGCGATGTCTCAAATCGACCCAACAACCACCGGAGTAACTAAAGAACAGCCGATATACCGAGCCAAATAAGAAAATCAGTGCTTGTAGCCGGCAACAAAACCCTTGATAAGAGCTGCAAGACCAATTGCCCCTGGATCAGGAAGACCACCTTCGGCGTCGAACTTGTGGAACTCGGATTCATCCACATAAGACGCTCTACCAAACTTGGCAGCCAATTTTCTGGTGCTCTCTGCACCTTGGTTAGCAGCAGCAGCAGCCTTGTCAGAATCTCCTGTTGACTTGTAGGTTTCAACAAATGGAATGAGTGCATCCATCAAAGTTCTGTCACCGACACGAGCACGGGTATACTTTTGTAATCCTAATAGACCAGCTTCTAAAGTCAAAACAAAATCTTCTTCGGTAATTTGGAACTCGCCTTTAGCCTCTTCTTGCTTCTTCAAATAAGAACCCATCGAAGAGATGAAAATGGAATACAAACCACCCGAGGTACCTCCCATTGCGGTTTCGACCAAATCACCTAGCTCATCAAAAAATTTAACTGCATCGGTCAAATCGAGCGATTTGTCCTTGACGGCTTTGGTAATACCCTTAGCACCGGCAGCCAATGTCTCACCACAGTCTCCATCACCTGCAACGGTGTCGTAAAGTGTGACTTTGGATTCAACCTTGAGAACTTCTTCACAACCAGTTAAAAGGATTTTATCAATAATTGAAGGCACCAATTTAACATTGGAAGACACAGTGTTGATTTCTGGTGCTTCATGAATGATATGATTACCGAGATTTTCCCATTCTGAGGTTTGAACAGAAGAATTCCATGCAGGCGCAGTTGTTGGATAATCCAAACATTTAAGAACCTCTTTTCCACCTGCCTTAGTGACATTTAATAAAGTGATGGAGAAACCAGGACCATCCAAAGATGTTGTAAATGCTCCAGTATAAACTCTGACTGGTTTGATGTTATAAATTGAAGACAATTTTTCGTTAACAATTGATTGGATAGCGTAAAGTTCCAAATTAGAAGTCGAACCTAGATTATTAATCAATAAAACAACATCATCGTCCTTATCGAATTTAACATATGCTCTATCCTCATCTTTTGGATCCAATAGATATTTAAGTAACAATTCAGACAAATGTTCAACCGTTGGGACAGGTTTAATTTTAGTGATACCATGTTCATTATGAATACCCATACCAACTTCAACTTCATCTTTTGCCAATTCGTCCAATTTTTCTTCATCTGAATCTTCTTCAACAACATCTGTGCTAGAAGTTGGAATCGTGACTCTATCAAGAGATGCACCAATTGTGACCAAATTATCAATAACTTTTTGACCTAGAGTAACCACTTCTTTGAATGAAGCTTCACCATTGTCAATAGCGGATTTTGCCCCCACAATCTTATGAACAAGAGAAGTACCAGCTAAACCTCTTCTACCGACTTTACCATTTTTAGCTCTACCAACAGAAACGTCATCCTGAACAATTAGCAACTCCACATTCAAACCTTGAGCTTTAGCACGTTCACCTGCCAATCCAAAATGTAGGATATCTCCTGTATAATTTTTCACGACAATAACCGTACCTTTAGAAGATGGTTTTGAATGGATACCTGACACAATCTGTTTAACAGATGGCGATGCAAACACCGATCCGCTCACTGCCACATCGAGCAATCCATCTCCAACAAATCCCAAATGCAAAGGTTCATGACCTGCCCCACCACCTGATACAATGCTGACTTTGTTCTTTGTATCCCTGGAGTTAAAAACCACTCTTTCGGATTCAATATACTTTAAAGCCGGGTTGGCCAGACAAACTCCGTTGATGGATGTTCTTACGATATCGGTATTGTAGTTCCAATGTTTTTCACAAGGCATTTTAGGAATAGCAACTGTTAAATTGGTCAAATACTATAATACTAAAACACTAAAACAGTAAAACACCAAAATAAACAATCTTACAACATTCTTCTTCTAGTATGCGGACAACCTGGGCAGCGATAGGGATGTGGAGGGGTTTTTATATATGTCTGAAACTTTAAAATGCATAACGTAATGCGGTCATTAGTTCTTGTGTCCAGACACAGCGAAAAATGTGGGGTGGCAATTCAGCGCAGCACGGGAGTATAAGCCGAAGAACACAAGGCAAAGTTGTATCCGATAGAGAAAGAGAAGACCGTTTAGGATATATACGGCGGCTGTAGATAATAGAGGCTGTAGATAATACAAGACCAGACAGGACACGACTTGATAAAAAGAATTTCATAGGATTTAACCATGTTGCGTTTTAATCAAGATAGAACGTGTGTTGCGGTATGCGGAGAAATTCCCAGGGTATATAATTGCGATCCGTTTGGACGATGCTGGAAGGGGGAAGAAAGTGCCGTCTTGTTGGAACAGTTGTTTTCTACGAGTTTGATGGCCATTGTTGCTAAAGTTGGTGCAAAAGAAGTGAGAATAGTCAATACTAAGAATAGGCGAGTAATTTGCGAGTTGTCATTCAATTATAGAGTGTTGGATGTACGGATGAACAGGAAGAGAATGGTAGTGCTACTAGAAGAGGAACTGCTTGTGTATGACGTTACATATATGAAATTGTTGCGCAAGATCAAAACAAACAGCCGGTTGTGCAACTTGACCAATGCAGATATTTCCATATTGGCCTATCAGCGAGCCTCAGGCGGCACGGAAGGTGGTTACGACAATGCAGGAGAAGTTATCATTTACGATGCGATCCATTTGACCCCAATCTCTATTATACGTTGCCACAAGTCGGCAATCCAACAAGTGGCCATCAATCAAACAGGAAGTCTAGTCGCTACAACATCGAAAAAAGGTACACTTATTCGGATATTCAATAGCCGAACGGGTATCAAGGTGTGTGAGTTCAGGAGAGGTTCGTTGCCTACCACTATTACGTCGTTGGAGTTCAGTGCCGAAAGCACCATGGTTGCGTGTGTCTCGTCTACGGGGACTGTGCATATTTTCTCTCTTCCTGCCAGCGTAGTAGAACTGGCATCGATAGCAATCACAACATCACATATAGGATCAACTTCTTCAGGCGGTTCAGAATTAGACGGTTCAGAATTAGACGGTTCAGAATTAGACGGTTCAGCATTAGGCGGTTCAGCATTAGACGGTTCAGAATTAGACGATCCATCTCAAAACAATCCATCCCAAAACGATCCTTTTCCACATCTCCCCCACACCTCATCAATCACAGAAGCAGAGTCTGACGAAATCCACCGCATTTTGTCTACGACTGCCAAGTCTGGCTTCTCAAACATGCTTTGGAAATCCTCTAAACAGTATCTCTACATGCCCAAATCCCTTGCTCCCACCCTGAAGCAACCTCATCTACTCATCCATCTTTCTTTTAAAGGGCCCTGCGCCATTTCCATCTCTGGCACCATCTGCTACATCGCCACCCCGAATGGGCTCTTACAGTACTGCATCCAAGCAGCCCCAAATGCTCCCGTGTTGAAGGCAACACACTCTTTTACTGTGTAAAATTTTGTATGTGCTTACGTAAGGGTTCTCAAAATCACCAAGACGGAAAATTTTTCGAATTTTCGACATGTAGTTATAGGTTTAGGAGAAAAATTCAACAGATATCAGCAGAACCAAAGACCCAAGTGACAATGTCGGGACAGAGGAAGCTCCAGCAGGAGATGGACAAAGTGTTCAAGAAAATAGTCGAAGGATTGGAGATTTTCGATACTTTATATGAAAGACATGAAAATGCGTCCAGTTCGTCCCAGAAGGATAAACTGGAAAATGATTTGAAAAAGGAAATCAAGAAATTACAACGATTTAGAGAACAGGTGAAGAATTGGCAAGCGGCAAGTGAAGTCAAAGATAAAAACTCCTTACTGGAACATCGTCGGCTTGTCGAAGTTGCAATGGAGAAATACAAGATTGTTGAAAAAGGCAGTAAGACTAAGGCGTATTCGGATCAGAGTTTAGCCGCAATTGAAAAACCAGAGGTGGAAAATGAGGCTATTGAATTTGTCAAGCAAGCATTAGATACCTTGCAACAACAAACAGAAAGTTTGGATTTTGAAATCGAAAAGCTTCAGCCGGCCAAAAAAGGGAAAAAGAGCTATCAATCAGAGGAACAAAAGAGAGAACTTGATGAATTGTTGTCTTCTCATAAATGGCATACCGAAAAGTTAGAAATCGTCTTGAGATTGCTACAAAATGAAGTTTTCTCTGTTGATGAAGTTATGAATATAAGTGAAGACATAACATATTATCTTGAAGAAAATAGAAATCCCGATTTTATTTTTGACGATACAATTTATGACGAATTGGACTTAGAAGCAGATCAGACTTTGATTAATGATATTCATGTTAGTGCTCCTGAAGAAAATATAGAACCTTCTACAACTCCGGATAACTTAACTAGCAGTATACACCCAAGAAAATCCATCCCTTCAACTTCCACTTCAAGATCAAACTCAAATTTAACTGTAACTCCAAGATCGACTTCCATATCGAATAAAATTCAATCCAATTCTATTGGGATATCGAAGTCAGAATCTGTTGAGAAACCTCAAGGGATACAGTCTATTGGTACTTCAATAAATAACCAAGCGACTCTTACAACATTGAAACCTGCCCCTGTTCCTTCTTCTAATGAGATTAAATGGTCTAATTTAGTCACAGCTGCTAAAAAGAAAGACATTCAATTAACTCCGCCATTTTCTGCTCCTACACTGGCAAGTACTGCGCTTGCTACTACCACAATGGTCCCACCGGGAGCAACAACAACTGCATCGATAACACCAGGAACAACAACTGTAACAACAACAACTGTAACAGGAACGGCAACAACCATCGCACAAAATACATTACCAATAACACAACAAAAACAACAAACGTCAACATCCCCATCAACAACAATACCATCAACTGCTCAAATTCAACTATCACAGGTACCAGCATCTGCACCTGAACAACTTTCACCTGGATTGAATTCAAATGCTCTTAATGCTGCAAGTGTTTTAGAAGCTTTGAAGAAGCAGAAACCAAAAGACTCTAATCCTGCCGTTCTGTCTTCTCTGTCAAATGCACCATCATCTGCACATGTATCGGCCGTTACATCGTCTGCAATTGCAGCTGCAACTGAAAGTATGAACCTTCAACAACAAGTGCCACCTGTGGAGTTTGAATTGCCTCAGTTACATTCAAATTTACAATCTCAACCTACTCAACCCGTTTCTACATCGAATATAGATTTACCACCTGGATTAACAAGATCTCAAGAATTAGCATCAGCTACAAGTGGATTTCGATTTTTACCTCCAGGTATTCAATCTTTTATTTTATCAATCTCTTCTAGCAAAGATTTAATGAATTCGTCATATAATCCATTTCAATCAATCAATCATACACCAAATAAAACATATCCAGCTGGATTGAAGGCAATTCATTTGACTGAAGCGTGGAACCAAGTTAAAACTTCTCCCAACTTGATTTCCGCTGTTGCAACACTAGATATTGAAACATTATTCTTTGGTTATTATTATGGTAGATCATTAGAAGAAAGATCAGCAGCTTTAAAAGTTTTGACAGAAAGAAGTTGGAAACAAAGTAAATCTGCAAATTACTGGTTCACGCCCAAGTCTTTAAACACTAGTGTTGGTATTTCTGGTGATTATACTGTCTTTAACGTTGACACTTGGGCTTTTAATGAACGTAAAAATACTAAGCTTGAAATTTCTGATTTTGTGTAGTTTTTACTGAGTTACTATGTATCTTTTGTTTGTCCTTATTTTTCTGTTGTTCTTGAATTTGAGTCATTTTTGTTCTTAGTTTTCTTTTAGTTGTATATTTTAAATTACATAGAAACTATGAATATATAAACAATCAGGTGCCTATAAAACGATGATTATTCATCAAATAATTTTTCACTATCATCACTGTTTGCATCTGAAACATCCTCATCAATATCAGAATAGTCTTCCATGTCGACATCTTCATCTGATGATGAAGAATCTTCAGATTCACTGACATTTTCTCCTGCTTTCTTTCTCTCTTCCCTTCTTTGTTTTTTTGCTAATTTCTTTTCATTTTTCTTTGCAACATTAGCAGCTTGTTGTTTCTTTCTTAAATCTTTCTCCTTTCTTCTGAGCGCATGTCTTTGTTCTAATTTATTAACTTCGGCCTTAGTCTTTTTGAACTGAGCATGATATAAGATTTTACCATCACAAACGCCATCTTCGATCTTGACTAAACCTAACTTCATTCTAGGTCCTATTTCGGTTAATTTAACTGCTTTCTTTCTCTTTGTAGAATTGACTTCAGTAACTTCCGCTTCATTATCTGATTCACCTTCTTCATCACCTTCTTTCTTAGTTTCGCTCTTCTTAACAACTGGTTTAGTTAATAAATCACTTTCTTCTTTGACTTCAACAATCGAATCATCCTCAACTTCAGAATCAGACGTAAAACCTGCTTGTGCATAAGGATCTAAAATAATGTCAGCAACGTCTTTAGTTTTTGATAAATTTGGCAATTTTTTATTTAAATGACTTTTAATGTTGATCAATTTTTTAACATTTCTTGAAACATCAACTAATTTGGTTTCAATAACAAAATGTCTTAATTCAATAATACCAGTTTCTTTATCTTTATTTAATAAAAGTACTCTCTTAATCGTACCGACCTTAGTGTTCATTGGAGAAATTGGTGGAAACATATTTTGAAACATTGTAACAACTAATTTTTCTTCAGGAGATGCATCTTTTGGATTAGTAAAACCATTCATGACAAGTAATGGGGGACTTAAAAACTCAGGTGATGAAAAACTTATAGATTTTGGATTTCTCTGTATACGAACAACATCTTTGCACAAAGAATATTCTAAGATCTTGAAACTTATAGTTGGACCTCTTGGCATTGAAGAAAATCTTAAATGTGTGGATCCCGTCTTTTCATTTTGACTAAAAACCATTAAATATGTAATACCAAGTGGACCTGCCATAACAACAAAATCTTTTAATTTATTAGATTTACGCTCACGTAGACGAATAGCAGTATGAGGTTGCATCATATTTCTAGTATCTCTGACAAGTTGAGTAATGGTATGGTTTTCTAAAGCGGTACCTAAATGAATAACCATTGATTTTGGAATATTCTTTAATTCTTCTTCCGATTTCCTAACATGGGTTCTCTTTTTTTGCTGTATTGAAATAAGTACATAATTATGTTAGTATTTAATTCTTCAAACATGTAGTAGATATATTATCTCTTGTTATACATACTCTTCTTCTAGCCATTTTGCTGAGTTGTGGTTATGGTTTTTAATAAAATTACACTAAAGGTGAAAAATTTCTAAAATTATAAATAAAAATCATGAAAATTTTTTTTATTTTTTTTAATTTCTAGTTTTGAAAAGTAAATTACAAAAAATATTTTAGGCTTTTAATTTATAAAGTTTTCTTTATAAACACAAAGATCAATATGTCTGGTAGAGTTGGCAAGCCATCTAAGAAAATTACTAACAAGTACATTAGTGATTTAAAGAAGAAGCTAGCTGCTAATAACAAAAACAAAGAAGAAAAACATGTTTTAAAACCACAATCAGATGGTGAATCAGATAATGAAGCCAACGAAACAGAATCTAAAGATGAAAAGCTTAAAGAAGAGGAAGAGGCCAACTTAAAAAAGTCTTTTAAAGAGTTTGGATTGAAAGATGATATATTAGAAGCCATTGAGCAACTTAATTTTGATAAACCAACGCCTATCCAAGCACAATCCTTAGGTCCCGCATTAGAAGGTAGAGATATAATTGGTATAGCACAAACTGGTTCCGGTAAGACTGCAGCCTTTGCCATTCCAATTTTACAAGCTCTATGGGAAGCTCAAACTCCATATTTTGCGTGTGTTTTAGCACCAACCAGAGAATTGGCATATCAAATTAGAGAAACTTTTGATGCATTAGGCGCAAACATGGGTTTAAGATGTTCTACTATTGTTGGTGGTATGGATATGATGGAACAGGCAAGGGAATTGATGCGTAAACCTCATGTTATTGTTGCAACTCCAGGTAGATTAATGGATCATTTAGAAAATACCAAAGGTTTTTCCTTGAGGGCTTTAAAGTTTTTAGTCATGGATGAAGCTGACAGACTATTGGAATTAGAATTTGGACCTGTTCTTGACAAAATTTTACAGATCATTCCAAGGAAGAGAACAACCTACTTATTCTCTGCAACTTTAACATCTAAGATTGATAAATTACAAAGAGCATCCTTAAATAATCCCGTGAAAGTTGCAGTTAATAGTAAATATTCCACTGTTGAGACTTTGATTCAAACACTAATGGTTGTTCCTGATGGTTTCAAAAATACTTATCTCGTACATTTACTTAATGAACACGTTGGAAAATCTGTTATCATTTTCACAAGAACTTGTGCTCACGCTCAAAACATTTCATTATTGGGAAGGATTTTAGGATTTTCTGCAATTCCATTACATGGTCAATTGACGCAAGCACAAAGATTAGGTGCCTTAAACAAATTCAAGTCTGGTGATAAAAATATTCTAGTTGCTACTGATGTTGCCGCAAGAGGTTTAGATATTCCTTCTGTGGATTTGGTTATCAATTATGATATTCCAACCGACTCTAAAGCATACATTCATCGTGTTGGTAGAACTGCAAGAGCAGGCCGTTCTGGTAAATCGGTTTCTTTAGTTACCCAATATGATTTAGAACTAATATTGAGAATTGAAAAAGTCATCAATATGAAACTTCCAAAAGAAACTCCAGATAAAAACGAAATTTTGGCTTTACATGATTCTGTTGATAGAGCTTCTGCTGAATCCATTCGTCAAGTCAAGCAATTCCACAGTAATAGAAAACAACGTCGTTGATTTTTGTATTCTTTTCCCCTTTTTTGTACATATATATTTCAAACCTTCCCAAAGTAGTAACATCAGCGATTTTATTTCCATGTATTGAGTTTTCACCCAAGCCGTAAGTAGTTCTTCTTTTAATGCCAAAAACCAGTTTTGAATTAGGAATATAATGCCTGCACACAATGCTCCTCCTAGTCTTGAAGAGCTGATTTCTTTGAAAAAGTCAAAAGGGCTTATTCATAGTGTTAAAGTCGGAACAGAATGTGGTAAAACTAAATTTTTGACTAAAGTACAACGAAAACAATTGGATACCATCAAAAAGAATACTACAGAAACAGAAAATACAAATCAAAGGAATACAGCAGAAGTACCAAATGTTTATGAGACACAAGAAGTTGTGGAAATTGACAATAGTATAAAACCTAAAGCAAATAGATCTGCAACTAAAAAGTTCACTTTTGAATGGAATGATTCGGAAGATACATCTGCCCAAGAACCAATAGAGCTTTTAACCAAAAGAAAGACCATTGATTATTCTTTGGATATTCCAAGGAAAAAAACGATGAAGTTTGATGGGAAAAACACTTATTCTGATGTTCATTGGTCCCAGAAACCATTGGATCAAATGACAGAAAGAGACTGGAGAATTTTACGAGAAGATTACAGTATTTCAGTTGTTGGGAAATATGAGGAGAAAATGATTAGAAAATGGGAAGAAAGTGACATACCAAGTCCCCTTCTTGAAAATTTACAAAAACTTAATTATAGAGAACCAACACCCATTCAACGAGCAGCAATCCCATTGGGTTTGAAAGGTAAAGATGTTCTGGGTTTGGCAAAAACAGGGTCAGGTAAAACACTCTCTTTTTTGATACCAGCGTTATCTTACGTAATAAATTTACCACCAGTTAGACCTTATGAAAGTCCATATGTATTGATTGTTGTACCAACAAGAGAACTAGCTCAACAAATAGAAAAAGAATTTCAAAAGTTCATGAAACTTAGGTTTAATGTTGCATCAATAATAGGTGGTCATACATACGATGAAAATTTGGAAAAAATTGGAAAAGGTGTTGAAATTCTAATTGGTACTCCAGGTAGGTTACTTGATGTGCTCAATCAAAAATATGTGGAACTGAACAAATGCTTTTTTTTAATAGCAGATGAGGCTGATCGGATGATAGATATGGGATTTGAAGCACAAGTCCAAAAATTGATTGATCAATTACCACCTGGAGAGCTTAATCCTTTTACTACTGCCGATAAGCAACGTAAACGAACTACGTTGATGTTTACCGCTACTATGCCACCTTCAATTGAAAAAATGGTGGATCAATATATGATGGATCCAATAACAATTAAAGTTGGTGATACAAATAACGCAGTCGATTCTGTTGTTCAAGAAGCAATACAAGTATCTAATGATTTAGATAGAAGAATGGATATTTTGGTTGGCATTTTAAGAAAATATCCACCCCCAGTTATTATATTTGCTAATTTTCAAAAAGTTTGTGAACTGCTACATGATTTTTTGGAAAGCAAAAAATTCAGATCTGCAGTAATCCATGGTGGAAGATCTCAAATGCAAAGAGAAGAAGCTATCCAAAATATGAAAACAGGTAAGGCGGACATATTGATAGCAACAGATGTTGCAGCTAGAGGTATCGATATTTCTAATGTGTCTCTTGTTGTTAATTTTCAAATGTCAAAGTCTATATCTGAATACGTTCATAGAATTGGTAGAACAGGTAGAGCTGGAAAAAGAGGTACTGCAATAACATTTTGGAATAGTGAATCAGATGCTGCTGTTTTATATGATCTAAAAATTATGATTCGTAATAGTGAAATTAGTAAATGTCCTAATGATTTACTACGTGACGAAAATGCTAAAAAGGATTCGGATGTTCAATATATAGATAATTAAATAACTTTATAGTTTTTATTTTTCATCTTCACTGCTTGGATATCCTAAAAGCAGACTATTAGATGTTTGTTTGGAACGCTTAGCTGATCGAATTTTAGCAAGCTTTGAAATATTATTCAGATTCAATCCGATCTTTAGGTTGATATCCTGAACATCATTAACTGCACTTGGTACTTTAATTTCTTTTTCTGATTCTTGATAGTCAATATTGTCTTCTTTTATTGGTATATTTGTGCTCTTATTTGAAGTTTGCTGTTTTAGCGCATTTAACAATTTCTTGGCAGATTCAAGTGAAACCTCATTTTCATATTCTCTATTTCTCTTTCTAGATTCAAAACTTGAATCCTCATTGGCCCATCTAATATTTAGTGTTTCTGATTTATTTTCAGGTATTAAACTTTGGCAATGCATTGCTTCTTTGGCAAACTGAGCTTGACTCTCGAGTTTATACCTTACAAATGCAACATTTTTAGGAGGCAATATCTTAACACTTTCTATAGTTCCAAAATCCCCAAAATACTTTTCAATGTTCTTTTTTAAAAGATCATTCATGTCACTAATTTTACCAATGTACAAAGTTTTATTGACTTTACCAAATGAACCCACACCTGACATATCATCTCTGTAATCTAAAAATTTTTCTCTGCCAAAACAGTCAACTGTCGCAGGAAATAAATCCAATTCTGTGGGTATTCGATGTAAATATTCACAATTTTTCCCATTACAACAATAACCTCGTGCAAAATATAAACAAAAATAATTTGACCTATTGAGCTGTCCTTCAGGAGTATATCGATCCGCCTTTGTATACCCACTATCCCTCTGAACATCGCATCTATGACTGGCGTGTGTTAAATTATTATTTCCTTGATGTTCACCTCCAGTCCATTTGGAATACCATATATTAAAAACCTGACCCGTTTGATCAGGTTTACTAGCTTCCGCAACTGCTGTTGGGTCAAGCTGAATTCTAGCTGGTCGCCTTTTATTTGTTATCAATTCAGCACTACTAGTAAATTCTACCATCTTCTCTAAGATCCTATAGTCCCACAAACTCGGTGTGCCAATTCTAGTGGTAAAGAAAATTAAATCCTTCAAAAAAGATCAACACTTTTTAGCAAATTCATGTTCATGTTGCGGATGATAATCATTTTCAGATTCTTTTTACGTAGAAACTTTTCTTCTTCGGGTACTTAATATACAGCAACGAAAAGGATCCACAGTTAACCACACTTAATCATGCAGAAGCTAACATCTCCCTATGACTCTATTACATTTGGGAATCCATTGTCGTTGAGAGTGGATAGTAATTATTTATCTATCATGTCAATTTCGCCATGTGGAAGAGATGCTGTTCTTGCTGGACGAAAAGGATTATTGATAATTGATTTAGATGATCCATTTGCTGCGCCAAGATGGCTGCATCATGAAACATCATGGGAAGTTGCAGATGTTCAGTGGTCACCTCATGCATCAAAACCATCATGGGTCGTTTCAACGTCAAATCAAAAAGCAATGGTCTGGAATTTAGCTAGATCATCAAATGATGCAATTGAACATGTTTTACATTCACATACAAGAGCTATTACTGATATACATTTTCATCCACAAAACCCAGAAATGTTAGCTACTTGTTCTGTTGATTCATTCGTTTTAGCATGGGATTTACGTTGTCCGAAAAAACCGGTACATCAATGGTCAGACTGGAGAGATGCTGCGTCACAGGTCAAATGGAATTATCAGGATCCAAATATACTAGCATCTTCACATGATAATATTCTTCATATCTGGGATGTAAGAAAAGGTGCAGTTCCAATGAAAAGTTTTGAGGCACATGATGCAAAAATTAATGGTTTAGATTGGAGTCGGGAAAATAAATTCGAATTGATATCTGCTTCTAATGATATGTCTGTGAAGTTTTGGTCATTTGATAAAGAATATGACAAGCCCGTGTATACAATCAAAACAGACTTCCCTATTTCTAAAGCTCGTCATGTCCCGTTTGGCGATCACATTTGTTGTATTATGCCTTTGAGAGGTGGTAATGACTCAATTTACGTAGCCAATTATAAAGATAAAGTTGGTGAGGCTGGCCTTGATCCAATATACGTTTTCAAGGGACATACTGAACCTGTGAAAGACTTTTCTTGGCGTTCAAGGCATGGAAAGAATACACAAATTAATGATAGTGAATATCAGTTGGTCACTTGGGCTTCTGATAGAGATTTAAGATTATGGCCAATGAATGATGAAATGTATGATACCTTTAATTTTAAAAGAAATGAACCTTTATCTAATAACAAGAGCTTAACCGAATTTGAGTATAAATCTTATAGACCCGAACCACCTGTTGCAACGGATAACGAACTAATTATTAGAAATAAACACAGGTTACACGATGCATCATATTTTGAAAATATGAGGTCAAATACCGACTTCAACCATCTTAATTGGATTTCTGGTATTAAAATCGGTCAATCTGCTTTTCAAAACATTAACAACGATCCTAATAGTGCTACCTATGGTGACAATAGTAATCAACCACTAAATTTAGGTGAGGAATTTAGTAATGTTGGACATAAATTTCCGAAACTCCGATTTGAAAGAATTTCTGTCTCTACAGGTGTTTTAGTTTTATCATTAAACGGGCCATGGTCTTCTGAAAATAAAGATGATTTAATTTTTGTTAGAGTTGAAGTGAATTTTCCAGACGGGTACCCTAGTGCTAATGCAATCCCTAGATTTAAAATTGAAGATACTCATGATCTAAAATCGGACAAAAAAAAAGAGTTATTAGACAATTTACTAGAAATATCCACCAAGTTTTGTACCAATAAAAGGTTTTGTCTAGAACCATGTTTGAGATACTTGTTAGGGGAGAAAATAGATTTGGATATCGATCCCGAAGAATCAATGAATTCTTATGATTTGGAATTTAATAACACAGAAGATTTGACAAGTTTAGATTCGATAAGTAGAAACTCTTCGGATATTAACGAAGAGGAGGAAGATGAAGAAGATGAGGAAGACGAAGAAGACGAAGAAGATGAAGATGCTGTTAAAGTAGATCGTGGTAATGTTAATGCTAATGGTGAAGTAATTCAACCAGTTGCTCTTAAACGGACACAATTTGATAGTACGCCTGTTTCAAAAGGCTGTGGTGCCATATGGACAGCAAGTGGTCATTTAGTCTGCTTTTTTATGAAAAAAGAGACGGTGGACGATCAACATTTTATAAAATTTGGGCAGCAGGGTTTCAGTTTAGTTAGGAATTTGAAGAGAAAAAAAGTCGAGAATGGTCTTCAATTAGGGAATCAAGCTTACATAGATGGTGAATTATCAAATAATGAAGACACTGCTGATGAATCAGATTCTTCCACCGATAGCTTGTCGAATGATTTTGATGTTTTTCAATATGATAGGATGTATAGAACCAAAGTTCCTGATTTATTAAAAAGTTCAAACATAGGGCCATATTCTAATAATGCAAAGAGTAATCCAATGTCTGCACCAACTGAAAGATCCCATTTTACATCTAATTCTAAAACTTCACGGATGAAAAATATAATCAAGATCTTTGACTTCAGATATTTGATCCCAATCAAAATGGAACTAGCTTATGAATACAGAGTTTTAGGTGATAGTCCACATATTTTGGCGGCGCATAATGCACAGGTTGCAGAAAAGTATGGCTATCATATTATTAGTCAATGTTGGAGGATTTTATCGACCATTTTGTTGAAAGATGTCATAATTGATGAAGCCACCGCTTTAAATTTATTAGAGAAACTTGGGAGAGATACCAAAAACATAGAATTGATTAACAGTTACAGATTTTATTGGGGTTTACATCCATTTGGAGCAAAGTGGTTAGTTATGCAATTATTTGAATATTTCAGGAAACTAGAAGATATTCAAATGTTGGCAATGTTATCATGTATTTTATTTGAAAATAATGAGCTCAAAGATGACATCCAAATTCCCATAAACTCACCATACTCCAATCCTACAATTTCAGCAGGGGGAAAAAAAACCATTTTACGAAATGGTGATGGTGCTTCTGGTGTGTCTACCGCTAGTAGATCTGCTATGAAAAACATTGCAGGGTCTCCGATCAAACCGTCTCATTTGGTTCACAACACCAGCGTTGTTTCATTTGAAAAGAAATATGCAAAAAGTATATACAGTTCACATATGTCGGCCAGTCCAATAAATTTGTCTCAAGCACGGATGCCATCAATCAGCACACTATCTTCATCCGAATATGATAATAAAAGTTTCAAAAGTGCATCTCCTGCGGGAGATATGATTATGAGCTCCTCTGTTCTACACAATAAACGAGGTATTAAACATAAAGGATCCAATATGTTTGAATATCCATCCATTATGGATGCTACGTCGTCCTCATTTCAATTGCAAAGGCACATGTCATCAGTTTCGGTCAATGTTTTTAATCAGCAATTTGGTAAGCTGCAGGCTTTATCTTCTCAACCAAAGACAGAAGAAAAGAATTTCTATGAAAATGCACCAGCTGTTCTAATTGAGATGCAAAATGAAGTGGACCTTGATTTATATACAGACCGCTATTCTATGAACATCGAAGGCTTTGTTGACCCCGAACAATTGAAAAATTACAGATCAGAATATGCATCTATTTTATTTAATTGGGGATTACCGGCTAACAGATTAAA
Source organism: Pichia awuae (assembly GCA_030563725.1). NCBI lineage: Eukaryota > Fungi > Ascomycota > Pichiomycetes > Pichiales > Pichiaceae > Pichia > Pichia awuae. The sequence continues at coordinate 50,766 of JAJMJV010000002.1, forward strand.
AATTCTCAAGTTCAACTATACGACAAAGAAGGACGCAGATACCCCGAAAGTCTCCGATTTTCAAGAACACTGCGGTGCTATTGGATGGTGTGAAGATACTAAAATAGCAGAAACAGATTCGTCCAGAAGTAAGTGGAAGAAAACCCATTACAAAAATAACTGTAACTATTGTCAATTGGCGGTGAAAAAGCTACTTTCCGTCTGTTCTAAGTGTAACCATATAATGCACGATACATGTGCCATCATTTGGTGGGAAGAAAACCAAATGGACCAATGCCCTAGTGGCTGTGGATGTGTTTGTTTGACTTCAGCGTAGTCAAGCATACTGATGCTACTTTGTAGTGTGTAATAGATATATAATGTGATAATAATTATCCGATGGTTAAGCGAAGAGAGAACATGAATCTTTAAAACATGTAGATATAATTTATGGGGCACGTCGTGGCTGGGCTTGCCTTGGGAGGATTTTGTCTGTGAAAGAGCACAGAGAACCATATTGGAAGTGTTGCAAGAATGACCGGAGGTAGGAAGAGGACGGAAAATAAGAGAAAGCTGTTTCATGCAATCACGTCACGAATTCCCCATTATAATCATTCCTTTACACAGGATAAAGAAGAAGTTAAAGAGGAAGTTAAAGAAGTTAAAGAAGTTAAAGAAGTTAAAGATGAGCAAAAAGACCAGTCACCCGACTCTTACAACACATTTCAAAACACAGTTACAAATTTGGTACATAAAAACATAGCTAGTAAACGTAAAAAGGATGATCAGCATTTGACCCACATACATGCGAATACAAACACAAATACAAACACAAATACAAATACAAACACACAATTTAATTTAACATTGAATCTTTCTAATGGGCGTCATAGTCAACAACCCAATCAATCACATGATGACGAATCCTATTCTCATGTGAATAGATCGAATAATTCAACTCTTCCAGTAACCCAAGGTAGTGACAATACTAGTTTTTCTTATTTAGATAGCATTAGAAAAGCCCCAACGAAAAAAAATGCCATAAGCAATAGAGTAGAAGCTCTGACGCCAACACATGTATCTAAGAGCAGTAATAACAATGCTATCAAAAGTATAATAAACAATTCTAGATCCAAATATGGATTTTCTCCGGCTGAATCAAGTGCTAATTCTGATATTTCATTTGCAAGTAAAGACAGTCTACTAATCAATGATAATATCAAGGACGATATTATAGAATATGACTTTAAAACATTCAGTACTAATCATCCGTTAAGGCTTTCAAAAGTGAAAGCATTTGAGGAGGCCGAACTTACTACAAAAAATTACTTTTCTAAATACTCCAGTCATACAGACCAAAATAAGAAAAAGAGGTGTAATAATTTTAACGAAGAAGTCATTATACAGATTCCTGGCATGTCCAAAGATGAAACCTGGCAATTTCTCAGTCATAAAACTATCGAAAATAAAATCTTAGAGAACGATTTTAATAAAAGGCGTCAGAGAATGGGCGATGATTTAATCAAAATGCCACAGAGTGGAGTCGAAAAACGAATATACATGATGAAAAATGCATTGACCCCCTTGACAAAGGAAGAACTCATCTCGTCTAAAATCCATGGATCCAAATTGTCTAAGATATTTCAAAGAAATGGTGGTTTTTTGAAAGACTTAGAAACACAAGAAATGGATTGTTGGGAATTGATGAATGAGGAGTTTGAGAGCGGTCTAAAGGAATTACAGCAACAGGTCCATAAGGATTTCCACGCACGTTGTGAATTGGTTGATAATGATACTGTACATGCAGTTAAACGTGCATTGAAACAAACCAAGCGTTCGGCTGCCCACAGTTCAGAAATGGCCAACGTATTTAGCACTTTAATTTGTAAAAGAGTCAAGATGGATCTGGATGAGCACAAGAATTTTGTTCTCAATGGCTCTAACTAATACCTGGTATGCATTCTGTGCATATATATTTATATATATATTATATTATATTATATATTATATTATAAATTATCTTATATTATATCTCTGTAAGTAGATTTTAAAGAGTGTGTAAATTGCATAGGGAGGCTGGGTGCGAGCGTTTTAGTTAATGGTTGCAATTTAATAAGAGGGCGTTTTTCCTGTCAAGGAGGTATTTGTAACAGTATTAAAGGAACAAAACAATCATGAACGTGATAAAGCTACAGGTATGTAAGACGGGTGTAATTGGCAGGTTTAATTGGAGAAAAGGTTTGATACAGGGCGAAAAATACTAACATGGATATACAAAATTTAATTAACACAGAAAAAGTTCCCGGTTTTAGACCAATCTGAACTGTTTGCACTTATTGAGGACTTCAGAAACATTGATATTGATGAAAATGGATGGGTGGATAAGAAAGATGCTATTGATAGCGTTTCAAAGAGTGGTAAAGGCTCATATGATGAAGTTAGGGAAGCATTGAAAAATGTTTCAGTTGATGCGTCAGGGCATGTTGAACTTGAAGATTTCGTTGAGTTGAATGCCAAATTAAAAGAATCCAAAACAGCAGGTGGATCTTCGAAAGTTAGCAAACCGATCCAAATGCCAGGATCTGATAATAATGAAACATTTGTCCGTAATAAGGCTAAAGTCGTTATCGGATCAGGTAGAACTATGCATACCATTGATGATGAAGAAAGAATTGAATTTACTAGACATATAAATTCTGTCTTGGCAGGTGATTCATTAGTTGGCAATAGAGTTCCATTTGATTTAAACAGTTTCCAATTATTTGATGAATGTACTGATGGTTTAGTGCTATCATCATTAATCAATGATTCTGTCCCAGATACTATTGATACAAGAGTGTTGAATTTACCAAAGAATGGAAAACCTTTAAACAATTTCAAACTATTAGAAAATGCCAATATTGTTTTGAATTCGGCCAAGGCAATTGGTTGTGTTGTGGTTAATGTTCATTCAGAAGATATCATTGATAGTAAAGAACATTTGATTTTGGGTCTTATATGGCAAATAATTAGAAGAGGTTTATTGAGCAAAATTGATATCAAGTTACATCCTGAATTATACAGACTATTGGAGGAAGATGAAACTTTGGAACAATTTTTAAGATTAGCACCAGAAAAGATTTTACTGAGATGGTTTAATTATCATTTAAAAGCAGCAAATTGGAATAGAAGAGTTAATAACTTTTCTCAAGATGTTGCTGATGGTGAAAATTATACTATTTTATTAAATCAATTAGCACCAGAATTATGTTCAAAAGCCCCATTACAAACTCAAGATTTGTTACAAAGAGCTGAACAAGTTTTATCAAATGCTGATAAATTAGACAGTAGAAAATATTTGACACCGCGTGCATTAGTTGCAGGTAATCCAAAATTGAATTTAGCATTTGTGGCTCATTTATTTAATACACACCCAGGATTAGCTCCAATTGAAGAAGAAGAAAAACCAGAAATTGAAGAATTCGATGCAGAGGGTGAAAGAGAAGCAAGAGTTTTTACATTATGGTTAAATTCCTTAGATGTCGATCCGCCTGTTGTTTCTTTATTTGAAGATTTAAAAGATGGTAATATCCTACTTGAGGCTTTTAATAAAGTCATGCCAGGTTCAGTTAATACCTCACATATAAATAAAAAACCAGCTAATGGTAATGAACTTATGAGGTTCAAAGCTTTAGAAAATACCAATTATTGTGTGGAGATTGGTAAAGCAAATAGATTTTCATTAGTTGGTATTGAAGGTTCAGATATAACAGATGGTAATAAGATGTTAACATTAGGATTAGTTTGGCAATTAATGAGAAGAAATATTAATAATACATTGTCTTCATTATCAATCAATGGTAAGGAAGTTTCTGATATGGACATCTTAAGATGGGCTAATTCAATGTCTGCAAAAGGTGGTAAATCATCTAGTATTAGATCTTTCAAAGATCCATCATTGGGAACTGGTGTTTTCCTCTTAGATGTTTTGCATGGTATAAAGCCAGGCTATGTTGATTATGATTTAGTTTCACCAGGTAATACTGATGAAGAACAATATGCCAATGCAAGACTCGCAATTTCTATTGCAAGAAAGTTAGGAGCATTAATTTGGTTAGTTCCTGAAGATATTAATGAAGTTAGATCTAGATTAATTTTAACATTTATTGGATCTTTAATGACATTAGACGCTTAATTGAGCAAAAAAAACTGATATAAAATTTTCTATCCGTTATATATATATATATATATATTTATATATATTATTATTTTTTAATTATTCTATAACTCTAGTGTTTGCGATTTGATCCTTTAATTTTAGATCCCATTCTTCCACTAAATTATCAAAATAGCTCAAAACATCATCTTTACCTGTTGAATCAACTTCGTCAACTTTTATATACTCTTCGCCATTCCAACGGGACGCACTACCGTATTTAAGTGAAGGTATATCGTTTTTTGGATCGGCATGTAAAGATGTAAAAATTTGGGAATTGGCAGCAATATCACCATGGATGTTATGCCATGGAGATCCTAAAATTCTAGCCAGGTAGAAGAGAAACAGCATACCATAATAAGTTATTGGGTTCAGAAACTTAAAAAAAGAAAAAGAAGTGACTATACCAGGATGAGTTAGATATTGATTGATATTATATTTTGTTTTTAGATTTTCATAAGTTGCTAAATGAATAAGATCGATTAATCTTTTTGAACCTTCATAACTTTCATTTGATTCAAGTAATTGTAGGTCATCAAATGAAAGATATGATGGTTTTGACATCACGCTACTGATCCAAATGATTCTTGCGTTGCTGGATTTTTCAAATAGGTTATATTCAATCAATTTATGAATAAAATAATAAGGTCCAAAAACATTGGCTTGAAAAACTAATCCTAAATTATCTTTCGATTTGACTCCGACTTTTTGAATCTTATAGGTTGGATATGTTACCCCCTTAATTGGATTTGTGCAACACTCGACAGTTGCTCCTAACCAATCAATTCCTTCATATACACCTTGAGCTGCATTAAGATAAATTAAATCAATGGAATCGTGGTTTTTGCTCAACTCATAAACCGACGAAAGAATCGAAACCATGTCTGTGAAATCTAACAATGAATAATCAAAAGATAGAATCCCTGTTCTTTGAACTTTTTGTTGATTATACTCATTTAATTGTTGTATTGTTGTATTGGCATTTGCCAATGTACGTGATGTCACAATAATTGTAAGTTTTTCGTCATGTGGAACCTCCTGAATCAATCGCTTGGCAATACTGATTCCAAGGTTACCTGAGGTACCTGTAATAAGAGCTGTGATATGACCCATTGTCTATGCTTCTAATGTTACACACACTTGAAAATCCTCCACCAAAGGACCTTGTTCAAATACAAAATGAAAAATGGATTCCTAACTTCACCCCCAATTCTATACGAGATATACGACGCCTTCAAAATAAGACTTCAAATAAATCAAACACGGCTGTGCATTCTGAAACGGTTTCGGAGTTGAAACATGAAATTCTGCTGCTGGCTTTTCAGTATAAGAAGCACACAGCAAGGAAGATAGGCGTATTTATATTACAAGAAATGGTAGGAAGTTTGTGGAAGGCTTGAGTTTTTGTTTTTGTTTTTATTGTTATTTTCATTTTTATTTTTGTTGGTATTGGTGTTGTTAATAAATCAAAAAAGTGGGTGTCTGGATGCAGAAACAAAACTACGTGTTTAATATTAAAGATTATAAGGTAATTAGTGTTATTGGACAGGGTGCATATGGTGTAGTTGCAGTTGGTCACAAATTTAACAGTGAAAAAATCGTTGCTATAAAAAAAATAGAACCTTTTGAAAGAGAATTGTTTTGTTTGAGGACTCTTAGAGAAGTGAAATTTCTGAAAAGGTTTGATCATCCCAATATTATCAAAATCTTGGACATTCATCGACCAGCAAGTTTTGATAGTTTTAAAGATGTTTATTTAATTCAAGAGTATATGGATGCGGATTTGCACACAGTTATTAGGAGCCATCCGTTGACTAATAAACATGTGATGTATATGCTATACCAATTACTAAAAGGTGTGAAATATTTACATTCATGTGGTATAATTCATAGGGATTTGAAACCCGCCAATCTGTTGGTCAATGAGAAATGTGATTTGAAGATCTGTGATTTTGGCTTGGCTAGATTTGAAAACGAAAATGATACGGCGGAGAATAGAAACACTCTACTGACTGAATATGTGGCAACTAGGTGGTATAGGGCACCTGAAATTATGCTATCGTTAGCCCAATATTCAAAGGCCATTGACATTTGGTCCGTTGGCTGTATTTTAGCCGAAATGATTCTAAAGCAGCCATTATTCCCTGGCAAAGACTATCGGCATCAACTATTATTAATATTTGAAGTCCTGGGTTCACCTAATTCAGAGGATCTTGAATGCATAAAATTGCAAAGAGCAAAAGACTATATTCAAACACATACAAAATCTTCAAGAAAGATTCCAATGAAACGTATCTTTCCAAACTATGATTTACATGCCGTGGATTTTATCGAAAAAACTCTGACTTTCAATCCCTCAAAAAGAATGACAATCCAAGATTGTTTAGAGCACCCTTATGTTTCTGAATTTCGTGATGAGACAACTGAAATTGAAGCTGAACCAATTCCAGTTGACTTTTTCTTCTTCGATCGTTTCAAAGAACAGTTAGAGTTGGTAGATCTCAAAAGAATGCTGTACGCTGAGATTATTACCAAGTAATGAATATTTATATATTTTTTGTAAAGGCAAAATCCAATCTATACTATAAGAAATCCACGCTTTATTATCAATGAGTACTCCATTTCAAGCAATTACTTATTTAGAGAATCATGATATATGATTTATTTCCGTGCAATCTTTTCAGATAACGTGAGATTTTTAATATGTGGAGATGCGCACAAAGTTGTGTGAATATAATATCATGTAATTTTATTTTGAAAGGATTCTGCTTGTGAATTGGTTTACGAGTCAGTGTGGATCTTATCTTTAACGTCGTAAAATCAATCATACAATAAAAGATGGGTATTTCATTTACATCTAAAAAGAAGAGAATGTTTTTGACTGCTGCAGCAGCTGTTTTAATGATGATATTTGTTTTTATGTCATCCCATTCATCAGTTCAAAAGAGTACAAACATAGACATTGCAGAATCCGCTTCGAATTCTGCATTTTTGTCAGATTCTAAAGAAGACTTATCTATTAAAATACCAGGATCTAAAAAATTGCATAAAGAACTTAAGGGTGGTAATTTGGGATCTGCTGATACTCCAACTAAAAAATTAGTTAATGGTAATGAACTAGTTAAGGGTAAAGATGGCATGATTGATGAATCGAAGGTGATGAAAACAGATATGGAATCATCAAGAAAAGTCCCATTGATTGCGGGAGATCCAAATTCAAAGAAAGTGCACGATCTGGGGGATTCCAAAGTTGAATCTAGCGTCAAATCCGGTACTGGAATTAACGCAGACTCTGTGGGTGGCTATCAAGCGGATAAGAAATTGGGATCCGATGAACAAAAACATGTTACTGAGTCAAAGAAAGTTGAAGGAAAAATAAGTTCGGGTAAATCGGCAGCTATGAAGGCCCAACAAAAGGCACAAGAAGAAGGAGTTTCATCTGATAATGCATCTTCGTTCAATCCAAAAACAGAGTTTGATAATATCTTATCAAAGTCACCTGTTGTGATTTTTTCGAAATCCTATTGTCCATTTTCCAAAAAATTGAAAGCGTTATTGGAAACAGAATACCAAATTTCACCACCTCCTGTTATTATTGAATTGGATAAACATGAGAATGGTAAAGAATTACAAAACCATATTGGAGAGAAAACCGGTAGATTTACTGTTCCTAATTTTATAATTGATGGTACAAGTAGAGGTGGAGCTGATGATATTGTGGCTTTACATCATAATAATGAATTGGTTGATATTTTCCATACTTGGGCCGGTGGATCCGCCAAGATAAGAAAACTAAATGCAAACAATTAACCTATGTTTTTTTTTCTTCCTCTGTTTTTATTGTTGTTTTTATTTTTATTTTCACCGTCTTTGTCTTTGTTGATACCCAATTACATATATATATATATATATATATATATATATTACGGATTTGTTTTGTACGAATTTAAACATTATTTCAATATGATTTTCTTTTTCTTTTGATTTTGTACACCTTTGTTATGAAATTTTATCCAAGCTGAGAAATTGAAATTTCATGTTTAGCTTTCTATGAAACGTATTTACGAGTGCATTATACATACATAATACAGATATTTAAATATATATATATATCTATATATAATCTGCACACAAAAATGGGATACTCGATTATGGAACCACAATACAGTAACAAAAATATAACTACGGAATCCAGTATTGTTTCAGAATTAGCAACGCAACTTGGACTTGACAAACATCCAAATGGAGGTTATTTCAAAGAAACATACAGACCAGAAGAACAAGTGCTAGCCAGACAACTAAACCTCAACATTGGCAAATTGACCAGCTACCCTATAAAGAGAAATGCAACGTCTCTTATTCATTTCTTAATGACTTGCGAGTCGCCTATTGGTAAATTCCATACAAACGTGACTAGTAGAACTATCCATATCTTACAACGTGGATCGGGGATCTATGTTTTGATAAAACCCAACGGAGATGTTGAGACATTTAAGGTGGGTTTTGGTGCAGGTGAAAAAACCCAATGGGTAGTTGAACCAGGAGTTTACAAAGGCTGCTATTTGGTTCCGGCACAAGGAACGGAATCTGCAGATGATTGTTTATGGGTTAGTGAAGTTGTCATTCCAGGCTTTGATTTTGAAGACATGAAATTTCTAAATAAAGAACAGCTTGTGGAAAAAGTCGGACAAGAAAAGGCAGATTTACTAATGTTTCTGTTATAGTTAGTTAGTTATACATAGCCATTACTATAGATATATTCTATACATGTTTAACTCTACAAAAAAAATAAAAAAAAACTTCCCACCAGCTGAGCCACCATTAAGGGTTAGTTAGATGGTCACGTGCATGAGAGTAGGGTGTTTGGGATGTTTAAAAAATTAACCCCTCCGCGCACCTCACATAAATTTTGAAGCGGTAAAAATTTTTTAATTCGCAGTCACGCGCTAGGAAGGTCGTTCCCCTTCGGTGAGACTCGCTGTGAAAATTGTATTCAGTATCAGTGAGGTAAATCAGATATTGGTGCTTGAAAATTTAGACGTTTCATTTAATTTATAGATTTTACAGCAAGATCACTCAGACCAAACATGACCACTGAATTAACTGTTCAATCTGAAAAGGCTTTCCAAAAGGTATGCACACATCCATTTAATTAATGTTATAGTGGTAATATTCACATTATAAAATATTTGGGATTATGAAAAATTTATTCAACATACACATCAAAAATAATGTTGTTGAAAATACAATATTACATTCAAAATACATAATTATATTATTGGGTCTTGATCACTGGCGTTAGAAGTTTTATTATGTAGCAACGACCATCAGCAAGAGGCCACTTTTTCAGAAAGATACTATAAAAAAATTGTTCATGTCATTTCAATTTAAGTACTTCGATTTATGAAAGATATCCATTTTTGAATATCACGTTGTCGACATTTTATAGTGTTAAATGACATTAGATTTATGTGTTTTAAATTCATCCCAAAAGTTTTAAAATTGACGAAATAACCATGAAAACAAATAAGTTTTTTCCTCCAAAAACAACATACTAACTTCTTTCTCTGTTTTTTATTTTAGCAACCACACATCTTCACCAACCCAAAGGCTAAGGCTACCAGAAGAACCAAGAGATGGTACAAGGATGTTGGTTTAGGTTTCAAGACCCCAAAGTCCGCTATTGAAGGTACTTACATTGACAAGAAATGTCCATTCGTTGGTGATGTTTCCATCAGAGGTAAGATTTTATCTGGTGTTGTTGTCTCTACCAAGATGCACAGAACCATCATTATCAGAAGAGAATACTTACACTACATTCCAAAGTATAACAGATACGAAAAGAGACACAAGAACTTAGCTGCTCACGTTTCCCCAGCTTTCAGAGTCCAAGATGGTGATGTTGTTACCGTTGGTCAATGTAGACCTCTTTCTAAAACCGTTAGATTCAACGTCTTAAAGGTTACCACTGCTGCAGGTAAATCTAAGGGTTTCAACAAATTCTAAATTTAGTTTATATAATCTATACTAATTTGTTAATATAAATCTAATATAATTACTGTCAATCTATAAGTTTATGTATTTTACACGTAATTGGATTACTATGCTAGAAATGTCAAAATATCTATCCGTTTGGTAGCTAGCTGGTTGGTGTATTGTCCTAGTAATAAATACAGCTCACACTCGATAGTTGGCTTTACGCCTATCTCTCCGTGGGACCGACCACTGGGGGGATTTTAAATTTTTTCGCCTTGTCCCCACAAAAGTTTGGGCAGGTCCCGATAAAAAGTTTTCCCCAGATGACGATATTTTTCGAGCATTTGAAAAAGCAAAAATATACTTATGCATAAATTTTACCCGGTTATTTAAGAGATACTTTAAAATTGGAAATATACCATACCCGGGTAACCTGAAGATAACAATATGTCAGAAGATAAGAAATTTAAGCAAGAGGTTGTAGATGGAGCCAGTGAAGAAGTCCGTGGAGTTTCTGGTGATGCTGAACAAGTCAAAGCAACAACTAAAGAAGATGGGAATTTAGCAGATGAGATACTCAAACACAATTCAGATATTGAAGAAGATGAAGATAATTTGGATATTTCCAATATTGACGGTATGCAACAAATCATAAATGAAGAAGTTATAAAAAATGTTCAACAGAACAGAAAGAAGAGACAATTTTCTACAACTATTGAAGATGAAGAAATGTCACGATTAGAGTTTCAACAATGGACACAAGGATTTTTGGCTGATGATCTAGAAGCTGTGGGTGTTGATGTGGGTGTTGATGTTGATGTTGATGATGTTGTAGATTTAGTCAATGTGGGGGTTGACGTTGATGGTCTAGAATATGGATTTCCTCAAACCACAGCTGCTCATTTTACTGATATTGTTGATGATAAAAGTATGAATAAAAAACGGAAGGTTTTTAAGAAAGTGGTGAATAATAAAGATGATTCATATTCAAAGAACAAAGATAAAGATAGCGTAGTTGATCCTGAATTGGCCAATCTTGACACTTCAAGTTTGGTTCATGATGCCATGTTAAAGGCAAGTTTGGAATATCTGGAAAATAAACAAGTAAGGAGAGACGAAGTTGAAGACATGGCCAGTGGGATAGCTGAGAGTAAAGAGGGAACTTCGGCCACTGAAGGTGAAGTTGTTGAAGCTGTCAAACGAGCAGTTGCTTCGGTAAGTACTAAACCTGACACCGATGTAATTGCGGCTGCAGTTGCAGCTGCAACTGCAGCTAGATCCAATGAATTATCAGATAAAAGTATGAACATACCGATTGTAACGGAACACGGTATAAAAAATAATAAGGTTAAGGCAAAAAATACCAAGAGGATAAAAAAAATAAAGGAAGAGAATGTTGAACTTAGTAAGAAGGAACTTTTAGAGAAAGTTAGAGTCACGGATGCTATTAACAAGGCGCAGAAGTTACTGAGTATTGAGAAAAGTACAAGCAGAAGTTTTTCAAAAGAAGAAATTGAAGCAATAGATGTATTTATTAAAGAGTATCAGAAAATTCATGAGATGACACATGAGAAATTTTTGCAAAGGATTTGGGGAAACGAACGTAAAAAGGATAAGTTTTGGGAAATCTTGCAAAGTGTTTTGCCAAATCGAACAAGATCATCTTTATATAAACATGTTAGACGTACATATCACATATTTGAGAAAAGGGGTGTTTGGACGCCCGAGGAAGACTTGAAACTAGCAGAGTTGGCTGAAAAATGTAACGCAAAATGGAAATTAATTGGAGAAGCAATGACAAGAATGCCTGAAGATTGTAGAGACAGGTGGAGAAATTATGTTAAATGTGGGTCTGTAAGAAATGTCAATAAGTGGACAAAGGAAGAAGAAGATAAATTGAAAAAGATAATTTCCAAAATTTTAACAGAGGAAGGAGAGAAGATCCGAAAGAATGTAAACAATGGAAATGAAGAAAGTTTATTAAAGCAGGTGAGAGAAGCGCAGGTGTCTCCTACGATCAATTGGACTGTTATTAGTGAGCTGATGGGTGGTACACGATCACGAATCCAATGTCGATACAAATGGAAGAAAATCATGAAACTGGAAAGTATCGAAAAATTACGGGAGATGGATCGAAATACAAAACTTTGGATTTTGGGTCAGCTGAAATCCCTCGCAGAGTCGGATCCGCACATTGAAAGCAATTTGGACTGGAATGCTCTGGCTTTAGGGGTCCCAAGAACTGACAACGATAGTATTAAATGGAACGGTGTTGATCTATCCACGTGTTTCCAAAGAATGAAAACCACGGTTGATTCTCAGGGTCGTTCTTTCCTGGACATTGTACAGCTACTCTTGGAAAGTCTCAGCACACAGAGTTATGTGGATAAACTCGAAGGTACTGCCAGCGTTCAGACTTGAGTATATTAATTTATACATATATTGTCGAACTTGCTGAGCCCCCACATCTTGAGATTGATAACCGCAAATGCCAAGATTACGCGCAAAATCCGATATCTCCATCAATATGGAACTTTTTTCTATTTACTGATTCTATATTCGAAGCCTCATTTCTTTTACATAATGTAGACGTATTTTATCTAATCTGTATTTGTTGAAAAGCCAATATATCCTGCTCTATTTGGGTCCACAAATCAAAGATTTCGCACAGAGATAAATTCAAAGCTTTGGAAATAGCGTTTCTAATTCGATCAATAGCTGTCTCTATTGGGTATCTAATTAATTCGGTTATTTGACAGTTTTATTATAGAGAATAAATCTGCGGTTGATTAGGTTTTTTTTCAAGTTCCAGTTACAGTAGATAAAAGATAGAGATAATTTTGACACCTTAAATTATTTGCAAGTGATTGAACGAAATTCGCAAAGTATTGTAAGGGAGTGTGTTTAGTGATTTATTCTATTGTTTTCAGACTACATATCATATTATTCTTTTTTAACACCTTATTCAACCATGACGGATCTACCGACGTCGGAGCAAAAAACAACTCGTAAAAGAAATAGAGTACCAATATCTTGTATTATTTGCCGAAGAAGAAAGGTTAAATGTGACAAACAAAAACCCCAGTGTCAAAACTGTACTAAAAATAACGTTAAACATCTATGCTATTATTTGGAACCGAAATGGGCACATCCGTTACCTGTGGAATCCAAAAACCAGCATCAAATTCAACCAGAGCAAAATGATCAGCAACAAGCAATTATTAAAAGTGAAAATAATGATTTTAATTTGGATCTGAAAAAAGAAATGGATCTTCTGAAACTTAAAATTAAATCATTGGAATCAGAAAACACAGATTTGAAAAAAAAGATGATTACGAATACCGCTTCATCAACAACAAACTCCTCGAATATCAGAATCAAACCTCAAGATTCTGATGATTTGCTGGATTCAATTTTTAATTCGAATATTTTATTCATTGCTCAAAAAAGTAATCATTATAATATACCCATAACCTATCAAATCAGTGTTTTTTCCTGGATGTTCTTTGTTAAAAATGATTTATATTTAAACGATTTGTGGATGAAAATTTTGAAATTAAGGCAGCATTATGAATATTATTATAATAGTAAAAGTGCAATGGATAATAAAATGATGTCTCACTACAATAACTACGGTAGCAAATTCAGCAGCATAAAAAATAATTCATCACTGAAAACTTCAATTATACCAAAAGAAAAGACCACTGAACACACAAGTAAGTTGAAAAAATTTTTAGAAAAATCTCTAAACTTAGAAAAGCATCAAATTAGTATAAACGAAACAAACTCAAATGAAATAGAGGTTCGTTCCAACACACCCGTATCCAAATTTGCAAATCATTCCAATATTTGCCCGGTTACCGGTGTTGTTGGTGTGTGTGCTATGGGTAACTCAGCAGATAGTAAACCATCTTTAACAAATAAAGTAAGTAGTGAATCATTGCGTGGTAAAGTTAATAAAACAGATGAAATTATCATTTCACGTTCAAATAGTACAACCCCTACAATTGAAAAAAACTTGACTCCAACTCCGGTGTCTGTTGCTTCATTTTCAAGGTTTAATAGGTGTCCTGTGTTTGCAGCTCCACATGAAAATTTAATAGATAAAAAATCAAATTCCACAAATCAAAACAAATCAAAGTTTAACACAAACAGAGATGATATTGATGATGACCTTTTACAAGATAGTAAAGTTTGCCCTTTAATGATTGGTGATGCTAAAGCTCTATTTAAAGAAAAGTTGTCTAAAATGAATACAAGTGCATTGCGTGGATCCTATTTTAATAATAAAAGAAAAATTCAAAGCCCTGCTAAATCTAAAGGTGCTCTAGTTATTCCATCTGCTCCGTCAACTCCATTATCTGAAATTGATCCTCAAGATAGTGAAAAATTAGCAAATTTTGTTCCAATTGCAATTAAGCCTGAAACTCCGAACACATCTTCACGACAAAATAGTGTCAGTAACTCCACCAAAAGAAAGTCTTCAGAAAGTTTTCAGCAAACTAACAAATTGAAAAAGCTGAAACCTATTTCTCCTTCAATCATCAAGAGCCTTAATTATAACAATACAAAACAGATTATTTGTGTTATTGAACAATACTTACCATGTAAAAAGGTTGTTGGCTTATTAATTGATAGATTTTTTGATAAATTATATATTCATTTACCATATGTTGATGAAACTAGTTTTAGATCTAGAATAAACATAATTATCAAATTTAATGATAGCAATCAAAAAATTAAATTTAATTCAATTGGTTCACAATATTGTGAAGACTTTTTATTAATTTGTTTGATGTTAATTATAATTAGATTAAGTAGTTTGTCTTTGCCTGAAAAAACAAAAGCAGAATTATCCCAAAATGAGTTATTATTATTAAAACCTGAAAATTTTGTTTCATTTGTTCTTGTTGATTTAGTTAAAGAGATTTTTTCCAGTGCTAAAATTATGTCAAAACCTTCACTTATTACCTTTCAGGTTGGTTTGTTTTTAAAGTTATATTCAACTTTATCGCCTGAAGATGGTTTTGATACAGATGATTCCTACACCCGAAATGCTTCATATAACAACACATCTAACTCAGCAAAGTCATCACCATCGTTTAATATAAATGATTTGTCAGGGGATTTAACAAACGAGTCGCCAAATATGAATTCGCCAAATTTTATTTCTATGCTTGTTCAATTAGCTCGTACAATCGGTTTGAATAGAGATCCCCTCAATTTTAAGAATTTTTATACCACTGCAACAGATGACGAATTAACCATTTCAAAATTATTCAAAACTAGGCATTTATGGAGAAAGCTATGGTACGGATTGGTGTTCATCACAATTGAGGCAAATTTAAGTTTGGGTGATTATAAAAAAGGTCTTTCCATTGAAATTGATTTAGATCCCACTTTAGGAAGTTTCGTCAATAGAACTTGGGATTGCAGATTACCTGGTGGTATTGAACAAGGTGTTTTAGAGAACTCATTTGAAACGGGTAAACTTTTACAACGTGAATTGTGTGTGGTTCAAATTTTCAGAGAATCGATTATTTCATATAAATGTATTTATCAAGGTATGAATTTACTATTTTCTGTTGATAAATGCCCAACTACTCAAGAAATTGAAAGTGTTGCAAATAAATTGAATAAAATTGTTTCTGATAATTCAACGCATGGTTTAGGAATTGATTTAATTATGGGAGATCAAGAAATTGTTAACCCCTTTAGAGCTAGAAATTCGGCCGTTTGGGTTAAAAAGTATACTAAGCAAATTAAAGTTGCTAGGTTGAAAGTTCATTTAATTGTGAAAAATATGCTTTGCACATTAAATTATTTACTTTTCCTTAATCATGAGCAAAAGTTGAGCACTTTATTAGGCCAAAAAAACACAGTTATAGAAAAAATCGAAAAACAGAGAGCTTACGTTGAAACCTTTTTTGAAGCTTCTTTATTGTCATCAATAGAAAATTTTAAATTATTTATCCAATTTATGCAAGATGTTAATACAGTTTTTCCGAATTGTAGCGCAGAATTAATGGTTTATCCCTTTTTAATGATTTTAAATCATAGGTCTCATGAATTTTTGATTTCTTTAGTTTTAAGAGTTCAACAAAATTCTCCTGTGATTATTGAAATTTTGAAAAAGAATAAAATTGAACCAGCAGAACTTCAAAAAAGATTATTTACATATTTGGAAACATTCATTGACAAATTAGATATTTTAACCAAAAATTACTATTATGCTTGGGTTTTAAAGAGATTAGTTAAATTTTTTTTTAACATTTTAACCAACTCGCAAAAACTTTTCAAGCTTAATTTTAAGAAAATGCCTGTTTCCAAAAATACTGATGTTACATTAAATGATAATAACCAAGAACAAAGTGTTCAAAGAGATAACGTTAATAATGAAAAGTCAGCTTTTGAAATTGCATTTGGTACTTCGAAACTTCCGCCTGTGACAGATTTTACTCATGACGACAGGAGAGAGATCAATTTTAATCCAATAATAAGTAATTCTGAAGTTGTGACACAAAACGCCACAAATTCGAATACCCATCACGCTAATTCGTTAAGTGCGTCATTATTTCAAAGTATGGATGCAGATATGAATTTTATTAGCAATAGTAATACAATTTCACCAGATGCTGCTTCGCCCCTCATTTCAGGCTATGAAAGTTTCAATAGTACAGTGAATCCAGTCATGCATCCTTCCATATTTCAAAATAATCAACTACCACAAAATATCCAAAAAAGAAGTCATACTCCGGCTACTGTTAGTACCCCTGGTGGTGATGAGAAATGGAATGGGATGGTGGGTGATGAACTCAATGATATTTTCAATGATCAGTTCCTCAATGATATTTGTGGTTTTGCGATGGAATCAATTGAAAATACAGGTATATTAGGATTACATCGAGGTTTAAGTCATGAAACTCTATCACCGAATCCTAATCTCAGAGATTTAAATAACATGAGAACCAATTTGCAGCACTCAAACGATCTAACTCATTTATCTGATGTGAAGCATCATAATGAAAGTTCAAACTCAGGCTCTAACACTTTTACTGGAATACCTACATCTCAACTTGACAGCTTGAACAATTTAAATAGTAACGCATTTGCTAGTGGCAAAGGCGAAATGTACAATTCGTTGAACGAAATTGATTTCACCAACGTCGATTTGAACACTCCGCTAGATAATTTAGTCTATGGTTTTGATTTAAATATGCATGGTTCTGATCCTCTTCATATTAATTCGAACTCTCCAGCATCAAAACCTAATCCAAACGATCTACATGGCCAACAACAGGTAAATGGCTCTGGAATGGGCAGTTGGAATTTTTTTAATTAGTTTACAATTCGACATCGTCTCTATTTTATATAGTAATTTTGTTTCAGTAAAGAGTAGAGTATTAAATTAATGGATATCAACATGTCTGAGCCTCCACTGGGCGTATCGCGTGGAGTTAGGAGTTAATTTTTTTGTTTTAAAGACTGTATGTACACTTATTATGATTTCTGTCTCTTTCTGATTAGCAGTTGCGCATAACACTAGGGTTTTAATAATAGGGCATTTGGAAATGGTTAATGCTGATAATTCTTTGGTTGATAGCGAAACAAATAAAATATCTCCTCATAAAAATGATAAGGTTATGAAACCTAAAGTAAAACGAAACAGAGTACCATTGTCATGCACAATTTGTCGGAAACGGAAATCTAAGTGTGATAGAGTCAGACCGCATTGTACCTCATGTTTGAAACTTGGAATTTCAGATACGTGTACATACGAAAAACCAAAATGGACACATTCAAACGGCCAAAAATCAACTAATATTTCACAAATAGAACCTATAGCGAATAATCCAAATGAAGTTACTGACAATTCTTTGGATTCAAATATGAAAATAAAATCTGAAAATATGCTGGGACAAGAAACTTTTACTCCTGCAGTTGAAACAAGCAATATGGCTTCATCTTATAAAACTCCTGGTGAAGGTTTAAACAATTCAAAATATAAAGGAGCTGACGGTACAAGTATATACAATATGAACACCAATTCAGTTGGAGAACCTATTCAGTCCGGGGTTCTGACTCCTGCAAGTAATATTCTTCCTCCTCTACAATCACTTCCTTTGGGTGGGATGCAACTGGATGGGGTAACACTGCAAAACATTATACCGCAAGCGCAAGTCCAAACCCAAAATAAGCTCAGAAATAACACATTTAAACAATGTGAAAAACCTGAAATTAATACCCATCAAAGATCAGACTCTTCATTAACAACAGTTTCATCACAAAAAAATGCCAAAGTATTTACCTCTCCTCTTGATGTATCACCGGGTTCAATCAATGGTATTTTTTATGGTCAAAAATCCACATACAGCACAGAGAGTAGACAAAGCATCCAATTGGGAAAATATGATATGTTGCATGACTTTTTAAATATTGGCAAAGATGATGTGGTTAATTTTTATGATGGCTTTGTTTCTATGATGTATAAATATGCAAGAATCACAAATTTTGGACCATTGGCCTGGATATCACTGGTTTTGAAAGATCCTCTTATTCGTCCCATCAGAGAAGAGGTTTTGCAGCATAAAAAGGAAATTATCTTTGCTTCAGATAAAGATAATGAAGATCATCAAAATAGGATGCTTATATATATGGGTATTGAAGATATTAAACCTGTAACTATTGAAGCCACATTAGATTCCGCTGCTCCTTTTCCTGTTAATCACGGTATTCCATCTGAAGCAAATATATTGGATTTTAAGACCAACACTAACTCCTTATGCATGTACTCCAATCAAAATTTTACTTTACATCAAGTATTGATATCCCTACCTAATATAAAGGTAATTTGGTTATTGATTGATAGGTTTTTCACTCATGTTTATCCAACGGTTCCATATCTAGATCAAGCTGCATTTATTGGTGATATTCAAAATCTTCTTGGTATAAGTCGATACTATCATCCGGATTCAGAAGATAGAATTAAAAAAATTAAATTAACAAAAAAATTAGATTTTGCAATTCTTGGTATTCTTTTATTGGTGCTACAATTTTCTGAAAACTCTTATATTGTAGACGGTGATCTTGACGAAACTATTGATAAAGGTAATGGACATGAATATCTGCAAAAACATAAACTTTCTGAGAATATTGTTTCTGTTGCACAATCATGTTTAAACCAATTTAAACTACTAAGAAAATGTGCATTACCGGTATTTCAACTTGCTTTATTAATGAAAGAGTATGAATTTTCAGATGGTAAAACCGATGTTTCTAATCCTGGTGGACAGATTTTCATTTCAATGCTCATTCAGTTGGCTACAACCATTGGGTTGAATAGAGATCCAAGCGCATTGGATTTAAGTATGAGTAAAGGTAAGTTGGGAAATTTATGGAAAAAAATTTGGTATGGGTTGATTTCAATGGATACTAAACAATATATTTTATTTGGTACGGGGTGTACAGCTAATAGAAAATTTTATGATGTTGAATTACCTATGTTTAACGAAGATGCATCAAACATTGAAGACCTGGAATTGGAACGAGAAGTTATTGAAAAAATCAAACTGAATTATAAATTCGATCAGGAGAATATCAAATTGACAGATTATGTGTGTGCATTTAATTCAAAATCAAATACTAGGGATATTTTGGATCAACTCTTAAAGATTGAAGAGATGTTATTGGATCATTTTGGTTATATGAAAGATATTTTAGAAAGAAAGGCTGATACTCACACAGAAAGAATTACCAAACTCTGGGATGTTTCGATTTATGTGCAATCAATTGGCTTAATTAATACTGTCTATCATCATTTATTTGTCCATTATCAAAAACTCAAATCCTTTAATGCTGCTAAATTTTTCAAAACAAAAAGTATCTATTTGTGGCTTCATGTTTTTGCTAATGTTGAATATTTAACAATTGAATCTCCCAAATTTTTTGGTTTGGGTCACACATTAGTGTTATCACAAATAATATTTCCTATTATTCATAAAGGGTGGATTAGTTTTACCTCAACATATGTTAGTGTAACGCTAATGATTGATAAATATAACGAAAACCCAGAATATTCAAAAAAAGTTCAACTTTTACACACAATAAGTACTAACATCAGTGCAACAGGTCGTTGGTATTTACCATTGTTGAAAAAAATGTCCAAGCGCTGTTTTTTTGCTTGGAAATTGATGAAAGCACATTCCTTTATTATTGAATTGATCAGAAATAAAAAGTTTATTTTTAAATCACTATCACACCTCTATAATATTTTTGAAGAAATGGAAGAAATGGATTTTTTAAATATATTAGAAATCACTAGTATTGACAACTATAAATTTGGCAAAACAGAATCAACGTTATTTAAAACTCTGAAGGAAAAAATTGTGACTAATCAAATCAATGGTGAGTTTGAAAATAACTATTATGCAAATGATATAAACAATATGTCATTTGGTTTTGATGTGGATGGTGAAAATTATGGATCCCTTGATCTTTATACCAAATCTTTAGAAGAGGATGCATTCTGGAAAAATGTTTTTGCCGAAAAGCAGCAGACTGCTGGTGTTTCTTTGGCAACTGATTTGACCTTTTTGCCTGCAAGTTTTATCAATCCTCTGGTCTCTAATAATAATACCGAGAATGAATCCCAGAATGCCACGCAAGATTCTTCAGCTAAAAATCCAGAATTCTACAATTTAATTGAAGCCAATACTGACATGTTTGTGGACCGTGCCATCTTTGACATGTTTAATTGATGAAATAATATATATTCTTATGTACTTTTAAACTGTAGCTGATGATAAGTTGAAATTTGAGGCTCAACAAATTATCAGTTGGGAAGCGAATTTTCATTTTGGATCCTGATTTTATTTACTTTAGACATGGAAAAGTCTTAAAAGTGGGGTTGTATCTTAAAAGGTGTGAATAACGATGTTTGCTATAAGGTCGAGTGCAATAAGAACATCTTTCTTGCTACATTCATCTACTAGAAAAGTTGCAATCGAAAATGGGTTCAGGTACTCTATTAATCACCGCTTCGTCCATATGAAAAGTCCAATAAATGACTTTTCATTGAAATCACATCATCCAATGATAAGAAAATATGCAACCGTTAAAAACGAAAGTAAAGAAGATTCGAAGGAAAAGAATAGAAATGTGAAATATGCTGTGGGTACATTAGCAGCTTTATTTGTAGGTGGATTTGTGTTCAACTCCAATTTTAGACAACATACCATTGATACAGTCTTAACTATTGAAAGAGTGGGTGTTGTTACAGTTGCAATGACGCGTTGTTTTGGTATTTATCTTTGGACTTTAAACAGATCTTACAAAAGTGATGATGAATACCAGAAAGCACTGTCTATAACTCATAAAAAGGCAGCTGAAATCACACTAAATGCATTACGTACAAATGGTGGTATTTATATCAAACTAGGCCAACATATTTCAGCAATGACGTATTTATTACCATATGAATGGACAGAAACAATGATTTCTTTACAGAGTGAATGTCCAGAATCTACGTTGGAAGAATTGATTGAAATGTTTGAACAAGATACGGGTGTTAAATTTTATGACTATTTTTCATTTTTTGAAACTAAACCAATTGGAGTTGCCTCTCTTGCACAGGTTCATAAAGCTACATTAAAAAGTAGTGGGCAGGAGGTTGCTGTTAAACTTCAACATCCTTCTCTATCTAAATTTGTTCCATTAGATGTCGGCTTGACCAAATTTGTTTTTGATATGATGTATAAAGTTTTCCCTGAATATCCATTGACTTGGCTCGGTGATGAAATGCAAGATTCCATTTTCATTGAACTAGATTTCAGATATGAAGCAAAGAATGCTAAAAAAACACAGGACTACTTCAAAGATTATCTCAGATCAACAGCTCTTAGAATCCCTGACGTTTACAGGGCCTTACCAAGAATTTTAATTATGGAATTTATTGGTGGTTCAAGATTGGATAATCTTGAATATATTGATGAGCACAACATATCCAGAGCTGAAGTTTCTGGCTGCTTGGCTCATATTTTTAACAATATGATTTTCAAATCAGGGTTTGTCCACTGTGATCCACATCATGGAAATATTGTGATTAGACATTTGAATGAATCAAAGAATGGCCATAACTTCGAGATTGTATTATACGATCATGGTCTATATCGTACTATTCCTAATCAGATGAAGGTTGATTATGCAAAATTCTGGTTGGCTTTGATTGATAAAAATCAAGACAATGTCAAATTTTATGGTAAAAGGTTTGCGAAAATTGATGATCAACAATTCCCGCTGTTTGCCGCAGCAATCACCGGACGTGATTTTGATCATGCGTTGAGTGGTAATTTAGAAGGTCCAAGAGGTGATGATGAGGTGGTTAAAATGAAGGAGACAATGATGAATGACGGTATGCTTTTAAATCTGATGTCTCTACTTGCAACGGTTCCAAGAATTGTTTTATTGATTTTAAAAACTAACGATTTAGTCAGACATTTGGATGAGTGTTTACAGAGTCCTCTTGGACAAGAAAGAACTTTTGTTATTATGGCTAAATATTGCGCAGATACTGTTTATCAAGATGATTTGCTTAATACTTCTAGACTGTACACTAAATGGAGTATTTACTGGATTTCCGGAGCACTTGGTTCTCTATGGGAATACTACAGAAGAAATATCAAGCTCTTTTTAGTTGATTCGGTCTTTTTTTTTGCTAACAAGCTCTTGCAATGCTTCTGTAATCCTATATATATATATATATATATATAATCACTACCTTTATACTCTGTAGATTTCCCAAATGAAATGCGCGGCTCAATCACTTTTTGTTGTATATTTCATGTTGGCCACCAAACATGAATATTTTGTTACAAGCAGAGTAAGTTTGAAAACAGCAGATCTTGAGCTGTGAAAAGAAGCATAGGTGCCAGTTATGAGTAAAAACAGGACTGTTTCTGGGGGGCAGCTGACACATGCAAACCAGTTTCAGGGAAATCGACAAAACACCAATGGCCAAGGAACCACAAATAACAATAACAGACCCTTTTCACAAAATTCAAACAGGGGAGGGAATCGACAGCTGAGCAATAACTTCAATGCATCTACTAACGGTATTGGTAATAGAGGGGGTAAATTTAACTCTGGATTTAACAACAATGGAAAAGATTTTAATAGTTCAAATGCAGGTTCTATAAATCGAAGTAAAACGAGAGGTGGTACAAAAGGCTCGTATCGAGGAAATAAAGTAAGTAACGGCAATAATGGTAATTATGTAAATAATGAATCAAATTTTCCAAATGATCAAAAAATAGCAAGACGAAATTCAAATAGAAAACAACCTATGATGCCTGTGAAAATGAAAAATGAACAACCACCCTCAACTGCAACTTCTTATGTATCTAATAATGTATCAGTTGATACCTCCACAAGCTTGAAATCGACAGATACAAACAGCTTTCAAGTAAAGCTTTTTGGAAGTTTACTGAAAACTCCGGAAGCTTTGGGTTTCCAAAAATTCAAACGCAGACCATTAAGAATACCCAAATACATGTTCAAAGAAAATGTGTTGTTTGATATGAGCACCTTTGAAAAAAACAGTTGGGATGCTTCAAATCAACAAATGCTTGTTAGAAGAGAAGCCGAATTTTCAGGTGAACCACAATTGTTATTTGAAGAATTCCAAGAACACAGAAAACAAGAAAGAGAAATGATGGAAAAACTAAACTTGGTGGATAAAGAGAATGCAAAAAAATTATTAGATGATGCTATAGTTTTCAGAGGTAGCTGTGAAGATATGTGTCCGACATATGAGCGTGTTGAAAGAGTTTTCAAAAATCAGGTTTCAAAATGGGAGAGAGATCCTAATACAAATAAAATTTCAAGACACTTAGCATTAAAAACATTTATGCGACCATCTGGCCAAGCTCCACCATTACCTTCAGATGTTAGATCTCCAAATATTTTACAAAAAAGTTTGAATCATATCATTGAGAATTTGTTACCACATCTACCGGAATCTCAATCTTTTATTTGGGATAGAACTAGATCTATTAGACAAGATTTTACATTCCAAAATAACTATTCAGGTGTTGAATCTATTGATTGTCATGAGAAAATTTGTCGTATTCATATACTATCATTACATGTCATGTCTGGTGCTGATGATCCAGATTATCAGCAACAGCAAGAAGTTGAACAATTCAATAACTCGTTACAAACATTAACTCATATGTATGATGATGTGAGGTCTAGAGGTGGATTTTGTCCAAATGAACCAGAATTTAGAGCTTATGAATTGATATCCAAGATTAAAGATACTGAGTTAGACAGATATTTACAAACATTACCTGATTTTATCCAAAATGATATGATACTACAAAGAGCAATTATGCTGAGAAATTTAGTTTTGGATGGTGTGAATAGCATCAATTTGTTTTCTGAATTTTTTCAATTGGTTTTGGATAAACAAAGAACCCCCTTTTTATTAGCATCGTTATCTGAAATACATTTTAATGAAGTAAGATATAGTGCATTGCGTGCCATAAGTAAAGCATATCATTCAAAATCCAAAAAAATGCCAACTGCTGATTATTTGGTAGATATATTAGGGTACAATGATGTAAACCAATTGCTTGAAACCTGTAAGCTATATGGTTTGCCCGTGATAAATGATTCTGACATGAACTTTATGCGTATTGATGTTACCCAATTAAAAGCTGCTTTTAAAGTTTCCCAAAAACAGGCGTATACCAAACGTATTGATAATATGATTGATGGAATGTCCATGTCTCAAATTGTAAATAGTGGAAATGTTAATCAAAATTTAAATTTACGGTCTCCTCAAAGTTTAGAACAAGTCGCAAGAGAAAGTTTTAGAGCTGGAAAGCAAAATACTGATAATATCACTAAAATATTTCAAAACTCCAAGGCAGTAACTTTTTCTAAGCCTGCTGTGATGAGTTCTAACCCAAAATCTTTTAGACCTCCTACGGGAAACACAATAACGAATCAAATTGAACAAAAACCTATTACTATTAATACATTTGATGGTTTTGATGATTCACAATTCGATAATAATTCTTTTTCAAATCGAACTGATATTAGTTTTGGAAATGCCGGTAACAATTCTACTTCAATTTTGGGAAATGAAAAATTTGGCACCTTGAATAATACCCCATTGTCTAGCTTTGGGCATCAAAAAATAGATGACAATAATGTTGAAACAGCTGTTGCATCATTTACTAATGAAAATAAAACCAACAATTTATGTGATAATACCACAGCTCCACTTATTCAAAAGACAAATTTTTCATTTAATAGTAATAGTGCTGTGCCTTTGTCAAAAGATTCTGGAACTCTGCAATCTTTCTCTAGTTTTGAGCAATCAGGTATTAATTCTCAACCAAAGAATCAGGAAAAATTTGAAACTACACAGCTACCTTTGAAAGATACACCATCAGTCGAATTTATACCTCCTAAAAAACTTATTGATAATGTAAATTTTAAGGTTGAAGCTAAGAAATTTGTTGATAAATTGATAACTGAATGCGTCAGTGATATGAGTAATGAAATAATAAAACAAAGCATTGAGACGGAGAAAGCCAAAAGAAAATCTGTTGTTAGAACTAAATTTGTGGAAAAACTATCAAATGATTTATTTTCCGCTTTCATGAAAGAACAGATTTATTTAACAGCACTAGAAGCAAAGGCTATTTATTATGATAATAAAAAACTCAAAATTCGGTTGGTTAGAAAGATTTCAACAATTGGTAAAAATTCATTGCACAAAAAAAAAATTTCCGATATAAAGGCAAATGAAATTAAAAAATTCAATAATGAAATAATTGCCCCTATTTCTATCCCAACAAAGGTTTTTAAACCAGTTATACCTGGTATATCAATACCGAAGATAACTAGTGGTAGTTCTGATGTTTTTAAAATTTTTGATAGCCTTAATAATAGTTCTGATCTTAACACCATAGTTGTTTTAAGGTCTCCTAAAAGTAATGTTTCAAAATGGTTGCTAAACGAGGTTGGTATCAGTGATGCTAATACAACTGTGAAACATAAATCTAATTCAGGGGGTGTTTTGAAGCTTAGTATACTACCCGATAGTTTTGATGCTAAGGATTACTTTAAGGATATTTCTTCTATTATTATTCAAGTTGGTACTATTGATGATATTGATAAACCAACTAAATCAGCATTGGTTAATTGTCTCAATAGAGATTCTAAGGTTTTGAAAAAATTAAAAGAATATGTAGAGTCATATTCAAACAAAAAATATTTTTCCATAGTTATTGTTTATGTTGATTCCTTTGGAAATAAATTATCTTACACAGAAATAAAAGAAATTTTGAACTTAGAAAGTCTAAAATCTTCCTCAATCACACTTGGAATGTTCAAGATTTCTCCTCTTGCTTTATTTGGAACCAATAGCCTTCTATCATTGAAAAAAATACATTTAGATTTTGTCAAAATTTTGGAAACGGTTTGGAAAAAATCATATTCAAAAATTAAAAGTGACTCAGATTCATCAATTGACAGTATTAAATGTGTACCTAAAAACATTAATGATACTACTTCATCATCAATATCAGTATGTACTCCAAGTTCTATGATCACGCCTAAATATATTCCACAGTCTAAGTTGATTAAGAGAAGGTTAGATTACCTTAGTAATGCTATTGATTTGTCTTCAAATTCTTTGAGTATAAAAAAACGGAGATTTTCTATTAACTCAAGTCAAATGGACAGAAGTTCAATTTTAAAGAACGCATCAAAATTTTTGGATACATCACAGATTAATACAACCACACAAAATAATGGTATCAACAATAGTTTGATGGTGCTTAGAAGAAACTATAGAAATGAATGCAGTAAAGTGAATGACATGATCAATAGTACACACGTTAGTGCAATTAATAGTACCTTTAATACTTCACTTTCTGTCGAGGAAGAGAAGGTTAAACGTAAAATTACTGAGCTTTCGCAACTTGATGAGCTAGCAGATAGTATCCTCAATGACTAAGTTAATTTTAAAATATGATTACACACTGTATATATTATCTACTTTTATACAAACTTTCATCATTTTACAAAACTCATGAATTGAGTATAATTTATACTAAGGTTTTCATCCCTATTCTTTTCTATCGATGAAAGATTTGTACGTGAGGATATCTGTTTATATGCCTTTTCTAAATGTTTTATATCAATAATATTAGATGGTGGCGATTGGCTATTGTATTTATTTAACAACAGCAGTAATAAGCTTATGTCTAATGATAATTGATATGCAGCATCATTTGATAATTCTATATTCAGATTATCAATTATCTTTTTCTGCAATTGTCCAATTAATGTTGATTGAACATCTAGAATAAAAGACTTTCTTATTTTAAAGTTCAACAACCTGGATTTTAACGTATTGATGTGATTTATACTCTTTAAAATGTAATCCGAAACTTCAATTATTTCACCAGCTGCAGATTTTGACAAGACACCTTCTGAATTAGAAAGAAGTTGATTTAAACCGTTGTCGACTATAAGTTTGATGCTGGATAATGGCTCCTTCATATATTCGGAAAATAACGCATATTCAGAAGTATCTAATTTTTTAAAAATCTTTAAATCTTTATTTTGGTACAAACTAGATTTGAATTTCGAATCAAAGTATTTTAAAATAGCTGGAATTGTACGCTGTGATAAATTTCTCATATTGTAAATTGTAACTAAATAGTAATAATCTACTCGTGAGGGATCTTCCATTTTTGAAATATTTTTAATCATACCTTCCAACAACAAGTCAAAGGATTCTAATAAAGCTGTTTGAATTGTAGATTGCATTTCAGAATCATGGTAAACGTAAATTTCATTCAATTTGGAAATAAATAATCTATAGTAATTTTGAACAAACGTCGCCAACTTACTGGCACCATCAATTGTATCATTTGGTAGCATGTTATCAAGTAATGCAACTTTTTTCATATCAATAAGTAAAGTACAAATGCACCCTCTAATAATTGATTTGTTAATTGAAGAAAGAGTAGATTCAACTGTTTTATTCAAATCCTTTGAATTTAAAATCAAATTCTTATCTTGAATTTGATTTAACTTTTTGTAAATCATATTAAAAAGTTTTACAGAAAACCATACCATAGAAATCGAATTGGAATTAGGTGGAATGAAGCCAAAAGTTGATAAGTCGTGGATTGAGTTGTTACTTACTTGAGGTAGAATCGCATTAACACCACCACCCGATTCAGCATTTATTTTAATTGCATTTGACAATTCACTCTTAGAACATGTGAAAACAAACTTTAATCTGCCACAAATTTTAGAAATCATTGAGCTAAAATATTGTCTCATTTCATTCAAATCAGAGTCATCTATTTTAAACTGTGCTGTTGACTTTGATTTTTTAGTTAATAAATCGTTAAAATCGTTCATGAAGAATTCAACAATGTATTCAAATCTAAAGATTTTATTACTGATAACTTGTTCGGTAACATCACTAACATATTCGGAAGAAAAATTCCATAAACTGACAATTAACTGAGAGTCTAACTTTTCATAAAGAGTATCAATTTGATCCTCGTTAAAAGAGGATGAACCCAAAATTTTCAAAAGACGGGACATAGTTGAATTCAATAAATTCTCTTTAACTTCTAAATCTAAAGTTGAAGAATCGTTTCCATAAACATTTTGAATGGCATTCCAAGAGTTGAACAAACGCTTATAATTAATTTTTGCTAAGCCTTTATCTAAATCATCTAGAATATATTTATACTGAAAACGTATAAAATCTTTTATAGGGTTTTCATTTGGATTTAATTCAATAATTCTCCTTATTAAAGTCACAAAATTTTTGTTGTTAGAATTAATTTGTGATTTGAAATTACTGCGAATGAGATCAATGTATATTTTATTCAAATCTCTAATCATAGATTTCCTATAATCTTCAATCACTGTCATAACTTTGACCCATATTTTATCGTATAATGAATTTTTATTTTGGTCTGCTTTTAATTTTTGGAAAAATTTAAAACCCTTCTCATATTCATTTAAAACTGAATCAAAATCATCTTCATCGACATGGTACTTTAATTTTTTTGGTAAATCCAAAAAAAATTTATTCTTCTTGATAAATTCCATGGCATTCAAAAGTTCTTGCTCTTTAGAAAGTTTCAGCAAAACAGGATTCAATAATTGGTTGGCTGAACTATTTGAAGATGCTAAATTTAAACTCAATGCATTTATTTCGTTACCCAAATTCGAACTTGAAAAACCGTTGTAGATCTTATCTAATGAGTTCTTACTGTTCAGAGTTTTTTCAAAATTGTTTGAAATGAGTTTTTGTAACAATGGCTTTTTTGTGTTTATATCATTTTCTAGATTTTTAATACCAATCAAAAGGTCGTTTAGTGATTTTTCACTATGGATAACACTTAAAAATAGTTTCGGGTTGAAAAGTTTAGAGTCCACCATATATTTATTAAGCTGCGGATCTCTGGTGTCATCTAGAATATCTTCATCTATTAATTTATCCAGAATATTTTTATGGTAACCTAATGGGTCTGAATAGTTCGATCTTCCTGAACTCAATTTCTTGGTATTATTAGCTCTTTGATCCTTCATTTTATTCGAAGGTGTATTCAATTCTTTCATATTATCTCCGAGTAATTGATTTACAACGTCTTTTGGAATTTTACTTAGATCTTCGTTGGATAAGTCAAGTTTAAAGCTTGATCCGATGGTATCGGTGCTGTAATCTTTAGGAGACAGTGTCTTCAATTGATAAAAATCCATCAATGTGGCTCTGTCTTCGGCTTTATCTGGATTCAGCGTCACCATTGTCAATAATTAAGTCTATGTAATTGTAATCTACACCCTCTGAGTCACGAAATCTACAATCCAGCTTCTAAACAACTCTAAATCTGTAATATGATATTTGATCTCACAACATGAAATCACGACACGCTGAAAAAAATTCAAATATGACAAGAATATGTGTTGTATTAATGAAGTATTTAGAAGCATTTCCAGTTTCCTATTAAATCTGTGGGAGTAACAATATGGTTCATGTGTCCACCAGTATGTTTATCTTGCAAGTGTTTATATTGTATAATCATTTGGCATCCGAAACAGAAAAATGGTAAATTGGATTATTTTTGGTTTCAATTATTTTGTGATTTTTACAAATAAATCATGATTTCAAAAATGGAATATGATACCAAAAACACATGGAACGAACTTAATATAAACAGATAGATATACGGTGTTGTTGATAAAAAACCAAAAAACATACAATTAAAAAGCTACAAAAGAAATGCAGGAACAGCATTTTGGTTATACAGGGAGAAAATATAAAGTAGTCAAGAAGCTGGAATTTCAAGGTTTTCAATTAAACGGAAAAGCATTGAAATATGGCAAGAAGTAAAATAAAGTTAGAGTTTGCTATGAAAACAAGCCTTCTTCTTCTTCTGTTAGATTATCTAATACTTTGGACCTTCCACGTGAATATTCGACAGGATGCTCTGCCTGTATATAAGCTGTCAATTTTTTCACTTTTTTAGATCCGGTTTTAAGGTTGGCCTCAATTTCTGGAAGTATTTTTTCCTTGAGAAGAATGTATTTTGCCATATGATCTTTAAGTTCTTGTTGTAAATCTTGGATCCCTTTCAAGACATTATTGGATGCGTTGTTTAAGTTTCCCGCCATCTGAGACTGACTAACCAAGGCCTTATCAAATTCCAATGCATTCATTGCATTGTCTAAACTTCCAACTAAATATTCAATGGCATTGAATCGGGATTCATTCGGCACAATCGACGGTTTTTCTGTATTGTCTCTATTAGTACTATTGTCCTCAATTGTAGAATTGCTGTATATTCTCTCCACTTCGTTTTCAAATTCATCAACGGCCAAACCATCCAAATCTTCCGATGTGCCTTCTAACTCTATCAAAGACCCAAACCCAAACCCAAACCCACCGTTACTATTTGCTTCTGCCAGTGGCAGATCTGAATCATGTGATGAGCCCTCCTTTTGTACAACCTGGTCAATATTCGGTCTGCTTTCAAGCGGAGAATTCTTTTTCTGACTTTTTTTTTCAACCATCTTCTACGGACATCTAAGAGCCTTGTATTTCACTCCCTACTAAGAAGTTACACCTGTCTATACAGTGTATTGTACAATTATCTGAGAAATCCTTAAACGTACATGGTGAGTATTGCACTTTTTGGAAAGTGGATTTGGATTTGGATTTGGATTCGCTAATATTATTATAGTTGAAGGAAGATGATAAGTTGCATAGGAGGATTCTGTAGGATTTCTTTGTCAGACCGGTTGTAAAGGAATCATACAGCCAATTCCAGTAATCAGGTACAAGTTGGATGTCTGCTGCTGCAATGCGTGAGCGGTTGAGACCGTTTGGAATATCATTTGAAAAATCATTGGATGATTTAATCAGAGGAATCCGACAAAATACAAATGACCAGGAGAAATTATCAGGCTTTTTTGAAAAATCTATACAGGAATGTAAAAATGAATTGAAGTCATCCGACCTGGATACTAAATCTACTGCGATTTTGAAATTGGCATATTTAGAAATGTATGGTTTTGATATGTGTTGGTGTTCGTTCAATATCTTAGAAGTAATGGCATCTTCGAAATTTCAACATAAAAGAATAGGTTATTTAGCAGCAATACAAATATTACAACGACAAAATAATGACGATGCATTGATGTTGATGACAAATCTATTGAAGAAAGATTTAAATTCTCCTCATCACATTGAAACCTCATTGGCAATTAGTGGAATTGCAGCAGTGGTTTCAAAAGAATTGGCATTAGATATTTGTGATGATTTGGCTAAAATGCTGACCCATTCTAAGCCACTCATCAGAAAGAAAGCAGTTTTGGCAATGTACAAGATTTTTTTGAAAAATCCTGAAGCTTTGAGAATTTACTATGAAAGAATTGTTGATAGACTGACAGACGATGATCCATCTGTTGTTTCTGCTACTGTTAATGTTATCTGTGAATTAGCTACAATGAATCCTTCTAACTATATCGAATTAGCTCCTAGACTATACGAAATGCTAACAAATACCAGTAATAATTGGATGGTTATTAGATTACTTAGATTGTTTTCATTTCTCTCATTGACAGAACCACGACTAAAGAATAAACTTCTACCACAAGTTAAAGATTTGATGAATACAACAAGATCTTTATCATTGATTTATGAATGTATTAATACAATTTTAAATGGTGATATGCTTAGCCCAGATGATATTGACACTGCCGAGTTAATTACAAAACATTTGATTGAGTTTTTCACTTGTGACGATCAAAATTTGAAATTTGTAGGTTTATTATCATTTATCAAAACCTGCAAAATTCATCAAAGTATGATCCAAAAACATGATAAACTTATATTATCATCAATTTATGATAACGATATTACAATTAGAGAAACATCACTTGAAATTGTAAATTCATTGGTAAGTGAAAAAAATATTGTTGCAGTTATTTCAAGACTAACAGTTCAATTACTACCTCCTGTAGAACAACAAGAAGCATTAAATAAAATTAATGAAAAAATGATTTTAATTTTTTCGGGTAGAGAAGAAGATGATGGAAGCTGTGATGCATTTCTAAGAAATTCAACTCAAAGTGCAATCGTAGGCTCAGAGAAATATAAATTTCTTTTAATTACGAAAATTATTGAACTCTGTTCTATGGATAATTATAAGAATATTCCAACTTTCAGATGGTATTTAACAGTTCTGAATGATATACTCCATATTAATTCAATAAATAAAATTTCAAATGTTGATAAAATCGTTACTGAACAGTTGATTGATATTGGTATTAGAGTCCCAAGTATACGACCAGGACTTGTTAAAACTTGCCTAAATTTATGTGGAATTACCGAAGAGAAAGACGAAGAGTTAATGCTGTTTAAATATGGATTAAGTAACTGCATTTGGATTATTGGTGAATATTATGGTGAGTATGCACATCACGAGTCCGAATTGGCATCTGCATCAGATTCAGACTCAGAAGATGAAGAATCAAGTGATGAAATTTTAAGTGCAATGCAAATAATCGATGTTATTATTAAACAAAATTCACTTAAAAGATTAGGATACGACAATTTTAATAAAACCATCACAATTTACATTCATTCTATTGCTAAATTGTTTAGTAAATTTTGTATTTCATATGGCGATGGAAAATGGACTTTATCACAATTTCAATTTATTAGAGCTTTAGCCCTGAAAATAATTTCATGGTTTATGCAATTTGAAAGTAGTTCAAATTTTGAAGTCCAGGAACGTGCACTATCATTTAATGAAGTGTTGAAATTAGTTGTCGAGTCACTTGAAAGTGAGATTCAAAGCATGGAAGAAAATAATGAGGACTACAATTTTCCACCTAACTTTTTAAGCAAAGGTTATAATTTATTATTCTCATTATCAACAATTAAGCCAGTTAGTTTAAAAACGCAACAAAAAATTAATGTGCCATTAGATTTAGATTTAAATGAACCATTTGATGAAGAAGCTATGATTAATTTTGAGACCTTAAATACTAGATTAAAACTTGATGAACTTGAGATTGAAACTGCAACACATATTACTACAGAAAATACTGATTGGGAACAGTTTATTCCGAATAAAGCTTCTATGGATAAAGATGTTGAAAACACTACACCAATAGTTACAAATCATGCTGATGATCCATACTACATTCAAGCGAATACAGTTGAAGATTCTGGGCGCAGAAATACTGAAGAAGATGAATTAATTCCAAAGCATAAACCTAAAAAACCAGCAAAGGTTAAAAAATACAAGAAGGAAAAAATTCTAGCATTAGAGGGAGATGAATTTAATTTAGTGAATAACGAACCAGTTTCCACTCTAAATTCATCGAAATTTTATGATGCATCTGGATTAGCCAATGTTGATTTAAACAAAAAAGATCATCCAGAATCTTTTGCGAACGAATATAAAGTTGATGAAGATCCAGCAACTGAAGCATTTAAAACTACAGTCGGTGGAATAAAAATTGAAACCCCAATTATAGAACCATTAAATAAAAAGAAACCCAAGAAAAAAGTTAAGAGAAAAACCGCAATTATTGAATAATTGTTAAGTTAAATAGGTAATTAAATTATATAATAATATAAATATTAAAGTTATATTTTCATCTTTTTTGTTGCATT
Source organism: Pichia awuae (assembly GCA_030563725.1). Lineage (NCBI taxonomy): Eukaryota > Fungi > Ascomycota > Pichiomycetes > Pichiales > Pichiaceae > Pichia > Pichia awuae. Next base: position 85,151 of record JAJMJV010000002.1, read on the forward strand.
TTCATGTGGTTCAGGTTTAGGTGCAATTTCTAGAGGAGTTCCTGAAACAGGTCCCGAAGCAGCTCTTTTAGAAATTTCCTTTGGTGCATCAACATACGTACTACTTCGAATTTTTCTTTTCCTTGATGTAAGTGATCGATTTCCGCTTTCCACATAACCATCATCATTTTCAGATTCTATTTGGTTTTTTAGGTCTAGGTTATTTTTTATTTTATTTTCATAACAATAATTTTTTTTCACTATTTCAAAAGAATCGAAATTTCCATAATATAAGTCTGGATATATATTAGTCTCTAGAATTGATAGATCACTTGATAACGCATCATTTAGTCCTATAACTTCACCAAATGCCTCCAAATTAGCCTTTGGATCATCATTATTTTCTAAATTTTCCAGTTCAATTAATAGTGATGCAAAGTTATCTAACTTTTTATCAACGTGTTTAATATTTTCTAGTCTTTTTATAATTTCTTGATGATCTTTTGGATTCAGCGGTTGTAGGGTTTCATGTTTATTAAGATATGATAATGTGTCAATCAACATATTATTTCGCAGTTGCTGATATTTAGACAAATTCTTTAAATAAAGCTCAAAATCATCATAAATTTTAGAAACATCTTTGGCATTTTTATATTTCTCTAACAAGAAATTATAAAGTGTACGATATTCACTCGTTGATCTTGTATTCAGATGTTTGGATGCTTTTTCAAGCTGTTGATTTGGAACATAGCTATCTGAATCATTATAATCATCATTGTTGTTTTCATTTTCATTGTTACTTTCATTGGTATTTTCGTTATCACCATTATTATTATTATTACTTTCATTTATATCAGTACGATTACCATCATCAATTTTAGCAGCATCATTACCAACGCCAGTATCAGCACCAGTGCCATTTTCAACTTCAATATTACTTTCACTTTGTTTTTCATTTTCATTTTCATTTTCATTTTCGTTTTCGTTGTCGTTGTCGTTGTCGTTTTCCTTTTCAATTTCATTTTGGTTTTCATTTTCAAACTCAGATTTGATATTGATGTTAGTTACATCATCCTTTGGGTTCATCATTCCGGCACTCGATATTTCCAAATGTCCCTGGATGGGCTTCACCTCAGGGTTAGTGATTTCAGATAAGTCCATTGCGGTGCTTCTGGTCACTTTTTTACCCACTCTTTCTTGCAAACAACAACAAATATTTATGTTTATTTAACATCCACAAATGTGTTTTCATTTACCAACCACCTTTCCTTTTTGCATCCGATTACGTCAGCAACAGCTGCATTTTGAATTTTTTTTAACATGAAAAAAATTTTTTATTTTACAAAATATTTCTAGATAAATATACATATATTTATACATATATATTATATTTGGAGTTCTGCAGAGACACAGCCATACATATCAGACAAGGCAACAATGGTTTTGAAATCTGCATCATCGAATGATACATCAGTGTATCAAATTTCAGGTACCAATGTATCCAAATCTCTTCCTGATTGGTTAGAAAGAAAGAGAAAGAGATCCTTAAAAAACGATATTGATTATCAAAATAGAGTTGAATTGATCCAAGATTTCGAGTTTAGTGAATCTTCAACTAAGATCAAAGTATCTAGAGATGGTAACTATGCAATGGCAACTGGTACATACAAGCCTCAAATTCATGTTTATGATTTTTCCAATCTTTCATTAAAATTCGAAAGACATACGAATACAGAAAATGTCGATTTTGTGATCCTGTCAGATGACTGGACTAAATCCGTTCATTTGCAAAATGATAGATCTTTAGAGTTTCAGACAAAGGGTGGAATGGAACACAGAATAAGGATACCTAAATTTGGAAGAACTTTAGCATATAATAATGTTACATGTGATTTGTTTGTTGGTGCTTCAGGTGATGAAATTTACAGATTAAATTTGGAGCAAGGAAGATTTATGAAGCCTTTTAATATCGAAAGTGATAAAGGTGTGAATTCTATTGATATTAATCCAATTCACGGTTTATTTAGTGCAGGTTTAGAAGATGGTACCGTTGAATTTTGGGACCCAAGAGCAAAACAGAGAATTATTAAGTTACAAATACCCGAAGCAAGTGAAAATGGATCAGAAATATCTTGTGTAAAATTTGCTAATAACAGTTTGAATTTTGCATGTGGTACATCTGATGGTATGTCTATGATTTATGATTTAAGAACTTCTCATCCACTAATTACTAAAGATCAAGGTTATGGTTTTGGTATCAAAAAGATCATTTGGTTAGAAGAAACAGGTAATGAAAACATGAATTTGATTTTGACATCTGATAAAAAAATTGCTAAAATTTGGAACAGAGATGATGGTAAACCATATGCTTCCATGGAACCTAGTGTTGATATTAATGATATTGAACATATACCTGGATCAGGTATGTTTTTCATGGCAAATGAATCCATTCCTATGCATACTTATTATATCCCACAATTAGGCCCTTCACCAAGATGGTGTTCTTTCTTAGACAATATTACAGAAGAATTAGAAGAAAAACCAGCAGATTCTGTTTATTCAAATTACAAGTTCTTAACAAAGCAAGATGTTGCCAAGTTGGGTATATCACATCTTATTGGTTCAAATGTTTTAAGAGCATACATGCATGGTTACTTTATCGATAATGAATTATATGATAAGGTTAACTTAATTGCTAATCCTAACTCAATTCAAGAAGAAAGAGAAAGAGAAATTAGAAGGAGAATTGAAAAAGAGAGAGAATCAAGAATTAGAAGTACTGGTGCCCTCACAAATACCAAGATCAAAGTTAATAAAGATTATGTTGGTCATTTGGAAAACAAACTTGGTTCTGAAACTGCAGAAACTGTTGTTAACGATGATCGTTTCAAAGAAATGTTTGAAGATCCACGTTTCCAAATTGATGTTGAAAATCATGATTATAAACAATTGAATCCTGTTAGTTCATCATTAGCAGGTCCAAAACCATTAACCGCAGCTGAAGAATCAGATGAAGAAAGAATGTCAATGAAGAATAAGAATGGTATGAGTGATTCAGAGTCAGAATCTGAATCAGATTCAGAAGATGAAAGAGAAAAGGAAGCTTATAAAGAAAAGATTAAAGAACAGTTGAAGAAGAGACAAGAGCGTAAGAAGAAGGAACGCGAGGAAGCTAAACAATATATGTCTAAGATGAAATCTCTTGATAAGGCTGATGATATAAGTATAAATGGTTCTGTTGCAAAGAAGAATGTTTCATTTGGCAAACAAGCAAAAATACAAAGTGAAAGCAGTAAAGTCAGGAAAGATCAAAGAGCTAATGTTAGAATTAGAAAGAACGCAGTTGGTGAAGGTGAAATTACATTTGTTCCAACTAAAAAACAAAGCAAAGTTAGTTTTGAGGAAACTGAAAATGATCCTGAAAGAAGAGGTAAAACTAAGCAAATTACTGAAGGTAGAAGAAGAGCAAGTAAAAACGTTTTCAGAGGTATGTAAAAAAGTTCTAGTTTATTTTTACCAGAATCTCTGTCTTTAAATAATATTTTATAGAGTACAATATTTTTTTTAGTGCAAATATTTAATTGATAAAAACTGCTAATTTAAGTTTAAAGAGTCATCATCCAATTTGAGTTTCTTTTTTAATACATTCCAATCTTGTTTAATAACTCCATATTTTACCATTTTTTCAAAAAGATCAAGCAACTGAATATTTTCTTTGTTAAATTGTTCACCTTCAACCATTAAACTATGCAATGATTTGCCCTTATTGTAAAGTGGTATGAATCTTTGAGGTATTTGAACGGGAATACCGTGCACAAGTTTAATTTTATGATTTGGAAGAGGTTTATTAAGAAGACCATTGGATGAATTATTATTTTGATTATTTGCCTTGAATTTTGCTATATCCGACATATCGTGTGAGTATTTACAGTTGTTTCCATTTCTACATTTTTTAGTTTTCATCCAATAATTACAGACTTTTACTTTTGAAGCCTGATTATTATTATTTGTAATATCCTTATTTATATTTTCCAATATTTTTTTTGATTTTTCCTCTTCTTGCTTTTTTTCTTCAACTCTTTTATTAGTTGGCCAATTTTTCTTTCTCTCTTCAATCCATTTCTGAATATCTTCTTCATTTTCAAAAATAATATTAGTGCCTTGAATTGCAATGTTTTTTTCCCAAGCTGCTTCCTCATTCAGAAATTCATCATCGGATTCATCATTATTTCCATTATTATTCCCACCATTAGATCCTTTATTATTTCCATTATTAATTTCATTGTTTGAAACCTTTTCATCTGTGCTTTTCTGTTCCTTTCCTTTCTTTTTATTTGCTTTACTATTTACCTGTTTGGGTTTATTTGGAACATTGGAATTGTTAAATAAAGGGTATGCCAAACCATTTTGATTTTTATTAAATGGTTTTGATAATGCGGGTTGTTGAGTTATTGACTGCGGTTGCTGTTGCTGTTGCTGTTGCTGTTGCTGTTGTTGTTGTTGTTGTTGCTGCAAAAAGTTGTTAAATATGGTCATTAAAGGATTACTAGGATCAGCCAAATTGCCCCCAAATTGAGAATGATTATAACTTTGTTCAGCATTTGGCTGCGCATACATCGGGTTTGGTGTATAATGAGGTTGTGAATAGTTGTGATATTGTGTATTATATGGTGGCTGTTGATACCCTTGATTGTAAGAATCTGGATATTGTGGCTGCCCATATGGATTAGGATATTGCTGAATATACTGCTGTTGATAACCATTTGGATATGAATTTAAATACGCAGGATGTTGCTGCTGATATGGCTGTTGCTGTTGTTGCTGTTGCTGTTGTTGCTGCTGTTGGCTATTGGATTGTAAGGTACCGAGAATAGTGCTGAATAATTTCAGTGCATCGGGTGACGGATCTGGAGCTGCATTATTTGTTGAATTTGCATCTACCGGTAAATTCTCGGTTCCCAAATTCACAACCACGCCTGGAAACAATTCCATCGATGATTTACAACTACTACTAGAAGCATTCTGGAATTGATTTTGGCTATTTGGTTCCGATGCCAAATTGCAGTTGGCATTTCCACTATTAGCCTGGTTAAAAATCGGTTTCGCAGGCAACTTGGCTAATCCTGCATTGATCACTTTATTTTTTTTCCTCCCATTGGAGTGATTTGGATCTTCCACCGACCGTTTCATTGGCTGCTGTGTTTGCCCGGATTTGGCTCTTGATAAAATTTTTCACATTTCAAGGATCTTGAAAATTCATGTCAGATAAAAAATCCAACTTCCTTTTTCGGAAGCCTCGCGATTTTTACTTGGGTAGGGCGCCGAGCCTCCACAGAAGACCAGAGTCAGAATTTTGACATTAATTAAAGACGGTTTAAATAGAGACAGCTTCCCGTTAACAAACGGGAATTTCAAAGTGTTTTTTTGGATTGAATAAGTTGTAAATAGTAGCTGAAACAGCAAAATTTGAACAGCAATATTAAAACAGCAATATTAAAACATAGCAATGTCAATTACTTCCACTAATCTCGACGGTTTACTCCCACTCATTGCTAAGGGTAAGGTGAGAGATATCTATGAAGTGGATTCGGAAAGTCTTCTTTTCATTGCAACAGACAGAATATCTGCGTACGATGTGATTATGGAAAACGGTATCAAGGATAAGGGTAAACTTTTAACCCAAATTTCTATCTTTTGGTTTGATTTCTTCAAAGATTCCATTAAAAATCACATCATTGCGTCTTGTGATGAAGAAATTTTAGCCAAACTCCCAAAAGAGTTATCGGAGCCAAAATACAAACAACAATTGGCTGGCAGATCGTTATTGGTTAGAAAACACAAACTTGTTGCGTTAGAAGCAATTGTTAGAGGTTACATTACTGGTTCTGCGTGGAAGGAATATAAAAAGTCAGGTACTGTCCACGGTTTACCAGTTCCAGCAGGTTTACAAGAGTCTCAAGAGTTCCCAGAACCAATTTTCACTCCATCCACTAAAGCGGAACAAGGTGAACACGATGAAAACATTTCCCCAGAACAGGCAGCTAAAATCGTGGGCAAAGAAACCTGCGATAAAGTTGCAGCTAAAGCTATTGAATTGTACATCAAGGCAAGAGATTATGCAAAGACTAGAGGCATTATCTTAGCAGACACAAAGTTTGAATTTGGTATTACTGACGATGGTGAACTGGTTTTAGTTGACGAAGCTCTCACCCCTGATTCTTCAAGATTTTGGAGAGCAAGCGCTTACGAATTGGGTAGATCTCAAGACTCCTACGATAAGCAATTTTTAAGAGACTGGTTAACTTCTAATAACCTCAATGGAAAGGATGGTGTATCTATGCCTGAAGATATCCTTTCTCAAACTTCTGCTAAATACATCGAGGCTTTTGAAGCTTTGACCGGTAAGAAATACAACTGATATAAAATTCTTGCCCATTTATTTTCTTCTTTAATTCTATAAACACCCCATTAGTTATCAATGCCTTCTTTTAAAACGTTTGAAACGTCTCAGCACTTCTTTATCTCGGTTTGTCCCTGCTTTCTCTTCACTTTGTGATATAAACCTGTAATTTCCTATTTGAGCAAAACATAAACATCAATTACAATTCCATTTTTGGCAGCATTGATTTTCTCCGTGGCGTTGAGGTTATTTAGGGGGGTTAATTACAATGTAGAAACCTGCAGGCGGTTCAGGTCAGATATATATTTTGATCTAGATCACTTGGGACTTAATCTACGCCTATTTTGAAAAAGTGAAAAACTTGGTTAGAGGTAAGGTTGCATATACTGTTTTGATTTTATTTTTGCTTGCACTATAACTACATACAGATAATGGATGACCAATTTATAGATTTAGAGATTATAGGACGAGGATCGTTTGGATTAATCAAAAAAGTTCAACATAAAAAGTCAGGACGAATATTTGTACGCAAAGAAATATCGTATAGATCATTAAGTAAAAAGGAAGAAAAACAACTATCAAGTGAGTTTGAAATTTTACAAAATTTAAAACATTCAAATATTGTCAGAGTTTATGATTATGAAAAACTATCAAATGAAAAACTATTGAACATTTATATGGAATACTGTGATGGTGGTGATGTTTCACAATTGATAAAAAGACATCGTGAAAATAAACAATATATAAATGAAACTTTGATTTGGCAAATATTCACACAAACTTTGCTAGCACTGTACAGGTGCCATTATGGAACAGATATAGAACCTGTTGAAGTATTATTCAAATCGACACCAGAAGTAAAACCACCAGGTGGTAATGAACAAGTTGTTATTCATAGAGATATAAAACCTGAAAATATCTTTTTTTTATCTGATAAATATACTGTTAAATTGGGCGATTTTGGACTAGCCAAATCTTTAGCACCTGAAACCCATTTTACGCAAACATATGTGGGAACTCCATATTATATGCCACCTGAAGTTATTAAAGAACAAGCATATAATACGGTCTGTGATGTTTGGTCTCTAGGATGCGTTATGTACGAATTATGCGCTTTATTACCACCGTTTACAGCAAAAACTCATGCACAACTACAAGAAAAGATCAAACGGGGGGTCCATCAAGATATACCGGCACACTATTCAAACAGACTGAGTATGTGCATTAAAGCATGTTTAATTGTTGAGCCATCTGAAAGGGCAGATGTAAATCAACTACTACAAGAAACGAGCTTTAAATTTTATAGAAAAGAGTGGGAACTTTATCAAAAAGAGTACGAACTCACCAGGAAGGAAACCGAGTTAATCAAATATTCTAAATCATTAGACGATGAGAGGAAGAAAATGAATTCCCAAAACGAAGAAATAAAGAGAGTCATGGTAGCTGAATATAAATACGCTGTCGAAACCAAAGTGTCTCAGATAATATCTGACCTACCGCCAGAAGTCAAATCTTTGCTTCAAAACAAAGTTAGGGAGAAACAAAACCAGAACCAAAACTTTACCCAATACACTACATCGCCGACAAAATTAAAAGGGCCAAAATCTTATGATCCTTATGACGAAAGATACAGACGTTAGATAAATTAAGTACTGAAAAAAAAATTAGTAAAATCTTTAAAATGTAAAATATATATATACAATAATCGAATATAAAAATGCTGGATGAACGTAACTAGATAGAAGGCCAACAGAACCAACTACAATTAAAAAATATCCTTATAGTTTTTGAGTTTTCCTTCTTTTCTCTCCTTCCAATATGTACCTTCAAACTTCCAATACATTTCCCCAGTAACTGGATGTTTAGATTTTGTAAAAAATGCAGGTTTGTAAGTTTCACCCTTTAGTTCTCTTTGAGTCCTAGCAGCTCTTTGTTTTTCTTCAACTCTGTTCTTTTCTTCAGCTGCTAAATCATAGTCACCATTTTCCATAGCACGTTGATCTGGTCTCAATCTAGTATCAGTACATGCAGTTTTAGGTAACAAACTAGGTTGCGGCGCATTTAAAGTTGCTGCAAAATTAGTTAAATGGAACATCATTTCTTTTCTTGGAGCTGCTTCCCATATCAAGAATCTTTCTGCATTTTTATCATCTGCAGGCTTACAGTAAATCTTACTATTCCAATGACCACCAACATAATACATCAATTTGCCACTAGCATTAAAAACTTCACCCTTAACCTCATAGGCAGATGATGCTCTCCAGCCTCTTGGTTTAAATTCAAATTTCATATAATCACCTGTCATATGATTTTGAATTTCCATTGACCCATAGTTGTCAATAGTTGGATTACCGACAATAATTCCAATAACAGAATTATTAACTTTCTTCCAAGAGTAAACTTCTTTGTCAGTTTTTTCCCCATTCTTACATTCAACACCATGATCTGGGTAAATTTCACAAAACCAGGTACCCAGATGTTTGATATCAAATGATCTACCTAAAAATTTAGTTTTCACATTGGATTCACCATAATATTTCCAACTTGGAGATTCTGCAACTAATGCAGAAATTGGTGGATGATGACTGACTTGTTCAACAAAACATCTATAACCCTTATCAGGTCTTGCATATTCAAAAGTTTCACCCAATAACGGATTAAATGGTTTAGCAATTCTACCAACAGTTGATGCATATTCAGATGCTGCAAATGTTGCCACATAAACTAATCTTAAAGTAGAATTTTCAATAGCTGCCGCTTTATCTAATAAATCAGAATATTCAATAACTTCAGCGTTTCTTTGTAACAAAGAAGTAGGTTCATTAAATGAAACAGGTAATGTCATCTTGGTCATGTCTTTACCAACTAATGATTTTAAAACACCCCAAAGTGAAATTTTTGGACGATTATCTTCTGGAGCTAATGAAAGTCTGAGCGGATCTTCATATCCTTCAAATGTAGCATCATTTAAAATTTCAGAATATCTTGAACTCTGAATATTATTAATTAACTCATGATTATTAACAATATAATGTCCATGCTGATCGACATTAGGTTTAAATTTTGATGCTGGAAATTCTTCATCTTGTGTGGATGAAGTTTTAACCATTGGTTCTTTGTGTACTGTTGCAGTTGATGGTTGAACTGTATTTTGAGATTGGGAAATATTTAATAATTTTTGAATAGGTTTTTCATCAGAAGAAATTCCAGTAATAGCAGGTGGTGAAATAGCACGTGTTGTTTGATCAGGAATAGGAAGTGGAAGTTGATTTGGGATAGGTGGAATCACTGATGAATTTAAATTTCTGGATTCTTCAGAGTTTAAATAAGATGGAGTTTTTGGTAAAGATTGTCTCTTTTTCAAAGCTTTTATAGTTTCTCTTCTCTCTAAAACAGACATATCTTTAACTTCATCACTTTCTTCAGCATCAAAAAATTCATCATCGCTATCATCACTTTCTTCTAAGAATTCAGTCAATGTGGGATCATTAAATGGAACAGGCGGTGGAGAAAATGCTGGTGGTTCTGGTAAATTAGTATTTTTTGTACTCAAGTCCTCAGATTTTTGTTGAATTTCTTGTTGTTTTTCTAGTGCACGCTTTTCATCTAGATTCTGCTTAATAGTATCTAATGAAGGTTCAGTAACAAGAATAGGTGCAGTAGGTGCATTGTTATTAATATTAGCAGTTAAAGCTTGTCTTGCTAATGCCGCTGCAGATTTTGCACTTGTTGATTGTTTCTCTTCTGATGGAACATGGAAAAGTAATGATGATGAATCTGCATTTAAATGAACAGAATTATGCAATTGATTCACACTATTTCTTAAAGATTTTTTAACTGCTTTTAATTTATCTTCTAATTCAACAATTTTCTGTTCCCTTTGATGAATTTCAAACTCTAATTGCTTTAAAGAATTTTCCCATATTGAAGAAATTTTTTGTTGTTTTTCTAATTTTCTAATTAATTCATTATATTTATGATTAACACATTCACCTTCTTGACTTATTAACATATCCAAAGTATTTAAAATATTAACTGACATATCAACTAAATCATTCTTCACAATATTTTGATCATTACGTGCGGAAACAAGGAAATCTTTAAAAGTTTTTAATTGGATTGACATTTGATTTCTAACAACATTTAAATCGATATTTTGAGAATTATTATTATTATTATTATTATATTCATAACCATAATCTTCAGTTAAGTCTAGTCTGCTAGTATTATCAAAAGATGACTTGCCTTTTAGTTCAGGAGATGAATTAAAACTTGAATTATTTGAAATATAGGAAGCAGTAGATTCAACAGGGATCATATTAGTTGATGATGGCGTTGGAACAATAAACGACTCTCTTGTTTTTTTACCAATTTTACTTAATTTTTTCAGTGGCTTTTTGTATAATTGTTTAGCCAATGAATTTTTATTTGAACGCTCTGAATTATTAGATTTTTGAGATCCCAAAGATGAAATTGAAGATGATCTATCATGACCATAATTTCCTGCAGAAGTTGAAATTTTACTCCCACTATATTGAGAGGATCTATCAGGCACAGGGCCAAGATGATTTCTCAGACTGTCATTAGAAAGGTTTGAATTAGTACTATGAACATCATTATGTAAATTATCATCATTTCTAATTGAATTATTATCATTATCATCTAACATTTCGTCAACACTTAATCTATCAATTTTTAATTTGATTTTAACTAAATCTGAATCATTTTGTTTAATTAAAGTTTTATTATTCTTATCATTATGATTAGTTAATTCATTAGATTCTGAAATAATTGAAACAACCGGTTTATTAGTATCATCATTATCATCATTCAATAAAATTTCAGTTTCAGGAAATTTATTTGATGTATGAGACTGAGGTACATTAAATAAATGAAGTTTATTATGTGAATGAGGTGGTTGTAAATGATCATCATTTAAATTATTATTAGATATAATTGAAGATTTTCTTTGTTGTTTTTCAGTATCTTTAGCAAATCTAATAGAATTTTGTAAAACCCAAATCCATTTTTGAGCTTCTGTTGCATGATTTGCCATTAGATGCCATCTAACAGGGGTACCATCAGAAGGATTTTGAATTATAATTTCGAATTTAGTATTTTCGGAACTATCAACTTTTAACATTGCATGAGTTAAATGAATTAAACCCCTACAAGTATTATTCATATCATTTGGAGATTTATAATAAGATAATACAGAATGATTATCAAGAACAAACCATCTTAATTTATAACCACCTGCAAAATTAGTCCATTTTTTTAAAAAGCCTTTAAATGATGGTGAACCATCTTGATGATGTGAAGTTACTTCCATTATATTTTGTTCAGTAAATGAACTTTCAATAATTTTTTTCATTTCTATATCATTTGTGCAATCATCAGGTAATTTACCATAAACATTTCTTTTAAACGGATCACCACCATGATTTAAAATAAATTTAACCATTTCATAATCATTTTTTTTAATGAATTCAATCAAAACTGTATCATTTGTTAAAGGATCAATACCATTAATATCTAATAATTCTTTATCTCTTGGATTTGTCAATAATTTTTCCAATAATTCAAAATTTCTATTTTCAAATCCAATTCTTAATTCTGATGCAATTTTTTCTATATGTTTAGTTCTTAAAAAATCAATTATTTGAGCTGTTTCAATATTTGTAGTTAAATGAATTGGTTGCTTATTTTCTTTATTATATAAACAATCATTAATATTTGGTAAATTCATTAAATATTTAATAACGTCATTTCTATTTGAAAGAGCAGCTAAATGTAAAGCAGTATTACCATCAGCATCTTGTTCATTAATATCGGAAATCAAATTATTTTCGACAATATACTTAATAATAGATAATGAACCGACTTGAACAGCAAATAAAAGAATGTTATTTTTTAATTCGATTAAATCATAATTCAATGGATGACTATTCAATTGATCTATCAAATCATTTAATTTTGAGGTATCATCATTTCTTAAAACTTCTAAGAGTTTCAATTTCATCAATGAAGGATTAACATTTTCATTTCTGGAAACAAAAAAAGAAAAAAGGGAATTGTAGGTACAGAGCAAAAGTGCAAAGTGGAACAATAGAAAATGTTAGTTTTAATGTTTTTATATGGTTTAAAAAGACAAATTGGTGTCAATTTCCATATATACCCTTTGAAGGAAACAAGAACTCACTGTTTGAACATTAATACTGATAATCACGCAACAAAAAGTTGAGAAAAATAAAAAGTTAAAAAGAGTAGGTGAAATAATAATGATAATATAAAAGATGAGTAGATGATGAGGCATGATGGATTTCAATTGCCATTTGCCGAAATGTAATCAAATTGAAACAAAAAAAAAGATCATTTGATTGTCAAATTCAGCTACTTTTCGTTTGATTCTATTTTGGAATTGATAATAATAGACAATCCAGATTATTTTGTGTTTATTGAGTTAGATGACAAATAGATGATAAAACGTTAGAAAAGAGAATCAAAAAAGCAAAAGCAAAAGCAAAAGCAAAAACAAAACCACAAGACATAAAAAACAAGAAGCGTTTCAATTCAACAAAACAGATACACAAACTGTTCAATTGAACGAAACAGAGAAAAAATCAGGTATTGTTTGTTTATTAGATTAAGCAAACAGGAAGGCATGACAAAGGATACAATAGAAACAAGGGCAAATGTCAAAAAAACACACGAAAAAGGAGGAATTGAGGAATGTTGTACATACCGTGAAGGCGGGTTCAGACCCTGGCGTCCTATACTTGATTGCTGTAGAGACATGGTGTGGAATACTTTTAAAAGCAATATAAAACACTCTTAACAAGATGCTCAGCTCACAAGTGTGCCAACATCAATCACCCAACTATCGTTTCCGGAGCAAACGGGCTCAGCGGCGCAAAACGTGCCACGCGCTGTTGGAATCCAAGTTGGTGCGCGACGCATTCCCGCTCCCCACCGATTGCTTGCGGTTGCCCCGTGCCTGCCGGGCCCGCGGCGGGGCAAAAATGGGCAAAAAATGGGTAAAAATTGGGCATGTAGGACGATCGTCCCAAGGCGGCTGAAGTCTGTGGTGGCGGCCGTTGCAGTAACGTAATACATGGTGTTCAGAAGGATGGGGCAATGGGATGAATAGGGGAAATGGTAGAATGCGGTAGACACAATGGAATCAGGTCCGGCATTGATCCTGTCTAAGTTCAACACGGTGTACCGACACTCGGTGTTGGATATTCTTACATACTACACGGAAATCCCAACAGACCCAAATCCTGACAACAACCCGTTGGCTACAAGAGATCCCCACGATTCTCTTTCCAATGACGCCAATGTGAGGCATACAGTTTCATCCAAAAAGGAAGAGAGTAGCACGATCAGCAACGTCAAAATCAAAAGCATCGACTTGGACCAGGTGACCATTTCATTGAAACATCCTATGGTGCCAATGGAAATGTTGAGACCTATAGTATTTGACGAAAAGTGTGAATCGTGGCAGCAGGTGGAAAAAAAACTGGTAGAGATGTCGAAAATAGCAGCAGCAAGCAGAAATGTCAGCCACTTGAGAGTTTCAGGGATCAGCTATCCATCGTCTGTTTTCAACGTGATGCTGGTGTTTGCGGTGCTGCTGCTGCCGTTTGGCGTCATGTTTCCGGATCTTTTGTACGACACGTTTTTGGCGCAATATATACCTGTATTGCTGCATCTGAAACCCTACCACAACTATATTTTATATACCACAGTGGCCATTCACACACTGGAGATCTACTTTTCTCTGGTTCCGAGATTGAAAACATACCGAGTCCCGCTGGACTACGCAATCGAGTGGGTCTTTCTTTGCTCTCTGGATGGTTATGAAACTATCAAACGATTTGATAAGTACGTAGAAACCATATCTCCTGACGAAGTCTACTATGACTTTACGGAAACAGACTACTTTCTTTGATGTGTACTTACACGTAGTGGTGTACGTAGTGATGTAAGATGTATAAAATTATAACAAGCTTTTCGGTTGAAACCCAAACGCGCAGGCATTTTGTTTTTGCCAACATGAATCAAAGAACACGGTGTAGGCAAAGAAGCCTCCAGAAGGGCCACGGGGTTATTTGTGGGAACAAGCATCATAATGTCAGCCTTCAATTCACTTCAGGTATGTTTGCTAATGTTGAAAATAGTATTATAGAACGTATTGGTCTTTCCAGAACGTGATGCACAACATTGAACACAATATACTAACAATCTTTGATTTCTTTTTAACATAGACGTTGTACAATCAATACAATGAATTCCAACCAGATCACTCTGCCATTTTGGGAAAATACTCTCTGACATTGGTTTCCTTCATAACAATAGTGTTTCTGATGATGACATTGACTTTTAACGCAAAGACATCGTCCATTAGCAATTCGTTTGTCAATTTTGGCATCTACACCGTTCTGGCTGCAATTTCTGCACTGTTGACCAGTTTTACAATATTATACATATCTTCTTATGTAGGCGTTTATACTTGAAACAATAGACCGGGCAGACCTGATTTCTAGATGATTTTTCTTTTTTCTTTTTATTAAACATATTTTTATAAACAGTTCGATTGGCGCATGCTGGTTTCTAAACAAACCACCACGCCATTCAACGGCCGAATAAACCAAAGAATCCACTCTTTTTCTTTTCTTCTTCAACTGTTTCCGACCCAGATGCACCAGTTGGCTCTGAAATTTCGGTCTCGACTTCTTCCATATAATCATACCCAACGTAATTGAAGGCAATATCGAATAAAACCGGTTTAACATTAACAGGTTGGAAATCAACCTTCAATGGTGCAATGCTCTTTATCAATTCAGATGGGGAATATTTTGGAACTTTATAAATATCATCAATAAGATATTTGCTTCCAAAGGATCTATTGGTTTCATTATTGCTAAAATATGATGCTAACATATATAGTTTTGATTTTTGTTCTTCAACTTCTGATTTTAATACTTGTAATTCTTTATTATTTGGTAAATTTCCTTCATTGACATTAGCAAATGGTTTACATGATCCAATAATTTTAGAGCAATTAGCAATCAATGCTAATGAGTTGATATATTGATTAGAAAATAAAAATGCTTCAGAGAGCTTCATCTGTTTTCTAATTTGAAAATAGGATTCTAATGTTTGAGTAAAATCAACTAAATCATCGTCGTTTGCAATACCTGGCAATTCTTTTAATTCGTTTAATGAGTCAAGAATACTTTCATTGACTTTTAAAATTTCTTTCCACGACTCTAAAGTTTTTTGTTTTGAAACATTTTTAGTTGTATCAGATTTACCATTTAATTCTTCCATCAATGTAAAATCTCTTTTTACCCTTAATAATAAATTATTATATTTAAGATATGTTAAAATAATATATTGTTCTTGGTTTTCAGATTCTTCAGATTCTTCACCACTTCTTTCCATTTCTGACAATTGTAAGTTAATAGCATCTTGATATAAAAGTAATGGAGAATCATACGTACTCAAATCAGAATTAGTAATTTTATTGGTTGCATCATTAATTTTCATAATGATTAATGATAAATCGTCAGATTTGATATCGGCAGAATATGATCCCCATGAAATTTCCTTAATTAATTCCATTTCAGTTTCGGCTGATGGTTTGATAAAAGTTGGATTTTCCGCTGATATAATTTCCAAAGCCTTTTTTAAATATGGAAGTAATTTGAGATCGTTATTATAAACTTGTTCCTTTGAAAGTTGTGCTAGATTAGATAAGTTATTACATCTTGTTTGTAATGCACTGACTTTTAATGCCGGATCAACTACTAAATCAATTATATCATAGTAAAATTCTTTGGTGAATGATGCAGGTAATTGTTGGTAGGTATACAAGAATTGTAAACAACATCTTGCAATCGAAAATGCATATAGTGAAACATTATATTTCTTCTTAGAAATTGCCAAAGAACCTTCAATAATTGAAGCATAAGTTAATACTTCTAAATTTTTTAATGAATCCTTTTCATTGGCAATAACGGAAATTAAATGTTTGACATTTTTCAATGCTTTCTTATATTTTGAAACAAGAAATTTTTCCTTTGATTTAGATGTGTGAACGTCCAATAAAAGTCTAGTTTCTTGTGCATATAAAAGATCTCTCTCAATTTGATAAAGCAAAACATCTCCAAATGCAGTATCCATGTCATAGTTTTCTGCAGAAATGGTTGAAACCTTGTTTTTTTCTTTATAATTTTTGGTATCTTTAGTGATGATCTTCAAATCACGACGTAATTTGTTTAATTTTTTGTTAGTTCTATGTCTTTGACGATGAAAATCATCCGCAGACTGAAGGAACAATTCACTACGAACCCCGAATGTATTTGCAAGTGGGAAATCCATTGTTGCTGTTTGGTCTTTTTTCTACTGTCTATAAACAAATATCTACACACTCTTTAAACATTCAACACATTTTTCTCGACGTTCACTTTTTACCGCCTTCAAAATTCTCCCTCACTCTCAAATAATGTGCCAGCTCTTCCTCAGAAACCGAGGCCACAAGGTCGGAACGGGCCTTCTGGAAGTCGGAAGCACTGACAATGACATCCAAATCTTTCTCTGTAGCCACTTTTTCAAACCATTGCCTCGTGTTCAAGTGATTTTCAGCAGGTTGCGTGGAGTTATAGCTTTTTATCTTTTCATCAACTTCTCCAGCTGTACGAATCATAGCATTGAGCATAGCATCTGAACACAATGCATAGAAATCTGCACCTGTAAAATTAAAAGGACACGATTCTGCTATTCTGTACAGGTCAATTTCAGGATCTAAATTAAACTTCCTTGTTAAGGCTTCAATAATTTTAGCTTGCTTTTCATGTGTGTCTGAAATACCAAGATATAACATTTTATCAAATCTACCCGGTCTAAGCAGTGCTTCATCTAAAAGATCAGGTCTATTAGATGCACCAACAACAAAAACACCATCTCCTCCATCAGTGCCACTCATACCGTCCAACTCAGCTAGTAATTGCGAAACAATTCTATCCATGACTCCCCCAGAGTCTCCTTGATTACCTCTTCTTGGAGCAACAGAATCTAACTCATCAAAAAAAATCACACATGGCTTGGCATCTCTTGCCTTTTCAAATACTCTTCTCACATTAGCTTCAGATTCACCAATGTACATATTTAAAAGTTCTGGACCTTTAACAGAAAAAAAATTAAGGGAAAAATTGGTTGCAATTGCCTTTGCAAGCAAAGTTTTACCTGTACCAGGAGGACCATAAAACAATAAACCACTTCTCTTTTTCATACCACTGCCAAATAATTCTGGATGTTTTAATGGCATTTCAATAGTGTCTAAAATTTCATTTTTAACAACATCCAACCCACCAACATCTTCCCATTTGATGTTAGGAATACGTGGTGCACCAATTGAATCACTGAACTTATTTCTTGCCTTGTTGATACTCTCTTCAAAATCTTGCGAACTGAGTTTAATAAATCCACCATTTATGTCAATTAGCTCATCTAATTTAATTTTTAATTCTTTACTTTCCCTTTTCACCCTCTTCATAGCGTGAACTTTAACACTTTCAACAATATAATTGATATCATTGGGTGTTAATGCAGCACTTTGCAATGCCAATGTATCAAGATTAACATCAGCACTCGCCAAATATGTATATTTGCCATGTGTAGTTTTGAAAGATTGTGAATTTGAGTTTTCAAAGTCAACTAAATACTTGAAAATCTCTCTTCTTTCTTTTTCATTTGGAACTCCAACTTCAATTTCAAATTTAATTTTCGATCTGAAAATATCGTTAATATTATCAGGTTCATTACTACTTGCCACAAAAATAACACCTTTTGAGGTATATTCACTAATTAATTGTATCATCTGTAGACTTAATGAATCATCATTACTCTTTTGATCAAATTGTTGTTCGTCTCCCTTTTTACACAATGATTCAATATGTTTAATGAAAACAGTTAAATTATAACATGACTCAACTAATCTATCTAGTTTCCCTTTAATAAGGCCTATTGTAACGGCAGGCATATTCATACCTGAGTTGAGCAATTCATAACCATCTAGCTCAATAAAAGAGTAACCATAATCTTCTGCAACAGTTTTTACAACGTTGGCTTTACCAACAAACCTAGTACTACTAGTCATTAAAATTGTAGTCTGTAGATTAACTTTTCCTCTAGTTTTAATTGATGTTTCAAAAATTTTTCTTAGAGATCTAGCATATTGAAATGTAGTTTTATTATCTGGTAATTCAATATTATCATACGGAAATGAACTATGGATTTTCAAATAATTTTTTATTGAAGGAAAATCAACACTGCTTAAATCAGCTTTTACAACACCAGATTGCAACATTCTCGTCTTCTGAGAATTTACAAAATATTGATGACCATCTTTGATAGGGATTAAATTTCCAGTTTCTTTATCTTTATATGTGCCACCAGTGACCATAAACCATGCAATAGAATCCGGATCACCATTAGGTATAAAATCTGGATAAAATCCTTTTTTACCATATGTATGATGTAATGATTTAGCCAAAGTTGAATCTAATGCAATAGGAATCAACTGCCCTTTATTAACCACACGATGTGCAGATTCAAAATAGGTTTTCAAATTAGCTAAAAATAAATATTGTAATGATTTGTCTGAGGTTATTGGAGTTGAAACTCTTGCAAGTGTAATATCTTTAACTAATGGAATAACGTTGGTTAATTTATTATTTGTTGAAACTGATGGTGAACTAATAGAAACAGTTTTCGGGTTGCCTAATAATAAGATCAGTAAAGGTGATAAATAAAGTGAAGAATGAAAACTAGATGGTTCATGGAATGGAAATACTCTGATATAAACGGGATCAAGGTTCAAAGTTTTCAGTTCCACCATATCACCACTAAAACACTGTAATTTCTGGAAGTCATTGAATGGTAAAGCTGCATATTGCAATTCATCATCAAATGGAAAATTGACGTGAAATTTATTATATTGTGTGTATTTTTCTAGTGTATCAAAATTTAAAGAATCAACATTAAATTCTAAACTTTGCCCATGAGGAAGACCATTGAGAGAAAGTGAGCTTAGCATGTCAAATTCAGACGCTTCATATCTCTTGACATCCCCTTTCAATATAGTTATAGTTGTCGAAGTATCTATAAAACCTTGTTCGTAAGGTTCAGTGTGGATAATATTTCCATTTAGAGTATGTGATATATCACCAGTTTTAATAATAGCAAAATCGACAGAAGATTCTCTTTCTTTGCAAATCAAATCATGAATATATTCTGTTGATTTTGATTCTAGAATTTGGTAGACTTCAGATGGAAAAGACACATAAATGTGATCTAGTTTTGGTAATTTTTCAATTCTTTTAATAGTACATTTTTCGATGGTGAAATGTGCCAAATGATTCTCAACTATATTCATTGATTCAAGCTCAATTTCGTTTTCATTTAACTCAGATTTTATAGTTATAGGGTACACCCTTGTTTTGTACAGGACATTGGATCCAATGAATTTTAAAGATATCAATTTTTCAGAAACATCATTACTTGAGGTTCCATATAATTTCTGATAAATTTGTGTACTCAAAGATACAAACTCTAAGCTTGACTGAGCCCTAAAAGAAATGGACAGATCAACCGTATGTTCCATAAGTAATCCCAATGTTCTGTTATATATAACGAGCTCTATAAAAATATGTTTATCTATCAACGAACTAAAATTCATTCTTGTTGGCAACTGCCGCAGCCGCAGCCGCAGCAACTGCGGCCAAATCTGCTTCTTCCATGTGGAGATTTGGGATGTTGATCCCAGCGATAGAATTCATGGAGGTCATCTGTTCAAGGCCGATCTGAGAAATAGTGTCAATCTCCATACCCATGTTGATGTCTTCTTCATGCCTATTATTGTTAGGTTCTTGTTCTGATTCTGAATCTGACTCTGATTCTGATTTTAATTCGACTCGAGATTTGTCAATGTTTTCAGCTTTCTTTTGCTTCTTAGTTTTCTGTATTTGCTTATCTTTATTATTGCTATTAACCTTCTTATTCGCAACATCAGAATCAATTCCATTTTCTGAAAGCAATATATCACTGTAGTTACCTCTACCAAGAATTTTTTCAATTTCTAATTTCTTTTCATCCATCAAATGTTTGGTCCACATATCACGAATCGCAAAATCAAACACAGTCAAATTACCCAATAATTGTTGCGATACCACCCTTTGCTCTCTTGTCCACATATCTTTTTTTTCTTCCGTAGATAATGTCTGCCAATTTTCAAATCCAATTTTTAACTTTTCAATTTGACCTTGTAATGTATTAAAGGATGATAAGTGTGTTATTTTTTTATGAATTTCTGGATTAGTTTCAAGCCAGGAAATCACTGTTTTATACGTTTGCATTGTTGGCGGATCATGTGGCCATAAATTAGAAGGTAAATAAAATAAAACCATTCTTGGAAATGATGGATGTGTAGGTAATGTAGGATGATTAATCAGTCTATAAAATTTCATTTGATATGATTCCTTAACCCTTGCAAGCCTACTACTAAATTTCCTTCTAATTCGATTTTTTTCTTTAACGTATTCTCTTCTATTATATTCTTGTGCTCTTTTCAATCTTCTTGCTTTGACTGCTTCAGGATCACCCCTACGTGCAACATTTGCTCTTATTTTTTCAACCTCTTCTAATGGATGTAGCTCATTACCTTTTTGATTATCTAAATGCCTTCCCAAAGAGCCTGCATGTTGAAAAGTTTTACCACAAAATTGACAAAGTTTTTTTGAACCTTCTGATGTCATCTGCGAATTCGATTCTGTCGATAGTTCTTCTGATGTATAACCCTTCCTTAAAGATGATATACTATCACTGACCATCTTATGCATTATACCAACATGATGATTCAAATTAGAATTTGTAACTTTTTCTGATATAGAATTTGAGTGTGTATCAAAATTAATTGCATGTTCATCCCGATGGGTATTAGTATCGGCATCATTCTCATTAATTGATCCGGTACGATTAAATTCTCCAAAAGTATCCGATATAGCTTTGTCAATATTCAGATTAAGATCAAGATTTACTTCATCTTCTTCATCATCGTTATAGTTAACAGTTCTTTGTAGATGCTGCTTTTGGTGAACAGAGATAGCAGCATTGGTTCCAACTTGTCCATTGTCAATTCCATTACCATCTTGATCTTCTCGTAAATAATCATTACCATTATCTTCATCATCTTCATCATCTTCATCATCTTCATCGTCATCCGCTTCGTCTTCTTCATCTTCATCCTCCTCATCATTATCATCAAAATCCACGTCCACGTCCACGTCCACGTCCACATCCACATCCACATCAACAACATCTGTATTGTATTTCATATCACGAAAATACTGATTAACTTGATTATCTAATGTCTGATGATCTTTCTCCGTTAAATCTACTTCTAAATCATGTTGTCGAGGTGATAAATCGGTTTGCTTTTTGTATTCTTCCATATCATTTAAATCTTGTTTGTCAATTATTTTCAACACTTTTTTATTACGCACACTATAATATAAAGTAAACAATACCTTATCTCCAAATTAATAACAGTAATAGAACGGTTGGCAATTCAGCCTTCAAATATTGTTCGAAAGAAATATAATTCTTGTCAAAACAAACAAAAGAGCCCCCTACAATTAATTTTCAAATTCCATTTAGAAAATTCATGTACTACACAAGCGACTAAATCCTTTAAAACTATAAAACATGAATTCATAGTATAATCTTTTGGGCTTTTGATATGTATATTTCCAAAATGAACTCAGGGAAACTAGATACACCAATAGAGAATATCCAAACAGGTAACTCACAAACCAGAAAACCACACACTGTTTCATTTGAAATTCCAAAACGAAGCACCGACAATAAGAGATCAATAAATGCGGCTCAAACTAACAGCATTTTTCCAATGCCAGGATCACCACAGATAGCAAGCTCTTCATCTGCCGTTAATAGAAGGGAAAAAGTCAGATTGGCTCCTAATCATTCAGCACAAGATTGGGAACATTTTAAACACTCAAATAATATGAAAAATATAGACCCTTCAGATTTCCCTATACGTATTACAGCATCGGAACTGGCTAAGCATAACACCAAGGAGGATTGTTGGATGGCATTGGGCAATAAAATATATAACATATCTCATTACTTAAGTTATCATCCCGGTGGCTCTGAAATTCTATTAAAGTTTGCTGGCAAAAATTGTACCAGCTTATTCATGAAGTACCATCGATGGGTTAACTTTGAGAGAATTCTAGACGAATGTTTTATCGGATTTTTGGTTTAAAGATTTGAAATTTCTATTGTCATATTATTCATTATTTTACTCTACATACATAATTTTATAAATCTATTAATTTTTAGTTGGGATTCTTGGAGTTCCAACTGCGTGTACTATTTGCGCTACTATTTGAAGCAGTTCTTTTCATCGTCAAATCTCTGGTAATTTGATTGTTTTTTAAGTTTTTTAAACCTCCATAATTGGATTTACCATAATGCTTACTCGATCTCAAAAAATCATTTTCTTCACTAGAGTCTCCCACATGATCATTTTCATCATTTTCAACAATATTAAAAGCATATTGAACAATCTTGTGTTTTACATCAGAAAAATCAACACACACTTTCACGATTTCTAGAATATCAATAACATCGATGGCTATACTTTCTGGTTTGTTCAAAATATTATCATACTTTCTTAAAAATGCACCGTAATATTTTTCCTTAGTTTTTCTTGACAGTTGATCCCACGGTTTATCGGTATCAATTTTAATACGATTATAAAGATCCTGTGGCCTAACAATCTTATTTTTATATTCTGCAGAAACTGATAAATCTCTCATATTGTCATCTAAAAGCGCACTGAAAATTTCGGAAATAGATTTACCTTTTTTAATCATGTTTGGTTTATTATTTGGTTGAATACTATTATTTTCAAATCCTTTGAATGACCTTAATGAAATGAGCTCAGGTTTAGCTTCAATAAACTCCTTTAATTCCATAACCTTATTATTTGCTGCCCTTTTTATAATAGGTTTTAAATTTTTCTTAATATCTTCTCTTTTACGTTCATTGTCAGAAACAGGCTCACTTTCAATGGAGATACCATGCTTATGATGCTTATGTTTTTTGGTATTTCCGCTAAGCTTTTCAAACATCTCAATCTTTTCAGGTAGCGAGTCATCTCTAGATTCAACTGACTTTAAAGATCTAAAAACATCTTCAGTTTCCGATTCTGAATTAAAAGTACTGGAAGTAACAGATGATGGCTCGTCTAAAATAGCAGTCAACATACCTGGCTCTTTTAATTCATCAACACTATATGACACATCGATAGAATCGATAGAAGAAATCGGATGTAAATCAGTGTCATATTGAATTGAGATGTTGTGTGGATCTGTTTCAATGACTAAAACATATGGATCTACACCATCTAATTTTCGATCAATAACATTGGCCTTAGTAATTTCAATTAATTCGTTTTCTTTCAAACATTTAATAGGAGTTTCAATTTCCAAAATATCAAAATTGGCACACGCCGGGGTATTTTCATAATTTTGAATATGTTTTTGTGGAGTTGAAGTCAAATCCATAGCACTTTGGTCTTTATTTATCTTTTTGAATGAAGTATTAGCTTCAGTATCATTTTTGATTTCTTCTGCATTAACACCTGAAATAGGTTCAAGTTTCGATATATTTTTAACTGGATCTAAATCTATATTTACATTCTCACAAAATGTTTCCGATATTTCTCCTTCAGACACAGTAAATGGTGATTGAGAGTCAAGAACCAATGTTTCTTGTGATTTAGGAACATAATTTAATTCATTTGTTTCAACATTTAAAGAAGTAGAATTTGTGTTAAGGTTTTCAGTGGTATTTTGTAATTTAAGTTCATCGGCAGTGGTATCAGTTATAGAATCATCACTGATTTTTTTTAAAACATTATCTTCAAGAACAGATACCAATGATGAATCAGATAACTCTTCTTTGATAATGTCATTTATCATAAAATTAGAGTCAGCCGAAATAGGCACTTCATTTTCCAATTCTAATTGACTTGAAACAGTTGGTTCAAGTATATTTACATTATGTTCAGCCTCAGATTCTTCAATCAATTCCAAACCGCTATCTTGAATTCCTACTGCAAATGAAGAAGAAAAAGAATCATTTGCAAACCAATCTATATCATCTGAACTGTCTTCACTGGAAGGAACAAATAAAGCCATCTCATCATGATCAGCCCATCCTCTATGCAGACCAGATGACCCAATCATTTTCTTTCCCCTTTCCTCTTCACTTAAGCTATTCCATTCATTCCATACTTGATTCCAAAATATAATGAAATCTTTCCTTGAACCATTATATTTTGTGAAAATTGAATGCCTAACTAGTATACAATATCTTGCGAAATCACTAATTGGTATGGATTCCTTCAAAAACTTGTAAGATTTTAACTTGAGTAAGCATTGTTGATATTCAGATATAACCGTTGAAATTGATACAATAGGCAATGCTACATTTTCCTTTTTCATAATATCTAGTAATTCCTGTACACCTTTTCTTTGTTCACGACCCATTAGGAAATAATCAAAAATCCACGATGAAGAAGTATTCAAGGGACTTGCAGTGTTGGACTTCAATGAATATTTTATAGCCGATCGCAGAACACGAGTCAATCGTTTTATAGGATCTAGCATTATTTCATGTGGTAATTTAAAATGTTTCTCTGCATCTAATAGAATTGGCCAAATTTTGTTGAATTTAGCTATCTCTTCTTTGTCGTAGAGTAATGATACAATATTTATACTTTTATCAACATGGTCAACTTTTTCCAATGTACCAGAAGGTACTCGACAAAGAGTATAGTATTGTTTTTGACACTCATCTTCAATTTTCAATTGTTTTTTAGGAAAATTTAACAATTTTTCATTATTTGCTCCAAATGCAGGGCCATACCTTTTATTTTCCCAAATCAAGGATCTAAGATTCTTTGGACCAAATTTACCCGATATATAATCTCCTGACTCATTAAAAGATGTTAGATATTGATGTATAGTTTTATCGTGAATAGACAATAATTTAAACGATTTGATTTGGTGCGATACATACATCATATAATGACAAAACAATAGTACCGGGTCATCATAAGAATAGATGACACTATCTATTAGCACTATCATAATGTGTATTTTGATATGATGTATCTGTTGCTTTTTTTGTTAAATAACACATAAAAATTCATGAAAGAATTCACCATTAGGTATAAGTAAACAAAAAACGTACATGAATCGGCCCGCACCAAAAAATCGATTAAGCCAAATTGAACATACTAAGCCCATGAAGTTTCAAAATGTGCTTTCAATTAATAGAATCGTTCGTTAGTTTTAATACGAGAATATGTTTATTAAATTATAAATCAATTATAACTAGAATAGCTGTCAATTCTAAAAAAATACAAGAGTGAGAGAAAAGTAGGGTAACCTCAACAAAAAGAGAAAAGTTTAACAGTCAATTAAATTAAACTTATAATGATGGTTTGCAACAGGTGGATGCAGAAGTATCCTTGGAACCTTCTTCAAAAAGAACAGATTTATTGAAGTTGTTGTTTGCTTGTGGAATATCTAAAGCTGGATTCTTTTCAAAGAAACCAAATGGAGTAATACCAATTTCATGCATTTCAACAGGCATGACAGGGAAATCTTCAGGTTTTGGAACGTGAGTGAAACCTAAAGTACACCAGACGACGTTATCGGTGTTTCTGACATCATCAACACCATTAGCCCATTCAGCTAAACCAGTATCCATTTGGGATTGGTTAGTGAATTCACCAGCTGCATATAGTCTGTCTTCTTCATACTTGGTAACCCATATTTGTTCAGTTGCAAACTTAGCTCTCTTGGTGTTATATGATTCTTGAGAAGCCATAATCATTTGTCTTGCTGGCATAACAATCTTGTAACCAACTGGTTTCTTGGAAGTTGGGTTGATAACATTTTCGTTAATAATTTTGTAAGCTCTGTTAGTGAATGGGGATTGATCAATGTGACCTGCCTTTTCAACATAGGATCTTTCGCTGTAGAAACCAACATTGAATGGGTTGAGCTTAGTGTTTGGAGCCATCTTGTAAACATCATCATAGACAACAGTGTTGTTGTGACCATCAATTGCTGGATCAATTCTGAAAGATAATAAATGTTGGTGGTAAGCAGCCATAACTCTTGGACCGACTAAAGTACCATAGTTAACATCGACATCTCTATCAATTGGCATGGTAGATAAAATACCAGTTGCTCTAACTGAGATTTTAATTTCTCCGACTTGATCAAAGATGAATTGAACAGCATATTCATAGTTTGCAACAGTAGCAATGATTTGAACAACAAATTCTCTTCTTCTTGCAACAACGGAGTTACCAGTTCTGTAATTGACATGCTTATATAAGATACCAGCATCTTGTTCGTGTAAACAAACGGTGTTAGCATTGGTAACAACAGAACCATCTGCAGTGGTACGGTGGAAATCGAAATATTTAATAACACCTAAACATTCACAACCTAAACCTAAAGTGTTACCGTTAACACCGAAACCACAGTCACCTAAATCGAAAGCTTGTTTTCTGTGGAATGGACCTCTTGGATCACCGTAAGGAACAGTCATTTCAGATAATGATAATCTGTAAATGATGGATCTACCCTTAAAGTGAATGTCATAGATTGCAGCACCTTCTCTTGCGTTTGGAACAACGAAGAATTCCCAATCTTGCCATGTGATCTTTTGCTTTTCAACGGTGAAAGAAACACCTTCAGGTTGAGAAACAATCAGAGGTTTTAAATCTCTCAATTTAGAGACACCGTTCAGATCTGGGTGGTATTCAACTAATGGATATTCGTCCCATGCGGTAGTTTCATTGACGGTAGTTTCGTCTGCACCGGATGGCAAGTAGTCCATCTTAACAAATTCCTTGGTTAAACCATCGAAAACTGGGGAGAATTTCAATGGTAATGAGTAATGGTTGGATTCTGGATGGTGCTTGTTAGCTAAATACATGTAACATTGAATCAAGACTCTCTTTTCGTTTGGATCGTCAGTACCGTAAATCCATGGATCACACACAACACGGATGTTATCAGGTAAGCATAATTTTTCAACTTCGGCCTTACAAATTGGGTGGTTGACGGATAATTCTTCGATGATTTCGACATCGTCTACAACCATAGGACCGATCACACCCTTAGGTAAGGTTTGGTCACAGATGATATGTTTGAAACTCAAGTTGATCAATGCCTTGTGGAAGTCGGTACCGATATAGAAGTATGCGTATGCTCTTCTTGGCACAAATGGAGGTGCACAGCCTTGTCTTTCGGCATCTAAGTAGGTAATCATCAGTTTCTTAGGAGGGTCAAGTCTGTCAACTTGTGCGAAATGAGGTTTTTCGGATGGGTATGCATCTTTGATAAGCTTGACAACAAGCTCGCATTCTTCAACAGAAGCTGGGTCAAAAGGATGGACGTGGGCCATTATTAACGATTGATGGTTTGGGTTTTGGATATGGATGGAAATAAATTAAAAACACATATAGTAGAATCTTTTTTCCAGAGGAGAAACAGCTCCCCTTTATACTTGTAGATGGAACAAGTAAAAATATAATTGTTATCTAGGCGGTAAGCTTCACCTTCCAGAAACGGAAGGTGCAGGCGGCTTGTGAGTTCCGGCTATGCTTCCCAAATAGGAAGGTGCTGCGAATTGCAGGCCACGGCTGTGCACGCAACGCTAGGCAGCCGCCACGGCTGCGCCCGAGGGCTCGGCGGTTGCGATGTTCCTGTTGGCTTGAGGAGCTGAAGGGGGGCCGATGCGACATCAAGGAGATGAACGTTATGCACGGCTTGGAGATAAAAGATATGGATGAGATTGACAAAATGTGCGACATGGGCGAGATTCACAACATGCACAACATTTACTGCTATGTACCGGTGTTTGATTCGGGAAAATAGACACAAATAATAAAAAAAACTATATATACATACATACATATCTAGCATTCCTTTCAACACATGGGAATCCAAACGCACGCTTCTACTCATCGAAAAAGTCGTCTTCCGAGTCGTCGGGGTTGTTGTTTGCAGTTGTTGCAGTATCCACATATTCACGTCTTTCGAACTTTATACGGGTGGTGGTGTTTCTGCGCTCTTCCTGTGCAATCTTATCTAGGATTTCCACAATGTCGTCTTCGGTCACCTTGCCTCGAATTCCCCCGCTCTGGAATAATCTCAATAGATAGTTTTCCACACCCATCACTCTGTCAGGTTTGACCATTCTCACACGGTTCAGTCTCTGCTTGGCCTCGAACTCCAGAATCCGGTTGAGAATATTGTCGTTGGCACTATTGCCTGTGGCAACATTGGCGCCGCCTTCTTTGCCTCCTTCGGTGCTGCTTCCACCCTGCGAGTTTCTTTGCATTTCTTGTAATCTTGCTGCACGAATGGCCTGTAATTCTGCGTCGTCCATTGTCGGTTCCTGGGCTGTTTGTTCTACTTGCTGGTTCGATGTCTATCTCTTGCACCGATTCTTGTCCTGTTGTTGGATCGCCTTGAAAAATAAATGCGAAAAGACAAAAATTATCAAAAAGGAAAAACTTACAAACAAAACGGGAATTCAGGCCTGTTTGAAGGCTGTGCATGTGCAGCGTTTCATGTTTCTGATATTGGGATCTGAAGACTGATAGATATGGATGGTTATGGTTAGGATGTCGTGGTGTGCTGGCTTGATGATTCTGTTGTCAGAGCATCCACTTTACAACATAGATGCACAAACAAGATATAGAACTGGTAGAATTGCTAATATCGGATGACGGTTCTTCTTCAGATTCACTGTCAGCAACAGAACAACCGTCATCCCCGCAAGTGAGTATAGGCTCAATACCCAATATTGCATTTATCATATGTTTTGTTGAATTCAGCGAACGATTCTCATACTATATGATTTCAGGCTGCCTGACAAACATGATCCAACGAGATTTCCCAAAAGATTCGACAACAGGGGCAATAGTTCATAACATAAACACATCAGCAGAAACATCCGGTGCTCTCAATTTGGGATTGCCATTGGCAACATTCACAATGCAGTTTTTGACGTTTTTTGCCAATATATCCCCAATAATAAGTGGATACTATTCCGATACAAAATTGGGGAAATTTAAATCTATATATATTGGTACCCTTATTGGCATATTTGGTCATTTCACACTCGTTTTATCTTCAATCCCCGGGATAATGAAACTTCCGTATCTCTCTTTTTTCATTGTTCTGATCTCAGTAGCAACAATTGCTATTTCAGCAGGCTTTATCAAGTCGAATATTTTACCCCTCCTTCTTGATCAATATGAGTATAATTCTAATAAACCCGACTTTAAGGTACTGACTGATGGCACCAAAGTTAAAATAGATCATAGAGCTACTTTGGAAAAACTCACTATGTCATTCTATATGTGGATTAACTGGGGCTGTACACTTTCTCTTTTCGGATCTTTTATAGAGAGATACATGGGATTTTGGTGTGTTTATTTAATCACCGCTTTACTTTTCTTGTCATTGCCATTGGTATTAAATTATTTGAATCCAAGGATAATACATGTTGATAATGTAAAATCCGATCAAATAGTAAATGTTTATCAAGAATTTTATTATCATTTAAAGGCACATTTTTTTAACACAATGATTCCTATAAATTCAGAGCTGGTAATAGATGAGCATGATATTACAAAATTTTTTAATTGTGTTATTTTATTCCTATACTTTATTCCATTTTATTTGAATGATTCAGCATTGATTTCAATTCAAATTTCATTAGCGGCAACTATGTCAAGCTCTATCCACCTACCGAATGATATCTATCAAGCATTTAACCCTATTGCTATAATTATTTTAATACCAATATTGTCTCATCTAGTGTACCCTTTTTTACTCAAAATAAATAAAATGCCCTCTCCGAGAATGAAAATAATAATAGGTTTTACAATCACTTCTGTTGGTACATTCCTTGGTGCCTATGTACAAAAAGAAGTGTATATGAATTCACATTGTGAACTACAAAATGTTTCAAGTTGTGATACCCAAAGTGATGTTTCCACCTTTGTTTGGATATGTTATCTTCTAATGTTTGTATTACAAGCCGTAGGTGAATGTTTTGCAGCAACTACATGTTACGAATTAGCGTATGAACTTGCTCCAGTATTTTTGAGAGGTGGTGTTTTGGCCCTATTTTTAGCTTCTGTTGCCTTGAGTAGTATTATAGGTGAAATATTTAGTATTTGGGCTAAAGATCCTTACTTAGTTGAAGTATTTGTTTACACCGGAGGTCTTGGTTTAATATGCACAATTTCCTTTTATTTTTGGTCAAAGCGTATCTCAGGATTCTGAGTGAAAAATGGTTATCAAAAATTTAATAGAATACATAATAGAAATTTTATAAAGACATCAATGAAAGCAAGAGAAAAACTAAATTTATTGCTCATTTGTTAAACCAGCTTCTTTAATTTCTTGAATTTTACTAAAATTGATTTCATCTAAGATTTTCTTTGCAC
The DNA here is from genome assembly GCA_030563725.1 of Pichia awuae. NCBI lineage: Eukaryota > Fungi > Ascomycota > Pichiomycetes > Pichiales > Pichiaceae > Pichia > Pichia awuae. The sequence continues at coordinate 116,176 of JAJMJV010000002.1, forward strand.
CTTTTGCAATTAATTTTTGGGCTAATTCGTAACCTAAATCCAGAGCATCTTGAGGGCATTTCATTTCTTTTTCATGAACATCTTCAACACTTTCACTACCATCTACACTTAAAACTATTGCCTTTAATTGTAAAACGTTATTAACTAATAGAGTAGTCCACACACCAACTGGAACTGAACAACCACCTTCTAAAGTTCTCAATAAACTACGTTCAGCAACACATTTCCAAGTTGTTTCACGACATCCAATGACACTACATAAAAGTCTCATTTTATCATTATTTTTCTTGATTTCAATACCAATTGCACCTTGACCGACAGCATGGTACATTTCATCAGCATTTAAATATTGAGTAATTCTATGTTTAAAATCACAACGGATCAGTCCTGCAGCTGCAAGAATAATACAAGCATAATCTGATTCTGGATCATCCAATTTATTTAATCTAGTATGAATATTTCCTCGTACAGATTTGAAAACTAAATGTGGATAGTTTTTTTGTACTTGTGCTGACCTACGAACAGATGATGTACCAACAATACTTCCAACTGGCAATTCAGCAAGTGTTTTGTATGGTGAATCTTTCTTCATAACAAGTGCATCTCTTGGATCTGTAGTAAAAAGAATTAAATCAATGTTAGTATGGTATTCAATTGTAAAAAGTTTGAAAATCTGCTTTTTTTTTTAAAAATCAGGGAATAACACGTTTTCATCTAGAGTATCAGTAGTCTAACGTCTAAAAAAATGTTTAAATCATCATTTGCAAAAAAAAAAAGCAAGACACAAAAAGAAAAACAAATCTGAAATCAGAATTAATGGAAACAACATACCTTCTCTACTTATAATACAACCTAATTCAAAATCTTCAGGCAAAACTGTTGGCATATCTTTTAAAGAATGTGCAATTAAATCTATTTGTTTAAATTCACCAACGTCCTCGAGTAAGAGAATTTCTAATTCTTTCGTCCATAAGGCTTTACCACCAAATGAATAAAGAGGTCTGTTTTGAATTTGATCACCCAGTGTAGAAACTTTGGCAATGGTAGTATTTAAGTTTGGGTAGAATTGTTTAATTGTACTTGAAACAATCTCCGATTGTAACACTGCTAGAATTGATCTTCTAGAACCAATTTTAACAGTGTCGTTTTCAAATTCAATCTTAGGAATTGGTAACGACGAATCATGATCAAAAATTTTGGGTATATAAACAAGATGTGACATATTTAGGAACAATAATTACGATTTATTTCTGAAACTGCTATTTGGTGGATCAAGGATGAAAAAAATGTTAAAAACCAATAGATTTATAAATGTATGGTAAATTGAACTATAATATAAAATGAAATGTGGGAATATGTACAAGGGCCCGAACAACTGCAAAAAAAGAACCTACTTCACCAGAAATTCAATATGATAAGGTTCCTAATAACTAACTTTCCACAAGCAAGAGACGTCGAAAATCCGCCAAAAAAATCCGCAGGGTAAAATAATTCGTCGAGGCCAATGAAAAATTTTGGACACAATCAAGCCGAATTGCGTAAAATTAAGCGGGAAGGTCCGGGGTTTGCAAGCGTGGCATTGAACGAGTAGTCCAACTGCGTGTGTGTTGATTGTAAGCAATTGTTTTTTAAATACATAATACACCCTTTAGAGGTAGAAAGCTGTTTTACTCTTAAATTCTGTAGCTTTCCTATAAGATGATACTGCAATGTTCACCAGCCAATCATATGCCGCGTTTTGATTTGTTAATAAATTATGCAAGCTCTGCTCTTAGCGTTCAGAGTCAGTACGATCAGATGAGTATGATTTTTGGCCGGAAATAGTAAATATGGGACTTGATATTTTGAATCAGCAAGCCCGAAACCCCGATGTTGTAAATATACTGCTGCTTTGTAGAAGTCAAGACAAAAGAAAACGATAGCTGGAATATTACAAGTTTGATTTGCAGCACGATTACGTAATCACAAACAAAATGAACATGAAATTTGTCAAAGTTGAAATATTTTAATGATTAAAATATTTTTATCTATCATGTCTGAAGATAGCCCGAAAATATGACAGATCCTATGATACCAGATCGTATGATAACAGATCGTATGATAACAGAAAAACTTTGGAGTTCATATAATGAAAAGCTAAATTTTTTAAAGAATTCTGATTTTGTCGAGTCAGTCATAGACGTGATAAACGATTTAGATATTTCCAACATACGTTGTTTAGGTTTAGGTCCATTAAGTACATCATTTCAGGCAATGTATCAACTGTGCTTACTTAATTTGCTTGTGTCTCATTTTGGGAGCGATGGCAATCGACCAGAAGTTTCATTATGGGATCCAGTTTTTTCAGAAGCAGATATAATGTTCCTTACTACCAAATTCAATTATAAAGTGGAAGAAAAAGAAACCACAGATGTGGAAAAGACATTATTTTACATGCCACATTTTCCTATTTCCGTTCTAGAAGAATTTCTCACTAAATCACAACCAATATACGTATTATCCAACGACTTAAGAGTTTATTCTTTCAAATTCACAGATTCCAAGTATTTTGAACAGTATCCTAATTGCGCAAGGTTAACAAAATTAATTCATGATCAAGAGTCAAAAGAACCAGCAACAGATAAAACTGCAGTTGTAGATGAATTTCAGCCTGTTGTTAAAAAGAAAAATAGAAAAAAAAAGAATAGTCTTTTGTACGTGCCACCAATTGTGGAATATGATTTTGAATCTGCCTTCTTTAGTGACGTTAAGGCGACTACAATAGCAAAGGGGAATATTACGGATCATCCATGGGATTCGGCATTTACAGATCTTGCATATATTAATATAATAGAACGAGAAAACTTGCAAGGAAAAGAGAAACCTATTTTATAATCACAGAAAAGTTATTCCTATCACCACCCGTACGAATTTCCTTTTTCTTAATTGTGAAATTCATATCCACTTTTGAATTTCCTGACCATTTTAAGAGCCAATATGCTAATTTGTGAGATTGATGATACTTTAATTCTTTAAATCCTAGTTTTTGGAATATTAAATTAATTGTCGATAGATCACAATATCTAGAATTTTCAACGCATGGTAGAGGTATAACAAAAAATAATAGGCTATCTTGCTCGTTACTTGGCTCTTTTAAAAATTCACACATGCGACATAACATTTCACCACGTTTTTCAGGTGTAGGTACAAAGTTAACCACCAATGAACAACTAATCAAGTTAAATCTTTCATTATCTGTCTTTGGAAGTGGTCTTTTAAGGAAATCTTGTTCTTCAATAATACCGGGCTCTTGGCTGTGTAAATCTATTCGTGTAATATTACTAAATAATTTAGATGTTGATATCTCATTTTTGGAAGATAAACAACCCAATTCTAATGCACTTGCATTTTCATTTTTCCAATTGATTTCCTTTAACCATTTAACTAATATTTTACTTGAATCACCACCACGATTACCACCTTGACCCAATGTACTTGCAATTTGATATGTTTCCAGACCACCACGCTTGGAAATTTCAGAATCAATTCCGGCTAATATTTTAACTATACTTTCTATTGTTGAATTATTCAATACAATATCATTAGACTTCGGATCAAGTACACTCTGTGGAGTTTTATTAACCTTTAATTCAGCCCATTTCAAATCCCATTCGTTTTGGTATAATGATTTTAAATTTTCCCGCTTATTTATGTATTCCGTATAATTATCATTAATATCACCATTGATTGACTTTTTCCATTTTGTTATTTCTGAGAGCTTAATCAATGCTGAGCTTTTATATTTTAATAAAACATGAAATCGACGAATTAATTGTCTTGCTCGAAGTGGTTTAAGGGTCTTCGGTATAGGTTTATTTTCCAATTTTTCCCCAAATGCCCTATTTCTCTTAGAAAGCAATGAGCTTGTTTTTTTACTAGATCTTTTCACCATAATTCCTGTTAAATATTTATGGTTTCTTACTTTATAAAACTAATTTCTTGATTTTTTTGTCATAGAATAAGTAAGTTGCAGATAAATTTTTACATCTCACTAAAAAAAAATACTATGCCTTGAAAAGTTTTTCAGGTGAACTTTATCTTGGTACGATAATCCATAGCTGTACATTTTTTCAACCAATAAAGAAGGGATGGTTTCTGAAGCACAAAAGCAACAAATTCTTAAACGAAAGCAATCTTTGAAAAAGAAAGCAGCTGTTAAAGCTAGCCCAAAGTCACATAAAACAAAACCACAAGGAAAACTTTTCCAAATTAATGCTAGTGAATTAAACTGGAAACCAGTTGAAATCCCTGACACATTAGATGATTTTGAAGGTTTCTATGGCTTAGAAGAAATTGACAATGTTGATGTTAAAGTTATTGATGGTGCTGTTAAATTTATGACTAGAGATGAAAACAATAAAATTTCAAAAGAACAGGCTAAAGAGAAAGAAAAGAAGATTCCAGAAGGTGAATTTGAACTTGACCCAGAGGATGTTAAAGAAGAAGATATTGCCGCAGCAGAGAGTGATGATTCCGATGAAGAAGTTTATTTAGAAACAGAATCTGAAGAAACAACCAAAGAAGAAAAGGAAGAGCAGGAAAAAGAAGAAAAGAATATCAAAGAGAATAGTGATGAAACCAATGACAAGAAAAAAAAACAGCACAAGCAACTCAAGGTTACAACTTTAATTACCTCTAAAGATGAGAATGATGAGTTAAATGTTCCAGTTTTACCAACTACTATTGAAGCCAAAACAAAGAAAATTGAAAAGAAAATTGTTAAATCAACTGAAGATGAATTGAAGGAAAACACTTTTGCGCAAGCATCAGAAATTAATATGCCGACAGATGATGCAGAATTACCTGAATGGGCAGAAGTTTCATTATCTGCAGCTACAATAAATGGTTTAAATGCATTAGGCTTTACTAAACCTACTGAAATTCAAAAGAAGACAATTCCTGTTTCTATCGAAGGTAAAGACGTGATTGGTAAAGCTATAACTGGTTCTGGTAAAACATTAGCATACGGTATCCCAATTTTAGAAAAAGCACTTAATGAAGCTGAAAACTCAAAGAAGTTACCAGAAATATATCAAAAACATCCAACTGCTATTATATTTACACCTACTCGTGAATTAGCAAATCAAGTTATGAAACATCTACGTGATTTGTTCAAATACACACCATTTAGTGATAAAACAATTACATCATTAACTGGTGGTTTATCTATTCAAAAGCAAGAACGTTTATTATCGTATGGCCCGAAAGTTTTAGTTGCAACACCAGGTCGTTGTTTGGAAATTTTAGAGAAATCTACCTCATTAGCACAGCAAATTGCTGCTGTTGATATTCTTGTATTAGATGAAGCTGATAGAATGTTACAAGATGGTCAATTTGATGAAATGAAGAAAATTTTAGAAATTTTACAAAATTATAGACCAAAGGATATACCATATTTTGGTAGAAAATGGCAATCGTTAATTTTTTCTGCAACATTTTCGAAAGATCTATTTGGTAAATTAGCTAGTCAAAAGAAACCGACTCAAAAGAAACGTAAGCGTGACGATGATGAAGATGCAGAAATTAAAGAAGTTTTAGAGATTTTAGGTAAAAAGTTAAGATTCCGTGGCAAACCTGAATATATTGATGTTAATCCAACTGAAGTTGTTGCAAATAGAATTACTGAGGCTATGATTCCATGTTCAACAATGGAACGTGACTTGATGTTATATTATTTTATTTCTATTTTTCCTGGTACCACACTAGTTTTCACCAACTCTATTGATTCTGTGAAAAGATTAGCTCCTACTTTGAATAATTTAGGTATACCAACTGTTTCTATCCATTCATCTATGATTCAAAAGCAGCGTTTAAGAGCTTTAGAAAGATTTGCTAAAAATTCTGAAATTGCAAAAAAAGAACGTAAATCTTCTGTTTTAATTGCATCTGACGTTGCTGCCCGTGGTTTGGATATTAATGGTATTCAACATGTTATTCACTATCATTTACCAAGAACTGCAGACTCATATGTTCATAGATCTGGTAGAACAGCGAGAGCTGGTAGTGAAGGTGTGTCTGTTGTTTTATGTTCACCACAAGAAGCTTCAGGTCCATTAAGAAATTTAAGAAAGGTAATTTCTAAAAAGGATAAGGTCGAAGATCTTAGAACAATAGATATCGACACAGATATTTTAGATCAACTAAAGGAAAGACTGGATTTAGCTGCAAAAATTGCTCAGGCAGAAGTTGCAACTCAAAGTGTCCAAAAGGAAAAAAGTTGGATTGATCAAGCTGCCGAAGATTTAGGAGTTGATGATATTGATGAATTTGAAGATGACTTTTTGAAAAGAGATCGTAAAAGAAGAGAAGGTAAGACACTTGATAAGCAAAAAATTAAAGTCATGAAGGCGCAATTAAGAGATGCATTGAAGGTACAAATCAGAAAATCAGGTAGAAGATCTTATATTGCTGGTGGTCTTAATAACATTGCACAACTATTATTAAACAATCAAGGTAATAATAGTGTGATGGGATACCTTCAACAAGATGCACTGGAAGTATTAAAAGATAAAAAGAAGAGTAAAAAACAAAAAGTTTAAAAGTTTATACAGCAAGTAATTATTTAAATTATATCTTTACGTATATAAAATGAATATTAGTTTTAATCGGAGTAATATTCATCATCGTCGTCATCTGACATTAATTGTTCGAAATTAACTTTATATCTTAACAAAGCACCAATACCACCAAAACCTTTACAGAATTGAGCACCTTCAGAAGATCTATCAGTAACGAATTCAACAGTTGCACCATAATTTTTATAGTTTTCTGCAAGCCATTCTAAGAATGGTACTTCTGCAACAATTTCTAATTCTGAACCATCCTTGTCAATTAATAAATCTTCTTTTTTAGTATTTGGGTTAACAATTTTGATCACTTCACTGCCTTCACTATTCTTTAATGTGTATCTGATTTCTTCTAAACCTTCCCAAACAATAATAGTTTCACATGCACCCAAATCTAATGCCTTCAGGGTATCATCAATACCATAACAGAATTTACCTGAATCTATGGAAATTTCGTCGAAATATTGTGTAATTAATTTCTTTTCTTGAATAAATTTAACGTTAGATAAAGTTTCAGCAGATAATTCAATTGCTTGATTGAATCCATTTTCACCACCGTAAGAAATATCAACAATTTTAACAATTTTTTGTTGCAATCTTAAATCAAACATATCAGATTTTGATAATTCATTCTTGAAATCTGCGGAACCTGCTAAAATTAAACCTTGAACGTTAACTTTGTCAGCTGTGATAAAACATTGAACTGCAGTTTCAGCAACTTTTCTAACATAATTATGTCTCTTTTCATCTCTTAATCTAGAAAAACGTAAAGCAGATTGACCACCTCTACCATGCTTCTTTGGTAAATCAACTGTGAATTTATGTATAATTTCTCTTGTGTTACCTGATAATGCACCGAATAAAGCACCATTACCATCCATAACAATAAAACCAAATCTATCATCAGATTCTAACAATTCAGCTAATGCTTCAACATGGAACTTATTGTCACATAAATAAAGGGAAGTATTAATTGGTTTGAAAGGTTCAAAAGCAATAGTTAATTTCTTTTCCTTACCTTCATCAGTTAAAACTTCACCACAATAAACAACCAAACCATTCTTTGGAACGTTAGAGTATAACTTTAATTTTTGTTGGGTGGAAGTAATAGCAGATAAAACAGACAATCTGTTAACTCTAGATTTAATATTAGATGCAGTACCATATTCATCAGTTAACATTTTTTGAATTAATGGAATTTGTCCCTTTGGTGGAATAACAAGGGAAATAATAGATGTACCATTACCACGTGCTTGTTGAAGGGATTTGATCAATTTCTTGACCTTCCACATCTCGACATTCTTTTCTGCTTCATCCATATTTGACTAGTTATTGAGATGTCTTATATCAAATGAAAAAGCTGTATATATCTTGTGTTGAACATGAAAAAACCCACAAAAATTTTTCACTCGACGAGATTGAGAAAAAAAAAATGAATAAACAGTTATATAACGTTGACGTAGTGTAGACTCTATCCTTTTTACAAGCCAAGCAAATAATGTCTGAAGCAGCTGATACAAAAAGTCAGAATTTACCTGAGGCTAAAGATTCATTGGTGCAGAGTTCACCAGCTGCAGAAACAAAACTTTCCAACAAGGAACTTAAAGAATTGAGAAAGCGTGAAAAGGCAGCTAAACGTGCAGCCGCAAAAGCATCAACTGGAGGAGACAATGCACAAGCACAAAGTCATGGAGGAGATAAAGCAGTACAAGGAAAACCCGTAGGGAAGGAAAAACAAACGAAAACTGTCACACATATCAAGAAACAATTAAATGATGCTAAAATTCATGATCCAAATTTGAAAACTCCAACAATGTTTGGACATTTAGAAACTAGAGAAGAACGTATTTCAAGTACACCAAAGATTGCTAGTATTGTTCATCCCTCTATATTATCACTTACATTAAAGATTTCTACATATAAAATTGTTGGATCAAGTGCAAGATGTATTGCAATGTTAAAATCGTTCCAAGATGTCATTAAAAGTTATAAAACTCCAGATGGTACAAGTTTACAAAGACATTTAACTGGACATTTAAGTCATCAAATTGAATATTTAAAAACAGGTAGACCCTTAAGTATTTCAATGGGTAATGCAATTAGAGTTTTAAAGCAAAAAATTTCAGTTATACCAATTAGCACAAGTGAAGAAGATTGTAAAAGATTATTAATTGAAGAAATTGATAAATTTATTTTGGAGAAAATTGAAGTTGCAGATCAAGTTATTGTTGATTATGCATCTCGTCACATCAGTAATAATTCTAAAATTTTAACATTTGGATATTCAAATGTTTTATTTGAATTATTTCAATATTGCTCAGAAGACCAAAATAAAAAATTCGAAATTTATATTGTTGATAGTAAACCATTATTTGAAGGTAAAAAATTAGCAAAGAATTTATCCAAATTTTCAAACATCAAATTACATTATAATCTAATTAATTCATTAAGTTCAGTACTAGAAAAATCTAATATTGATTTTTGTTTCCTTGGTGCACATTCTATGTTATCAAATGGTAGACTCTATTCTAGAGTTGGTACAGCATTAGTTTCAATGTCTGCTAAAAACAAGAGTATTCCTGTTTTAGTCTGTTGTGAAAGTTTAAAATTCAGTGATAAAGTTCAGCTTGATTCAGTTACATTAAATGAATTAGGAGATTCTGATGATTTAATAAATACCAAACCATTTAATAAAACAGGATTTAATTTACAACAATATATGAATAAGCTTGACAATAAACTGAAATTAGAAAAAGAATCCGATAAAAAGAATAATAAACAACAACAAAAGAAGCAAGAAGAAGAAAAGAAAATCAATAAATTAGAAGATGAATATGATTTATCAAATTGGAAACAATATAAAAGTTTAAATATTTTAAATATTTTATATGATTTAACTCCACCAGAATATATACAAAAGATTATAACAGAATTTGGTGCATTGCCACCATCATCAGTTCCAGTTATTCTTAGAGAATATAAAAATACTACTTAAATTTTATATATGTTTGTTTTATACTTTTTTGATATTTGTTTTCTCTTATATTTATCATTAAAAATAAATTTTAAAATTAAAGACACAAATAACGAAAAACAAGAAAATTATTTAATTTCAACGTCGTTTTGTAAATTACCAGATTTTAAATTTTCGACATAATTTTGTAATTTTTTCCAATGTTCTTCTCTTAATAATTTACGATCGTTATCTTCTTTAATTTGTTGTTCATAGAGTACAAAGCATCGATCATATACTATTGGATTTGTTTCCATAAAAATTTTTAAAGCAGAATAAGCAATTGTTGAAATTGTTCTATTCCAATTATTAGTTTCATCAAAATCAACATTTGAATCAGAGTTTAAATTCTCAATTATTTCTAATTCAGGTTGGGCCAATTCATACATAGAAGGGAATATAATGGGTAAAATATTTTCAGCATTTTCAGTAACAAGTGAAACAAAATATTCATTATTAAAAAAGCATAATACTTTTTCGGCAACTTGAAAATGTGGAGATGAAATACATTTTGAAAGTTGAGCAAATAAAGGTATTTCAATTTTTTGAAATTCATTTGGATCAATTATTTCAAAAATATCTTCAATTTCATTTAAAAACATCAATTCTTTTGGAGAATTAATTTTTGGCCAATATCTTAGTAAGCCCATTATAACTTCTTCGGTTAGATTTGAATCTTTTTCCAAAAATTGTAAAATGCAATAAGCCAATTGAGGGTGATATAAAGATAATGATCTTGCTTTATGTAAAGGTATCAAAACTCTAATTAAAAAAATTTTGTGTTCTTCCTTTAAAGGTAAAGCGAAACCATTAATAATTGAACCCAGTATTTCCAATAATTCTGATATACCATTAAAATGTCCAGTTTCATAAACAAATGTAAGGAATATATTATTAATTGATTTTCTGATAAAAGATCTTAAACTTAAAAATTTACCATAAATTCTGTGCAAAGTAGTTTTCAAACAATCTCTTTCTCTATTATCTTCAGAATCAAATAATTCTAATAATGTCAGTACAAATTTTTGATCGATAAATGGTTTAGCAACTGTATTATTAAAATCAGGGGACTCAACAAACCTCAAAAAAAATTCATAAACTAATTGCATATGAGACCAACCTAATTCATAAACTGGTTCATCTTCATCAGGATCATAGATATCCCCAATTGGATTAATTGGGGGTGGAATTGGTCTAAATATATTAATTTTGAACATTTCAACAACATGTTTATACATTTCATCAGTGAAATTAATTCTATTAGTTGAAATGAAAACGGTCAATTCATGCAGGGTAATCCTTTTCAATTCTTTACCTTGAATATCAAAACTTGGATCAAAAAAATCAAACATTATTTTACATTGGTCGACTTTTTGAATGAACAAATCAACGTGGAATTGCGGATCCACTTCTTCAAAAGGTGGAGACTTTTCGAAGGGTTTTTGATTAATAGAAGGTTCGAATCTTGAAGATGAGTGTCTTTGAGGGGTTTTAGGTTTGAGTTCCAAATCATCTTTTGGCACTTTATCAAACGGGGAATGAGACGTGTGATATTTTAAAAAGTCGATTTCACTTTGCGGTTGCAGCTGATCGATTATTGAATTGTTTTCATTCATTATTTGATCGTTGAGGGTGATTTGGGGATTGTGCGCATCTTTATGGGGAGAAGCGGAATGTGCAGACAATTGCGAGTGTTGGGAAGTTTGAGAAGTTTGAGATCTTTGGGATATTTGTGAAGTTTGAGAAGCAGAATTATTCATAATAGAAGAAGATATTATCGTTTGATCTAGATCAGTTATTGAGTTGGAATTTGTGTTGGAATTGGAATTGGAATTGTGATTTGCAGATCTATCTTTCTTTTTAGATGAAGAATTGGAATTCGAGATCGGTTGCTGCTGTTGATGTTGATGTTGATGTTGATGTTGTGACTGTGATTGTGACTGTGACTGTAACTGTGCGTTTGCCTGTGATTGTGAATGCGATTCAGATTGTGACTGTGATTGTGTTTGAGATTGTGATTGCGATTGTTGTTCTTTCTCTTTTTTCATTCCAGTTTTTGATCTGAAACGCTGTTTAAAGCCTTTCATCATATTCAAGCGGTTACGTGGGCGGTATTAAAGTTGGATTGATGAGCAATTGTTACAAAGGGGAAATGATGTTCACACGGTTAATTATCTAGTTGACTAATCTGATGACAATCCGTGGTTTACTTTAATACCGGCAACTTTGTATCAAGGGTTCAGTCTGTTGCAGAATAATTGGCCACTTATTAATTCTAAAAAATAAAACTCAACTACAACTAATTGCCATGTATAGAAGAACAGGTTGCACATATTCAAAAAAAATATCGCTCCATTTGACAATCACAACTGGCACACTGTGAAACTGAGAGCTGATTTTTTATTATACATCAGAGATATTAAATAGCTCTGTATAAAAAAAAGTGGTGCACGGGAGGAGAAATAGCGGCCCGGTTTCGGTCTTTAAAGGCGGAGGTAAACGCGGCGGGGCGCGACACGCGACAGGGGCGGCAGGCGGCAGACGGCACTGGGGGCTGGGGGCTGGGGGCTTCCGCTTGCCGCCCCCCCCCCCCAGCCGATGGAGCATTCACTGGGAGCATTCGAAGAGTCTGTGATCCCCAGTACAATCTCAGCTATGGCCTGGTCTGGCATGGGCGTTTGCCCATGACATATATGCATTCCATACTACTCCGACACTTCCGGTCACCACAACCTGGTACGGAACCGGAACCAACCCCAAATTGAAGGCTTGTACGGCAGGCCATACCAGCCAGTTGGTCTTGACTGTAGGCCACCATACGTGGTCCAGCGTGGTTTGGATCTGGTTCCAGCTGCTGCGCTGCAGCACGCCCATTCCCACAAAGTACGCAGCCACGCCTACAGGAGCAAACGCCAGCTGGTCTAGGGCCACACGCTGCCAGACACTGGGCAAGCGTGCAAGCACCCCGACCCATTGCCGAGCCACCGGTGCAAACAGAGCCCCGTACGCCGTTTGCCGCAGGGCCCGCCCCACATCCAGGCTTGTAGTCCCGTCCAAGCGCTGGGCCAGGACGTCCCCGGCGCCAAAGAGGGTGGCACTCAGAATGGCGTTGCTAACCAAAGGCCGTTTATGGAGCATTTCTATCAGGATACGCATCTTGGTGTCTTGTATAATAATGTATCAGAATGAACAGCGTATAATAGGTAGACAGAAGTAGCAGCTAGTGCTCGTTTTCAGTCTCATGCTACTCTTGCTGCTTATACTGCTTATACTGCTTATACTGCTTATACTGCTTATACTGCCTATACTGCTTATACTGCTTATGCCCGTGCCTCGCTGCACAACCCATATCCTTTCCCTTGTGTACCCCGGACCACGCCCGCAACGCCGCTGTTTCTTTTGCTTTTGCTTTTGCTTTTTATCTCCTGTAGCCGCTTGATCGGTTCGGGATTTTGGTTTCTCCCCAAAGACCCCTGTTTTTTCTCCGCTCTCCCCACAAATCAGCCGTTATTTTTATTTTTCATGTAGCCTTTCACCGCGTTTCAAGATAAAGGAGAAAAGGAGAAAAATAGAAAAATAGAAAAAAAAAGTAAAAAAAAAAAAGTAAAAAAAAAAAGTAAAAAAAAAAAAACAGGGATAATTGACCGATTGATAAAGCTAAAACAAGATCGCGTCTTGTTGATGAGATCATCATAACAGTAAATAGTAGAGTAGTAGTGTATTGATCATACGAATAGAACTACTTCACACAAGAACCGCTCTTGTTATTGGTTAAGTGAGCTTTTGTTGGAATTGGATTAATTTAGTTTAGCTTGGGATAGTTGAGTTCAGGTTATTTGGGTTTATCTGACATTATTATTGTTATTATTAGTATTATTATTCTATTGTTAAAAGTAGGAAAATAAAAATAAAAATAAAAAGATTCACAAAAGCAGAAACAAAAGCATGGATGCTCATATCCTAAATATGAGTGTACCACATGGAAATGGAGATTTGAACGGTGATAATGGCATCAACGATTCGGATTTATTTGACCAATTTCTAAATATTAATTTACAACCGCATGAATCCAATGAGTCGTGGATTCATAATATTTCAAACTTACAAACATTAAAAAAGGCAACATCAAACGCAAATCAGCCAGCACAATCAAATGCAAGCGCATCTAAACACACGGATACAAACACAAAGGCCAAGGCCAAAGCACAATCGTTACCCGATCTAACGTTGCCACCAATATCTTTGATGCATTCCAACAAATCAGATTCGGAATTTCTATTAAGTCATGACCCGATTGGAATCAGTTCCAAACCTGAAGAAAATGATGCTAATGATTTATATGAAAAGCAGGAGCAGCAACAACAACATCATCTACAACAAGAAGAAGAAGAGGAAGAAGAGCAAAAACAAAAGCACTTTTCTTCTTCTCCAACCATATCAATCGATTCTCCCTCGATGGATTCTCCTTTGATGCATTCAACCCCACCCAAAACCGGAATTTTGCCCCAAAATTTATCTAGAATGTCATTCAATAAGCCACCCACCTTCTCGATTAATAAGCCTATAATTCAACAAAAATCCATTGATTTAATTATACCCGATCCAATAGAAAAGATAAAAGTTTTAAAACTGTTGAAAAATGGTTTAAAAATTTACACAGATTTGTTGTCAGACTATAAAATTAGTGAGATAAAACCAAGGGCTGATTATTTGGTCAGCTATTTGAAAAATTTTGGATTTGATTTTAAATCGAAAATCATCAATGATATTTTTAGTGAAGTTAAAAATGATAAATTAGATGATGAGCAAATTAAGCTTCTTAACGATGAATTTTTTATTAAGCAATTTAAAGATTTATTGGTTGAATCAAACAGACGAAGGAAACATTATAACAAACGTAAAAATTTAAGAATTGATTCGATTAATTCAAATAGCTCAAATAATTCAAATAAACCTATTTTAACAAAAGCTTTATTGCCTCAAAACAATTATTCCTCACCTTTGAAATTTGAAAGAATTCAAACTGCTATTACCACATTGAAAATCGGTTCCCTTGCTAATCAATATACTTCAACTAATTCTCAGCATCCTTCAAATTTTATTTCAATTGCAAATTTCAAAAATTTACCAAAACGTAAAGAAAATGAATATTTCCTAACAAAGCTTAAATTAAATAATGAACTCACTCGTTGTATTAATGAAATAAGTCCTAATCATTCAATAACGTATTCAAAAATTCCTTTAATTCTGAATCCTCAAATTAATATTAATCTAGAGACTGATAAAATGGTTTCTTATGCTGAGGTATTGATTGATTTATCAAATTTGATTGATAAAACACATCAGCAACAACAACAACAATTTAATAATAATTATTCATCAATATTACAATTAAAAACTACAATTCAAATTTATAATGCCAATACATTGATTTATAGAAGAAGTGATCCAATCAATGCAAATTTTGTTAAAAATTTTGAAAACCCTAATCTAGTCAAATTGGTTTTACCATTCCAAGCTAAATTATGGGCTGGACTTTTAAATGAATTTCATAATGGCTCAATTTCAACTTTACATTTTGATAATTTGAAGATTACTCATACGCTTTTTAATAATGATGAGTTAATTAAATTCATCAATCCAGGTATTCCAATTCATTCATTTATTTGGGATTTTAAAACTAATTTAAACCAACCATTAAGTGTAAATATAGAAAGAGGTATTCAAATTCAAACTCAATCTCAATCTCAATCCCAGAAACAAAAAATATCAACATTTAGTCATTATATACCATTGGAACCTCAAAATCCTCACCATTCACCACCAATTCAAATTATACCACAGTCTATTCAATCTCCTATTAACGAATTTCGTACACCAATATCAAATGTTACTACACCTTATGCTTCACAAAATGCTCAATATGCACCACCAATAGCTAATTTTCAACATATACAATTGCCTCCTGACGAAATTGTACACTCGCAAATTAATAATTCCCAAAATAATTCGGTTAGAGGTCATAAAAGGACAAGATCTAGATCAATGAATGAAATTGATTTGTTATCTATGAATTTTCATACTGAAAGCATTTCAAAAATGCCATTAAAATATAATACACCTTCAACAGCGCAATCTCCTATTAACGTATATCAACGTCCAACGCACCCACCACCAGATCCACCATCATTAAAACTGCCAAATGCTTACCATCCTTCTCATCCTTCTCATTCTTCTCGTCTTTCCCATTCTTCTCATCCTCAGCACCCTCAACATCCTCAACACTCTCAGCACCATCAGCACCCTCAACACCCTCAACACCATCAGCACCCTCAACATCCTCAACATCCTCAACATCCTCAACATCCTCAACATCCTCAACAGCCGCAACAGCCGCAACATCATTCACACTCTCCACATAATTCACACAATATAACACATTCAGATCAAATGCATAATTTACAGCAAAATACTCTCTCATTTGATGATTCTATTCTTTTGAACTCTACAACAATGACCGATATTTCAAGATTAACTTTCTTGGAAAATTCAATGTCACTGGGTTCAATTAATTCAGCTCCTGCATTTCAGTCTACTTTTTTCCCTAAAAATGATGAAGAAAATTAATATAACATAATTCTAGTTTTATTATGGTGTTTATCTCTCACAATTGAGGAATTTACACATTTCATATTATTCGCTGTTATTAAATTATTTTGAGCATCTCTGTCTTTGTGATTCTAGTATACAATCGTACAGTTATATAAGGGACTCAAGGCTACTCTTTTTTCCAAGCAATATATTTCACAGTAAGCATTCAATAATTATTAGAATTTTAAACGGTTTATTAAAATTTTTTTCTTGCTCTTTTTATTTTTTATTCATTTTTTATATCTTGCACTTACACACAGTTAAATACACTTAAAAATGTTTATTATATAGTAAATTAAAATTTATTGAATTTAAAACTAAAACACACTTGTGCAAAAATAGGAGCCCCCCAGATTGATGGTTAACGGTTGAATACTTTTTCCAATATTGAGATATGCTAACATCAACTTTTTGTAGTGAAGGTTTATAAATATATCATGCCCTCTCTAAAACACCATAGTAAATTATTTGCTAAATGTTTTTGCACAGTGTGTGTGCAATTTGTTCACATCTTTAGTTGATGGTAAATTTTCAACCTACTACAGGCATGGTTAAAAATTAACTAACAAAAATATGCACAATTTACATGGCAATATAAAATTGCTCCCCAAAGTTTACAATCATCAATTCAGTAGTAAAACTGGAAATTGGAGATTTTTAATTCAAAATGATTTGTCAAAATTAATATACTACATTTTTTTTTCCTTTTATAGAAATTAGATATATGTGTGTGTTTGTGTGTGTGGATAGAATAGCAATGCATACTGTAAACCAATAATTGAAGCTCTCCTTCATTTGGAAATTATTTCATAACACGTCAAAAACAGCAAGGCTCAGTGATGAAAAGCACTAACTCCGTGCGCCTGAAATTTGGGTGCACATGTACACGGGTACAAATGGTTTGTGCAATAATATTTGCATCAACAGCTGTACACCGCCAAAATTTTGGAACTTTTGTTCAACATGAAAATGAAAAAAAAACATAAACGTCAAGAAGACCATAGGTTAAATTACTATACGATACAACTTGGTAACCATGTCTGCACCAGTTTCTAGAGGTATCTGGTCTAACTTATCAACTAGATCTTCTAGTTTATCTGTGAAGAACTCCAATTTAAAAACGGCATTACTATCTCCTAATTTACCAAAGGGACCAGTTTCATTAAAGGCTAATTCAAATAAGAGAAAATACACATCACCAAATGGATTGGATAAAATATATCCACTTGCATATCAACTTTTAGAGCAAAAGAGTGAATCTGTTTATAATGATCTTAAAGAAGTTGAAAATAAAATTGCAAAAGAAACAGATTCTTCAAAATTAAATGATTTAAACAAATTAAAAGAAAAACTTTCCATAACTGCAGAATTAGAAAATCCAGAAGTGGTTTATAATTCTATGTTTGCATTAAATAGTGTTGACAGAACTCAACCTGTTTACAGACATTACTTAGAAAAACAATGGAAATCTTATAAGAGAATGCTTACAATGCAAAGATTAGAAACTTTAGCAGTTATTCCTGATACATTACCTACATTAGATCCACAAGTCGATGTTAAGTTAAAATTTGCACACAATAATGTTGAAACTTGGGTTGAACCAGGATCAATTCTTTCTTCAAATGTCACAAGTAAACCACCAACCTTTGAAATTATTGAATTTAAAGAATCAATTGATGATCTATATACTGTTTTAATTGTGAATCCTGATACTCCAGATGTTGTCAATGATACATTCTCAACAACCCTTCATTATGGTTTAAAAGATGTCAAACTTTCGAATTCTGACTCAATAATTGATATAAGAAAATTAGATGAAAACCCAGCTCATTTAATGATTGATTATTTACCTCCTGTTCCTGAAAAGAATTTAGGTAAGCAAAGATTTGCTGTTTGGATTTTTAGACAATCGAAGGAATTAGATGCTGGACTATCTCAAGTATCAAGAGATAATTTTAACATTAGAAAGTTTGTTTCTGATAATAATTTAACCCCTGTTGGTGCTCACGTTTGGAGAAGTGTTTGGGATCTCAATACAGAAAACATCAGAAAATCGTATGCCTTGCCAAGGGGTAGAATTTTCTCCAGAGATAGATTTTAAGTCATTTTCATACAAAATGACTTATTTGTATATAGCTTACATTAATTTAATAATTTATTAATCCTTTGACTTTTTTTTAAAAAAATAGTTTCTTATCTTTCTTATCATATACAGTATTTACTATAGTACTCATACTGTCAAATTACTCATTTATTTATTTTTTTCAATCTTAAAATTCAAATTCCTGTAAAATGATATCTTTTTGGTTTTTTTTGGTTCTTTTTGGTTCTTTTTTTTTTTTACTTTTTTTTTATCCCATAAGCTTGTCTTGTTGTTATACAAACGTAAGCTCGGTAGGTTAGTATTCCCTTGTGCCGAGTTCACTGCTTCGCTCCAAAACCTTGGAGAGAAGCTTCTAGAAACATGTTGATTTTGAAGCGCGCGTTAGTCATTATGTTTGTGTATAAGGAAGATCAAAATTTTAACTTCTTATATCAGTCATAGTAAATTAAGTTTTAATATTATTATAGTCAATTGAGATAAGTAAATAAAAAAAAAGATTTAAATATAGAACAAATTTCTTTAGAATAGTTTTTTTCAAAGTCTTAATTTTCAAGTTTTTATATATCTCAATATTTTTTATAAGTCTCTATACCTTAATTTCTGCTACCACTCCGAATAGTATTATAAAACTTTTACAGTAGTGAATCCAAAAATTATAAATTAAATCTTTTACAAACACGAGAATGACCGCTAATGATTTGACTGAAGAAAGTCCAGCCTATGATGGTAGCCAACTTGACATCTTACCATCGTTCCAAATGCATAATTTTATGTTTAATCGTACATTAAATGAAACAATTACCAAAAATGCTTCTTCTCCGCCACAGTATGAAGAAAGTGTTTCCGAAACAATAGGATCTACTTCTAGGTTAAATAGCACTGTTTCTGCTTTGACAGAAGACTCTTTAAGTAATTATGATTCGCCTAATCTATTGCTTAAAAATTTAGATAAGCTTCAGAGAATTAGCTTGCCTATTGAGGCTAGAATTACTATAACAAGTGAACAACCAATAATAGGTAAACCATTTACAAAAAGAAACCCTTTAAAACCTTTTTACCCTGGTGATATGGTTTATGGTTTTATGACTTTTGAAAATAAAAGTAAACTTAACATTCCCTTTGAAATGTTGCTGGTTTCAATGGAGTGTGAAATTGGTATTAAACATCCACACAAAAATACCTTAATTAAAAAGCGGATATTGACATCTTATGATTTGGAAGCGTCTTTCAACTTTTTGGGTATGGAAGGTGATCAAGATATTTGTCATACATATGATGAAATGGATAACACCTATGTTGGTTTCGAACGTAGAAATTTAAAACCTGGTGTTTCAACCAAAAAGTTTTTCAAATTTAAAATTCCAACCTTTTTATTAGATGATTGTTGTAAAGAACAAGTTTTTGAACATCTAAAGGCACCTCCAACATCAGGTATTAATGTTCATACTTGGAATAACGTGTCTTCATCAATTGAAGTTGATAAACATCTTGGTTATGGTAGATATCCAAAATATGGCTCTCCAATTAAATTGAGAGATTTTACAAAGCAAGATGAATATTGTTCTTATTTTATATATGCTCAAATCATCGGTACAAATCAAAAAGAATACAGACCTTACTACACTAGAAATACCAAGGACGAATTTGATCTTATCTTTATTAGAAATGTAGAACATCACTTTTTGGTAGGAAAATCTCAACCATGTGATGATGAATACCAGTTAAGTAATGGCTCAACTAAAAATCAACTTGAATATTTTGAAAAAATGGCAATTGAATCATTGGAAGTTTTAGCTGAAAGAGAAATGCTTGAAAAAATTAACGTTCTTGATACAAAATCTCAAGATGAAATTATTTTCAGTACCACAGGTAAAACAAAAATGATAGAATATAATGATACTATTAAATCATTGAATAAGTTAAATCTTCAAAACATCTATCAAAAAAGTTTAAATTTCAAATTTCGTAAAGATTTTTTCTCTAAAATTGACGGTGATTTAAAAGTTGATTTCAAATTTGCAAAAAACTCTTTTATTAATAGTTTTTTTCCAAAGGCTATTGAAAGTTTCACAGATAATAGTTTATTTAATTTAAAGGCCAAATCAAAAGGCCCAAAATTGACATTAGAGTTTACATTTTCACCTACGGAAGCTACTAAAAATTTGATAACATTACCTTCAATTATTACGCTTAAACCAAATTTGAAAGCATCTTGTGTACAATCGCCGCATTCCATTCCTATTTCTTTTGATTTAGACTTTCTGCAAAACGATTCTCGTACAATTAAAGAAACATTTACCAGATTTGCATTATATTTTAACAAGATCAAGGACATAATAAAAGAGAAACATTTAAGCATTCCAAAAACCATATTTGAAGCTATAAGAGGATTGGGAAGCTGTTGTTATTCAGAAACGTCAATTCCAAATATCTTTGAACAACAAAGTATTGATTTACAGGACAAGTGGAAATTTGATGAAAACCTTGGGGTCTACCAATGTTCCATTGACGTTTTCTTAGATATTGATATTGAAAAGATAAAAAGTGATCCGAAGGCTTTGCTGCCATCTTTTCAAACTTGCCTGTTTGCAAGATTATATAAAATTGATTTAGACATTTCTTTGAAGAAAGCAAAATCTGAAAGTATCAGCTTTCCTATTCTTGTCAATTAATTACCCTATTTTTACTTTATTTATTTGATTCTATATATTCTAATTTATTCCTTGACTTTATTTCGGTTATTCCATTTCGGCTATTCCATATGGCTATTCCATTTTGGCTATTTTTTTCTTGAAAATATCATTATTGACTATTTTTCACATGTTTTTTGTTTCAGATGTCATATTAATTTGGCGGGTTGAAACGTTTTTTCTAAAGCGGATGACTAACCCTTGCATTTACAAAATACCTCAGATGAGCAATTCCGTTAATCTGATAAGCTTCCTGTATATCAACAATGTTAGTCATACATAAGTAAATTGTTTTTTTAACCTTCTCTAACCGCACAGCATCTAATAAGAGGCAAAATTGGTGCCTTTATGGGAAACCAAAAAACTGACAGTTAATTCCGCTTTTTTTACGAAGGCTCAGCAAGAAGCAAAATAGCTTTGCAGCGAACTATGAGTATTTGGAAGATGGGGGCAAAAGGTACTTAATGGTTGAAGTTTTCTTTGAATATAGCTTTGAAACTTTCTTGTTAATATCTTTCACAAACAAATACTGTTTTTTTGGAAAGATATTAAGTAGTTCTAAATGTCACACATTGTTAGCAACAAAAAATATCATTGGAGTGATAGTCCACCGGACTACACACAAAGCTCCTTTAACGCGTTACCTGATATTTTGCCTTCTTTTCAAATGCACGACCTCTACGTTAATCAGACCTTGGATAGTACTCCGAGGCAGCTACCGGTATTGCCTTCATATGACAATTGCGTGAATGTTGGTTCAACAAATGAATTTGAAACACAGAGCAATTTATCCGAAAATTGTGATGTCTCAAAGCCATTTCTTGAAAATGTAGATAGCCTTCAAAAACTAGGGACTGATTTAGGTGTCACAATTAATTTAATTGAAACTAATGGTCAAAGGGACCCTCTAAAGCCATATAGTCCCGGAGACAATGTGATTGGGTTTCTTACTTTAAAAAATCAAACAAAGAATAGATTACCTTTCAATTTATTGATGATTTCAATGGAGTGTGAAAAAGCACTTAGACATCCACATGGTTACCAGATTACAAAAAACATAATAAAAACATATGATCTAGAAGCATCATTTAATTTTATAAACTGTCGTGTTGCTAAATATTTAGAACCAGGAGAGTCTGTAAAACAATATTTCAATTTTAAACTTCCACACCAAATACTGGACAATTCTTGCACTAATCAAATATTTGAACATTTGAATCTACCTCCCTCATTTGGTATTGATCCAAATGCTCCTGTGATAGATATTAAAAAAATTAATGCTTTTATTAAAGAAGGACATCAAATCAAGATCAACGATTTAATTACTACTGGTCATTTTTGCAACTACTACATTAAAGTGCAGATAATTGATTCATCAAACAATCTTAATACATTTACAGAAGGTTATAAACAGATATGTTTGAAATCAATTAAGCATTACTTTTATGTGGCCATTCAACCAACCTCTTTCAAAACTTTTTTTCAGTATAGCGGCACGACAAAAGAGCAACTCAATTTGATTGAAGAAAACGCAAAACATCTGTTGTTTACTCTTCTAGAGAAAATCCATTTAAAATCTGCAGGTATATTAGATCTATGTGATCAAGATAAATTGGTTCATAAAGCTGATGATCAATCCAAAAAATTCGAAAATCAGCTTTTCTCCAAAATTGACTGTAAATCAAACGATTATGAGATGTTCAAAAAAGAGCTTGAGTTCAAAAAGAGTGATCGTTTTATAAAAGAAAACGGTCAACTTAAAGTGATGTGTAAATTGGAAAGGTCAACAACGTTTTCAAGTTTTTTACCCCACCGAATCCAAACATATTTAAACATCTTTCCGTATAAAGATCTTCCTAAAAATGGGATGATTTTAGACATTATATACAAGCCTACGGGTGATCATTGGATTGTTTCAAAGCTTCCAGACGAGATCACAATCAATCCATCACTAATTTCAATACAAATTGATTCTACCGGCTCTATTCCTTTGTCTTTTGATTTAAATTTTCTTCAACTGTCAGGAACAGCAATTAAAGGCATTTTTCAAAAATATAGGGCTTATTACAACAAAATGTATAGAATCATTAACCAGCATCAATTTTCTGTATCTCAACCAATATTAGATCAAATAAAGGCTTTAGGATATTGTGAGTATAATGAAACAAAGATTCCTAATATTTTGAAATCTAAAAAAGTATACTTGAAAGACAGGTGGAGATATGATGAAGAACAGAATGTTTATAAATGCAGTGTACATATCCCCCTAGATATGAACACTGATAATTTTGAAACTGACACAAAAGCATTGTTGCCATCTTTTCAAACATGTTCTTTTTTGCGACTATATAAACTTAATGTTGACATTATTCCAAAAAATCAAAGTACTATGTCTGTCACTTTCCCTACTACTGTTATATAACTATAAAATAAATTTATAATTTATACTATTCATAATTATGAAAAAAGGATCATTGCTGAGCCTCCATTTGACTGGGAAAGCTTACCGCGCTCGTCCAACCTGTTTGTCCTACCAGGGATCAGCAATTGAAGGATTTTAATACTCAAAAGATGCCCAGCAGAGTTACTCTTGATGGTTTGCGGAGAACACTCGTTGATGAGCGGTACTCATCTAAAATCACAATGTCTGCCTATGAGGATTTTGAAAACCGAAGAAAGAAACTCTATACGCTAAACACTCAGGCTTGGGATGGTGCTGAAAATCTGTTTGAAACAAGTGCAAAATTGGATACGAGTTTGAAGAAGAATACTGCATTTATTAAAAAACTCAGAACTGTAATTAACAAGGAAAATGAAAAACAAATATTAACTGGTATTAAAACTATTTCATTGGAAAAATATTTGAACGAACTTTCTTCAGCTTTGTGTGAAGCCTTGAATAAGGTATCTAAGAATATTGACCTTCAAGCTGCTGTGGAGATTGTTTCGGCGTTACATCAAAGATTTACTGTAAAGTTCACACCATATATTGAGCTTTATTTTGTACATAGTTTTGTTCTCTTAAACGAAAAATTACCTAAAAGGGAAGAAAAAGAACATATTTTAAAACTCAGAAATTTATTAAAATTATCAATGGAATTATATTTAACTGGAGTTTTCAGAACACTAAATGACATGCCTGAAGCGGAGCTTCCTTCTTACCTTGCAAAACTTAAAGCAATGAAAAAAGATGATATACCTATAATAATTCCAATGGTTAAACAGATAATGAGTTATGAATTCGATTCGGGTATTACGCTACCCATAATGACTTCGTTCCTCAAAAGGTTTGGAGAAATGTTTTCAGATGAACAAAATCCACGTTACTTAGATGAATCATCCAGTTTTCTTCGGAAGCTATTCAAAGTTTATATTCAAAATTCAGTTTCCTTGACTGAAAAATATTATGTGACAATTAATAGAAAGAGAGCAACAGCTTCTACAATTGCTATCAAAACGGGTAAATTAGTTGAGAATATGGAGACTAAAATTGAAGAATTGCGAATTATATTTGAAGAATTTAAAACATTTTGTGAATTTGCATGTCCTTTAATGAATGTGAATCCTCCAACATTAGTCAAAAATGTTGAAATTGAAGAATCATCTAAAATTACAATCGTTCAGCAAACAAGACAAAAGAATTTGATCTGGGATAACGAAGAAACTAGATCGTTTTATGAAGATATTCCATCTCTCGATTCTATTGTTTCACAAGATGCTCTCGATTCGGTTAATTCAAAAGTATTAGCTCACGAAGTAAAAGGTAGCAAAATTGCCGATATTATATTGCGACTTGAAGCTGCTGAAACTTTAAAAGATATTGATTCAATTGTAGTTGATTTTTGGGATTGGGGATTGAGTAACAAGGCATCTCGAAATAGATTAGCTAAGTATATTGTTGAGCTAAAAGATGTGACTAAATTTAAAAATATTGCAAGATTTTTAAAAATTAATGAAGTTTTTTTTGAAAAATGTATTGAGGATTTAGTTACAAGATTAGATAAAAGTTTTAGATTTCAAATTCATCATGAAACAATAACAGAAAAGGATATTTTAATTTTCACTGAATTGATAAAATTCAAAATGATTCCGATTCATGTTGTTATCCATAAAATTCGAACTTTAATTTTAAATATTGAGGTTAACAGTAATATTGATTTGTTATCATTAATGTTTGAAGGGTGCTCTAAAATGTTACTTTTTGATCCAGATTATAAAGATTATACCAAAGAACTGATAAAATTATTGGTTGAAATGTACAAAACTAAAAAGTTTTCACATACAGATAAATATGCTGTTAAAATATTTTTATTATCTCTTAACCCACCAAAGCCAATGAAACAAAGGGCAATTACACTAAGCAATGAGGAGAAATTTTTGGAATATATGATCAAAACACAACTGCATCAAAACACTTATAAATATATTGGTATTGTTTTTAAGGAAATGAATTGGAAAGATAAAATCATATATAACAGAATTAAAATGATTTTTTCAGATCCTTCAGCTATCAGTTATAATAATATTAAATATTTGGCTGAAATTTTAAAAATTTTAACAAATGATTTAAACCAATCATTGAAAACTATTGTCATTGATCGGGTCATTGAAGATATAATATTAGGGTTGGAAACAAATAATTATCAAAAATCACGTATGAGAATTTCCCAATGTATTTATTTTACAGAAATGATTAATCTCAACATCATTTCAAAAGATTTAATAATTCCAATGTTGTACAAAATTTTATATTTTGGCCATCCAAATGGTACTCCAAGTAGAAATAACATTTGTGAAATAGATGATATCAATGATCATTTTAGAGTTAGATTAATTGCCGTTATGCTAACGAAGCTTCAAAGTGATATATTAAAAAAGGCACATCTAAACACCATAGTTACATTCCTTAAATTTTTCAATTATTATATTTTCACAAAAGTTCAGCCACTTTCCATTGATTTGAACGCCAATGTCAATGATGCATTTGCAAATATCAATAAATATATTTTGCATTTTAACGGCACCAAGGTAGACAGATCAAGTGATTACGAGAGTGCAACTGCTGAATTACAAATGCAGTTGACGGGAGCAAAATTAAGTGTTGCACAAGGTGATAAAGATGATGACAAAGAGGATGATGAAGATGATGATGAGGATGATGAAAGTGACGAAGATGATGATGACGTTATTGGGGCTCTTCATCAAGTTGAAAGCAATATTGATATTGATGCTGAAAGTGAAGATGATGATAGTGACAGTGATAGTGATATAGACAGTGAAGATTCTGACAGTGTGGGTTCTGAGAGAAATTCTGGTAGTGATAGTGACGAAACTGATGAAGAAGATGATGATGAAGAAGTCGATGAAGGAAACAATACCGTCATCGGGGATGAAGACACAGAGAACGATAATGATGACTCGGTTGACGACGCTTTTCAAGAAGCAGAACTGGACATTGCATTTAAAAAGATTATGGATGAAAGTCTCACAAACAACATTGGAGTCAAATCTCATAAGGGATTTTTAAGTGACAAAATCGGTACACCTGAGGCAATTTTATATAAGCTTAAAGAATCGGGTACCAGTGGCAGTGAAGAAAAGACCAATGAGGTTGTTGGTAGCAGGGATGGGGACGTTAAATTTACATTTTTGAGCCGATCTGGCAAAAAAATTAAACCACATAATATCACTTTCCCAGAAGACAACAGATTTGCTGTCAACTTTACCAAAGAACAGGAACGGATCCGGGTTGAAAAGGACAAGATTAAAAGCTTTGTTCTTCAAAGTCACCAGACCAGAGATGTGTAGTGTTTGTTGTAATATATATATATATATATATATATATCTATATATACAGAATGGGGTTACGCAGCGCTGCTCCTCGATTTTTCTGCCGCGAGAAATGCAAAAGCTTTCATGAATTTGGTGAGTTATTAGGCATTCTGTATACCTCTGTTTAATAGAAAGCCAACGATATGTCTAACTTAAACGTATGTATAGGTGGTGTACCTAATAATCAATTATCATCATTGAGAAATTTAATACTAACCATGTTGTTTTTTGTTTCATTGCACAGGTTTTCAGATACAGTGCTTTAATTGCAGGTGTTTTCTACGGTTTCACTCATGATCTTTCATTGAAGTGTGAAAATGAAAAGAAGAAGGAAGAAGCAGCATATAAACACAAACTTTTGCTCATTGAACAAGCAAAGGCTGAATACAAGAAGCTCAACCCACCTAAGGCAACCGGTACTGTTGGTTTTGATTTAGAAGATCCAAACTTAGATTTTGGTAAGGCTATTGAATCCGCTATTGCAGGTTTAGAAAACTAAATTAGCACAATTGCTTGATGATACTTTTCTCTTTTGTTGTTTTATTTCTACTGCCATTTAAGTTTATGATATAGTTATAAAATATTTGGATTGAAATTTCATTTTCCAATATTCTAGACTTCTTTTTCTTGCTAAAATCCCATATAGAACTTATTTATATATTCAAACATATTTATTCTATTTATCATATTATTGAACCACTGTTATATATGTGCGTGTGTTTGTTCGTGTCTTCATGAACATAAGTGTCTGTACTCGTATTTTTGCCCCGCATAATTAACACGCTCTATAGGCTTTCTTTTCTCCATCCGCACAGAACGGAACAGGAGATTTCAAAATAGTTTTTTGTAATTTTAAATTTTTATGTTGGCAGAGCCTTGTATCTCTATTATTAGTTGTTTTGACCAGTTTAGCATTTGTTAAACAAGCTACAAAGTATACCTGTTTTTGTAAAGGATTACAGTTTCAAACAATATAGGTGGGAATACGAGTAGAAATTTACTCAATCTTAACTCAATACATCATGTACTCCCATTCTTCAAGACGAGTAATTGCAATAGCTTCGAAAATCATTGATAGGAATCTGCAGGTAACATCAAATAATATTAAGCTTAAAGTTAGATGCACCCTTTCATCAATTAATAATATTCAACAGCGAGCCGGACTGCATTCCTCAAGACACAAAAATAGAAGTAAGAATTTAAATAATAATAATCTTAATAACTCCAATAACTTTTATTGTTATTCATTTAATAATTATCAAAATTTAACAAAATTCAATAAGTTTTCAAGAACTTTTTCCTCCTCATCTGATGAAGCATATCGTAGATTTCGTAGTTTTGGGAATGGTGAACAATTTACCAAAAGATTTAGAGATTCTGCATTACAATATACAGTTTCTGTTGCTTATTCGCCAAAGGATAGATTAAATAATAATGCAGTTACAAATGATGATGGAAAATTTGATGAAGGTGAATTTGTTCAAAATTTTAAACTGTTAACTGCTAAAAATGTGCATGAATCGCCAACTGGGGAGGATAATTTTATCTTAGCTTATACTGAAATTGGTATAATTGTTGGTGTTTTAGATGGTGTTGGTGGGTGGTCAGAACAAGGTTTTGATTCTAGTGCAATTAGTAGAGAAATTGCAAATAAGATAACTCAAATTTATTTGGAAAATCCGGATTTATCACCTTTGAAAATTTTAAATAAGGCTTATCAACTAGTTAAGGATGAAGGGCTTGTCAAAGTGGGTTCAACTACTATTTGTTTTGGAATAATTGATGGTAAGAGTGGTAAATTAGATACCATCAATTTGGGTGATTCATGGTTTGGTATTTTTAGGAAAGATGAAAATGTTAAATATAAGTGTATTAAACAATCAACTGAACAAACATACTATTTTAATGCACCTTATCAATTATCCATTATACCTCAAGATATTCTAGATCAAGCAGCAAAAAAAGGTTCTAAATATTTAATGAATACACCTGATGAATCAGATGATTATAATTATGATTTGAAATCTGGTGATATTATAATTTTTACAACTGATGGTATGATTGATAATGTTTTCCCTGAAGATATTGAATTATATCTTAATGATAATGCGAATGATAATTTCAATTTATCTGAAACTTTAGGCTCTTTAAATAAAACATTAGTTCAAAAAACAACTACTTTAAGTTTAAATACACATTTCAAGAGTGCATTTTCTCAAAAATTGACTTCTTTATCAGGCCAAGATTATATTGGTGGTAAACCTGATGATATTACATCTGTAATGGTTTATATTAAATAATTTTTTACACTTAATTTCTATTTACGTTTTTATCTTTTGTTTTTGTTTTTGTTTTGCTTTCCAATTTATTAGATATCACGCATCAATAAAATCAGATTCAAAACAACCAATCGGTGACATTAATGTTAATCTATAATTACATTTCTCAGGTTCAGTAACTTGTATAATTTTCGACTCGACACCACAAATTATATCAACAATTGCTCCTCTAACTGGACCATTCCAACATCTTTCACCTCTATGGAATCTAATCTGATAGTTATTTGTATCTTCAGATATTATAATATCGTCAAAAATTCCAATTTTAGTACCTTTACCATCATCATTTATTTGTTCCAATATATCTGCTAAACAAATTTTATATTTATATCCGCTAATTGGTGTAATTATGCAGTCATTTAATGATCTGAGTATATCTTCAGGGCCAAAGTTTTTAGATAATTCGAATTTGGCATTCTCTAAGTTTAAATTTAAATTATGTAAATGTTTCCTAAGTTTGACTATTTTCTCATCAGTATTTAAATTTAACAAATCTGGATAATTTCTCGACTCAACAATAATTTCATCATATTTAATAGCATGAGATTCAATACCTAAAAATGAATTCACTAATTTCTGAGCAAATAATGATAGTAGATCAAAAACTCTATCAAAAAAAGAAGTGGAATGTTTTTCATCTTGCTGAGTATCACTTAATTTTAATTTAAGTAATTCAAGTTTAGATTTATTAATATCTCTCTTTGTCAACTCGATTGATTCCTTAAATGATTGAATTAACTCAATTACATCGACTCTTTGATGTTCATCATCGATTGAAGCAGCATAATTTAAATATTCATTAGATGCTCTCTTAACTGCAGGATCATTGAAATTATGATTATAATCATTAGACATGGTTTTCAAAATATTTTCTAGAGATTCAAGTTTTTCAACATAAAGAGATAACTTGTTGAACTGATTAATAAAATTTTCAGAAGTTTTTTCTATTCCACTTCCAATTTGATTTAAACTATTAACTATAATTTCTTGATTGGCATCAAGTTTTGATTTTTCAGATTCTAATTCTTTCAATTGATCTTCAACTTGTTTAATTTCTGTATTTAAATTAACAATAGTAGCTTCGAGGTCTTTCCTCAAATTCTTTGAAGCTTCTAAAATACTATTTTTTAACTTTAATCCTTTTTTAATATTATCATTATGTCTATTAACGCTTTCTAAATATTCAATTTGTAATTCTTCGCATTTATTTTCACAAACTCCCTCAGGTTCATCTGATCCATCGCAACAAACATCATAATCACAAACACCATCATCGACTTTATAAGTTGGAATATAGCTACTTTTAAAACCTTTATTTTCGCAAAAAAACATTCCATTCCTACACGCACTAGTACCTGGTTCATCTGAACCATCGGGGCAATCACAATAATTATCATTTATTTTATCGATTGAAATTACAATATTTGGATCATTTAAACAATGCCAATTTCCATTTTCGTCGGCTTGATATTTTTCCAATTCATTGGTCGATACTCCACGTAGTTTTTCTAATGCCAATGAGGTATTAACTAATATTAGAAATCTCAATATATACATCTTTAATTCCTGCTAAACCTTACATAAGCCCAATATTATCTGCGTATGTACTGCAAATACTTGTTCATATTCAGGCCTCACGCGAAATAGCCCCCAATTTCCAGCTCAC
Source organism: Pichia awuae (assembly GCA_030563725.1). NCBI lineage: Eukaryota > Fungi > Ascomycota > Pichiomycetes > Pichiales > Pichiaceae > Pichia > Pichia awuae. The sequence continues at coordinate 147,076 of JAJMJV010000002.1, forward strand.
CTGCGATGAGCCTCCGCTAATAAAAATTCTTAGACGATCGTCTTATGAATTCACAATATCCAGCACAGAAGTACAGCACGAAGAAAGTAATGCCAATAAGGATCCGGCAAATTGGTGACGTAGAACACTTATTACATTTTATAAGATCTATAGATTTCCCTTCTTTGAACTTATCCCTTCCAGTCTACAAAGCGATGTGACAAAGCAACTTGGATTTGATGAGCATTAGATAAAGTTGCAGATTTCGATTGTTGGTCATACGCAATGCATGATATGCATTTTGGAGGCTCAATTTATAAACCCCCTCACTCCTGTCAAGGAGCAAAACGAACGGCATTGCGGCAGAGCACAGTTAACAAAACGACACGAGCTGCTTGATTGTCGAACCATTGCTTGATTGGTATATTGGCTAAATACCAGTTAGATACAAGGTGGGCCGCTGGTCATCGCCATCGGATGATGCACATCAAGAAAACAAAAAGTATGCCCCGATTTCTGCACAACTCACAATAGAAAAACTTGCGCCCTCCAGCTGTCGATCCCTGTTGCGAAAAGAAAATACAATCATAGATCGTACCATGCCATCGAGCTCACCGGCCTTAAGGAAAATCTAATGCAGCACGGAACGCACAGAAACATTAGCACCCGCGTACTTTGTTGGCTTTTTTTCTTTCTAGCGGATCTTTTCGCTAAGCGTATCTTTTTCTATTTTCTATTTTTCTATTTTTGCCAGGATGGGTCATGTGAAAATCAAGGCGAGAAAGCGGAGAGCAGCAAAAGAGAAAAAGGTCTAAATAAGAGAGGAGTTTAAACAGGGGTTAAAACAAACGTCTAAACATTTTTAACAAGAGAAGCACAGGTCAATGGATTTTGAAAGCTCTTAGCCATCACATATCTAACTTATATATACCTAAATGTGTGGTGTATGCATCTATGTATATGAACGTTATATGTAAGAAGGACAAAAACGCAACAGAAGCAAAGGAAAACAACAAACAGTCAAAAGGTAAAAAGCAAAAGGTAAAAAGTGAAAGAGAAAAAGTGAAAGGGAAAAGTAAAAAGGAAAAGTAAAAAGGAAAAGTAAAAAGGAAAAGTAAAAAGGAAAAGTAAAAAGGAAAAGTAAAAAGGAAAAGTAAAAAGGAAAAGTAAAAAGGAAAAGTAAAAAGGAAAAGTAAAAAGGAAAAGTAAAAAGGAAAAGTAAAAAGGAAAAGTAAAAAGGAAAGAAAAGAGAGAAAAGTAAAGAGTAAAAAGTAGAGAAAGTAATAACAAAAAAGTAAAACAAACCCAAGATTTTAGATAAAGAAATAAAAACAACTTCTCAAAATCTATATGTAAAAGTTGCTTGAAAGGCAGTAAAACAAAACTGACAACACAGTTGCAAAATTTAAGAAGAAAAAGAAATTGAATGTAAATGCTATTTCTTAATTTTAAGATAAAAATATAAAAGAACCCGTCTAAAACATAGCACAAAGTAAAAGATTAAAAACAAAAAAAAACAGAAAATAATGTATAGTTAAAAGCATTAGAAAAGATCTAGGTAAGTTGATTTATTAGTCGGCAACTGCTGTATTTTGGGTTGGTGATTCATTATCATTAGTATGACTTGAAATAAATATTTTTTTAAATGGGGAATTTTGTGTTGTTGGTGTATATTGTGGCCACCTGTTATAGTTATATTCCATTTGTTGTGGTTGAGGATGTTGTTGAGGATGTTGTTGAAATGGTTGGTAATTTTGATATTGTTGGTGTGAATTTGCTGGTATGGTAAATGAATTATATTTTTGTTGTGGATAAACAAATTCTTGTTGCTCAGCGTTGTTTGAATATTGTGTAAAGTAGTTTATTGAATTACTTGGTGAGTTGTATGGTAATGTATTATTGTTGCTGTGAATATAATCAGATTGTGACTGTAGTTCTTGGTGTTGCTGTAGTTGCTGCTGCTGTTGCTGCTGCTGCTGTTGTTGTAGTAGTAGCTGTTGCTGTTGTGATTGTTGTTGTTGTTGTTGTGATTGTTGTTGTGATTGCTGTTGTGATTGTTGTTGTGATTGTTGTTGTGATTGTTGTTGTTGTTGTGATTGTGATTGTGATTGTGATTGTGATTGTGATTGTGATTGTTGCTGTTGCTGTTGCTGTTGCTGTTGCTGTTGCTGTTGCTGTTGCTGTTGTGATTGATGCTGTTGCTGTTGCTGTGGATAAGAAAAGATCTTTTCATTTTGGTTAGAATAAAGCATTCCCCCTTGTTGTAGATGCATATTATTTCTAACTCCAATAGTTGGTTGATGCGCTGCTTGCATCTTGGAATACTGATTGTTTATTGGGGGTAAGATTAACCGTTCATCAAAGTATTGATTAGGATAAAGGGAACCTGATTGTTGTAAATGAGGAGATTTCATTTCTGGTTGAAAGGTTGTTTCAACAGAAGAGATTGCTGTTGGTGTTGGGCCTTTTGAAGATAATGAACTTGATGTAGAGCCGACGCTTGAAACAGAGGATTTTGAATTGATTTTTGACTGGTTTTTAGTTTTCGTAGTTGCTTTAGATTGTCTTTTTTTCAACTCGTCAAGATCTGGAAATATACAGGATCTTTTTGATTTTGCACAATTTTTACAAATTGGTTTGCATTCATCACATTTAATCCTTCTTTCACGGCATGTTAAACATCCTGTCTTACTTCTCTTGGAAAAAGCCCTTTTTCTAACACTTTTGATGTTTGCAGTTGTAATGTCATCATTGTTAGCAATATTGTTGAGGTCACTGAAATTACTTTGAGTGATATCATGAAAATCTGTTAAATTTTGAGCTTGATTTATTCCTGTTAATAGATAATTATTGTTTGCTGATTGCATAGGAGCGTATGGATTTTGAATTTGATTTGGATAACCAAAATTACCATAATGTGTATATGTTGGATTATAATATGACATAATTTAACTGTGTATGATTTAATATTTCGAAAACTTGCTTGTAACTGTATTGTTTAATTATTTGAATTGTAGATCAATAGTTATATAAAAATGAAAAGTAATCGATATGAGTAACATAAATAATTTTTAAAAAAATTTTGAAAGGTAGATTAGTATATTTGTTTGTATGTGAATAGTTTGTATAATAAATGATCTTTAAAGGTTGTTTTTTGGTACACAGTACTGTAAATATTTCAAGATAAGAAAGAGGCAACAACAAAAACCATTTAATAATTTGATCTTAACGGTTTTAGAGGAAGACCTTTTACTTTTATATTAAAATTTTAGGGGCAGCGGAGACATTGTTACATATTAATCATATTGGAAGTAAAGGTATTTTGATACTGAGCCCGGTAATATGTAAAAGCAAATTTAATGCCTGTAAAATCAGTAATTTTTAATTGGATTGCCTGATTACTAAAATATATACCCGCCCTGCAGCAAAAGATTATAAGGATTATGCACGATTATGCGTGGAAGCCGTTACAGGTTTGGCTCGAGTTTCTTTTCTTTACCGTTTTTTGCGCAAATCCCAAGATGCCCGTATCTACACGTCTATCTCATCGACATCCCAGCCACTGGACAAGTGGCAATACGGTTTTAAGTTGCCGGATGGTTATCTCTAGCCAGCTTTATCAGATAGATGATGTTTATACATTACTGTGAAAGATAATAAGAATAAAAGCCAGCAACAACAGGTTGAGGTTTTGTAAAGATTTTTGCAATAAAAAAAGCTCAGCAAAATTACAGTGTTCCTGTGGTGTGACATGGTTTTTTTGAAATTTTGCTTATCGAAAGACTTGGTGGAGGTTACTATTACATCATCTTATTTTTTCTGAATTAAAGGCATTTCAAAAGATGTATATAAGTGAAAAAAAATTATATACTGTATTGTAGTTTTCTTTTCTAGTGTTCTTTTTAACTTTACATCAACCGTTAGCTGTATTAAGTAAAAAAGTTGAAATACCAATTCTGATAGAGGTATAGTACATAAAATGCTGGCTAGCCGAGAATTAGACGCATACTATGTCTAAAGACGGTTGTTGTTACAAAAATAATTGCCAAAACAAATTATCCTGCGTAAATTAAAGCTTTCTGAACCCTTAGTTGGTCCCTTCAAAAGCAAAATCTATATTGAAAATAATTATTAACCGACAGTATGTGTTTAATAAAGCCGAAAATATAGTTGAAAGGTAGATTACGTATTCAGTAGTAAACTAGTTATTACTTTTCGGCAGTTTTAAGTTTTACATGTTAAACTAATATGATGAAAAAAGAAAAATAAATAAATCCATAATAAAGCTAGCGGCGTAAACTGCGCTGCAACTATCTATATGTTATATATTCAAGCTTTCACTACAGTGTTTTGTTGTTATTCGTAGCAATAATTCAATTATGCAATTATGATAGCCTATCTTATTCAAAAACCATATCTCAGTAATCTCATACATATTTTTAAAGCCTAATAAATAATATAGATAAATTCTATGCGGGGAGTACGAGGTCTTCTGGTGTTACTAAGGTAACAGTGTGGCGTTTAGGTGGATGGCAGAGGAAATTAAATACCCAAACTGTTCAAAACCACTGGAGCAAAACCGCACTAAAAGTTAAAAATCCGAGGGAAAAAATTCAATATACTTCTTTTAGGATAATAGTGCGAGAATTAATTCCGGTAGATTATGTATTGCCACATGATAAGAAATTCACGAAGCTCAAGGTGAATGTTCCTTGCATGAAAAATTTAAATTGACCGGAAATGTGATGAGATCGCTTAACTCTTGATTTCGCCAAACACACTGTCACGTAGCTTTGGAAAACTTTATGTTCCATTAGAGTATATACTTACTTAAAGTGGCTAGTTTATTACATGCACTATCAATAGATTGTAAGAGATTGCACTTTGTACGAGAGGTTTATTTCTTTTTAAAAGATACCGGACCAAAAATTATGAGTTGCTTGTAGAGTTATATTGAAGTGGACATATCGTAAAATCAGTTCAGCCACACTAACCCTTGCCCTCCGATACTGAACAAGTAATTTTATTACAATTCTTAGTTGAATAGAAATCGAAATTTTAAAAACGCCGCAGGCGTTTGTTTTGGTGTCGTATTTCTTGTGTAGGAAACTTAAGAAAATGTGACCAGTCTCTGCACGTGCAAATCGCCGTTTAGTCTTTACATTATAACTTCAATTATTCTTAAACATACGACATTTCAAAAAAAGGGGCACTAGGTCTGGTAGTGTGTTTATTAGTTTACATGTTCTAGTGTTGAAAGGTTCGGATAGATACTGGGATAGAAATTCATCAACTATCATATGTTTCACGGATACATGTATTAGAAAAGACTGTTTAATTCTTTTATGCATACCAAAAAATTGGCATTCCAAAAAATTAATTTATCTTTGCCGGTGTTAAGGCGTGGAATTTTCAGACGTTCTAGACGAATATATAGTCCAGAAGCTTTAAATCGAGCCCTCAAAAAAATACAGAACAACTAATTGGCTTCTAGAAGTCAATTATTTTTGGTGCTAGCGTTTTTCCTTCGAAGGTGTGTCACCCACCCACCATAATAATACTCCTCTTGTAAATAAAGTAAAGTTCGACTAAAATTGTATGGATTTCTATTGTGAAAATTTTGATGTGAAATACAACCAGCTATACAAACCAATTCTAGGCCCAGCAACTTGAAGTGTATCTGGAGCTTCTATTGTTTGTAAGAATGAATGTAGAAAATGGTTGGTCTAAAATGTAGTAAAATAAGTAAAATCATAATCTTCAAATTTTTTACCAACAGTTAAACCAAAATGAACGTACAACACGGGTCCTTACGCTTGTTCTCCTGCATTATGGAAGACTATTGGTTTTATTTTTGTCTGCTGATGATGAAACAAGATCCTACATATAACTTACGATTAATTCAGTCAATTCAATTAGTTTGGCGGGCGAATTAGAAATAAACAGCGTACCTTTTTAAACTCTCTTCTGAGTAGTGGAATTTAATGACTGCTCAATTGGTGGTCTTGGTCTGCTATCTGATAAATTCAAAAGGATAAACACATGGATTTTTATTAAGACGGAGTTTTACGAGTCTGCACAAAGATGCAAGGTTCATAGTACAATTTACTGGAATGTTAAATAAACAAATGGTTGTTCTTGTACCTTAATTAAATAACCGATGCAATAATTTTTTGATATATTGAGTTTTGAAGGTTATCGACAAATATATCCATTTTTAAATCTGCAGCTAGTGTTGAAGTTATGAAAAATAAAAGCACACAAAGGATACAGCAGAATCAAAAGTATGTTGTTTTTAAATAACCAGGTTGAAATAGAGTTATAATGTTGAATCAACAGTACACAATGATTTTTTTTAGGATAGACACTATGTTGGGCTTATAATGACGTAAAATAAAACATTGGGTTTATAGTTAGAAAGGTGGAAATGTGTGTTTTTTAAAAAATGCTTTTATAAGCCAAGATGTCACACTGTTTTTGTTATTTTTTTTGATCAAACGCCTGTTTCTCATGGTTAAACTTGAGAATTTCAATAAAATGTTAATGTTCCAGCAATTTTGAACATTTTTGCCCTTAAATAAAGCTGGTGTTTAACTATTTCACTCAAAAAAAAATTATTATTCAGAGTTAATGAAGAGACTAAGTTTACGAAAATTATTATTATATACTAGTGCAATCAATAATTAAATCTTTGTAGATTTTTTTCTGATATGTCAAAAATTACTTTCAACTTGTGGAAATCAAAATAATTAGAAATTTTAGTTAGCAAATGAAAAATCATTCAACCTGAAGGCAATCAAAATTGATTTTTGGTTTTGGTCTAAAGTAAATCGTTATATTTAGGGTATATATGAAAGACGTATAAAAACTCTTACTAAATGGTGATGTAAGAGAGGGATATAAAAAGCGATAGAAAACTGAATATAAAGCGAGCTAGGTTAGTAAATATATATTGGGCTAAAATGAAATAGTAAAATCTAAGTAGAAGGTGGATCAATTGCAGATTTATTCCACTCTTTTAATTCATTATCATGTTCTCTTTCAACTGCAAATTTGACTGCATTTAAAACATTTTCACATTGTTTCTTAGGCTGATATTTTGGTACTGTATCAGATTGATAAACACCAGTGTTGACAAGAATAGAGTACCAAGATTCATCATGGGAATTAGCAAATCTTATATCAGATTCAGGAGTATCACCAACAAAATAAACAGTTGATGGTGGCGGTAAATCATCTGGTGATGAGAAAGATCCTGTTTTTTGATTTGCTGATTTAGGAGTCGTCAATGATAATTTATTTAAACTTTGCATAGTTAACCCTGCACCATCACCTGGAATAATACCATCTTCATCTTCATCATCATCATCTTTATCTTCACTTTCAGAATCAGATGTAAAAACAGATTTGTATTTATCAGAGTCACCATTTGAAAAAATGTCAGTTGATTCTCCACCACATGTTGAAGTTAATTCATCGATATGATCTTCTAGAACTGTTTTTCTCCATGAATCCAAAACTTTTTCAGCGTATTTAAAAGTACTACGTTGAGGTTTACCAAATCTTATAACCTTCATTTCTTTACCTGTATGTTCTTTAAATAATGCTGCAATAGAAACTTGTAATGCACCCATACCATATCTAACTAATCTATAGTTAGTTGCCCAAACGAAATCAGAATGCGCAAAATAAATAGGAGGACCATCTTCAAAATTATCTGACAGGGTTCCCATCACCCCGTTTTTAGACATCAGTAATTCCAAAATAATTTGCTGATCGGCAGCCCAATTTCTGGAATCTGCAAAAACCATAATGGCATCAAACTTTACTTTGGAGAAGTCGACATCCTTAAAATCACAAAATGTTAAATCTTCTTCTGATAACTTATAGTATGGGGTAACTGAAGGATCCCAATTCATGATGTCTAATGGGGTGTAGGCATTTTTGAAACCGTAGCTTTGAGCAACTTCACGACAAGTGTTACCAACACCACCAACAACTAAGACATTTTCATACATATTTGACAATTCCTTCATCGGAGTGTGACCTTGAACAATTTGGTCGGAAGTAATTTCAGTCTGTAAGCGATGGGATAAGTCTTCCGCACGAACACTTTCATGCTTACCACCACCATTGGTAACAAAAATATAAGGAACCTTGATATTATACGGATTAGCTCCGTCTAAATATTTGATTGCTTCGATGCCGGATTCAAGGGTTTCCGGACCTCTGATAAGGACTCCATCGATATCGAATGCAAACGCATAAGATGCAATTCTTGGGTGGTCGATAATGGTTTTTTTAAATTTAGGAGGGGTGTTCAAACTACCTTCACCAAAACTCAATCTTGGAATTGTCTGAGGGATTGGGTTGAGGGAAAGCGGCTTGATATCATGTTCAAGTTGTGTCAAAGACGGGAAGGATGAAACAAATTGATCACTTAAAGAAATTGAGGAAATATCCTTTTTTTTGGGTTCAGGTTTAAGTTGATCAATATTATCGTTATTAAGATAGGACGCAGACATATTCGGTACAAAAGAAGCGTTTTGTTTGTGGTTATAACAAACAAGTAGAAATCATCAAAGGTCAGTTAAGCTTTGTGGGGCAGCCAGGGTATTTATACCCCAGAATCTTTAGCTGGGACGTGGAGTGACATGACGTCACAACCCCTCACTGATATCTATTCATCTTCGCAGACCCTCCTCATGTTAAAAGCCCCCTTCCTAAACGGGAAATCCAGCAGATAAAGGGACTTGCGCTAGAGTTCAAGATTATGCTATAACTTTCTTCAATGTTCTATATATGGATTATATAGGTGCGATAGACAAAAACAGCGAGAATGATGTAATTGTGATGCCTTTGGGTTCAGTTGACCCTCTTCTTCCAATAGGTAGTGCTGAACAGATGTTTACCACAAAAGTGAACAAGGAATGCATGGAAGGCTAATGCCCCGGCCATCCAAGGCAGTGTGCCTCCATATGGGCCTTGGGCAAACGGGCCTTCGGGAGTGAAATCGGCACCCGATTTCCAGATAAAAAAGCCCACCGCTAGTGCATGAAAAATCAGTAGCAATGGAGATCCCACTCTGACTGCGATGAAGCCTATAAATTTGATCCAGCCAGAAGTATCGAGCTTGGAAAAATCGTCATTTGCATCTCTTATATAACCGTTGGTGGAGTAATCGTTGTTTTCGACATAATCACTATAACTCAAGTATTTACGTGGTTCGGGTTTCGACAGGGAAGGAGGTGGAGATTTTTTGGAACTTTTCGAACTTTTACCTGCGCCTTTGATTGCAAAGGTTTCTTCATCTACCGATTCAGTGTCAGAGTCGTGTTGTGGGCTATTTTTGTCTTCTCCGTAATTGAAATCTAATTGTGTGTTCTTCATTGCTTGCACGCTGAGAGATAGTGCTTTCGATTTCGTTGATTAGACATGAAATCATTATCGGTGAGTCGAACAAGTATTTGGCATTTCGCTGAAAAGTCGCGAACGGAAGAGGAAATGATTACCCGATTAGCAAGAGTTCTTGCAGAATAAATTAATCTCTATACATCAATCACCTCTACACATGCTGTTCAACTCTATGTCGACAAACTCGTTTTCTTCCTGTTGGTCTCTTTTCACAGCTTCGGCATTCTGCTCAAACCTATAAATATTGTACCAAATAATATTGGCAAAAGTAATGACCAACCCCAATATATTTATGAAACTCAACTCATCGCCAAATACAACCCAAGACACAAAAATCGTAAGTAATTCTTTAAAAATACCTGCAATCGATAATGTAAGTAGAGACGCATATTGTAGTAACACATATTCGGATATCGTCATAAAAAATGCTAAAAATCCTGGTATGAGTATCAAAACAACAGTCTTCGCAAAACCCTTCTCTACCCAGATTTTAGACTCGGCAAAATTTTTAATACCTTCAACAAAAATACCCACTATAAATAAGAAAACACACATACCTGGTGATAAATACAACATTGTTAATATAGGATTTTTGGTACGTTTATTTCTTTTGAGCATAATTTGGGTAAGTGCCCACCTTAATCCTGACATACATGCAGAAACTAAAACTAACGAAACGCCAATAAAAATTAACTGTTTGGCGTTGCTTTCACCTATGTTAGATATGACTCTTTTGACTAACATTGTCGGATTATGATTTATCTCATTAAACCCTGTGGTTTCATGACTTGTAACTTTTATTCTTATTCCATCTCCATTGGGAGATTTTGGTATATTACTCCCAAGTATGTGATTTTGAGAAATATTATGTGAATCATGTTGGCCATAAATCATCATACCAACACCAAAAGTCATTATACACACAATTGAAAAAATTCGGATAGTAAATTTCTCTAATTTGAATAGAACACCCCAAAGTAAAACAAAAATTAAGGATGAAGTTTTAACCATTGTGTATAATGAAAGCGTAATAAACCTAAATGCTGTATTTCCCAATCCGATATCCCCTGCAGAGGCTATTGAGCACGGTAAAATATTAAAAATATACTCTTTAATTGGCATCCTATATGTTATCTGTTCAGAAGTTGGAGATAATGGATCAATCTCTTCATCTTCTGGTAATTTTGAATAACTACTATTCGAAAGTCTAAATCTTGGAAATAAAAAGAGTGTTATTATTGCGAAAAATGTGAGTATAAGTTGATGGAAAGAGGTAATAAGAATTGGAAATTTAAAATCTAAATTTGCACTTGAAAACATCCATCTATTATAAACAGATATACTCATGGAAAAAACGTACCATAATAAAATTGATGATATAGTAATCTTAAAATGTGGGTAATTTTGCTTAATTTTAGACCAAAATCCAAGCTCTTTTTTATCTTCTATTGTGTCAAGTTCGCCTACTGAATAATTCTCTACTGATTTAGGTTCCCAGTCGGAATTTTCATTACTGAAATTCATATCTTCTTTATTCCCAAACAATTCCAGTGTTACGTCGGTTGAATTGGGCATACTTCCAGATACGCCTGAGGCTTTAATTGGGGAAGTGTATTGACTTGCAGTTGGACTGTTTTCCGAACAGGTTGTATCCTTATTTGTATGAATTGGAGACAACGGACTAGCTTTATTTGCATGACTAGAAAATTGACCTAGTATGCTACCCTTTCTTGAACTAGCTGCTCCAATTTGTTGAGAAATTGATTTGCGTTTATATTTTGGAGATGTTGCTTTTAGTTCTGTATTATCATTCACTATCAATTGATCACCTGTTCCATCTGAAATTGAGCGTGATCGAATTTTTGAAAATGATGTGTTCAATTTCAACGGTGATCTTAAATTCTTGTCCTCCATTTTCCTGTGTATATATGAATGAAAAAGATCGTAACGGGGAAATTGCTTATGTTTTCACTCCATTTAAAAATGTAATGCATGAATTAATCATATTTCGCATCAAATTCTGGCGCAGAAAAGGGAATCAGATGTTCGACACTGCTGGCGTATCCGCCGCCGTTTTGAATTTTACTGGGGGAGCGGGAAATTTTCCCTCGACAAACCTAAGGCGGCTGGAGGAAAGGGAAACATGCTTCCCTGTGCTTGTAAAGACGTTATTCATCAGTCATAAATTAAACAGTCGTTCTAAACATTACAAATGTACAGCGGAGAGCTACTAAGTAATCAGTGATTAAATCCAGTCAACTGGATTTCTAGTAACCTTTAATAATTCTGCTTCCTTTGAATTTTCTTCAGGTTCATTGTTATATAACCAGGTTGCAGTTTTTGGTAATGACATAAGAATTGATTCAATTCTTGAACCAGGAGTTTGTAAACCAAATTTGGTACCTCTGTCATAAACAAGATTAAATTCAACGTATCTACCTCTTCTGATTTGTTGCCATTCTTTTTCTTCAGGGGTAAATGGCATATCTTTACGTTTTTCAACTAAAGGTAAATAAGCTGGCAGCATAGCATTGAAACAAGACTCAGCCATCTCTAAACATTTTTGAGCTGGTAATTTATTAAAATCGTCATAAAAAATACCACCAACACCTCTTGTCTCACCTCTATGAGTAATGCAGAAATATTTATCACACCATTTCTTGAATTCTGGATAAAGTTCTAATCCGTAAGGATCTAATGCATCTTTGTGTTTTTGATGAAAATGTTTCACATCTTCAGTATAAATATAACTTGGTGTTAAATCTGCACCACCACCAAACCACCAGGTTTGCACTGAGCCATCATGATTTAAAATTTCAAAATATCTATAATTTAAGTGCATTGTTGGAGCATGAGGATTCCAAGGGTGTAAAACCATACTTAAACCACAAGCAAAGAATCCAACAGAACCTTCGGTATTTGTTTTGATATCCTTATGATCTGCTTTCATCCTTTCAATTGCACCAGGTGGTAGAGTACCGTGGACGACAGAAATGTTAACACCACCTTTCTCAAAGGTTGAACCATCTGCTAAGACCATAGAACGTCCACCACCACCATTGGCACCTCTTGTCCATTCATCAGCTTGAAATTTTTTGGTATCTAAAGTTTCTAATCCAGCACAAATTTCATTCTGTTTTTGACGGATTAATCTTTCCATTTGCACTCTAATTGGAAGAGACGGATCAAGTACGCTTTCTGCCATTTTCAGTTTGTTTTTCTTTCTTTCTTTGCTTGTTTATAATGAGAAGCTGAATATTCTAAAAACAAAAAGTTTAAGTTAATTCACAAGAAGAAGTAGGAAAAGAGAATATGTGTAACTAATAGTACAGTGTCCTCCTTTTTCTTGAGTCTTTATAGAAAGTAAACCGCAAGGATCACTTTCGAGGATAACGCAATTTTGTGTGAAATTTCATGGATTTTTTTGAAAATTCTCAGCTCACTTTAAACACACTTTCGGGGTATGGAAAATATAGATCATGTTATTTTGAACAATATATATGTATGATTATGTATTTAAATCCTATCATCACTTCCTAAATTTTATGATTGTTTTGTTAAAATCTATTTTAGTATAAAATTAGATATAAGGAGGCGAATATAAAGAAGAAGAGAAAACGAGTAGCTTGCTTTTATTTATGAATAAAATGAACATGCATTTAAAAAAAAAAGAGAAAAAGTATGTAGAGCGATGAGATGGTAACATGAAGGAATAAAAAACTAAAAGAGTAAAAGAGTAAAAGAGTAAAAGAGTAAAAGAGTAAAAGAGTAAAAGAGTAAAAGAGTAAAACAGTAAAAGAGTAAAACAGTAAAACAGTAAAACAGTAAAAGGAAACTTATTTTGGTAATTTCTTTCTTGATTTTTTAGATTTAAGATGGGTTTTATAATGTTGCATACAATTGTCTTGTCTAGAAAACCTTGAATCACAACCATCAAAGGGGCAAATATGATTTTTCACACCTGTGTGAATACGATTGTGCCTAGCCAGATGGCCTGAAGTTGTGAATCCTTTCTTACATTTAGTACATTTATATTTTCTGTTTAATGTAGAAGGAGGTATGCCATTTGGTGTAATTTCTTTTCGCAATTGGTCTGTATTCAATTGCGCAGAAGGACTTTGGTATGATATGCTATTTAATGAATTTAATGGTGGTGATGGTGATGGCAATGGTAATGATTGACTTGATTGAATTTTGCTTAAAACGAAATTCAAACTTGGCAATGAATTATGATGTGCTCGTGGGAGCGTCGAATGTTGATAATTTGAATAACATAATAAATCGGAATTAGATCTCGATTGATTTGTTAATGGTATTGAATGATATTGTGGCTGATAATGAAAAGAATTTAATGAATTCATTGAATTGGTAGTATTTATTAAATTTAATGGTGGCAATTGGAATGGTGTGCTACTATTATTGAAATCAGTAGTATTATTGATAGCAGTGATATTATTGATATTATTGATATTATTTTTATTATTATTATTAATATTAATATTACTGTTGTTATTGTTGTTGTTGTTAGCAATATTAGGACTATTACTATTATTATTTATATGGCTAAGCTGATGTTGTTGAGATTGTTGTGAAATATTACCATTAGAATAATGATTTAGGCCATGAATAGCGACTTGTGACATTTTAATTAATTTTAAAATAATATATCAAGGAAATGAAACAACGGATGTGTTGGTTAGGATGTGTAAATATGAAATTTGATATATTTATATTGGCTATAACTGGAATAAAAGATTGATTCAGCTCAATTATGAAGCTACTAGGAAAGAAAGCAACTGCAGGAAATTGAAGTGGTAGAAATGGCGAAACGTGGATTCGGGGTGTATAGATGTATCAGGTCAATGAATTATAATAGATATGATTTACTAAAGCCGAATAGGTATTATAATTGAAAAAATGCTGGTAATTATCAATATATATGTAGACAATTTGACCACAGTTGGGAACAAATATATCTTAGAAAAAGAAGGAACTGAACAGCAGGGGGGAAAGAAGAAGGATTTATATATATATAATATCAAATGATGAAAGGGTTTCAGGGTACATTGGTGGGGGTAGAATGGCAGAGTGGAGAAAGCAATAGGATTGATTGATAGAAGCTAATAAAATAACTCATCCTGCTGAAAGCATTTCCAATATATCATTACGTATTCGGTTTTAAAACGATTGTCTCGAAGGGGCAACAGGGAAGAGGGCCCTGTAATAGGGTGCAGAAAAATCCCGCTGCCGGCCTGCAGCACTGTGATGGAACGTAGCGTACGGGGTTCACTGAGGGTAGGATTGTGTTTTGCCAGGGGGTTCGGCCAGGGAGTTTGTCAGGGCAGACTTGCCGAGCTGATCTTATTAATACACGGCTCGGTTTGGCTATTTCTGTCCTTAGAGGGCATTGCCGCACGTTTTGACGGCCAAAAAGAGTTAAAACCAATCAGAATGGCCAATTAGAGCGGGTTTGAAGCATCTGAGCCAGGGGCCGTTCCTGGAAAAGAGAAGAGGCGGGGATCGTTAAAAAGAAAAACGATTTTGCCATGCTGAATTATCCATTTTGGTACAATTTTCCGACCAATGCTAGCGTGCGGGAGCAAGTGATAGATATTCCGCGTTTCGGATCTAATTCTCAAAAAGGGTAAGTATCTCCGATCGCATAGAATGGACCTACGGGCGATTAGAGCCTGATGCCGAGAAATAGCCGAGGACCCTGAAAACAACAGCGCAACATAGGGTCTGATAAAACGCGATCCGATTGGTTGTTTTTTGCACAACAAAAAAAATCATACGACGCGCCGATCGGCGCGTCGTAGAATTTATTGTTGAATCTGTGCACCACGGGATATCGGAAACGAGAGCGAAGAGAGGGGAACGAGCTCTAGGGCGCGGTACGAGTAGTGGCTGGCGGCCGCAGCAGCGTCAGGCGGGCAAGAATGCCAGCTGGACGGGAATCCCGGCCTAGTGGCAATCCCGGCCTAGTGGCAATCCTGGGCTCGTGGGATGAGGCCCCAGGGCGCACATGCAAAACATGATCAGAGATTCAGTCATGAGAGGCATTTTCATTACCGGAAGTGAGAATAAATAATTGATATTAGAAAAAAAAAATTAAGGGATTAAATTAGCTGCAATATAGAGATTTTAAGAGGTCAGTAGGTATAGCTCATATCTGTAAATATGACATCAAGTAAATACCCAAGGTCACCAGCTCTGAGAGCTCCGAATTCGCCTTCAACACATCCTTCAAGACAAAACTCAATTGTTGAGATGCTTTCAACCCCTCCACCTTTAGACACTAATCTTGATTTAATATCAAATTTGGATATCAATTCTCAGACTACTTCAAACTCCATAATAAATATACCCTCAAGTCGTTATTCGCCAGCTTCGTCTTCAATTGCATCCGTCTTGTCTCCCTCTTTAGCCGCTGATTCTGCCAGTATTAATGATGACAACAACGAGGATGGTATTCCAAGTTCAATCAACTTATCAAGCTTGAGTATCAACACGAATTTGTCAGAATTCCCATGTGAAACATTATCTAGAAACCCTTCAACGTGTTCGACGAGCTCAAACTATTTACATGGAGCATCTTTAGAATGGCAAGATATCAAGTTGAGTGAATTAGTTGAAAAAAATAAATTAATTTTGATCAATTCGAAAATCTCAGTTGAAAAGGCGTTTGAAACTTTGGTTAAAAACGGCTTGACGAGTGTACCTGTTGAAGAATTTAAAAATGATTTGAATTGTTTGACTTTTGATTACACTGATTTAAATGCTTACTTATTATTGGTTTTAAATAAATTGAAATCAGAAAATTTAAAAAATATCGATTATAACCCAAAAGATCAAATACCAACTCTAATTAAAAATGCTCAAATTGGTAAACAAGTCCCAGTTAATTTTGTTATCAAATTGACAAATAAAAATCCTTTTATAAAATTAAATGAAAATGATACTCTTTCAACAGTCGTTGAAGTTCTGGGTACAGGCGTTCATAGAATTGCAATTATAAATAATAATAAATTAACTGGTGTGTTATCTCAAAGAAGATTGGTTAAATATTTATGGGATAATGCTAGAAGATTTCCTTCAATGGAACCAATGTTTTCTTCTTCAATTAAATCTTTACATATTGGATCCTCAAATCCAATATCAATTTTTGGCGATCAATCTTTACTTGAAGCTTTGATGATAATGCATAATTTAAAAATGTCTTCATTGGCTGTTGTTGATAGAAATTATCATTTATTGGGTAATATAAGTGTCACTGATGTTAGATTGGTTTCAACAAGTTCAAAATCTGATCTACTTTATAAATCATGTCTTCATTTTATTTCAGTTATTTTAAATTCTAGAGGTTTGGAAAATGGTAAGGATTCATTTCCAATTTTCCATGTTACAAGTCAAACTTCTCTTAGTAGAGCAATTGCTAAAATGGTTGCAACTAAATCTCATAGATTATGGATTATCAAACCTGATTCAATTTCGAATTCTTCTAAACCTTCAACACCTGATCATAAACATCATTCTTTACATCATTCTCATTTAGGACATTCATCTCATTCTCATTCTCATTCTCATTCTCATCAAGAAGAAGATTCTCATACTTCAGGTAAATTAATTGGTGTTTTATCATTAACTGATATACTTTCATTATTCGCTAAAACTTTGGGTAAGGCTCATGTTGAACCTAATTTAGCTCGTAATCAACGTAGGAGATCGAGTTCTGGTGTTGCAAGTATAAGTACAACTTCAAGTTTGGAAATGTTTAGAAGAAGTATATCTGAACATAATTCAGTATCTGAAAAATCTCCAAAAGTACAAAGAGATGCATCTTCATCATCTATATCTTCTGCAAAACAATAGTACACTGACATATACATATATATATATATATATATATATAACACTAGTACATAGCTCTTTCGAATCTCTATATGTATATATTTTTCCTACTATACACATGGGTTATACATATATCTATTATATTTGTTATACCTATTTTATCTATTATATCTATTATATTTATAATACCATTTATCCTTTATATGCATCATATCCACAACATTTTTTCTAAATTCTTCGTTTAATGTTATGTTCAAAATCTGTACTTGAGGTACGTTTCAATCCAAATGCAATGTCTTTTCTTGGGCTATTAGAAAGACTTTTCATAGGACTTCTTATTGGACTTCTTATGAAATTTTTAACTGGACTTTTCACTGGACTTTTTACTGGACTTTTTACCGGACTCTTTACCGGACTTTTAGCTGGAATTTTCATTTTTTTTGGTGTCATAAAAATATTTTCATCATTTTCTAGCAATAGTTTAGGTTTCTCATTCATTTCTAAAATATTCTTCATTTGCTTCAAAAGTTCATCTTTTTTATTCTCTAAATCCATATTATCTTCATTCATGACAGTATTAATGATATTCTCTAAATCTGAAATATTATTCTTCATATATTTCATCCTATTTTCAATCTCTACATCTTTATTCAGGTTTGATTTTTCAATTTTGGAAATTTTAGCTATCATAGGCTTGAAATTATTATTTAATATCTGAATTTTATCCTTCATTTGGAAAATCTCATCTGTTTCTAAATCATTGATACAACCTCTAACTAATTTATTCAGTTGTCCTTGTTGGTTCAGAATTAGCGAATCAATTAACTGTTTATAGCCTTTTGTTGATTCATCAGAATCGTTATTTTTTTCAATCCATCTGCTTTCAGACTCAAGCATTTTAGACCTATAAAACCCTAAAATTTCCAAATAAGTCCCATTAAAATTCTCATCCACAAGTTTGCCTATTTGTTCATTAAATTCATTTTTAAATATATCTAATTTATTTTGCATTTGTTTCTGAATTTTATTAATCAGTCCCTCATCATTCTCTTTCATAAATGATCCAAGAAATTTTTGAAATTCTTTGTTATTTAATTTCTGTGATTCAACCTGTTTGGAATACTCATTAACTTGATTAAGAACATTATTCGTCGTAATTGTTACAGTTTCCCCTAAATTTTGTAAATTGTTTTTTGATTCTTTCATCTTCTGTGTTAATATATCTTCAATCTCACTCAATTTTTTAATATTCAAAACTGCTTCATTTAATTCTTGGCTTATCTCTGAAATACCTAAGTCTTTATGTACCTCACTCGATAGTTTGGAATTAATTCCAACTAAGCATCCTAAAATTTTATTTGATAAAATTGATTTAGTTTTCATCTGGGATTCAAACATGATAGTTAAATTTTGATTGAATTGAGAATACAACTTGTTCAACTGTTGTTTCAATTCAAATTCATTTTCTTGTTGTTTCCTAAATCTATTCTCAAATTCAATAAGTCTAGATTCTAAAACTTGAATGTTTTGATTTAATATATGGTTTTCAGTTTTCTCGTAATCAATTTTTTTGATTTGATTTTCTAGTTGATTTAATAAAGAAACCCTAAAACCTCTCAATTCCTCAACTTCATCCTTTAACGTTTTTTGAGTTAAATATAATTCTTTATAATTTGAATCATCCATTACAATACAATTTTCTCTTCTTCTAGTAGCAAGTAAATCTAATTTTATTTTTCTATTTTCTTCAATCAAATCATTAAGTATAAATTCCTCACTTATACTAGTTTCAATCTGTGCTGAATTTTGTATATTTTTAGCCTTAGAGGCATATTCTAAAGTTGATATACTTGCATGAAAATCAATTAAAGTTGGTGCAATATTGGCAACTAAAATAGTTTTAGTTTTACCACCTAACGAATCTTGTAGTAATCTGGTTAGTTTAGATTCTCTATATGGAATAAAACCAGACCCATCAACCAAACTATTTATCACTCGACCAAGTGTTAACAAACTTTGATTGATTGATCCTGCTTCTTTTGCTCTTTGATTTATAGACCCTGATCTACTTATACTTTCTGATCCAGCTAAATCAACCAAATTCATTTTAGCAAATTGATACTCCGATCCATTAGGTTTTTTTTTCATTAAATAAATTGTAAAAATTGTATGTGATCTACTTGATGTCATATTCATCTTAGTTGATGCAATTTTCTTTTTATCTAATCCTATCCTAAAAATTTTCATTGCTTCATCAAAATCCTTTATATAAAATTCTTCCAGTGCTTTAATTTTAATAGTTTTATTGGGCCCTTCATAAATTTTCAATAATTTATCATTTTGGCCATCACTTAATAAATCTTTTAAAATTTCATTGTAAATTTCAACGAATGAACATTTTAAAAAAACATTATTTGATTTGTTATACTCAAATAATTTTTTCAAACATCTAGGTATTATTCCACTTTCTGCAGTTAATGAATTATCCTTTATCTTACCACACATTGTATATGTTTTTCCTGCACCCGTTTGACCATATGCAAAAATCGTGCAATTGAATCCTTTCATGAAATTATCACACACACTTTCAGCGGCATTTTGAAAAAAGGTCATTTGATCTGTCGTTGGTCCATAAACCTGATCCAATGTATACGTTCTACTTAAAGAGTTGTCAATATTTTCAATATTATCTATTTTGTCATTTTTCACGTTATGATTTATCGTTTCATTCAAAGGTTCCGGTATTAAAATTTTGATCTCATTTTTTTTATTCATTGGTATACTAACTACATTTGGCGAATTGATTTCATTGTCCCGAAATCCTCTGCCACGACATCTAACTATAACATTTATAGATTCTGTAAATAAATTCAGTTCATTGATCTTAGAAGTAGCATTTGATGAAACTGTTGAAGATGTTGACGGCAATGACCTTCCCTCGTCATTTCTTCTCTGGTTTTTCTGTCTAAACATTCCTAATATTCTATTTTCAAAGAAAAAGTATTCCAAATAATTTAGAAGAAACGCTAAACAAAAAGTAAACACACATTTTAACGTCAACAAAGAATGTAAAATAAGAAAGACTAGCGCGTTTTTCCTTCTTTTTTCCATATATCTATCACACACATCACATCAATGACAGGTTACTTTTCCACAATTTCAATTTCCCCAATCCTTTCCAGGATAGAGTAAACTTCGGATCTTGGCAATCTCATTTTTGTACAAACGGAGTCCAAATGTGGAGTATGTTTTAGTAGTCGCAAAAGTTTTTGTTCCTGTTCCTTTTGCAACTGTTTGATTTTTTGTGCGTTAACATCTAAGAACTGATCATCTTCTTCATCACTACTACCATCACTGCTACTATCACCTGTTTCACTAGTATCATATTCACCGTCTTTCTTGAAATTGAAAAGTATATTTTGTCCTGTTTTATCCTCTGTTTTTGTTAAGTTTTTATCATTTGGGACATGTAAGGAAGAGACATTCAATTTATTAACTTTTGAATTTTCTCTATTTTTCCCTGCACCTAATTCATCTGCGATAGATTCAATAGATGATGTAAGTGAAAACTCAGATTCACCTTCCATTGATGACTTTTCAAGCTTACCACATACCGGGAACTCGTGAATTCTTGCAATTATACCTTGCCTGACACCAAAAGTAATAAACTTTCTAACATCGATGAATTCCAGTAGATTTTCATTCTCTGCATACCATTGAGCAACAGATTTATTTGAATTCAAGGAATTATATAATTGAAATAATGTAGCCTTAGAAGCCAATGGAACTTTTCTAATTTGCTGTCTTCTCTGTTGATTGTCAAATTGATGATTACTTAATGATGAACCCAAAGCCGATAGTTCTGGTTTTTTCAGTAATTTTGGGGATGTTGAATAAAATAATCGAAATTCATTAACTTTAGAATGTACACTATCTGAATTGGAATTATGTCTAGTTGCCCTTGTATCGCTTTTAGATCTAGCAAATGATCCATGCGTACTTAAAATATAGTCTTGACAATTCCTAGCCATACTGGGGTCACTTAAAAATTTACCAATTGATGAAGTAACCATGTAATTATTTGAAAATTGGAAAATGTCGATAATTGTAATTGCCTTATAATGTAATAAATGTCTTATACATTCTTTAGTCAAATCTAAATCGGCGTTTGATAAAATACTAATTTGCGATATTGAATTGACACCATTTATGAAAGGTGAAATTTTAAGCATAGTTGGATCCCACAATGGATCAATCAACGAATCCAATTTCAATAAAGCAATCGGCACATCATAAGAATGAACATAAGGGGGTGGTGGTGAAATTGGAAAAAGCTTTAAATCAACAGCATTTGATGCATCAATTGAAATCTTACATTCGGAATAATTATTCAAATCTTGAAATATCTGTTGAATTAATGATTCAATTGACGATATGATGTTCTGTGTTACATTATTCAACCCTGGGGCGTTTTTTTCTAAAGTTATTTGTTTATTTGCATCATCCCAATCATTTATAACTTTATAATATTTATTGTTATTCATATTAAATTTAGCAGGTATTTTTGACATGGTATTATCAACAGCCTGAAAATAAACATGAGAATCTTTTAGTGATTTAGATAACAATTGACTTTGTTCTTCTAGAGCCCTAAACATTCTACCAATTCTTTTGATATTACCCTCATATGGGGTTGTATCACTTTCATATGGAAATACAAAACAAAAATTAAAACCAAACGAATTGCGGGCATATTGTGGTGCATAGATATTAACGGGGAATCCAAGAACTCTATAGTTATCAATTTTCAGGGTGATGAGTTTATTACACAGACTAGGTTTAGGGATAACATAGTTTTTAATGGTATCAAAATCAAACAATGGCTGATCAGCCGATGATGAGTCTGGCAAGTTATTATTGATCCGATTGTCATCGCTGGATGGTGGAACAATTGACCCGCTTGGAACTTGATGAATAACTTTCGTTCCCTCTGTAGGGTGGAATACAGAATAAAACAGTGCGGTCATGGGCACAAACCCATCGGAGCTATCCATTGTATTTACGACTGCTTAAACACAATATAAAAATTGGATGTAAAGAGTAAAAGCTAAGAAATAAAATTCCTGAAAATAAAAATAATGATAGTTTTTTCTGATTAGTTAGATATTTGACTGTGCTGAAAATCTACAACATTTTCGCAGACACTCCGACCCAGTCCATACTTGGGAGCTGGAGTTTCTCCTTGATGTATATGTAAACTTCCTCCACCATTGTCCTGGCGAACTGTTCTGCAATGGCATCCGACATGCCCCTTTCGGCATACCTGCCGCTGAAAATCGCTCTGCAGCTACGGTACATGTATGACAATGAAATTGTCGGGAATACGGTCTGTAGATCCATTCCCATAGTAAGCAAACTTGCAAAAGTTTCAATTTCAAAATGAACACATTCTCTAATTAAAGTACCAAACATATTCTTGTCCACCTCGATACTTTCGGGATGAAACCAGTCAAAGCTTTTGTAAAATTTAAATGTGTCTACTGAAACTTGTGGATCATTGTTAAACATCGTGATAAGGTTTGTCTGCTTAGCTCTCTCTGCAAGTTGGAGTGCCTTTTTGTTTCCTTCTTCATGCACAATAGGTTGCATCTTGTTTGTGCAGCTAATGAAACTCTCATCTAAGCTATGTCATGACTCGTGGTTTTTACATTAGAAAGTTTGCTGTATTTTATAGCCTTTTCTACAACTCCAGGCATAAATAAACCCCTCGGATCTTGAGCCAGCGTTGTAGAGCTATTTAAAGCGCATGGCCAGAAGAAACATACATACGCCTCACCTTTACATTCCCTGTTTTCTTTCAAGATCAAATATCATTGCAAGGTTCCCAGTAGCTCAGAATGTTTGAGGTGTAGAAACCGTGGAAGTTTGAAAATATTGTTTCTTTTGCTTCTATATTATGAATATTTACAATTTTAATTTTTTATGTTACCGGTTGAAAAATAACCAAACACCAAGAATATTTGCCAGATATACTTTTCTTGTAAAATGAAGTTGTACTATAAATGTAAAGCCAAAAGTAAAATCATATCAAAACGGTGCTCCTAACTTTTTTTGTCAATAAATCTGTTTGAACAAACTTTTACCTCAAGCCATATTTTTTGTTACTGCAAATACAATCTAATTATATATGTAGACATTTTTTAGTTAAAAAACATCTATCAAGTAGTTTTGGCTCAATCATTGGTATTTTTCCAACATAGTAACCATCTGTTTGGCTAGACTTATCCAGCCAGTTGCTTAGTTTGGAGTCCAAAAAAGAGGCCTTTTACTCTTTGGTTACGTCAAGGCCGAGCCCCATTTCTGTCTAGTGAGAATTCTTGTGTACTCGCATATTATACATAATATATATATATATATATATATATATAATAGATGATTATCGTACACCTCTCTACATATATTTACCGATAAACACATATACATGGCACCCATGTACGTATATTTTAACCGTTACTAGTTTATGAGTTAATACTAACGTGGAATTACAGACGAACACATATTACGATTAGTGGAAATCATTGTATTTCCGTGCGTACATTTATAAATAAGAACCAAATTGAACGAAATAAATTGAAACTTCAATTGCTTGTGGTTTCAAGGGAAGAGAAGAAGGAGGTCCAATTGACCAAATGTAAAAGGGTGATAATTTCTAATAGACATTTACGAGAACTATATAATGATCCCATAACGAAAAGGAAGTTGATTAGCTTTTTGATCGAGTTGAATAGAGAAGAGGTTTTCAGTATGGCAACAAGCACATTTCAAGAATATTCTACAGGTGTCGAAGATAAAAGTTTTAAAGACAGTGATAAATTATATTTAAATATTGGTAATGAGTCGTGGAAATGTATGTTGTTTATTAGTTGGAACGAGATTCAGCTTCTGCGGGATTGGTTTGACGGTATCGAGATGAATATGAGCAGGGGAGATTGGAGGAAATGTGAAAAATTAATTATCAGAGAATTACAAGTGGGCAAGGGAAACCCAAGCAAGGACGATGAGAAGGACATCAGTTTCAAATACAACAAGACAAGGGTTTCACCGCTGCCGATAAACGTTCATGTATTTTCCAAAGTTTAGTTGTCAACTAAAGTGATTTAATTTAAAATTGACCTTTTCAGTTTTTCGATACTTTGACATGTGTAGCTGAAAAACAATATTTTTATGAATTGTTTATACATAAAAAAGAATATAATTGTTACAAAGTAGAAAAAGAGAGATAATAAAAATGTGAAAGATAAAAAGAGCTGGGACGTAGTCGAAAGAAAATAAAAATAAAATAGAAAAAAAAAGAGAAAAAAAATTAAAGCAATGCTTGTTAGTTGAGTACGTTAACTATATTCTTTGTTTTCTCCTTATTCTTCTTCTTTTTCTTTGTCTTGTTGAGACAGAATTTTATTAAGCAGCAACAGCTTGTTGCTCTTCGGTCCATTGTTCATCTTCAACGTTTAAATTATGAACATCTTCAGTTAATTCATCTTCATAATCTGCAACTTTAAAAGAAAGAGTTGGTTTGACAGCAGCAGTTTCAAAGGTCCAAGTTGCTAAAGCGTTTTCACAATCGATAATAATTTGCTTGGACGCTTCGTAACCATCATAAGAAGCTCTGGTTTCACCTGGAGTGACTGGAGAATCGTCTAATAATTCAAGTAAAGCTTTACCGTAACCTGCAATAAGAGCAACTTTTTCAGAGTATTCTCTGATAGAATCAAATTGGTAAGAGAATGATGCCTTTAATTTTTCTCTTGTGATGTTAGACAATTGTGCTTCTGCAACTAAAGATTCCGCTTCTGCTCTGACCAATTCTTGTTCTAAGATGGAGATTTTTGGAGATTGAGGATCCTTGTATTTGAGGTATGCAATTTGGTCAGTGATCTTTAATTTACGGTCTCTGGAAGGTTGGACTGAACCTTCAATGTCTCTAATGGATTTCATAGTGATTCTATATTGGTCATATCTATCGATGAATTGATCTTCTAATTCTCCCATTTCGTAAATAAGAACACCCAGCTTGTCCGTGATATCTGAAACGTCGTCTTCGTTATCCGCACCCCATAAAGACAATTGCTTTGCCGCATCTCTTCTTTCACCTGAACATGTTTCGATTGCTCTCATCACGTTCTTTTCGGTTTTCACCAATTGTGATAATTTTCTTGAAAGGTCTGGACCAAAAGAACCTGCGGTGGTTCTTCTGAACGAGTTAGCCAATCCACCAGGACCAAAAAATCTTGGTGACTTTGTAGATGAGACTGGAACCGCAATTGGGTTAGACAGTTCCGCAGCGGTTGGCGCCCTTTGGTTTCTTAGTGAGTATGTTCTATGCATTGCGCTTTGAGAGAGTAACTTTACAATTAATTTCCACTTCTCCTATCTGCAGGACTGGTGCCTTTCCAGGGACGTCTGGATTCTCCTCCCTTTATAACGCTCAGCGCTGCCGGCGCGCCCTTCCCATTTTCATGCTCATTCTGCAACACTGGCGTTTTCTTTGTTTGTGTTGCGTGTCTCTGGTGGTGTGGTGTGCTGGCCCCACCTATGCCATTGGCTGTTAAAACACGCAGCCCAATTCTATCAGTAATTGTTCTCTATGCCTTTCTACAAGACTATGTATTTACCACTGCTAGACTGCCCAGTGGGCCCGTCAGGCCCACTGGCCCCTGTAGTTGTTTGCGGCGCCGCCTTGCCTCCAGGGCCTCTGCTGCTTCTCCAAACACAGCATTTTCCCAATCGGGCAACGAGCGCTCCCCAAAACGGAAAACACACTTCCCGTTTCGGTAATAGGTAATAGGTAATCGCCAAACGGCCCATCTGGTCGCAACTTACGCATTATATACTCTACATATACGTGTATCTCTAAAAAGAGAAAACTAAACGGATTCATACAGGGGGGATCAGAGAGGGTAATCAGAGAGGGGAATCCTATCCGGAGTCTACTTGCCGACGTATCTAAAGGCAGACAAGGAAGATAGCGAGGACTTGCCAGCATCGTTGCCGATACTGTTGACGTTGACCCTCACGTCCTGTAATGGGACTCTCTGTTGTAATGGAGACGGTCTATACACCTTGGCTGCACCGGTTCTTCTGTTGATATTGGACATGCACTTTTCAGCAGCAAAAACTTTGTTCTCCTTCTCCATGGGCAACGGCGTCCTTTGCCTAAAGGAGTATATTTCAGCAAGCAGATTGGACTTGTCCAACAAGTTATCCCCTGTGTCTTGGTCCTCGTGTGCGTTGGCCCCGTCTGTTCCGGCCGTGTATACTCTGGCTGCAAACGGCGTTGTGGCGCTCGCCCTAGCAGTAGTAGTGACTGCAGGTTCGGCTTCTTCAATGTAACATTCCGTATTCATGTCGCCAGGCTCGGTGGATAACGAAGTGGAGGTGTCGCCGCAGAGAAAGGTGATAGGCGTGTTTCGGTTCATGGTTCTGTCCATAAATGTAGTCATTGTACTTTCAGAAATGGAGCTGTCGATAATATCTTCAACTTCAGATTCACTCGTGATGAGTCTGCTATGTTTGCCAAAAAACTCGGCATTGCCTTCTAATGTAATGTTATGGTCAATGTTGCTTTCATCGCCACTCAGCACAATATCAGAATCTTGTCCTGCTAGACTATCGAACCTTTGCTTTGCACCACCTATACTCTCGGTTAACTTTTTATTGACTTCATTGATATCTTCTTCGGTTATATCTTCAATGTCTGACGATGAAGCAGTGAATTCGTGGCCCTTAATATCGGCAACATCGATCTGTATATCATGTGATCCAAACTTTGGTTCCTTTTTGAAATTGAAAAATTTGCTGATTGTTGGTTGCCCTTTGATCTCTTCATTATTTAACAATCTTTGTCTTTTGCTGACTGGTGACGATTGGATGTTTTTGTTATTTTCCTGTTTATTACGTATAAATTGTGTGAATTGATTGATTTTCATTGTGGATTTCCTCTTTCTACTTAAAATGTCACTGTCAAATTTTTTATGTGCTATATTTTCAGTTTGATTTCTTTCTCTAACTAATGGTACTCCTGATAGTGAGTTGGTATTATGTACTGGAAATGAAATTGATCGAACAGCTAGATTCGGATTAACTTTATCTTCCCATGAAATCAAGTGTTTTTTGGTAAAAGGATCTAATTCTCCTGTTGATATTTTCTTATGGATTTCGTTATCCAATATAAATCCACTACATGATTGAATAAATTCGTTAGAATAAGTATTGACAATTTCTTCCGTTAAAGGATTCAAGTGTTGTGGTAATTGCTCAATTGGATTAAAAACAATTGCATGCCTGAATGCAATTTTAGCTCTTTTGAATTCATCTTCAAATTTTTCCGGTATACTTTTACCTTCGACTTTAATACTCATTAAAACTCGGTCTATAGTTTTATAATATTTGGTCAATTGAATCGCTTTTTGAATCCCAATACCGGGAATACCTTTGGTATAATCACAACCACTAATTGTAGCCATTAAAAGTAACTGATCATCTGTAAAACTGTTAATATATGAACCTTTACAGTTTTTAAAATTATTTCTTTTAATTTCAATACATTGACCTTTATCGTTCAATTTGGTGATTAATGTTTGACATCCAAAAATGAGTAAATCTGAATCTTCACTTATAATTCCATCAACTAAACCTAACTTTTCCATCATCACCATTTGTGAATCGGCTTCATATGGTGCAACAACATAATTTATAAATTGATCTTTTAACTCATTAATAAGAGATTTGGCCATTTCTGGTGATATATCACACGCTTTTTGATAGTAATTAAATGCAAGCTTGGGATTCCCATTAGTCTTTGCCTCAATAGCTAATTTTTTATACTCTTCACGGCGTTTCTTTCTTTCGTTTTCTGTACCAGCTTTACTTGGTAAATTATCTCCATCAAAAACAAAATATGGGGTGATATTAAAAAACTTCAGCATATCAATCTTTTTCCTAAAATATGAAATATATGCTCTAGTTGGTCTTTCTAAAACTAAATCTTCAGCACAACAAAATGACGCTTTGTGTAACCATGCATATGTATCAATAGCTAATCTTTTTCCTCTATATCTTTCCAAACTAGTATTATCCTGTATTGGTTTGAGTACCGGTAACAGTCCTGAAACACCCATATTGTCTTTCTTTCTTGCCTTTTTGTTGAAAGAAACCACTTCTTTCTTTAAAGGAGAAATGTATAAACAAACACGCCAATAAGTTTGTAAACAAAGAAAGAGCGCGTTTTTCTGCACCGATGAAAATTTCAGCTGCAAAATCAACTTTCATATTGAGAGGAGCAATTGGATTTCTAAATGCAAAGAGAGCCATATTTGCTACAATAGATATGAGCTATGTGGATGACTTTGTTAAGTCACAACAGGATCTTCTTGCACAAGGTGTACAAAATCTAGCGTTAAATGATGATCAAAATACTTCACAAAATCACTATCAACAACAACCTTCGATCCAAAATAAACCTTCAAAATCTACTAGAAGTAGGGCACATCATGCCTTTCATGACTTTACTTCTCAGCCTGTTATTAATAATGAATATATAGACCATCATATTGATCCAAATGCAGCTGCTTCAACTATTGGTCTGTTTCCACCTCAAAATCTAACTAATACTGTTAATACCAATACACCAAACTTTATGAATACTACACACATTCCAGCATCACAAGTTAATCAGTTACAATATCAACAAGAACAACTAAATAATAACACAAATATGATTTCTATGCATAATATTAATCAAACAACTGCGGTTGAAGATTTGTCAATTTCGGCTGTCAGAAATCAAATGAACGATTATTATAAAGACAAAACTTTTTTAAGTTTTGAACATGTTTTGGCACCTCCAGCAGGTACTCAGTTTAGGGCTATTGATCAAGCAAATTCAATCCCTCAATATTTACGTATGTCGACATATAGTGTTCCAGTTTCTGAAGAATTAAGAGAAAAAACTAAACTTCCATTGGCTATAGTCTTACGACCATTTGCTGAATGTGTCCCATCAAGTGAAATACCAATGGAAATTCCACAAATCAAAATTAATGAAGGTCAAGTTGTTCCAAGATGTAGAAGATGTCGTGCATATCTTAATCCAGCTATGCAGCATGATATTCAAAATATGACTTGTAATATTTGTGGCTTCCTGTCTCCGGTTCCTGTTGAATATGCCTCCACTATTGATATTCGAGGGGTAAGGGATGACTATCATGCACGCCCAGAATTGCATACGGGTGTTGTTGATTATATTGTCCCTAAAGAATATAACTTAGACCCAAATAGTGATGCACAATCTTTACACAGAGTTTTTCTGATTGACATATCGCATAATTCTTATAAGTCTAAACTTGTAGAAACAACATGTTCTGCTATTAGAATGGCTTTATATAATGATGATGGTACGTCGAATTTACCTGAAGGTACAAAAATTTCAATTGTTGGTTATGATAATAATATTCACTTTTATGACTTATCACCTGAACTAGAACAAACTACGGTTTCTATAGTAACTGATTTAGAAGATCCATTTATTCCTTTTGAGGAAGGAATTTTTGTTGATCCTGCTGATTCCTATAATGCGATTGATCAAACTTTAGCTACAATTGAACAAAATTCAAGATCTTTAGCACCTGAACCTGCATTGGGATCAGCACTGAAAACCGCTCAAATTTTATTAAAAGAAGTTGGAGGTGGTCAAGTTATAGCTATATTATCAACACTGCCGTCTTTTGGACCTGGTGCTTTGGTGCAAAAAAATAAAGGAAATAAATCAGAAGTTGATTTTATTAAAGAAATTTGTACGCCTGATAATAAGTTCTATCAAGAATTAACAACTGATTTTGTTAAAAATAATATTGGTGTTAATCTGCTTGTTGCTTCAACTTCAAATGTTGATTTAGGCAATTTAGGTACTTTTGCAATAAATACTGGTGGATATGTTAGAGAGTGGCTACCGTTTAATGTTGAAAGAGATGATATCTCCTTCACTTTTGAGATCAAGAAAGCAATTGATTATATTGCAGGGTACCAAAGTCAGTTAAAAATACGTTGCTCTCGTGGTTTGCAGGTCAATAAATATTATGGTCCCTTCGCAACTGTTACCGGAGATAATGCACCAAGTATTCCGATTGTTTCAGGAGATACATCAATTGTAGCTGATTTTGTTTATGATTCTAAGTTAGATGCCAAGAAAGATGCCCATTTTCAATCGGCATTATTATATACTTCTAAAGATGGTACTAGAAAAGTTAGAGTGATAAATAGTATACTATCAATTACCCAGAGAATTAATGATGTTTTTGATTTTGCCGACCAAGACGTAATAACAAAGATATTAATAAAGAGGAGTGTTGAGAAATTTAGTACTACTCCAATTGTTAATTTAAAAAATTCATTGATGATGCAATGCTCAGAAATAATGGCTGCATATAAACATCACATTGCGAATATTAACTCTTTGCCAACAGAATTGATATTACCACAAAGTTTGAGAACTTTGCCAATGATCATATTATCTATTTTGAAGACTAAAGCATTTAAAGAGAAAGTTAACTTCCCTGATCAGCGTATTAATTCATTATTTAAGTTGTCGCAATATGATTCGACCAAACTTACAACATATCTTTACCCATTACTGTTTTGTATTCACTCTTTAGAAAATGGTGATTTTATGATTAATGAAGATCCAGAATGTGGAATGATAAATGTCGCTAAATCATTGCCTTTATCAGTTACAAATCTTGAATATGGTGGTGCTTATTTACTATTTAATGAAGCACGTATCATTATTTGGTTACATACAGATGTTAATCCATTACTCTTACAAGATTTATTTGGTGGTAAAATAGATTCCATTGATAAAGTACAATCACTTATTTCAAATTTACCATTTGTTGATACACATATTTCACGTCAAGTTCACAATATTTGTGATTATGTTTCCAAACATTTCAATGGTATTGATAAACAAAGTATTGAAATTTGTAGATTCAAAATGGATCCAAACGAAAATGAATTTCAACAATCTTTTATAGAGGACAAATCAGATGATTTGTTGTGGTCGTATCCAGAATTTTTGAAAGAGCTACATAGACAAATTCAAACGAAGACTGCTGGATTAAATAACACAACCACCTCTAAAAGTGACAATGATGGTGAAAACTTGAGTCGTAGATTTGGAATATTTTAGTGCTAAGTATTTGGTTGTATATTGTATAAGAATATTTATTCATTTTTTAATTAAACTGACATACCACTTTTAAAAAAAAATGAATACAAGCAAATGTTCTCTTGGGAGTTTAGATGATTCCCTAATGTTGAATATGAAACGTATGTTTACTATGAAATAATAAATAAGTCATGATATCATAAATCAATGATGTCATTATTCGAAGGTCCGGCACTAAATGACGTTCCTATTTATAGTAATCTCAACAAGCAATAAGTATGTCTATATAACGATGGGGATCCCGTTTAGACATACTCAAGTTTGTATATATAAAAAATATATTTTTTCAATATCGACAATATCATAAACAAAACAAGAATGGATATTTTACAATCTAGAATCATTGCAGCACATCATCTAACACTTTATGTTGAATATGAAACGTATGTTTATCATAGAGCAATAGAGACGTCATGACATGACAAACTAATAACGTAATTATGCAAGGGTCATGTCTTAATGATGTATCTATAGTGATAAAGATGAATATTACACATGAAACATATGTCTATTACAAAACAATAGATGCGTCATGACATGACGAATTAATAACGCTGTTATGCAAGGGTCGTTATTAATTAGGTATTTATTTATAGTAATCTCAACAAACTATACGTAGGTCTATATAAAGAGGGGGATCCCACTTAGACTTACATAAGTTTAAATATATAAAATATATAGTCTTTTAAACTATCGACAATATTATAAAATGGATAGTTTACACTCTAGACATATTGGAGCACAACACTTTAACTTTTAGAATTGAATTGAAATAAGTTAATTATTTGCAGGTTTAAGAATTGAACAAAACCCCCAAAATATTATCTATATAAATTAATCAGGAATTATATTATATGTTTTTAAAATTTATTCCTAAAAAATATAATTTTCTTTAAATTCAAAAGCTATTTTTTAATTGACAAATGATTGTTAATCTTGATATTATTTATGTCATGATATCAGTTGGATCAAAAAAAAACAAGAAAAGCGGTTTTAGCTCAGTGGGAGAGCGCTAGACTGAAGATCTGGAGGCCATGTGTTCGATCCACATAAACCGCAGTAATTTTTTTTTGATTTTTTTGGGGCCTTTTAAAATCATACGTTTTCTCTTTTTTGATTATTGGGCCTTCTCTTCTGTATGTTTGCCTATTTATTAGTGTTGCTATGTCCGACGGTTAGCCTATATTAAAATGCATATCTTTGCACTATAAATTACATAACCAGCAGATCAGTTGATAGCTAAATACAACACTCAGCAGATCTTTTGGAGTTTGTACCGCAATACTTCACTTGTAGCAATCTATTATATACTTGACTTAATTCCCCGTTTCAAACCCGCATGTAGAAGAACGGTGAAATGCTTGAACTGTTCCTTTTATGGGTTGATTTTCTCAATGGATCCATACCTTTCCCTTTCATCCTTTTCTATTGCATGCGACTACGGATGCAGCTACGTATGCAATGCCTCTGCAGACAGCTATGGACGCCGAGCCACCAACCAATAAAAATGTTCTCGCTGAACAATACGGCCAGAATGACCAAGACGGAGGTCAAAAAATATTATGGATCCAGCTGTGAAGGGAGCTATTTGTTTTTCCTGAGTGGTTGTGTACTGTGGTTATTCTACGTTAAACCAGACATCTACAGAGTCCAACATTCATTAGGCTTACAGCATTTACGACCACTATTTTTTTAATTTTCCAATTTGCAGCCAGTAAAGATTCAATTATCTTTTGCCCATCCCAATACATTAAGAAAACCAGTTTTGTCAATTTGAGTGGATTATGTCTAGTATAAACTTTGAAGATTATGAAAATTTACTTTCAAATATTCAAGCTGACTCTAATCAAGAAATAGATCGCACACAGTTGTTTTTACAACAACAGCAATTACAACAACAACAGCAATTACAACAACAACAGCAATTACAACAACAACAGCAATTACAATTACAGCAACAACAACAGCAATTACAGCAACAACAACAACGGTATAATCAATCACCATCTTCACAACAACAGATGCAACAAGAATCAGATGCACGTTCTATCTCTAACAATAACAACAATGATAATATTTCGATTTTGCAAAATAATTATAATGAAGGGAATACAAACCAAGAAAATAGATCTCAATTTGGAAGCTATGTCAGTAGCTCTTCACACTTTGGATCTGAAGTCAATTTTGATGAGTTAAATGATGCAGTCAGCTCATTGAATTCTGGCCTTTTGTCTCCATATTCTACCGGAGGTTCATCCCCTGAAGATTTCTTTTTAAGTGCTACCGATTCTCAATCGGGTTCTCAATTTGGACAGGAGCACAATGGTTTTAATATGGATATTAACACGAGTCAATTAAACAATGATGTTTTATATCCCCCACAATTTATTCCAGTTCCAATGGCAGAATCTGCCTCTAACAGTACAGTCACTTTTAATTCACATGAATATCAACCGGTTCAGCACATGGTTCAGACTTTAAAAACAGTCGATGAAGGTGAAGAAGACTTTGTTAAAAAGGAACCCTCAGTGTCTCCACTCAATGATGGTTCTAGTCGTTTGAATAACATAAATAATCAATCGTCTCAAAGTTTACAAAGTTTGCAAAGCTTTGAAAGTGGTCAAACCAATGATATTCAAACTACCAGACCTGGAGGTCGTAAAGTCAAATCTTCTCATAATTTAATTGAAAAGAAATATAGAACTAATATTAATTCTAAAATTATTGAGTTAAGAAATTGTGTTCCTGCCTTACGTATCCTAGTTGCTAAGAATGGTAACCATAGAACAAGTACTTCTAATGATAAAGAAGAAGAAACAGATGATTATTATGAAGGTAATGGCTATTCTGATGACGAAGAAAAATTGGATGGATTAAAACCAGCTAAAAAATTGAATAAGGCAACCATTTTAGCCAAAGCTTCCGAGTATATTAGACATTTAGAGAAAAAAACAGAACTTTTGAAAGAACAAAATATACGCTTACAAAACTTGCTAGAAAACAGTGAAAAAGGTTCAACTATGGATAGGATTGCACATGGTCAACAACAGTTTTATCGTCCACAATCTGCAAGTATGAATTCATCCCCATTCAATAGAAGTAACCACAGTAATAGCACAAGCAATCGTGGGAGCAGTAATTTAGTTTCACCAAATGACATCAATTTCCAAAATCAACAGTTACAAGATAATCAATCGTTAACAAGTAAAATCATGTTGGGTGGTATAGGTGGAATGTTTGCTGCGTCAGCATTTGATGACCTTTCAACTGGATCTTCAATCAATCAAAGAAATTTATTTGCTATACCAATGTTTACATCGTCTTCAACTTCTTTAGCTGTCTCTAGTGAAACTCAATTTAATGCAAGTCTATTTATTTCAGGTCTAATCAAACTTGTACTTGCATTATACATTTTAAAATGTTTCACACTTCCATCAGTTTACTTATTTTATTCTAAATTTAAAAAGATTCAGGAGAATAATAATCTAACGACATATGGTACTCTCTCACACATTATTGATGAAGCTACTGAATCATCTTATCACAATATTGAAAATAGCTTAGTTGAATCACTGGACTCAAATTCTATTAACCAAGATTTTATTACATGTACAATGAAAACGTTCTTACTTCCAAAATCATCTCAAAATAGTTTCATTAAAGCTCTATATGCAAAGAGAGTCATCGAATTTATGAGTTCGAGAACGTACTTGAACTTTTCTTTGAATAAATTCGCATTACAAAATATTGGAAGTAGAAACTGGAAGCAAGCAAAATCATTTTTAGTAGAGAATAACTTGCAAGAATATGCGTCTCAAACATTTGACGACTTTAAGCTTGATGAAAGTTTTCAAACATGTAGAAAATTCAATAACACGGTGCAATTGGTAAAGATTTTACAATATGGTTTAGTCGATCAACTGTATAGCTATGCCATGAGGGAAACTGTTAATTTAGAAGTTTTACTTATTGAAGCAACAAAATGCAACCAAGTTGATAAAGTTTTAATGGATGAATGTGATGGTTCTAAATCCAATATTTTAACAGCTGTCAATAGATTATTAACCTTTTCATTGAACAAAGACTTTCAAACTAAATGTTATGTTTTAAAATCTTTTTTGCAACCGGACTTCAGAATTTTATCAACATGTCTAGAACATCTTGAAGCATCTAGAGAATCAATCAGTGGAAAAGATATGAAAATAGGTATATATTGTTCATTATTGAAGTACCAACTTACTAACAATACTGATTATTCAACAATATACAGGTCATTATCTAAACTTAAATTTCCAAAAAACTACAACAAGAAACTAACTTCATTCCAATTCGTTTCTCTATTAACTGTTTTTCAATTGTTATCTACTGATGTTATTAATTCCTTAAATGATTATGTTTCTAATTCAAACGCTCAATTATCAAAAGAACAATACGAAACTGCAAATCTTGCCAAAATTGATAATCAATTGGTTAACATAATAGGCCACATGAGGGTTTTTCTTGGAGACGATAAAGTTTCTGAAGACCTACATCTTTCTCCCAGACTGAAAAATCATTTAATTGATGGCTTTGTCAAGTGTATTAAAAGTATAAATGATTTTTAAACTATTTTATTCTTCCTTTACTCTATTTATTCTTTACGTATACATCATATCTTATATCTTATATCTTATATCTTATATCTTATATCTTATATCTTATATCTTGTAAATTCACCAACCACCTTAAATCGATGCTCGCCCGCCACAGGGTTGAAAAGCTCGCAGCGTCCCGCGCCGGCCTCTTTGTGAATGCAAATTGCTCTTGCACCCTTTGACATCCATGTGTTGTTTCTTTTGATTTCTATTTTCCTGTAGAAAAGCCGTCAATTGCCGGATTAGATGCCATTTCAAAACTAGAGTTTACAGTTATATCAATTATACTTTTTATTTGGTTTATAGCTTTACCATTTACTAGGAAAAATATATAAATTCTAGGGCTTATAATTCGAACATTCATTTTCGAAATGTACAACTACAACAATCAACAACAGCAATATGGCTATGGTGGCAATTCATACCAACAGCAACAACCTCAACAAGGTTTTAATAGTTGGTCCACTCAACCACAACAGCAGCCTCAATTCAATTCGTTACAAACACAACCGACAGGCTATGGTTTTGGCTCACAAGTTGCCACACAACAAACTGGTTATCAACAACCAGAACAGCTACAATCGCAAGCTACCGGATGGAACCAACAACAACCAGTAACAAGCTTTCAAGCGCAAGCAACTGGTTATCAAAGACCACCACAGCAAGCACCTCAAGATTTTCAACAACCTTTAATGTCTCAATCAACTGGATGGAACCAGATTGCAGCTCCAATGACTAGTTTCACATCGCAGCAAACCGGAGGCTTAATTAATCAAGTTAATGCTTATCCACAACAACAACAACCTTTACAATCTCAAACAACTTCTTGGAATCAACAAGGTCCACCAATGACTAGTTTTACTTCCCAACCAACAGGCGGATTAATGCAACAACAGACAGGTTATCAACAACAACCAGCAACCACTTTTGGTTCTATGCCGTTACAGTCTCAAATTACCGGTTGGAACGCAGGTTTACAACCTCAAGTTACAGGTGCTGCTCCATTGACTTCACAACCAACAGGTTTTATTTCTAATTTAGCCAATTTTGGTTCTCAAAATAATGATGCAATAGACATTCCAAATATTAGGTTATCATTTATCACTGCAAGAGATCAAGAAAGATTTGAAACTATTTTTAGAAATAATGTTCCAAGTGGTGAAAACACAATGGACAGTAATACAGCAAAAGCCATTCTGATGAAATCTGGTTTATCTGCTGTTCAATTATCTAATATTTGGGAGTTGGCTGATACTAATAAATCAGGCTCTTTAATGTTTCCTGAATTTTGTGTTGCTTTGCATTTAGCCAATATGGCAAAGAGAGGACAATCCGTTCCTTATGAGTTACCAACCAAAATTAAAAATGAAGTTATTGGTTTTGTCGATGCAATTAATTTTAACATTGGCAATAAATCAAACATAACTAATAATAATCAACAGAACGGATACTTTACTTCTGGATTAACAGCTCAGAGAACTGGTCTAACTCCATTAACTGCTCAGCAAACTTCTGGTTTTATTCCTGTTCAAAAGACTGGAATGTTAGCACCTCAGGCAACTGGTTTTTTTTCTCAAAACCCTGGCTCCTTGTTACCTCAAGCTACAGGTACTGCTCCTCCAATGACCAGTTTTACTGCTCAACCAACAGGTGGATTAATTCCTCAACAAACTAGTATGTATGGTCAACAAACAGGTGGGTTAATGTCTCAACCAACAGGTTTACAACCAATGCCTACAGGTAGACCAGGACAATGGGGATTTGTTTCCACCCCAACAGGAGGATTGCCTGGTTTAGATATGATGCAATCTCATTTCTTACCAAATTCTCAATCACAAACATCAGTGTTACAAAATCAAATGGGTGGAACTAACTCTTCAAATGTTACTTGGGCTATTACCAAGCAAGAAAAATTAATTTATGATAACATCTTTAAGCAATGGGATAAGAACAGGATTGGTTTTGTTTCTGGTGATGTCGCAATCGGAGTTTTTACTAAATCTGGTTTAAGCTTTGGAGATTTAGAAAAAATATGGACCTTATGTGATCAAGGTAATAAGGGTAAATTAAATAAAGACGAATTTGCTGTTGCAATGCATATTATTTACAGAAGATTGAATGGTTATGATATTCCAATGTATCTACCACCTGAACTGATCCCACCTTCATCTAAAATTTTAGAAAATACTGTCGATAGTATGAAGAATGAACTAAGAAAACAAGTTCCTCCTAGCGATGGCAATGGTGCAGCAAATGTGAACCAAGGCATCACACGATCTGGAACTGCTTACAAGAACGATGATGATTCAATTAACTATGTTTCTAATTCTAGACATAGAAAAAAGACCGATGAAGAAAAATCGAATGCATTTTCTACTAAATTTTCGGTTGATGATCTAAAAAAACAAATACACGAAAAGAAGATTTTACTCTCTGCTATTGATGCTCAGGATTTGGACACTTCTGCAAATGCGGAGCAACAAAAGACGTTAAATGATATTGATGTTTTAAAGTCTAAGATCAAGAGTTTACAATCCGAATTAAATAATTCAAATTCTGGTAATACTGATTCTGTTGAACAAAAACAAGAATTGAATGCCAAGTTAAATACTTTCTCTGACAAAATTCCTCATTTAATGGATGCTATTAATCAGGTTGATGAAAAGATCAAGGCTGCCAAGATTGAATTATTTAGGATTAAGCTACAGAAGGAAAATCCTTCTGGTATTGATTTTAAGGGTACAGGATCTAACGGTGAAGTTACTGAAACTGATAAAAGAATTGCTAAACAAAAAGCAATGCTTCAGGCAAAGATGGCTAAACTTACCGGAAAACCAGCTCCAAACTTTGAAGCCTTCGAAGCAAATGAAGCTAAACTTAACGAAGAAATAGTTTCTGTTAATAAAGAATATAACGAGCAAAAGAACATGGTGAAAGATATCTCCAATTCAATCACTGATTTGATTACTGAAGTTATGGACTCTTTGAATTTAACCAATTCTTTATCTGTTGGTCATTCTAAATGGGAAAAGAAAGAAGGTGTACAGAACAAAGAAGTTGCCGATTTTATTGACTACTTAAATTCAACTAAACCAGCGCATAAAACTATCATTTCTACACCATCATCTTTGTCTAATCCATACCTAAAAACTTCAACTTCTCAGCCAACATCTCAATCTACTATTCCAGTTTCTAGTTCGTCTACTGCAGAAGCTATTAAATCTGAACCTTTGAAACCTTCAAACGGACTTAGCCCTGCCGAAGAACGTGCAAAGAAAATTAAGGAAAATGCCCAGAAGAGAATGAAAGAAAGATTAGCCAAACTAGGCATTTCCAGAAAATCAAGCTCCGATCAACATGAAGATGTTGCTACTGTGCATGATGATCCTAAAGTACCATCTACAGATATTTTATCTTCAACAGAACCAACACCAACACCAGAACCGGTAGTAGGTCAGTTGGCCGCTTCATCAACTTCAGGATCATCTCAACCTGCGAATATTGCAAATAATGAAGACAAAAAAGATGCCAAGGATGCAGAGGAAGAAGATTCAGAAGATTCAGAAGATGACGAAGATGAAGAATATAAAGCATTGTTAGCAAAGAAGAGAGAAATGGAAGAAAGAAAGGCACGTAAAAAAGAAGTCAAATTAGCTAAATTGAAAGCTGAAATGGCAGCATTAAAGCAAGAAGCCGATGAAGGTGACGATGAATGGGAAGATGAAGCAAATAGTGTTCCAAAGCCTGCTGCAGCACCAGATAACACTAACCCAGTTTCAAACTTTAATGCACCAGAAGGTTCTCGTAGCAACAACCCTTTTGCGTCCATGAATGGCGATAAAAAACCAGAAAATGCCGCTGAAGTTAAGCCAAGTACATCTACTGCATCTTCAAGTTCTAACCCATTTTCTAAACTCCAAAATTTAAGTTCAGCAATTGATATTAACAAAGTCGATCATGAAAAATTAAAGAAACAAAGAGCTTCACAAATGGGTGTTAGTAAAGATGAAGGATGGTCTGATTCTGAAAATGGAGATAGCGATGATGAAATGCCAACTTCATCTAAACAGGCTGAATTAGCATCAATGCTATTTGGTGGTGCTGTCTCGACATCAAGAACATCAACTTATATTCCACCAAGTGAAACTCCAAACTCAAATATTAATGTCGAAACAAACGAGAACGAAAATGTTGACGAAGAAAAAGTAAACCAAGAAATTCCTTCCTTCCCACCTTCTGCACCTGCTTCTTTCCCACCAGCAGTTCCAGAAACATATGCTACTCATATTCCAGAGGAGCATGTAGCAGAAGTTGCACCGGTATTAGAAGTTCCAGCTGCAAATGAAGGAGTTGTATTGAATAGCAACGAAAGTGAATTTTACGACGCCAAATCAGAAGAATCATCATTTATTGACCCAACACCACCATCTTCTCCTGAATTCGAAGCTTCAAATGATCTGTCGAGTCAAACCGAGGTGATTCCACCAATTCCTACAAATAATGCACCACCAATTCCACCAATTCCTACAAATAGTGCACCACCAATTCCCCCAATTCCTATAAATAATGCACCACCTGCACCACCTGCACCACCTGCACCACCTGCACTTCCAACTACACAGGCACCACTGGCTCCACTAGCTACAGGCGGTGCTCCGGATATCAGTGCCTTACTAGGCCAAATTTCTTTGGGTGCACAACTCAAGAAGGTCGAGGCTAACGATCAGCACATTTCTACAGGTGCTACTGTCGGCAAAGTTTTGTAGACCCTGCATCTGTATACTTTATCCAACTCTATACTCTGTAACTGTCATTTCCTCTAATTTCCACTACAAATACGGCGACCGGGGCGTCTATTGCCCAAAGCGGAACGATAACATACTTGGCGCTGCGCGGATCTGGCTTTCCGAAATTTGCGGGTCTGTATAAAAAGAGCAGTGTAGAACCAGCTGTAGTGAAGACGGGTGAAAGGTTGATCTGGGATCCAACAAAACACACACAAACTATAGACCATGTTCGGAAACATTGCACAAAGACTTGCTGGCAAGAACATTCTTATTACCGGTGCATCTACTGGTATTGGTTACCACACCGCTAAGTACTTTGCAGAAGCTGCAAAGGGTGACATCAAACTTGTGTTATCTGCAAGAAGAAAGGATAAGTTAGAAGCTTTAAAGGCCGACTTAATCAAAGAATACCCTTCCATCAAGGTCCATATCGACGCTTTAGATGTCTCTAAGATCGAAACCATTGCACCATTTTTAAAAAGTTTACCAGAAGAATTTGCTACCATCGATGTTTTAGTCAACAATGCAGGTAAAGCTTTAGGTTTAGACCCAATTGGTTCTATTGAAACCAAGGACGTTGATGAAATGTTCCAAACCAACGTTTTAGGTATGATCCAACTTACCCAATTAGTTGTTGAACAAATGAAGAAGAGAAACTGTGGTGACATTGTCCAATTAGGTTCTGTCGCAGGTAGAAACCCATACCCTGGTGGAGGTATCTACTGTGCAACCAAAGCC
This sequence comes from Pichia awuae, assembly GCA_030563725.1. Taxonomy (NCBI): domain Eukaryota; kingdom Fungi; phylum Ascomycota; class Pichiomycetes; order Pichiales; family Pichiaceae; genus Pichia; species Pichia awuae. Next base: position 188,760 of record JAJMJV010000002.1, read on the forward strand.
GCATTAAGATCTTTCACCCATGTTTTAAGAGAAGAATTAATCAGCACCAAAATCAGAGTCATTGAAGTTCAACCAGGTAACGTTGCCACCGAAGAATTCTCCCTTACTAGATTCAAGGGTGATGCTTCCAAGGCTGCTAAGGTTTACGAAGACACTGACCCATTATACGGTACTGATATTGCCGAATTAATCTTATTTGCTGTCTCCAGACCTGACAACACCGTTATTGCAGAAACCTTAGTTTTTGCAACCAACCAAGCTTCTGCATACCACATCTACAGAGGTTCTTTAGATCAATAATTTTATACACACACTCCATATATATACACATTAATAAATATTAAAACTTGATGAACTTTTTTTTCTGTAAATCCAGAGACCCTCACAGTTTAGAAATCTCATTTTAAGATAAGCACTTATAAGAGGCAAATTGTTTCTTCTTCTAACAGATTAACAACATACGGGTTCTTCGGTCTATACGCCATGAAACTCTCCACTGTATTCTTTATGGCAACCGCCTGTTTGGTTAATGCTAATCCAATTTTTGAAAATTTCAAGGGAAACGTTCAAAACGTCCTTTCAAACCATCGTAGTAACCATCCAATATTAGACAAATATGTCAACAATGGGTTCTTCGATGCTTCTTCTATCGACGATCAAATAGCAGCAGCATGGTCACTTTTAGAAGCCACAGTCGATCCATCAGTGATTGAAAAAGAACTTGGAAATGTCAACAAAGACTACAATCCTTTATTTAAGGCTCAACAAAGTAGTGTTAAAAAACAGAAGTTTATGGATACTAAAGCATATGATTTCGTTGAGTTACCTGACATTGAAAATTATAGTTTACGTATTAATAAAAATAAGAATATCGATCCTTTGAGCTTGGGCGTGGACAGTGTCAAACAATATACTGGTTACTTTGATATTAATGAAAATGATAAACATCTATTTTTCTGGTATTTCGAAAGTAGAAACGACCCAGCCAATGATCCAGTTATTTTATGGTTGAATGGTGGACCTGGCTGCTCTTCCATGACGGGTTTGTTTTTTGAACTAGGTCCTTCTTCAATTAATAGTACCACGTTAAAACCAATATACAATCCATATTCATGGAATACCAATGCATCTGTTATTTTCCTGGATCAACCTGTAGGTGTTGGATACTCTTACGCAGATAAAAGTACAGTTTCCTCAACCAAGCAAGCAGCAGAAGATGTTTATGCATTTTTGCAGTTATTTTTTACTAAATTTGATCATTTACAGTCTAATGATTTTCATATTGCTGGTGAATCTTATGGTGGTCATTATCTTCCAAAAATTGCTAGTGTCATTACAAGCCATGAAGATAAAGTTTTTAATCTCTCATCTGTTATGATTGGTAATGGTCTCACTGATACTTTAATTCAATATTATTATTACATACCAATGGCTTGTAATGGCACACAATCAGGTTTCAAACAATTAATCGATGACGAATCTTGTGAAAAATTAGAAGATATTTACCCAAGATGTGCTGCATTAACTAAAAGTTGTTATCGTTCGCAAAATGCCTTAACTTGTCTACCAGCTAATTTGTACTGTGAGCAGATGATGGGGCCATTTGAGAAGACGGGATTGAACTATTATGATATTAGAGAACCTTGTATTGGTGATGGATGTTATCCTCAAATGGCTTTTATTGATGCATATATGAATACACCAGAAGTAATGGAAGCTTTGGGAGGTGAAGTAGATAAATATACTGGTTGCGACAATGATGTTTTTAAAAGATTTATATTTTCAGGTGATGAATCAAAACCATTTCAAGAATTTATTGCTGAAACTTTGGAGCTTGGAATTCCTGTTTTAATTTATGCTGGTGATAAAGATTATATTTGTAATTGGTTAGGAAATAAGGCTTGGTTAAAAGATCTTGAATGGTCAGGTCAAGAATCATACAACAACGCTTTAGTCGAAAATTGGTATTCAAATATTGACGGTCAACATGCCGGTACTGTTAAATCAAACGGACTCCTTACATTTTTAAGAGTGTTTGATGCAGGCCATATGGTTCCATTTGATCAACCATCCAATAGTTTGGATATGGTTAATAGATGGATATCGGGTGATTTTAAATATGATTCCTAATAGACCCTTTTTGGCTGTAAGTATATTCAATGAAATTTTGAATGATTTTTGATTATTTATATTGGGAACAATGTAGAAAGTAGAAATATAATTGTTTTTTGAGACATGAAGTATAATTTTGGTAAATTCAAAATAATTTTTTTTTGCAACACAGTTCATGTGGTCCGGATACTGGAAAATCTTTTCATGGCAAATGTGTGTGTATGTATGTATGACAGCTGAAATTAGCTTTTGGTGCCACCACTAATACATATCAATCTTTTTCTTAAGTATTAAACAAGTACTCACGGCTCAGTAATGTAGACATCGGAGATACTTGACTTTTTTAACACCGATAATTATAACGCTGAAGTTTTTCAAGGATTTGAAAATTAGAATCGAAGGAATTCAAAATGATTTGAACCATGTCAATAACGGATTGCTGATTCAATTAAATACAGTAGTTTGATAATGTCTACCGACAATAAACTGATTGACTCGGCTATCGAGGCGGGAAATTTCACTCTGGCATTGAAACTGGCTGAAAAAAAAATACAACAACAGCCAAATTCATCACATAATCTTGCAATCAAATGTTATATTGTTGCAAAAGCAGGATTAAACGGCAATTCTAAACTAACTACAGACGACGCTTTGAAGCAAAGTATCGAACTTGCACAGAAAACACCATCAGATCCTAATACTTTAAACTTATTATCCACTACCTTTGAATTACTTGATTATATACCAAAGGATGATCTCTATGAAGCTGCGATCAGAAAATATCAAAGTAACGGATTAGCATATGAATGGTTCAAAAGAACCGTTGACAAAAATGATTTGATAGGTATGCAGAAAGCAGCTATGACATTGTCTAAGGGCTTTAAAGTTGAAACTGAAAATGGTAGAATGATTAAATTATGGGCAGCTGCAACTATGGTGATTGTTATTAATTGTTGCAATGATAAAGATAGATTATCTAATGGTAAGGACAAACTTTTGGCAATGCTAGGATTGAAAATGATTGAATCTGTTGAATCTGTGTCTTCAAATGGTTTGAACGCCCAAGAAATGTATGTTAAATGCAAATTGCTATTAAAAAAAGGTGACACAGAAAAATGTTTGGATGAATTAAAACAATTTCTGGATAAAGAAAGTGATTTAGAACTATTATTAATTTATTTTGATGAACTCAAGAAAAATGAAATGTGGGACCAATTGTATGAATCATGTGTTCACTACCTTGTAAATATTGGCGTTGATGATTGGGATACTTGGAAACTTGCAATTTTTGCTGCAAGAAAAATTAAAAAAACTGAAGATGTTACTAATATTATAAATGATTATAAAGTTGGGAGAAACAGTCAACTTGCCAAAATTGAGGTGGTTGAAATTAATGATCATAAAAACAAAAAGAAGGCATTTTCAAATTACCTCGACTTATATATGCATAAATTATGCTGCTATTTGGATTTAAGAACTTTTATTGAATCTGACACTATATCCAAAGTTGACATCCTTGAAATTTTAGAAAAACAACTACAAAACAAAGACATTGTTTCTGTTATTAATGGTGAAAGAAAAGCAACCGAAAATGATTTAAATATTTTAGTAAACTATATGAAAATCAAAGCTAATATTTCTCCGGAGTTGTATTTGTCAAAAGATTTCTTTTCGGAATCTTGCAAATATTATACTTTTACTAAACATTTGGAAAACAAGCTTCCAGAGTTTGACTATTATGCAGGTTTTGAATTTGTTATTCTTGCTGTTCAATCATACTTGACAATCCATAAAGACTCAATTGATACTCAATCATTTTTTAACCTGATTGTTTTATTTGAAAATTGTTTGATTAAAAACAAACACGAATTTCATTTGCAGTTATGGCTTGCTCATTTATACTTAAATACAAATTTGACTGCACCATTAAAAAGAATCTTTGATGCATTAAAAATTAAGAATGTTCAAATTGACACGCTATCACCACATTTTATTAATCATATATCCTCTAGAACACGTAATAATGAGTTGATCTCCAATGCAGCTCAATTTTACTCCCGTAATGTTGCTATGGAAATGCCACCCATGATCATGAATTGTTTTGAACACCAAACATTTAGCAAACTTCAGGGTTTCATTGAATTTAAACTTAGAGTTGAAAATTCAATAACTCACTGTGAAGTTATTGTTGAAAGTATTCAAAACTCTCGTTTGAATAACGAAAATTTAGCAATAGATGTAATCAACATGGATTATGTTCCACTTTTAAAAGATGCATATAAGAAAGTAGTGTTAAATGGTAAAGACGTCGATTTGAAATTACATGATAATATTGACAAAAATATTGTGTGGGAATGTGGAGATCATGCAGTCCATGAAGCTCCAGCGAAAATAATCAATAACGAATTTAGTGGGTTTTATGATATTAAACATATTGAAGTTTTAATCTTACGGGAATTATTAATTTATGACCAACATAGCAAAGTTTGGAATGATTACAAAAAAAAGTTTCTAGTTATTATCAAAGATAAAGATTATGTTAAAAACTTTTCAACTGTTGAAAAATCAATTTTAACAGCTTTTTCTTGGTTATTGTCAGAAAACGATGAGTCTAAAGCAGTTTTTTTTGCAAAGGAACCAAGTAATCCATTATCTGCTGTTTTCAATAATTACTATTTATCAGTTCAAGATTTTGATCGTATTTTATCTACAATCATTAAGCAAAGTAACCCATCTAGTTTCTTTGGAATAAAGAAAAATCATTCAAAGATAATACAATTGCAAAAGATTATTAAGGCATTGTGTCGTAATGTAGATAGAAATGAAATGATTTCGACGACAAAAGAAAATCTTAAAATTACTAAACAAAAAATTCAAGATTGGTTTATAAATGATGATTTCGGTAAGCAGTTTAATGTTCCAATCGATGTGGTCAATAAATGTTATAAAAATTTTGAACAAGATGCTTTAAAATCTGTTCGTGAGATATAATATGATGGGTAAAAGTTTAGTTTATAAAAAAAACGATTGTATAAAATAAAATAAATTATAAAACTAATAATTATTTTTTAGCCTTTTCTTTCTTTTCTCTTTGCTTTGGAGCAACAAGTCTTTCTTTTTGACCCCAAACAAGTTTATGTGGTTTCATAAAACTGTCAATAACAGATTGATCAACTTTTGAACGGTTTTCTTGGAAATTCTTGACAAATTCTTGTAGCGTCTCTATACATATTTTCTTAAGTTCACCACTCAATAAATCACCCTTCTTGTATGAGTTATATGTTTCTTCTAACATTTGATCATCGTCTTTAAAGAAAGACAGATATTGATATGCGACATCAACATCTGGATTACCACCTAATTTTCTATGATCTTCAACAGTAACTTGTCCACCAGAGAAAGCATATTTGTTGATTTTCTTTTGAATTTGCTTAGGAGTATCAGTCATAAAAATAGCAGTATTTTCATCAGATGCAGACATTTTAGTAGTTGAACCTTGTAATGCAGGGAAAAAACGTGAATGTATAAGTGATGGTTTTGAAAATTTTAATTTATCTGCAACATCTCTACAGACTCTGAAATATGGATCTTGATCAATTGCACATGGAATTAAACATGGTGTTTTTGGTGGTAAACCTAAAACATCAGGGAAAGATGATGGGAAAGCGGTTGCAATTTGAATAGATGCGAAATGTAACTTACCAACACAATCAGAATCTTGGAATCCAAAAACTGCACGTGCAGTAGAAGTAGTAATTTGTCTAGACACTCTGACAACAGTTTCATAGAATGCTGGATTCATGTATTCTAAGTCAGAAAAGATAAATGTATTTTCAGGATTAAAACCAACAGAAATGATATCCTTTGCATTTTCAACTGCAAATTTCTTAACATCTTCGATAGTAAGTTTTGGTTTAAATAAGAATTTTTCATCATCGGTAAGTTCAATAACTAAAGGAGCATCGAAAACATCTTGTAACCATTTGGTGAAAAGGAATGGAATCATATGACCTAAGTGCATAGAGTCTGAAGATGGACCACGTCCAGTGTATAAAAAGAATGGTTCACCATGTTCGTACATATCAAGAATACGATTGAAATCTCTTTCTGAGAAAAACATACCTTTTCTCATGAAGTGATGTGGTTCATGTCCAGTGACTTGTTTAAAACGAGTTAAAGTTTCTTCACCAATTCTCTTAGTACCGAATTGGGTAATAAGTTTATCATAATCAATACCAACAGATTGACCATCAACAACAGCTCCTTCAACTTCCCAAGGAGTGATTTTTTGTTCTGCTTCGAGCTTGATTTCAGCAGTCTTTTGTGTGATTTCTTCAGTCATGACTCTTTGTGTTCCGATAAAGAAGTTGAAAAAACCCAACAGTAAAAAAGAAACTATTTCGTTTTTTTACTGTACGAAACGTCGAGATTTCTGAACATGATAATTTTTCAAGATTTGGATATTTTTATTGTGAAAAATAAGTAAAAAACTTATAAAATGTAAAAAGGGGTAGAAGGGCATACATAACTACAAACTAATCTATGCAATTTGATTGCTCGATGTGCTATATGTGGATTCAGTGTCTGTAAAATAATCGTTATCGTCAGTATCTTCTTGAGAAATTTCATTCCAAGAGGCCAGAGTAAGTAAAGTAAAACCGATAAGAATGAAAATATAACCAATAATTTGAGCAAATGTTATATTGATACCTCTTACCGACCACTCAAACAAACCAACAATCAAAATAGTTAATAGGGATGCAACGGATGAAAAAACAGGAGATGTAAGAGACATTAAGCCGAGGAAACAAACACTGAAAAGATGATTTGATAAAATACTAGTCAACATAATTAAGATTTCTTTAGATTCAGTTGGGAAATGAAAAGAGTGAATACCTAGTAATTGTACAATGATTAAACATGCACCCATAATTACCAACGTATTTATACCAATCAAACACATGATAAAATTAGAAAATGTAGCTTGTCTTCTAGCACTGACTAAAGTTGAAGGGGGGCAACACCACTTTTTGTAAAGAACTTCATAAAGTCCATATAATATTGCACCAACCAAGATAATGAAATTACCTAAGAGTCTATTTGGATAATTATTAGAAGTATCCGAAGCTGAATTTTTACCCATATACGCAACAATAAAAACACCCAAAATTGCAGTTATAACCGAATTTGCCTTAATCCAAGAGAACTTTTCCTTTAATATTGGGATTGCAAAAATGTATGCAGTGAATGCACTACAGTTATAAATTGCGGTAACGTCACTACCAGTTGATAACGACATTGCAATATACCAAGTAACACCTGCCACGTTCAAAATAATTGATAAAATTGTTGACATTTTGAAAACATAAATGAATGCATCACTTTGGAATAACTCAGAGTAGTTTGTGAAACTTTTCTTTGAATCATGATAAATTATTTGGTAATTTGGGATGTTTTCAGCAGCTATCAATTCACACGTATGAAAAATATTGCGATGTTGTGCTTTTATAGAGCTGGAAATTGCTCTAGAAAATCCTTTCCATTTTCTCGTACTAGTATTCAAGCTTTGATAATTCTTTTTGTATTTAATGTATCGTTTGGTTGCCTTTAACAGCGCAATTGATAGAAGCTGCAAAAACCACAAAACCCACCAAAATCCATGCGTTAAAAATAACAATAGTATTGGATCATCAAATCCGTATGAGGTATAAAGCAAACTTGTTAATTCTGTCTGTGAAACAAAAGTTAGAAGTGAAATCACAAACAACGTCACCACAAAAACTATCTTCAAGTAAGAAAATCCGTAATCTGAGTGCTGTTCATTCCTGCCATTTTGGCTTGATTGAAGAACATCACCTTCTGCGACAGACATGTACATTTTTTATTTGGATCTTTTTAAAAATGTGATCACCAATCCAAAGCAGTCAAATAAGATTGCAACGTCAAGCTACCTTCTGAAAACCCACAATTAGTCCAAACCAATAAACAAAGGAATCATTCAAAAATAGATAAGTCCAAACGGTTCGCGTTGTGACACGACGGAACTGAGCCTCCACGCAATTGCTCGATTCCGAGTTGTTAGATATCACTTAGTCTTCATTCATCTTTTAGTCCTATCAATAGAGCTTGTTGCTACACTTGGGAGAAATTAGCTGGTTTTTAAAGCTCCAAGTGTTTGTATAATAAACCAACAAGGAAAAATGTAAAAGAACAGACAGTTCAAACAATAAGAAGCTGTATAATTTGTTTATATTTTCTTTTGAAGAAGAATGTGTAATTTTTATTTATTTTTATTGTGGAGCCACAAACATTCTTTTAAAAGTCTCTGAATTGTGTTCAGTGAAAGATATCTTTTATATACAATAGAAACATATCTTTTTTTTTAAAAAATTTTGTTAAGTGGGAGAAGAAGAAAAAAAAGAGGAAGAAAAAAAAGTAGGAGCAAGTTAGGAAGAAATTTAAAAAGTAAGCATGAAGGAAGCAAGAGAGCATGGCCGTTGACGAAGTTTGATGTTTTGAATATGGTTTTTTTTTCTATTAATTTCTATAACTCTATATAATAACCAACGGATTACCAAGCTCTGAAAGGAACCCAAATATCAACGACGGTGTCACCACCATCGACAATATAATACCAAGGATACGAAGCAACAGTAATACAACTATGTTGAGGGATGATTTCAACTCTAGTATCTAAAGGAATAAGAGTGATGTCTTTTGCGTCTTCTAAAGGAGTCAGGATACCATGTTCTTGACTCAATCTGCCAACAATCCAATTTTCATAGCCTTCTGGAGAACAGATTTTACCATGACCAGGGATTGAACTGAACTCTCTTGCAAGAGCAAGAACACCCGCGTTGATCAGTTGTTCACCAGGCGCAGTGGAGCCTCTGCCAGGATAGGAAGAGACGACATCTGCCAAAACTTTACAGGATACATTTTCCATCTTAGCACAACCTGTTGCCACTTGTTGCAGATCACAGAACGGATAATTGCCCGCATGAAGCTCTAACTTACCAGATAACTTGCCAATTTTTGAAACTTCTAACCATTCCACGGTATGAGCAGTTGGTGTGGAACCCACAGATATGACCAGCTCACCCAGTTCAGGAATTGCAGACAAGGCCTTTTCACACGCAGTATTACTATTTTTGATTTCGTCCATCAGAATACTTTCTGCTTGTTCGCAATTACATGATGAGTAGGAATGACCTGCATGACAATAGAATCCATACAATGAAACATATTCAGAGTTTGATGCAATTGATGCGACAATTTGGTCCAGTTCCTCATCTCCGTTTAACAAACCTGCTCTGTTCGAACCCATATTGACTTTGACGAAAATCGACCATTTCTTTTTGATTTGGTTCTCCTTGCTAAACTCAACCAAGGTTTCAATTTGCTTGTAGTTATCCAACATCAATCTTAAATGTGTCACCTTGGTAGCAAGATCCGCCAACTCCGGTAGCCTCGACTTGATAACCGGCAAACTGAACAAAACATCGTTGATCGCCCCCTTTTCCATCAATGGCAACAATCCCCATGCTTCACTCAATGTGGAAACCACAATTCTATCTGTTTTCAGGTCGTTGGAACCTAATTGTAACTCGGTACCTTCTAAAGTCTTATGAGTCTTGACGTGAGCACGGAAATCAACACCCAGTTTTTCCGCACTAGATAACATTTTTTCAGCGTTAGTCTTGAAAATAGCTCTGTCAACGATAATAGCTGGAGTCGGGATTTCCGACTTGTTCTTGCCTAAGTATGCAGCAAGAAGCTTGCTCTTGTCTGCCAATGGAGTTAGAGTAGAAGGATACATGGTGTGTTTGAACTATTGGTTTTCTTGTGTATTGTAGACTCAGAACAGAAAAGAAAAGACAAAACTATTTGATACCAGACAATTCTGATGTATAAGAAAACAGAGGTTTCCTGTATACGGTACTTCTCATATGGAGACGGTGCAACATCTGTTTATATAGCATTTCGTTCTAATGCAGGACCTTCGGTACCACACCGGGAGCCCCCGTGGCCGGAGGGTCGGGTGCGGGTTTAACGTTTTGTGCGCAGATTGGCGGCTGAGTGCGGCCCTAAGGCCCCCCGTAGCGCTCGCTGCAGCGAGCGGTGCCACGAGCGCCAAGCCATTACGTAATTGGATTTGCGGAAACAGAAACTGCAACAAATCCTGAACACAGGTTCGGCCCGTGCACCACCGGAGCGCCGATCGACGCAGACAGGGGGTGTGCAATTTTTTCGGGTCTTTGCTATGTGCTGCATTTCTGCCGGCTGCTGCATTTGTGCGGAGGCCGCGTCTGCGGGAATATGTGCATAGCAGGACAATAGCAGCAGTATTGCAGATACAGACGAAAATAGCCAGTAGGTTGCCACAAGGCACAAAACACTGGCACAGTATGGTTTATATAAACCTAATATGTAGAAAGTCTGGGTGCTTATGCCGGCAATACAAGCCCGGACACAGACAATAACACAGACAGCTGCTTCTCGCGCGCGTCGATCGACGCGCTGCAGAGGCGCGTAATTCCAATTCAACACTTAGACTCAAATCTAGACCGCGTTTACCTTCCGTAAAAGGAAAATGCATCCGTTATCTATATAAGATAACCGGTTTTTTTCAGTTTGGCATCTTGTGGATCTGTGTGCGAATGCGATGATGTGCAGCTAAGACAAAACAAGGTTGAACATTTGCAGCGTCATGTATGGTGCTTGCATACCCAGAGATTTTTTGATCTTCTGATCTTTTGGTCTTTTGGTCTTTTGGTCTTTTGGTTTTTTGATTTTTTGGTCTTTTTTCATTGATTGATTGACCAAAGGTGGCTGTTTATCATCAGTTTATTGCGTTTCTTGTTAGCGTTTTTGTTATCTTTTGATAAAGTTTGTGTAGTATATTTTGCTCCATTTGGCATATTTGTTCTTGAAAGTTTGAGCATTCCATAAATTTCAATTGCTGGCATGTCAGAAAAAAAAGCCATTATTAAAGATGCTGCAAAACCCAAAAAGACAAAATCAAGAACCGGGTGTGTCACGTGTAAAAAGAGAAGATTAAAATGTGATGAGAATAAACCAGTTTGTCAAAATTGTATTAAGAGAGGTATAGTGTGTGGTGGTTATGCTATAAATTTTAAATGGAGAGACTTTAATGACGGGAACATTCAGCATCAAAACCAAAACCAGAATATAAACTCCAACTCTATTGCAAACTCAGGTGTAAATCCAAATTCAGATGCGAAATCAAGTTCAAGTTCGAATTTGGATTTGGATTCAAATTCAAACCAAATTCCAACTCCAACTCCAAACCACAATAAAAATTTAACCGCAAGTCAAAATCAGAATCAGAATCTACAACAGATCCAGAATCTATCTCAAAACCAGAATCATAGTCTAAGCCGAAATCAAGACCAAAATCACCAAAAACTCATAAAACGACAACAGACAACCAAAATGCAATCAAAGCGTAGAGATTCTAATGATTCATTCACGAATTCAAACCTTAAAAAGGCAATGGAAGAAGCAACTCTTTCGGTTACGGGTAAATCAACCCAAGAAATCGCAATAGCAAATGTGCTCATAGCTAATGGTAAAAATCCAGAACTGGCTGCAATGATCGCCTCTTCAATTGCGGACTTGGCGGATAGTGAAAATATTCAACAACTTTTATCTAATAAGGCACAATTGAGTAAAGGTACTAATAAAAGCAATGAAACCAACGCAAAATATGTTAAATCTGGAACAATAGAGGAAACAATTTCTGAAAAAGAAGAGTCAAAAGATATAAATGATAAAAGTTTATTGCACTCACTGGCTGATGTTGCATCAAGGGCCCCACCAAGTCCATCTAATACTTTATCTCCTTTCAATGATGCTTTCCCAACAGATGCTTTTAATGATAAATATAAGCCCAGATCAGTTCCAAACAATATAAGATCTAAAGATTCTCCACTAAATTTGTTCAAAGAATCACCTGCTCCTCAAATGCTTTCTCCCTCATTACAATATTTTCCTAAATCACCAAATATCTCTGCATTCTTATCATCATATCAAAATGAATACGCTGATTCACGTTCATTACCAAGCCAACAGTTTACCAGACTCGAAGATTTGGATGGCACCATTCCACTTACAAGACTTTCTCCATTTCCAACGGATAATTTTTCTTCTATTACTTCACCTAGAATCAGTAGATTTTTACCAATTCAAGGAGACTCTCTAATATCACAAAACCATCATCAACAACTACAACACCAGCAACAACAAATGCTACAACAACAACAGCAACAACAAAATATTATACCTTCTTCATTAACTCCACTTTTAGATGCAATTACACCAGGTGGAATAAACTCCGTATATCCTACTTTATTAAATTATATTAATTCCGCTTCAAATATCGTTGATACAACAGAGCAAGCAAAGAATTATAGAAGTACAGCTGAAGTTGTTTTGCGCAGAGGATCGTTTTCTGCAAACCAAGAATCTGCAGCAAGCTCCCCAAGATCCGTTGAATCAGATTCTAGTTCAAAATTGGATATAATTGAACATTCAAACAGGCCACACATAAATTATCAACAAAATCCGATTGATTTTTATTCACTTCACTTACCAGATGATCATTTAACTACTTTGATAGCATTTGATCAACATACTGCAGGAATTATGTCAATGAAAAATGGCCCAACTGAAAATCCATGGAGAACATTTCTATTACCAATGTCATCTGACTATCAAGTTGTTCGTTCTGCATTACTAGCAATGACATGTTTTCATATAGCTAGAGGAGATTCAAAAATAAGAGCAAAGGGAGTTCAGCATATGAAAGAAGCTATTGTCTCACTGGTTCATGGATTAAGCTCAAATAAAACTCATCAAATCACAGATGTTGCTGCAAGTTCAAATGAAATTGTCAAGAAAACTCCACCTGATGTTGTATTAGCTACATGTATTGCCTTAGCTATGGGTGAAGCATGGGATAGACATATTAGTACAGGTATAGCACATTTAAGAGGGGCTAAAAGTATGGTTGTTAAGGTTTTAAATAAACTAGAGGGAAAGAAAAAGAAGAACAAGAAAATGAGCAGATCAAGTAGTTTAAATAGTACTACAAGTTATAATACAGCTATTAGTGAGTCGGAAAATATACACATGACTAGAGGAGAAGAAAGTTTAAATGAGGTTATTGAAGAGGATGAGAAAGTTGATTTAAAAACTAAAAAATTACCAAAAGAATTACAATTTTTAGTCAATGCATGGATGTATTTCGATGTGTTAGCTAGAATGACTAGTGAAACTGAATCTGAGTGCGATATTCCGGAACTTGAATACGAACTAGAATCAAACGATTCAACAAGTTCTAAGGGTTTGAAAAGTCCAGAAGATGACCTAAATGTACCACCTTCAATGAAACAATCGACGTCAAACTCAAAGATAAGTTATGGCTCTTTAAAATCTTCAAAGAAATCTTCAGAACCAGATAGTGCTCTAGTTATAGCCAAATTCAGAAGTTTTAATTTGGATGATGGTGATACTATCGATCCTTTACTTGGTGTTGCTCAATCGTTATTTCCTTTAATGGGTGAAGTTGCGGATTTGATTGGTAAAGTTAGAAAATACAAATGTATGGTTAAGGAAGCAAACCCAAATTTAACAACAATTAAAACTCCATTGAGATTAATTTCAAGGACAGTTGAACTGAAAACGGCCATCGAAAAATGGCAGATACCTCCCTTACCTAATTCGTCCACTGCAGCATACGGTGCCAATATATCAACTGATCCTTTATTTGATATAAATGCAGCTGTTGCCACTGCTGAAGCCTATAGATATTCAACATTACTTTATTTACATCAAACAGTACCCGAAGTTCCAAGTGCTTCTTCTCACAATTTAGCTGAAAATGTTATGATGCTACTGGCTAGTGTTCCAAGCACATCAAGAACTTTAGTCACACATATATTCCCTCTTTTTGTTGCATCATGCGAGGCTAGACAAGGTGAAGAGAGAGAATGGGTCAAAGAAAGATGGAATGAACTTGTTAATAAAATGTGGATTGGTACAATTGATAGAGCTTGGGAGGTTGTTAAGGAAGTTTGGAGAAGAAAAGATATCGTGTCTGGAAAGAGAAGTGATCCAAATACTACCGATATCAATGATTATAATAATGTTAAAAGAAGAATCAGCGTTGTTATTCATGGAGATGATGACGAATTAGTGGAAGACGAAAATAACAATTTTTCTAGTTGGTCTCATTGGACAACAGTTATGAAAGAATGGGGTTGGGAAATTTTGCTTGCATAGAAAATATATATTTTATATAAAAAAACTTTAATCAAATTTACATTTTTCATAAAAAGTTTCCCATAATTCAATAAGTAGTTTTTGATTCTCAATCAAACTTTCCCAATATATTTCAACCATATTTTTAAAGTCTTTAATTTTATCAAATTCAAATTTGCTCAATTCGTTTTTAAAAATCTTATCAAATTCTTGCGATACTTTTATTTGCTTTTGATAAACAGCATTAAAAGAAACCAACTCTTCCTCCAGTCTGGTTAATTTATCCACTTGATTTTGATTTTTTGCACGAAATTTAGCCAAAGTATTTTCTTTCTTTTCTTGGTGTTGTTTCAAAGTGGCCACACTATTACAAATCTTCAGCCTATTTTCAAAGCAATTCCTAATAGAACCAATTGATCTCACATATTCATCTACTGTTGCGCCAAAAGTTAAAACTTGAGATAGATTTGCACGATCAAGTAATTCTTTGATTTTAGTTTGTAATTCTTCAAAATTAACTAATATTTCAGATATTTCCGAATTAACTTCCAAATCTGCTAATTGTTGGATAACTATAGTCACATCATTTAATGAAAATGACAGTTCCTCACGTTTTTCCAGTATCATATCCAAACTTTGCGTTAATTGGCGCAATTGTTGATCTAAACCATCAATATATGCTTGCTTTTCTAAAATATATGGATCATCCTCCACATATTTAGGAATATTGAGACCAATCAATGAGCCAAAAAACCCACCACCTGAAGAAGATTCATTAATTCCCAGAGTTGCAGTAACGTTTAAAATTTGTGCCATCGTTTTAACATCTTGGGAATCATGGTACACCGGCGTTTCTCTATCTTTTGAATCATCTGTAAAGTTTTCAGATTGTAGGAACATTAAAAAGTCCTCATCAGTTTGTAAAACCTTACGGCTTGAGATTTTATTCAACATGTTTTCTAACGCAAGCCTCCTATTTTCAATAAACTTATCATTAAAACGTCCATAAACTTGCTTCTCCGGAGGAGGAGGGATGATATACCCGGGATGATTGTTCAAAAGTTGATTGTACAACCATAAAAAATCACTATATCTTCTAGTTACTGTTGTTTCTTCAAAATTGAGTAAATTTGATGAAGTTTTTGTAGTTATAGTGTAGACAACATGGGCATTAGTCAACTCTCCCACTTTGATCGGATCGCCTACAGTTATTAAAAACTTTTCTGCCACTTCTTCTTCAACTATTACAGCTTCATCTTGTTTTGGTTTTTGAATTGAAACATGTAAATCATTCAATATCTCATCTTTGTTAACATTGAATAGAGGTGCCTCAGATTCAGATATAAATTTTTGTTTCCTACTGATAGGAGAAGAAGTAACATTAGAATCGAGTTTATTTTCAGTATCATTGCTACCCAAACTAAGCGGAGCAGATAATGGATCAAGAATTGATTCCGTCTTTGCCTTAACTCTCCTTGGTCTAAGTAGTTTAACTTTTCTATTTGGAGACACAACTTTGGTATGTATTTTTTCTCCTCTTATTTTCTCATCATCTCCCTTATCTTCTGAAGCTAAAGTCATCAAATTTTCAACTTTAGAATCTGCAGTAGCAGCAAATAATTCATTAACATCTTCTGATTTCTCAGGTTGCAAAAATGCATGATCCTTAGACTCCAATGTTAGTGATTCTAAAAGTTGATTTTTTTTCTCCTTAAGCAGCCCAATATCAACTCTCTCCCGGCCTGGTTCTTTACCGTCAGTCAAAAAAGGATTACCAACTTCAGTAGTTGACTCATCTTCATAATGTACATGATCTTGTATATGATCTTGAACATGAGTTTCTTGTTCCTCCGCCTCTTCTTCTTCTTCTCCTGCATCGCTCTTTCTCTCTTCGCCATCCCCTTCTCCTATCCCCAAATGAATTGACTGCATTGTTTGAGCAAGCTCATTTTGAAGTTTGAATTGATCTGTATCGCCCCATGTATTACCTTCGTCCCAAATATTATTCATTGAGTATGTTGAAAAAAAGCATCTATTAAGCAGCCTTCATCATGTATCTTACAAGTGCGTTTATTTTTCATCATCAAAAATCAACAAACACATTCCTAATATTTGGAACGGAGATTTATTTGTCTTGCCAAGCAAAAATGGACAGAACACCCTTTTTCAGACAATGTACAGCCATATACTCTGAAGGCTTACCAAAAATAATACCTAAAGTTGAAACCGAAACCGAAACAGATAACAGCCAGGTTTTACCGTTTTTCAAAACTGCCAATTCAATCAATAATGCAATTCAATCGATATCCGCCTTACTTCACGAGGTTAAACATGAATATCTTATAACTAATTCACGTTTGATGTCAGATGAATCGAAGCTTACATTAAACATTCAAATTAAGCAGCAATTTCAGCATGTTGCCTCACAAATCAAAAAACTTCAACATCGTTCAGACCAACTGTCTAAACTCGACGTAGAATCTACTGAATTATCAGATTCTTTAGTTGAAGCAGGAATATGCAAGTTAAGTGTTTCTAAATTGGATAATTTAACGAGGAATCTCATGTCTTTTGGTGATTTTGCAGAATATACTCGGGTGAAGAATGAAACTTTGAGGACGGTTTATACACAGATAACTAGTTCACTTGCATTGAAATTACAAAGTAGTGTTGAATTATGGAATAACATTTACGAGAAGAGGAACGAACAATTAGTACAATTGAATAAGTCCAAGAGCCATGCACCAACACGAAAAATTATCGATACTGCTGTGGATCATTACGTGTCAGAAGAGTATAAGAATTTTGAATCAAGCATACCACAAGAAGAATTAATGCAATTACAACAAGAACAAAACGATCTAGCATTAGAACTAAAAAAAGGGACCGTTGAACAGGTAGAACAAATTGAATCTCAATTAGGAGATGTTGCTAACATGGTTACCGAAATAGGTGTGCAATTATCACTACAAAATAAAAACATATCAATTTTACACGATTTAAAAGATGATATAATGGTCAACGTTAAAGGCGGGAACAAAGTTTTATTACAAGCTAAGAATGGAAGGAAGAACACAATAGCATGGTTTATATTTATAGTCAGCATAATCTTGTTAATTATAGACTATATTTTATAGAATATATATATATATATATATATATATATGTATATAAATGAATAACAACATACTGTTACATTTTGATTGTACCTGCACCAACAATTACACCTTCTTTCCTTAAAACTATTCTATTTAACTTAGGAATATTAACTAAAGGTACTGGTTTATCTGTTTGAATGACAACTTTACAGCGTTGATTTGAGCCAACATGTTTCCTCTTCTTCTTTTTAGTTTTATCATCAACAGTAGTTTCGACCCAAATAATCGAATGAATACGAGCAGAATAAGAAATGACACCACGAAATAAAACGAATGGTGTACCTTCCATAATTGGTCTTTCTAAATCAAACATTTTCACTTCACAAGTGATTTGATCATTTACCTCTATTTCAACCTTATCCTTAGTAACTTTTGTAAGTAAATCACCCACACAAACTGAATCAGGTATTTCTACCTTTTTCAATTTTAGCTCGACAAAATCACCTGAAATTCCGACCTTTTCATTAACTCTATTCACATTTGAAGAATTAATTTTTGATGAGGTTGTGATAACAGAATCTACCTGTGCAGCTTCACGTAACGGCCATAATTGAACAGATTCCCCAGGCTGAATCACACCTGATTGAATTCTACCATGAACAGTGACTGAATCCGCTTTTTTAGAAATTAAAGAACCAGTATCACTACTTGAAGTAACATCCGTTACACACATCATAAACAAATCTTCAAAATTCGATTGATAATTAAATTTAGAATTGACAGATTGTAAAGTTTCAAAAAATGTTGGTCCATTATACCAAGAATCAAAACTTTTAACTACATTTTCACCCTTAAATCCTGAAATTGGAATACATGTAACATCATTAATTGAATATTGCAAACCATTAGTTAAATAATCCACTATTGTATCCTTGATTATTTCAAATCTATCTTTATCCCAATCAATAACATCCATTTTATTAACGACCACAATAACTTGTTCAATACCCATACTTTTGGCAATTCTTAATTGATCAAATGTTGAACCACCTAAATTAAGTATAAGATCAGATGTCGAATCAATAATTACAATTGCAACATCAGCTTGCGTTATACCATTAATCATTTGAGGTAGATAATCTTTATGACCAGGAGAATCAATAATATTAAATTTTTGAGAATCAGTTTCAAATTGAGTTTGAACGATATCGATAGTAACACCCCTATTTCTTTCTTCAGGGGTTTGATCCATAATCCACGCAAGAGAAAAAGATCCCTTACCTGACTGTTCAGCATCTTTCGTTAATTTATGTAATGTCCTTGAATCAACAATATTTAAATCATATAATAATCTACCAATAGTTGTCGATTTACCGGAATCAACATGACCGATCACAATTACTGAAAGTAAAGGGTTTGAAGATTTTTTTGCAATTTCTTCATTCAAATTAATTTTCAATTTTGGTTTAGTTATATTAATCTTTGCAACTTTGGCAGTAACGGCTGAAACTTCTTCTTCTTCAGGAACTTGTATGTTTGATTCTTCTTCACGGTCTTTTGGTTTTTCAAAATTTTGTTTGATTTTTTCGGCTAATTGATAAGGTATGTTAGTATCTATTTGGATTTTTCGCCTTTTAACAGGTTCTTGAAACCACGATGAAAATATTATTTTTGGCAATATATGAGTTGGACTAGTTACAACCTGTGACATCAAACTATCAAGGACGATTTTGGGAAGCTGTACAACAGTTTCATTTTCCGATATTGAATTTGTAGGACTGAACGAATGTTTTCGTTTCAATTGTTGTCGGTTTTGTACATCAATTTGCGGTTCAACAGTTACTTCGGAATTTTGATCACTTGGCGTTATTCTATTTTCTACTTGATTTTTTTTCCTATTTAATATACCATCTAACGCTGAAACTTTACTATTCTTATTAACTACTAGTTTTGATATACCCTCATCTTTCCTCTTTTTAGCAAGCAATTGTAGTTTAGACATCGATGGTGAAAAGAAGAAAATACTTAAAATACTTACGTTTATGTAACTCAGCGAGAATTTCGAAAGCCTCATCAACGTCAAAGTTGGATTCCCAGATGTACTCTTTCAACAGGGAGTCGCTCACCGCATATCTGTTTTGTTGAGCACGAGAACGAAGGGAAGGTAAAACATCATAGAGAAGATCGTATTCTTCATCATTGAGTCTATCTTCATCGAACTGGTCGTCGGAGTAGTCGTAATCTTCGTCTGAGTATGGCATTGGCTCGAAAGAGAAAAGTGTAGAAAAAAAACGTGCTCATACAAAAAAGGACTTGTATATCAATTTACGAGTTATTTTACTGTAAAGTGAAAACCGATTTTTGGGCATTTCATTTTAACAATTTGGATTATTGCGGTCATTTTGGCCATACATATGAGACCAAAGGTCCAATAGTAAATGATATACATACTATTTTTATATATATTAGCAGCCATACTATTGGTGCCAGCGATGCTGCTAAGAGACCTATTTTATATAGTGACGTTTTGAAGTTGTGCATTTCTCAATTTCTTGTCCTTTACAATTCTGGTTTTTCTCTTACAAAATGGGTAGGACATTCATAACCGGTTGGGTTATTTTGTAGATAAAGCTGGTGGTACTCTTCGGCATCGAAGAAATTAGCTAGCGGCTGGATCAATGTTGCCACCGTCTTGCCTTTAGAGCTGTAGTATCTTTCATAAATGGCCTTCACCGCGTCTGCGTCTGCCTGTTGACTTGGATCAGTTATAAAGATAGCCGATCTATATTGAGTACCCACATCTGGACCCTGGGAGTTCAGGGTTGTAGGATCGTGAATCCGGAAAAAAAAATCAACAAGATCGGAGTATTTAACAACAGAAGGGTCGTATTCGATGGAGACTGCCTCGGCAAATGGAGTTGAGCCCGTACAGACCTGTTTGTAGTTGGCATCCTCACTGTTGGCAGCCACGGTTGACGCATAACCCACTGCCATATTGGTGAGTTGAGGCCAGTGTTTGCGGAAAACATGTTCCACCCCCCAAAAACATCCTGCTGCAAAAACGGCTTTCATAGTAAAATAAAAATTGTATGTATAGGTTCTTTTGTACAGCTTCTTTTGTACAGCTTCTTTTGTACAGCTTCTTTTGTACAGCTTCTTCTGTAAAACTTCTTTTGTACAAGACAATATTGAATTTAGACAGTATTCAATCTTGACAGGAAAAAAACGGCCCGGGGTTCGTGCCTACAAAGAAATGCCGTGTCTGGGCTGCCAGGCAGCCCAGACACGGCCCTTACAGGGGCGGCTTTCCAGAAAAAACAAGTATAAAAGGCCTACTGTCTGTCCTGCTGTGCAGGCCGTCGCCTTATCCGCCGCGTACGCCGCTGCCCTCCCTGCCCTTCTCCGTTGTACTGCCAATGTCTTCTCCACAACAGGTCTGCTTCGCTGCCCTGTGCGAAATCATAGAAGAGCTCACGGGGCTCACTCGTTCCTATCCGGCGCTCGAAGGCGACGGCGCCCTCTTTGTGTCGCTACACTCTGTGGGCCGTTCACATGCGCTTCGCGGCTGCATCGGCTCGTTGTCGCCGCAGCCACTGTGCCGTGCCGTGCCCCATCTTGCGCGCCAGGCCGCGTTCCACGATCCTCGATTCCGCCCCGTAACGGCCACAGAGCTGGCCGGACTGGAGGTGTCTGTGACGCTGCTCTCCCCACGAGTCGCGTGCGATCCCCACGACTGGACCGTGGGCGTCCACGGTGTGTATCTGGTGTTTGAATACAGGAAAAAATCCTACTCATCTACATTTCTACCCTCTGTTGCTTCAGAACAGAACTGGAATGTTGAAGAAACACTTGAAAATCTAATCAGTAAGGCAGGATTGAATACTAGCTTTTCCAAGATCAAAGTGATCAGCTTCTCCCGTTACACTGGCAGCTCTGCCACCTTGAACTTTGCCTATTATCTCTAGTTTTTACGATAATATGCTATGCTACACCCTACTTATGCTATGCTATGCTATACCACATTATACTATTACTATCTATACTATATTATAATATTGAAAATTAATACCTTGGATTTTAATTTTCGAACCCGCGCTCTGTAAAAAATAAAAAATAAATAAATGGAAAAATAAATAAATGGAAAAATAAATAAAAGGAAAAATAAATAAATGGAAAAATAAAATTGGAAAAATAAAAAATCGAAAAAATTTTTGAAATTAAAAATTTTTCACTTATTGTATTACTATATTTGAATAAAATTTAATATTATTTGGAATTTTATTTTCAGTTGAATTTTTATTTGATAATTTTTTTTTGATAATTTTTATATTGAATTTAAGTGCAATTATCATTTCAGTTAAGAATATTGCATTTCATATTTATACAGTTGATTTCCTTTTTGTATTATTGCACATCATAGTTGTTACCTATCCTTTTATTATCAAAATAAATTCATAAAAAGAAAAACCAACTCATGTCTGACGATCTCATTTGGCAAGTTATTAACAAACAATTTTGTTCCTTTCAAATACGTCCTCACGTTTCCCAAAATAATCAAGACTTTTGTCGTAATGAATATAACGTAACAGGTTTATGTGACCGTAGATCATGTCCACTAGCTAACTCTCAATATGCAACTGTTAAACAAATGGACGGCAAACTTTATCTTTACATGAAAACCGTCGAAAGGGCACATACTCCAAAAAATTTGTGGCAAAGAATACGTCTTTCAAAAAATTTCACAACTGCATTGAAACAAATTGATGAAAATTTGATGTATTGGTCAGAATTCAATGTTAACAAATGTAAACAAAGATTTACAAGATTAAAACAAGTCCAAATCACCGAAAGAAGAATGGCCCTTAAAGAAGAAAGAGGTGATGTCTCTGAAAGAAATTACGTTGGTATTAAACACAAAGTTAAAAAGAGAGAAGAAAAGAGAGAACGTAAAGCGCTTGCAGCTGCTAGAATTGAAAAGGCAATTGAAAAAGAATTATTGGATAGATTAAAATCGGGTGCTTATGGTGATAAACCACTTAATGTCGATGACAAAATTTGGAAGAAAGTGTTGGGTAAAATTGAAGAGAAAGATATTGAAAATGAAGAAGAAGAAGAAGAGTTTGATTCCGATGAAGACGTACAGCTAGATTCTGATGATGATCAAGGTGGTGAAATTGAGTATGTTGAAGCAGATGAAGACGAAGAAGATGAAATGGTTGATATGGAAGATTTAGAAAATTGGTTAGGTCAAGATTCTGATGATGACTCGGACCAAGATTCTGATGATGAAGATGACTCTGATAATGAACCAAAACCAAAGAAGATAAAGACAAAACGTGCAAAGATTCATGTCGAATATGAAGAAGAACCAATGACAAACATCGCCACAAATTAATTACTTTACTCTACTTAATTTAACTTAATTTTATAACTTCTTGTATATTTAGAAAAACCATTCTTTGCCTACACATTCTTTTTCTTTGATTTCTTTTTCAAGACTATGCTTCTTTATTAATTCATGTTCCCATTCTATCAAAACTGCTGAATTCTTGTCCAATGCAGTCTTTGCTGTACCCCAAGAATACCTTATTTGATCATTCCAACCCCAAAATCGGTTCATATTCTCTTTAACCCACCTTACAGTGTTTGGATCTGAAGGGTATCCTGAACCCCATGCCTCACCAACATTTTCACATAAACAATCTCTAGTAACTTTGGCAACAACACTGGCCGCACTTACAATAGGGAACAACGAATCTGCCTTTTTCTCTACCTTGATAACTTTAACCTCTTCTTCTTTGAAAAAACCTCTTAGTTTAGCTTGGTAGCTTCCTGGAGGTCCAACTGTATCCACATAGACTCCATCAACACGCACGTCTAAATCTTTTAATGAATCAACCACCCCCCTTATTAATTTAACAGTTGTTTCATGTGCCTGTTCATTTAAATTAACAACATGCCCACTGGGTCTTAGCATATTAGTTGAAATATCCAATGCACTTAATGCAGTGACTGAGTATCCAATTTCACTTTCTAATTTTCCACTACAAACTTCTTTCATTAGTTCTCTTCTTTTTGCATCATTTAAAACCTTCGAATCTGCAAATTCACATTTGGGTAATACATTTTCACCAAAGATACTACTGCAATATGCAAGTGAATAAACCATAGGTCCAATTAATGGCCCACGACCGGCTTCATCAATTCCTATAATTATAGACATTCCTGGCTTAATAGCTTTTGGAATGGGAGAAGAATAAGTAAAATTGTGTGATGGTGTAGGATAAATCACGGTTGGTATATCGTCGTTAGTCATTCAAAACTTGTTATGATTAATGGAATCTTATTGTTGTACACCTGTAATCCCTATAGAATCAATCAATAAATTGTAAACTTCATGATTGAAAACTTCACCTTAACGCGTTAGCCTTTTAGAGGCTCGTTACAAAATAGGAAAATTAAAATAACAACTTCCTAGTTAATGAATAAAACTTTAATTTCATTTTACAATGCAAAAAGTGCTAGAGGGTTTCAATTAACTTGTTTTTTTTAGAGAATTGTGGTTTATCACTATTCAAAAACTTAAAAGATCACTCAGCCAATTAAAACCAAGATCAAATGCACAAAGCCGCTTGTAATGTATATAGATCTATTTAATATTTAAAACAATATCACCATCTGCATTTATCGTTGAAACATAAAAGACAAGTGCACTTTTTTTAAATAAAATAAACACCCTTTACAGGTGAATTCATTAAACAAATAAAAAAGTTAACAAGAACCAGTAGCAGTCACAAATTAGTCTCCTCTAAAACAAGAAATTTTCTTGTCTACAATGCATTTTCACCAATAAAATAGGATCAAAATAACCATACTTCTTTAGATATACTTCACAAAACACTGAAAAATATGTGAAACCAAATAAAAATTCCAAATAATTCATAATAATAGCTCTAGTTAATGAAAAATCTAATATTTGCAACATCTGGAACAGCACCGTCATAGCATTACTTGCGTGTTAGCAACACTATCAGCCATTTTACCCGATTGCTCCATCACCTCAACCACCTGTTTCCAACCGTCCCACATTTCATCTGCCGCTTCTTCTACTTTCTGCTCCTCTTTTTTGATTCTATTCAACAGAAGTGTAGCTACATCAACTTTGGATTTAACTGCAGCGTCTAAAACCCCTGAGATTTCAGCTTCATAATCTTCCACAGTTTTTTTCAATAACTCATTATGGCTTCTTCTTTCTTCTAATTCTATTCTTAATTCCTCAGTTGATCTGCTGTCCTCATCATCTACTTCACCACTAAGTGCAACAATTCTATTCCACATTGCCTTTTTCACCTTCTCATTCTCTTCACTTACAACCAATAACCTATCTACAAGATCTGCTAGCATTTGAGTATCTTCAATATCCACATTCTCTAACAGAGAAGTGTAAAATGCATGTTCGTGCACTCGCCCCTTTCCTGATGTAACTGCATCTTCAGCTTGCTGCTGTGGATTCCCACTCGCTGCTTTCAGGGAAACAAACGATGGTAAAGTTAATGAATTTTCTGGTCGACGAGGATGAATTGGCCTTTGTGGCAGTTGTGGTGGGGAAGCGGTATTCATTGTTTGCTTAGAAGAAAGAAAGAAGTGTGGTGCAAACTCGGTCCAACATAATAACTTCCGCGAACGGCTCAGTCAAATATCTTTCAGTATTGACTTCCTATTTAGGAAGTGGTGAACTTCTAAGCTTCTTGACGTTTAAATCAACAGTTTCTGTGCTCTACGCCATTCTGCGGTTTTTGACTTGCTTTTGGGGTTTTTAAAAATGATTACTTTAAGAATGTTGAGTTAAATGAATAATGTTTTAAAAACTAGTTTTACAAACTTGTTTTAAAAAAGAAGTACGTTTGAGAGTTTAATTTTTCTCTTTTTACTTCTCGTCCTGTGGGTTGAAACTAGTTTGCCCTTTTCTCGTTCCCTTCTCCAAAAATGTTTTGTGTTTTTGTGAAAAAAAAAGAGGATTACCATAATGTCAGTAATAAGAAATTTTAACTGCTATATTCGAATTTTTGAACATATTTGGAGGACGATGCAGATAAAAACTATAAAACATTATCATTAACTGGCCATAAAATATTCAAGTACATTACAAGATCAAAATTTATTATATTTGAACTAATTAATTAATGGGGTTTGATGTTGCCAAATTGGAGTACCTGGATAAATTATGCCTATTTTTTTTATCTACTATTAAATTCACAATAAATTACAATAGTTTTTTCTTTTTTTAGACAAATTCACAACTCAATTATGCGTATGCTTCGCCTTATTTGAATAAAAAACTAAATTTGTTTTATTTTAATAAAATCACTAAAAAGTTTAAATGGAATAAAGCTTTTTTAATAAATAATGTCTAAATCTATAAATTAGATAGGAAACGTCGTAGCATATCATAAGATGCCCATTGAACAGCCATGGAAGGCATAATTTTCCACATATTGGCAGTCCAACCTTTATATAATCCTTTGACACCTTCTTGTTTAATGATACTCGTGAGCGCATGCCATGTACCGTTATATTTGAAACCAAGGGAGCCTTCATTCATTGCAGCAACTTGGAATCTTCTACGCAAAATATCAAAAGGATACACCATAGACTGTGCTATCCCTCCACTCAATGCACCAACAAGTAAAATCACACATGTCTCCATTGTTTTACCGGAACTGTTCCATTCAGGATACACATATTTGAAGTTTTCCTTCATTTTTTCGAAAATCGAAAAATTGAGTGACACATAGGGTGCTACACCCAAACTAGTTGGAACAAACCCACGATATAAACCTCTAACACCTCCCTCTTTAAGATAAATTTGTTTTAGGTTACCCCACATTGATAAATCAACAGGTGTGGAATCCAATCCTTTTAAACTTCTTGCACTTAAAACACTTATTCTAGTCTTGACTAAATCCATCGGATATGTACCTGCAACTGATGAAACACCTGCAACCATTCCACTCACTAGTTTCTCTGAACCACTCAATGGTCTTTCTCCGTTTGTCAGTAGATGCTTTAAGTTTTCATATACTGCATATTGAATAGCAGTATATGGAACAATACGAATACAGTTGATCCCATTACCTCTGAACAGTCCCTTATATCCTTCTTCTCTGTATATTTGCAAAACAGTAGAAAGTGTTCCTTTGTTATATGATTTTCCAGATCCCGATCCCTGCACTTGGAACAAAACTTTGACTCTTTCCATCGGAGAAACTGCTGTTCTTGAAAGCGCACCAGCTGTACCACCACATATAAGAGACAAATATGGATCACTCAGCAGTACTCTTATTGCAGATAAACTGCTATGGTCGTTGCTACTCATCCTTGACCTGGAAAAATTCCACTCTTTAAACCAATAATATCTTATTTTTGGGGTGAAAAATTCAATTTTTGTGGAGAAATCTCAAATCCGGATCTGAAATCTGAAATCTCAAAAGTGATAACTAATATATTTTCAAAGCTCATGTTTCAAAACACAGGCACATAGCCTCTTTTTAATCTATATAAAGCTGAATTATACAATAGAAATGGTATTTCAAGCTACAGTTTTACCGCCCATAACCTCCTTTCCTGTTTTTTGGATCTTGGCAAGCACATCATCGTAACTTGGACCTACTGCGTAGACATCGACGGTTTGAGTTTCCAGGTCCGTTTCAACTTTATCTACTCCTTCCAGTTTGGAAACAGCACGGGTAACTGCGCCAGAACATCCGGTACATGTCATTTTGACGTTGAATTGGTAATGCATGATTTACTGTGGTTATGGGATGAGCAGTTGTGTGTTGAAAGAAAGAAAATTGAAGTGGGAAAGGATCTTTTAAAGACCGAGCATGAATGTTAATTATTTATTAGTAATGAAACTGAAACAGTTTTATCAACACTTCTTCGCAAATAAATTTAGGTGAGCATATTAGATGACAGCTTCTTCTCTCCGTGACAGGTTGGCCAAACTGCAAGGCAAGACCAGAAATGGGATTTCCAATAGAATCTCCAAACCTAAATTACAGCATAAGAAGTCGTTCTTTGAATCCGATAACTCCATAGAAGATGAATCGTTGCTGCGACAAGAACACATTGATCAACTACCACACCTGAGTTTCCCTGGTGTGGAATTTGATAAAAAGGTAAACAAGTTGGTAATTTATGATGTTGGGAAGAAGTTATCAATAGGGTATCTCTTTCCGCAGATCAGTACAAAAGGGTCTTCACAACTTTCACAAAGTTCCAAAACATCCAAAATATCGAGACAGTATCCCAAAGTGTTTATTCAAGATCAGTTGTATAGTTTATTTCGAGGCCAAGAAACCGAAATCGATCGAGTGGTGATTGAGCTGGTGGGTGACGGTGTTTTACGATTGTTGGACATGAATTTGGAAAATTTTGGTTTCAACGTGCTAATCACAAAGGAGGAATACGATAGAATCATTACTGGCTCATTCAAAGAATTGGAATCTAATATGAAAAGTAGATTCATCGACTTAATTAATGAAGATTTCTCTGCTACGCAAATATTAAATACATCTTTAATCAGCTACCACTTGAATACCTCCTCACTCATAACTAAAGGCTTGATATGCATTTCAACTTCGGAATCGATCACTGGAGTATACAATATAACCGCACCACATTTAGGTGGATTATTACGGGTCATTAAGAATTCTGTCAAATGGATCACCGATGTCACTTCTAAAACACGAGAAAGAATGATCTTAGACTCCGAATTACGTACAAAGTGGTTCAAACCCCACGATAGTAAACCAGTACCCCAACCCACTGTTCGTGAATACTTCACAACTACTAGAGTTGGTGTTGCCGACTACAAACCGAAACCTGTTGCCGTGGGGCCAGGAATCAACATAGTGCGATTCAGGGGCATCGGTCTAGATTGGGTATTGGCTTTGATGCTAGGAGTGGGTATCTTAGAGTCCTACGAATCGCCTGTAGGCATCGTGTATAAAACCACAGGCAAGACCTTGTAAATATATATTATCATAAACTCTACTGATATTATTATATAACCCTGAGTGTATATGAGAACCCTCGATATATATTTTATATATAAAGAGAAATTGCAGTTTTGGAAGTTGCACTACGAATTTACGAGCATGTTTCTTTTGTTCTGTTCTTTCTGTGTTCATCCACCCCTGGGCGTCATTGTGCTATCATCGGTGAGCACGATTCGAAAGCCCAGGCTCCTGTCTGTCGTTTTCCAACGATGACTATTTGCAGTTGTGGATGGCATAGCAAGCTACTTTCTCTTCTTAAGTGTGTATCTCCGGTTGATGAGCTATGCTCTGACTCTCTCGGTCATGTTCACTCAAACATTTCATTAGTTTCACCTACGTTTGTGTTTCTTAAACAGTAAATCCACTGCCTTTACCTTTCCAGACATGGTTCTTTTCCTTTCTACTCTATTGTTCTGTGGCTGACCCTTCCCCCTTTGATCTTGTGTTCCAGATGTATTGCCAGAGTCTACCTTGTTCTCTTTGGAATCTTCTCCTTCTATCCCATTCTTTTTTGCAATGAGTAGTCTGCCACATCTATTAGCCCAGACACCATTACCCGTAGGAATTTCCCAAGAATCACCAACTTTCTTTACATCTATCTTGGACATCCACTTTCGTAACGAATTCCATTCTTTACATTCCCCAACAACCAAGTACCCGTCCAGCTCAGCATACTTTCCCCATGGAACAAAGAGAATACACAGCTCTATAGTCTCTATACCTGGTTTTTCTGCAACACAGACTAATCCACATCTGCCCTTCAATTTTTCATCAAATTTCTTGTCTAGCCTTTCAACTTCGTCTGTATTGATCACATCAATGCATTTTTCGCTTCGACGTATGGGATAACCAAACTGCACAAGATATTCAGGTGCAATAACCCTAGTGACCTTGCTCTTTCGGTAACTCAATTTGTCGCCATGGTTAAAAAATAATGAACTAATATTGGAGGTCGTTTTCGGCAAACTGTTCTGGAACAACTTGATTGTAACAACAATAGAATCTATAGGTTCTTTTTGAAGATTAACAAACTCTACAAAGTATCTTGACATTTATGGCTGATTTCACAAAAAAAATCCTGCTTCTGTCTGTCAACAAAAATTCATGTCACCGCGTTAAAGAGTTTATCATAATACACTAAAAGTTAAAGTTATAGAGTGGAACTAAGGAATAATGTTACATGATAAATAAAAAATTTATTGAAGTTGAACATAATTACCAGGGAAAACACCTTGAATTCCATTCAATTCACCTGTCCACCACCCGTTTTGGTCCTGAGTCCGTTGAACAATTTTGATCACATCGCCAGCACGGAATGTCAGATCTCCTGCTGCTTGGGCTGTATAATCATAAAGGGCTGTACATACTTCTGCCGCTGGAACAGCAGGTGCAGCAGCAGCCGGAGTAACTGGAGCTGGTGGTACTGCAGAAAGTGGTGTTTGGTAAGCTGGAGTTTGTGCCTTTTCTGCACCGTATGTACCGTATGCACCGTATGCAGCTGTTGCAGTACCAGCTTCAGCAACATTGGATGCTGCATATCCAGTAGTTGCAGTGGTTGAAGGGGATGCACTGTATCCTGAACCATAGGACGTATAAGTTGATGCTGATGAAGGTGTAGTTCCAGTAGCTGTTCCATATGCAGGTGCTGCGCCGTACGCTGGAGTAGTAGCAGCAGCAGCAGCCCCATAGCCTGCAGCTGCACCTGCAGCGCCCACTGCACCATATGCAGGTGGAGTTCCATATGTAGGTGATCCTGCTGCACCGGCTGCACCATATGCGCCCTGTTGTTGCTGTAATTCAAATCTTCTTCTAGTCATTTCCAGCTTGTTTTTAGCATGGCCAATCTTAAAGTGAGTGATTCCAATTGCATCAGCTCTTTCTTGTATATCACCACGCTTTGCATGGAATGCTTCAACGATATCTTGAGATAAATCAAAATACGGTATTTTCATTTCTTCCATTCTTGAAGCTAAGGTGTAAAACACATTCAATTGCATGAAATAAAGAGAAACAAACAAAGGTTTAACCATTTCTGCTTCTAATTGGAACAGTATTGGCAGCTCCGCTTTCATCATTTCATTGTAATAATCGAATTCTTGTTGTGCAATCGCAACTTCATTTTCATATTTATAGATTTTCTCTTCGTCTTTGACATTTCTTTCTTTTTTGTTTTGGATTTTGGCCAGAGAATTTTGGTGTCTATCAAGATCCAATTGTTTATGGTTTCTTTTGACTGCCATTTTACGAATTGCTTGGATAATTTTAAGCAATTCTTGTGCAGGTTCCACAATTCTGGATTCAATCAATTCTAAATCCGGTTTTAAAGTCTCCTTCAACTCATTAACAACATCACGATACTGTTCACACGCTTCAATACCTTCTGGATTACTTTCTGGGATAGTTGAATTTGGATCCGACATTCTACCGGAGATGGGCTTATAAATTTCTTCAATAGCCTTCGAGAATCCCAGCTGATGGTCAAGCATTCCATTCACAGCATTGTGGTATCTCTTTGATTCATCCGTTAATCTTTTTGTTTCCGATTCTAACTCCTTGAATCTTCTTTCTGCATCTGCGTAAACCGCATCCTCTGTAACCGTACCCATATTCATCTTTTGACGGAAATTCTGTGGCGCTCTGACAATCGCCTTCTGTATCCCTTTGAAACTCATTTTTGCCTGTGTTTGTCTACTGTATGTTCCACTATCAAGTCTATGTCAACGCCACCTTAACTTCAGTTCAAGCCTCTTGTGTTTTGTACGTAGCGAGAAACTGAAATCGACAAAGACCAAGCGGTGCACAGATGAAGTGGGATTTCTCGCTTTCTGCTGTTTGCGCTTTCAATGGCAAATTCGTTGCCGGCTCAGTAGTTCAGAGCCTACAATTGAGTTGCTTTTGGTGTTTAAACACAAGCAAACAAGCGGATTAGGATCAGCTATCTCGATGACTTCCAATAACTCGATGTCACCATCAAGGAATTCGATTTCTTCATGGATAAAAATGCTCAAAAGATCGGATTCTCCGACCCAGTCCAATTCTAACCTTATCAATGCAAATACAGCAGCAAACAACAAGACTCCCGTGGCGGAAATCAGCTCAAAAGATAGAAATATAAATTGCGAAAACAGCAATATTTTAATTGTCCCAACACCAGTAAAGGAACGATCACGTAAAAATAGTGCATCCTTATCAATAAACATACTTTCCCCTCAAAAATCACAAACGTCATCACATCGTCAATCCCATTCGCCTCAATTGTCAACATCACCAACTCCTTCACGTCCCTTTTTGGGTTTCAAATCAAGATCATCTCATTCATTTCGACCTCTATCACAATTTTTGGATTCTTCATCTCATCACATGGATCAGCCGCAATCTCCTTCTCCAATGGACTCTAATGAAAAACTAAGGTCCCATCGAGATTCGTTTCTTCAACAGAGACATTTGGATACAATTGGAGATTCAACAATTTTTGGCTGTGACATTGAAACGTCAACTAATACAGCTTTTGGAACAATTTACATATCTGCAGATATCGAAAAAAATACAAATAAAACAGCACAGGATATTAATGTCGCATACGGTAAAGTCCCCTTAGTGGTGGTTGCTTGCGGCTCATTTCTTAAATCAAAAGGTCTAACAGTCGAAGGAATTTTTAGAGTAGCCGGATCAAATAAAAGAATAAAACAACTACAATTGATTTTTTCTTCCCCGCCAGATTATGGTGCTAAAATAGATTGGGAAGGATACACAGTTCATGATGCGGCTTCCCTTTTAAGAAGATATTTGAGCTCTTTATCAGAACCTCTTGTACCTTTAGAGTTGTATGATTGCTTCCGAAATCCGCTGATTGAAAAACCCGAATTGCTGCAATATTTCAAAGATAAAGATTGCAGAAGTCCGGTTTCAACATCAGTCGAATCTTGCAAGCTTGATAAAGCCACCAAAAAAATAATCACTTGTCAACGTCGCCAATTGTTGAATGAATACGCTACTTTGTTTCAAAAACTGCCACCGATAAAAAAAAGAGTTTTGTTTTATCTTTTAGATATGCTTGCCATGTTTAACATGAAATCAGACTCTAATAGAATGCCTGCTAAAAATCTAGCTGCTATTTTTCAACCTTCAATACTTTCACATCCACATCATGATATGAATCCTGATGAATATGCAATCAATAGTTTGGTTATTGAAACAATGATCACGTATTCTCATAAAATATTACTGAATATTCAAAATGAACAGGCAAGCCAAAACCAATTAGACTCCCCTCTCAATGAAGACTCTTTAATAACTGCAAACACAAGTTGTGAACAAATTTTAGAAGAAGAAGATGTCACCGATATGGATAACAATTTTATCCTACAAAACCAAACTAACTTGACTTGTGATATGTATAAACCAACAATTCAAATCA
This sequence comes from Pichia awuae, assembly GCA_030563725.1. NCBI lineage: Eukaryota > Fungi > Ascomycota > Pichiomycetes > Pichiales > Pichiaceae > Pichia > Pichia awuae. The sequence goes on from JAJMJV010000002.1 coordinate 221,732, forward strand.
ACTCAAGTTCAGAAGATGTGATTGCGAGACGTTCCAAACAATTCACTTCTTCACCTATTAAAAGTTCACCGTTAAAAAATTTGATCAAACCACATAATGGAAAAAATATTGTATTAATAGAAAAGAATATTAATATACCAGGAACTAACAATTTAGTCATAAAATCAAATGTTCCAAGGCCACATAGTAAATCAGTATCACAAATTCCACATAGTGATGTCGTTAGAATTATAAAATTTTCATCGAATAGTTTAGAATCTAAAGTATCTTCCACTGAAGATACCCTAAGTCGATTTACGTCGAATTATAGTGATACATCATCAATTAATTCTATGCCCACTGACAAAAATAAAGAAAATGTCTCTCTTTTGAAAGACCAACAATTAGCCAAAGAATTAGGATTATCATCACAGTCTGAATTAATCAAACCTGAAATAACAACAGAAAGTTCACAGGGACTTTCGTCCAATTCAGCAGAAAAAGAAGTCATTTTAAAGGATTCAGATTTAAATTTTAATTTTGAGCCTGTAACACCGACTGTGGAAACAATTAAAATTTTAGATGAAACACCAGATGTTGAAGAAATAAATGGAACAAATATAATAGGAATAGATACTCAATTTGAAAAAATCGAAAGTAAAAGTAATAAGTCTACCACATCTAGTTTTGAGTTTAAAAGCGCTGTAACTACTGAGAAAAGTTCCGATCAAAGAGAATCAATCTCTTCATCATCATTCTCTTTTCAGCCATCTATGCTACAGGGGCATGTTAGTCGAGACGACTCTACAACACCTAATAATAAATTGTTAGGTGATGCAGCTGTAGCAAAAATGTCAGATCAAATCACAAATAGTACTGAAGTTTCAAAAAATAGCAATAGAGATCTTGAAGATGTTCAGATCAGCCACCATGAAATCACTGATTCATCATCACTTTTATGTAAAACTGCAACCTCTCAAACAAATGGAAATGGCAATGCAAGTGTTAACAACAATCAAAATCTTGAAGCGAAGGAAATGTCAAGTTCTGTGTCTGATTCTCAAGGTGTTAGAACATCCAGTTTATTTTTGCTGCCTCAAAAAATTGTTTCGAACTTATCAAAATCAGAATCTTACAATGATCCACAATCGTTACCAACCACACCTATTAAAGAGAAACGTAATTGGTTTGATAAACTGAAACCACGCACAAATCAAAAACACTGAATAAACCAGACTCTCTTTTCCCCTCTGTCTTATAGTTAAATATGTATATTTTTTAAATTAGCTGATATGCTTTTGTAATTATTATTATTATTATTATTATTTATAATAAATATTTTGCTTTTCTACATACGATAAAAATACACTATTCCAGTTTTCTTCTTTTAGAAGCTGGCTCTTCAATAATAGCTATATCATTGTCCTCCTCAATAATGGTTGCAGAAGAAGCTGTAATCTCCGGAATTAAGATATCCAAAAGATCTTCTTCTTCTTCTTCAGATTTTGATTCCTCTTTACCAACTTTTTTCAGTGGAATGCTCAAGTCCGGTAGTTTTATTTCAGATTCAGGAGTGTCGATAACATAAAGTTCAATTATATCAAATTTATCATCTGAATCATTAATTAGTAAAATTGTTTCGTCAGTAATAAAGCTTGACATTAACTTACTTAAATTTTCTTCAATGTCATAATCATATAACAATTTTGAATCCAAGGTCATTATTTCAATGTCGTCTTCATATCCGTATTTTTCCAACAATGCATCTCTCAAATCACCCAATGTTTTATTTTTTAAATCAATTTGAATTATGCCTTTAACAATAGAACATGCACTACATGCAGGATTTGGTTTGATTGGTTTAGAAGTATTTACAACTTTATCAGTTGAAGAAGAATCAAAAACGAGTTTTGAATGTTTTACCCTATTTTCATTTGTTGCATTTAGATAATAGTTGACACTTGACAAGGCTGAAAATCCAGCCATTATTGCATTCATTGTTGCAACTGCTGGAATGATATTACCTGCAATTTGCTTTGTATCAAACTCAGATTTGGTAGGAATATGAAAAATGAGCGATCTTAAATTAGCAGATGACATCACAAACCTTAATGTGTCAATATCATCCTTATCAAATTCTATTTTTTCCCCATTTTCCAAGCGTTTTGTTAAAATTAATAACGATGTAGTGAAGGCATTCATGATTTCTTTTAAATCGGATTGATTCGCAACAGAAGGCAAATATTGTGGTGTTTTTAAGTCTAAAAACTTTTTATAGTCTTCAATAGCATCAAAAGTGGGTCTAGCTCTTGATTTCCAAAGTTCATCAATCTTCAGTAAACGTTTTATATCGTCGATGAAAATCTTCTCGAAAATGTTTGTTATAAAATCATAATTTCCATCTTTATAATCAACTACTAGTTTTTTCAAATCTGCCAATTCGTTGACTTCTTTATTTGAAGCTTCTGCCTCTTCTTCATTTGTGAATTCAGATGCATTTACTGTAGTCTGATCTTGAGATCCTGAATCAACAAACAGTTGGGAAAATAAAAAGTCTTTAGCCCATGTAATACAATGTACTGGTTTAGAAGGTGTTGATCGGATTGTACAGACAGGAAAAGTCTTGGGAGTTTCTTTTGGGACACAATTAAAACATTCAGTCAAATACGGGTAGATTGGTTGAGTTTGACCTTTTAAACCTGTTGTTCCACTCTCATATAATGGAATTCTCAAATAAAGACAAATCCTATTAACGTAAAATCGAGCTTCTAGATTGTCTAATGCATTGTAAATAATATCAAACTGGCTGAAAAATGACAATGGGAACATCTTTTTGTCTAAAACACTACCATGATAAGAAACTAATTTAGAGTTGTATGTGAAGGATTCAACTGCTCTAATTGCAGTTTTGGATTTGGATTCTTTGATATCTTTATGACGGAACAAAAATTGTCGATTTAGGTTAGATAAATCAATCGTATCCAGATCAAGAACGTGAATTTCACCAATATTCATCATAATTAAATCTTTTAAGAGTTCACACCCAATACCTCCAGCCCCAACCAACAAAACTTTGGAGTCTTTAAAAGTATGGGCTTTTTCTCCAAACAGTTTTTTTATGTAGCTATCGATCGCCATGGCACTGCTCTCCCGTAACCCACCTGATTACAACCTCAAGAAGAAGCAAATCCTGCTATAACAAACATCCAAGTCTCGCGTTGAATTAACATGATATTTGAATATACGAGATATTTCTATTACAAACATTTCTTTGTCCATCAAAATAGATATCAACACAATCACCATAATGTCTGCTGATAAGTACTCAGTGATTCTTCCAACCTATAACGAAAAGGAAAACCTTCCTATTATTACATATCTCATTGCCAAGACATTCACCGACAACAAGCTTAATTGGGAAGTTGTTATTGTTGACGATGCATCTCCAGATGGAACGCAAGATGTTGCAAAACAACTTATTGAAGTGTACGGTAAAGAACATATCCAATTGAGACCTCGTGCTGGTAAGTTAGGTCTTGGCACTGCATATATGCATGGTTTGAAATTTGTTACTGGTAACTTTGTTATTATTATGGACGCCGATTTCTCTCATCACCCAGAAGCAATTCCAGAATTTATCAAGAAACAAAAGTCTGGTAACTTTGATATTGTTACTGGTACTAGATATGCAGGTAATGGCGGTGTTTACGGATGGGATTTGAAAAGAAAGCTTATCTCAAGAGGTGCTAACTTCTTAGCAACTGTTGTTTTGAGACCAAATGTTTCTGATTTAACTGGTTCATTCAGATTATACAAGAAAGAAGTTTTAGCTAAAATTATCGAAGCAACTAAATCGAAGGGGTATGTTTTCCAAATGGAAATGATGGTCAGGGCAAGAGCAATGAACTTTACTATTGCCGAAGTTCCTATTTCTTTTGTTGATAGAATCTACGGTGATTCTAAGTTAGGTGGTGATGAAATTGTCGGTTACTTGAAGGGTGTTTGGACTTTATTTACAACTGTTTAACCAAAAAAAAACATGATTATAAGCTTTTTTTTATATGAGTTTCCTTTATATTATTTCAAACATAACTTTTTGTTATGTAGGCATCTCTAAAAATGGGTGCATCTTGTTTCATTGTGTATGTTTTGACACTTAACACAGCAAACACGTGCACTACATTTGATACACGAACTGTAACTAACACCACCACAAATTGTACATAATTTTTCCAGTTGTAATGCATTAGGTTTCACTTCAAACGGGCCTATACCATTAGTTATTAATCTAAGTTCATTTTTATTCAACTCATCAACGTAATTTGACCATGTCTTTTTAGATATTAGTAATCTTTTAACGACTGCACTTGCATCATTATTACGTTTGATCACCAAACCTGTAACATTTTTGGGAACTTCGATCTTGACATTTTCATTGTAATTTTCCCGATTCAGTTCCTCAAATCGTCTTGTGGCTCTCCTTAATTCAGCAATAGAAATATTAGAACCTTTATCCCCCGAATTTGTCAGATCGATCATTTCATTCTCAAACTCCTGACTTATGAATTTGGATTTTGGACGGGCAGTCAAAAATTGTTCTGCTTGGATCTGCTGGACATTATAATTGACACGTTTACGCTTATTAGATCCTAATTGTCGGTCTGATGCCTGCCCATCCATGTTTTCCGTAGCTGGTGTTGTTGATCTGCTCTGTGTTGACTGTGATATTCCAGCATCATTTCGTCCTAAGCTCGCACTGGGGTTTTGTTGGTACAATGATGAAAAGTATGTATTTGAACTTCGTCCTCTTGGGATTTCTTCAACCCCAACCATTATTTGTATATTGCTTTGTTGATTACAATCCCGATAAGAGCCCTGGCTATATCTTTCTTATATAAAATATATACAAATATACAAAAATATTTACTCGTTTTGAAAATTGATGTCGCTTAATAAAACTCATGTTTTACAAACGAATATTTATTTATATGTTTCTAAATAATGTACACTAAGCTGGATAAAAAATAAGGCAAAAGAAACTAGTTCTGGATGGCCAAATATAAATGAGAATGTAGGTCGTTCAAAACTTGAGCAATGTTGTCAAAATCACAGCAGATACCATCCTTCAAAAAAACAATGTTGGCCTTATTGATTGCTACGGGGAAGTTCACACCGTTGAAGAAATCATGTAAGATTTGTGTAACACTATTCACGGCAGTTGTCAACTGGGTATTAGCACCACAAGACTCGAGGATTTCAGGAATGGATTTGATTGGACCGGTGGTCTCTGTATTTATTTCACCAACGGTAATGAAAAATTTAGAATGCTTTTTAGAAACACAATTGATTCTGTGTCTTAATTCAACCAGAATTTCAATTTTCAATATATCAGACACGGTTTTACTTGTCTTCTTCTTTCCGACCATGGTTTGGTAATCGAATTTGACGGACTTAAAATAAACCAACCTTAAATTTTCAAGATTCGAAACCGATGGTAAAAATCCATAGGAAGGTAAAATTTTAAAGTCTTCAGGATTGGTCTTATAGTTCAAAGCTTCATTGTGCTTTTCGAATATGCTTAATTCATCCGAAGATTCTTTTAGTAGTTTATCCACCGCCTTGCAATAATCGAGCGTCAGTGTCAAATATAAAACAAGTTCTTTGACGGTGGAGTTGTGGACTATTCCATTATTGACAATTTCGTTCAAATAACTCAAATACTTATAATGGGGGTTGTTATCAGGTAAATCTAAAATGATATTGTCATCATTATTTGGAGAAATCTTTAACGTGATAAATTCACCATCACTTTCACCATATTTAAAGGTAAAACCATTTGGTAAAACCTCCACAACAGTTAGTCTTGGATCATTGCTGACTAATTTTAAGAGATTCAAAGATTTAGAAAATTTTTTCAAAAAGAGTAAAATAGGAGCTAAAATCAATGAATCTTTGCTTATACTCCTAATGCTATCATTATTTCCTGATCGAATTTGATTAGAAAGATCCACATTAGATTCAATTTTAAAAATCTTTGTCTTTGAGCCATAGTTAATAGATGTGGATTTGTCATCGTCATTGTAGCTGATATCTGGTAATTCCTTTAAGCTACTATCGTCTAGTAATTTCCCATATATTCTTGCATTGAGCTCACTATTCTTTATAGATATTAGCAAAACTAATGAATCTTTAGCATTTTGAATATGAAATAATGATTGATTTTTTATTAACAAAACAGCGTTATCTGTTGAAGCTATGTTTAAGTTATCAATATTAAAATTAAAAAATAAGAAATCATTCACCATTTTATCATTTGTGTTCATAACCTTCAGTTGGCAACCTTCGTCTTTCAACTCTTTCACAATTAAATCTGAAATTAACTTGGAACTTGAAATTTTAACTAAATTTATTAAATCTTGATAAGATAGATCTCTATTAACTTTAAATTCATTTTCTTTTCTTTCATGTTCCATTTCTAACATTGAATTAAATTTTAAACCGGGAGATTTGTCATTCAATTCATTCAAATCGATCTCAGTACACCAATTAAACGCCCATTGACCTTCAATAGATTGAATTTTACAACACCATAACTGCATATTACTTTGAAATCCAAAAATACCAACACAAATAGCCCATCCTATAGGCCAATCTTTCCTCCTGTATGTACAAATACGTGTAAGCTCATTTTTCAAACTTTTATCTTTAAGATTCGAATAATCGATTTTTAATTTTGGAAGTTCTTCACGATTGAGCTGAATTGATTTTAAATTATCCCAACCAGTTGCATTCATCATTGAAGAAAATTCAGATTCCCTTATAAGTATTTGTAATTTCAATATTTCAACAAACTCCAACATATTTCCTGTATTTATTTTAAACGAACTTCTATTCATTATATTTGTTGGATTTTCAAAATATGATGATCCACTTAGTGGGTCAATACAATATGTGAAAGATTTATATTGTGAAACTTTAAATATGAGTTTTTCTGAGCGAGTTATATCAATCATTTTTTCAACATCTTCAATGGAAGAAATCAAAGAATTTTTGACATCAATGATAATACTTTGAATGTGAACAGAAATTATACTGTTAATAAGTTTTAATAAATCAATACTACCATCTTTGCATTGTAGTGAAACATTATGTAAATTGTTTTCAATATCATCTTTAAACCATTTGAATCCAAGAGTTGGATGTGATGCACTATTATCCTTGAATTTACCAATTTGAATAGTTGACGGTTTTGTATATTTTTTTTGAGCCCAGTAAGTGATTGTAATGGTAGAATTTTCAGCATCATAACTATGATTCAAGTGTCCTCTCCATAGTCCCATTCTAAGATCAATTAAGTTCTTATGAATCAAATAAATTTTTGAGTTTAATGAATAATTGTATAACAAATTATATAAACCATTCAACCCATTATTGGACAATATTTTATTAGCATATGGTTGGATTGTATTGAACAATTGACGGTCTGTTCTTCCATCTGATGGTTTAATTATTTTAGACTCAGTTGAAAATCCTAGGCCAAAATCAATAAAATAAAACTTCTCGTCGTTTAATGTAGATAGTGAACATAAAAAATAATTCGGGACATTAAAATAAATACAACCATTTTTAATGTGATATTTCTGAAACGGCAGTGGAATATTCTCCTGCAAAGCCATTTTAATTGAAAGTTCAACATTCAAATTTTGCAAAACTTTTAGAACAAATTCTGGTGTGAGTTTCTCCTGTGGTAGAAAGTTGTAAGTTGGTAAATCGGGGCGACCTTGTAACAGAACCTCCAATGATGTTATAAGATCCGGCTCTGGCATTTTTGCACTAATCAGCGATGATTTAATTGCGCCAAATGCCATTATATCATTTGTTATATGTTGATTTTGTTCACGTAACCAAACAAATAAATCAATCAGCTTGGTAATTTTTTCATGATTTCTGGACCATTTGCACAACACATAAAGCCTAACAAAGTTTTCTCTAATTTTCACAAGTAAATCTAAAAACTGCTTCTTTTTCTTTATTTCTGGAACGGCTCCTGATTCCATATACTTGAAAAATTCTTTCAATTTCACGTATGTATCTGTTGCAATTCTATCTAAAATAACGTTCAACGGTGTCATATTCATCGTCACGTGGGGAATTTCCGGTTTGCATTGTGCATTGACCGACTCTGCTAATTCCTTATCTCCCATTCGGTCTGTATCTTCCATTGTGGCTCTGTCAACCGTCGCCATGCTCAGCGGTCTCCCAGAATAAGAAGGCCAAAACCTTTTTGTGTAATTTCACATCTTGAGAAATCGCCGCACGTAAGTAAAAAATTAACCTTTCTCTTTCCATTGAGCATAAGCAATATGAGATATTAAGGGCTCTCCTTCAGAAACACCGTTCTAGAAGAACAAAAGGGCTGGCAAGAGTTTGCAAACGTTTAACACACTTTTAGGAAGTGAATTGTGCTAAAATACAAACAGAAGGAGCTTTAACCGGGATTTAAATTGGTTGTTCAGGTGTTGCGGAAGGTTTTTTATGGATATGGATAATCAAGACCGCAGAGACGATACATTGTCTAGTTCAGAATGCAATAGATTAAGTCAAGGATTATGTTTAACAGAAAATGAGGTACATACTATGGAAGCGCCAATGCTGAAAAATAGCAGTGTAAGGGATTTTAAAACCCCACCATCACAGACAGCTTCAACATTTAGTAGTATTGGTACAGATAAATCCGACTATGATGAAATACAAAATTTACCAACCCCTATTACCATTGATAAAAGTAAAGGTAATGGCGAAAATACCCAATTTAGTTTCAGAAGCCCAACATCAACGCAGCGTGCTTTTGCAAGTGAAAACATGCTTAGAATTCCAAAAGCAAGAAAAGAAAAAGTACATGCCTTAATGGAGAACAATACACCTGGAAGTTCATCTAATCAATTACAAGCAGGATATCTTGATAAGGGTATGTCGAGGCTAGATTTACCGAAACAAAGAATTAATTCTACGGTTCCAAGCTCGATATTTATGCAAAACTTTAAGCCAGTCGATCGTGTTGCTTCACTCCCACTGAGATTAAAACAACCCAAAGATCTCTCAAAGCTAAACATTCCAAAACATCAAATTGAAACAAGAGGGTCTTTGGATGTAGATGCTATTGATGGTAATTATGATGAAACTTCTAATGATTTGTTACATTTGATAACTTACTCTTTAGACGACGAACATCGACCTCAGCAATGGACAGTGGCTCGAGAGATCGGTTACGGTTCATTTAGTAGAGTCTATCTTGCACAAAACGCAAAGGTAGCATTGAAAATAGTGGATGCTTCTTTCAGTAAAGATGGCCAAGAATCTGAAAATTTAAGGTTGCGTATACAGAATTCCCTTACAAGAGAGATTGAAATTTTGAAAACTTTGACACATCCAAATATAATTGGTTTGTTGGGTACAGATTTTATCAACCAAAAGGATGATTCTAGCCAACGAATAACCATGGCGTTAGAATATTGCGAGGGAGGTGATTTATACACTTTTATTCTTGAACATCGAAAAGAAATGAGTTGTGAGTTGATCCAATGTATTTTCTCAAATATTGTATCAGCAATTTATTATATACATAGAAATAACATTTGTCATAGAGATATCAAACTTGAAAATATTCTGCTGAAATACTCACAAATTGAATTGTTGAAGGATGGTGTCATGTTAGCATCCAACCACTTGCCTCTTGTTCTTCTTTCCGATTTTGGACTGAGCAAAAAAATAGATGATTCAAATCCAATGTTGGTTACCAGGTGTGGCTCTGAAGATTACGTTTCACCTGAATTACTTCTGGGTATGCCGTATGATGGAAAACAAAATGATTGTTGGTCTTTGGGTGTGGTTTTATATACTTTGCTTGAAGCCAGATTACCTTTTGACCCATTACCTACAGAATTGAATAAACCGTTAGGTAGAAAATCAAAACCTGCACATCGTATAGCGATGATTCTGTGGTCATGGTTTGAAATTAAGGATGATCCTGATAATGTCTATGAAGTTCCTAAACAAATCGTAAAAATGTTGCTGGCAAAACGTAACAAAAGGGCTACGATTGAAGACATAGCAAACAATAGCTGGTGCAAACCGTATATTTTGTAAAATAACTGATGACTAGATAAGTCATATTACACAGTGGTTAACTTTTCAATTTTAAATTTATATAAAAACAATTAGTAATAGAAATAAAAAGATAGAAGTAAAAGGGAGAAGTAAAAGGGATAGAAGTAAAAGGATAAAAAAATGGAGAAAAAAAAATTAATGTTGATATAATTGTCTTATAGAAAGCAGAATTAGTAATATTTGACACATGTTTTTTTTTAGTAAAGATAATGATTTAATTTTGTTAGATTTTCAATTATTGCTCATTTAAAAACCAATAACGTTCATTGAATAGCTCATAATTAGAAATTTCGAATTCAAACATTTTGATTAAATTACTAAAGATCTTTGAATGAAAATATATTGGTTCATTGATTTCACTAAATTGATAAATTTGATCAGAGACTGGTAGTTGATCTTGAACAACATGACTATTAGATCTATACGTATTCGAAGTATCATTCAAATTTTCAGAAGAGCTAGAATTTGATGAAGTTTTTGAGTCTAAATCATAATTAGCCTTGATTTTGTTGAAATCATCAAGCTTGATATTTTTCTTTTCAATTTCATATTCTAATAATGGCTTATAACTTTTTTCTAGAGGTAGAATAGCACATAACCAGATTCTAGTCTTGTAAATTTTAAAGAGTTCTTTGATCAAACCTCTGAAGTCTAACCGTTGTAAACAATAATAATAGATAATTAATTTCTTTTTATCAAATTGAAATTCAACATTCTTGATAATCAAATCTAAATTTAATGAAGCAGAATAATTAAGGCATATTCTATATGCCATAATTTCATCGTTATATTTTAGAACTAATTGATTTAATTCATGTGGTTTTGCAAATCTTAAAATCTGTTTATTTGGTAGAGTAATGAAATGCTCATCTTCATTGATAATTGATTTTGGGTTATTGTTGTTATAACTTTTAGCACTGCCATTTGACGAAGAAGAAGGGCGTGATGATTGATTCGATGCAGTAGGTGAACTATTACCGAATTCTAAACTTTTAAGATGTAGTTTCTTTTTTAAATAATTGAAAAACAAAGCAAACTTAAATTCGATAACAGGTTTCAAAACCATAACTAAATCTTTACCCCTATCACCTTCAATTATAATTAAATCTTTTGCCATCAATTGTAAGTTAGAATTTTTTGGGAATGAAATTATATCTAGCCTTCCATTTTTGTTTAAAATTAAAGAATAATTTTTATTTCCCATATGATTTGAAGATTTCAAGTCCTCGTTTTGTTTTAACAAAAATTCTAACAGTTTATCAATTCTTTGCCTGATCACATTTAGAGAATCATTTGATGGTTGACTTGAAGTAACTAATAAATGATTTAATTGGTCAACAACCTTCATTGCAATATCAAAATCACCAAAGTATATTGAGCATTGATCAAATTGCCTTTTCAAATCTGGGGATGTAATAATTGTATTAGTCAGTTTGTTTAATAATAAACCATCGTCTAATTGTACATATACTTGATCAAAATCAGAAGGAATTGCAGTTGAACGTGTACTAATTACCGGTGGTGCAGTGAAATCTACACTATTATTTCTAACAGTTGAACTTTCAAAAAATGAATTGGATGGTTTTAAGTTGTTTAAACTATTTATATTGGATAACTGTAATTGATATTGTTTTGCGGCTGCAGAATTGTTAGTTGAATGAACAAGATCGGCAGCATAACTTGGTCTTCTATTAAAAATGTTGTTTACCCCTCCTTGAAGTTCAACAGGTAAAGAAAAATTGTTATTTGGAGCAGAAAATTGGTTAGTCTGTACACCTAATAGAGATTCATTACCAGAAACTCCGCTGATCGAAGAATTTGGTGATATATGAAAATCATTATTTGCAGATTTTGAAGGTAAGCCTAACTGAGTATTAAAAAGATCACTTTCTAAACCAATATTTGAAAAATAGTTATTTGCTTTCATCTGAGACATTGGTTGTTGAGAAGACAATTGAGATTGATTACTAAATGGTTGATTATTAAAGGAAGAATAAACTTGAGAATACGCTCTTTTCTGTTGAGTTTGTGCTTGAGCTTGTGCTTGAGCCTGTGCTTGTTGAATTTGTAACTGCAAAAGATATTGTTGTTGCTGAACATTCAGTTGCGATTGTTGAGCTTGTTGTGATTGTGATTGTGATTGCTGTTGTTGTGTTTGTTGCTGCTGATGTTGTTGCTGCTGTTGTTGCTGCTGCTGTTGTTGTTGTTGTTGTTGTTGTGGTTGACACAAAAGTGATGCACTATCAAAGGCAAAACTTGACGGGTGATTATTTATAAAGTTAAAGCTACTAGCGCCAGTGTTGTTAGTATTGTTGATACTATTAATATTTATATTACCTTGGTTAAATGACATGATGGTTATTAATGGTTCCTATGTATATTCTATGCTTATAATTTTATTTTTCTCTATAATTAGCGTTTAATTTGATCTACTTGTATAATACGTTGTTCCTGCAAATATTCTATAATAATCTATAATTCGGCGTCTAGTGGAAATACCTGGAAATACCTAAAACGAAGGAAGACGGCTTTTTGTTAGTGTAGTAAAGGAAGAATGTCCAATGTGTCGATAACCTCTCAAGTCCCTAATGTCTGAAATGTAAGTTGAATAATGTATCGCAATGGCCTTAAAACGGGATATCCAACAATAAACTATTGTAATCTTGATCTGTGATGACTCTTGTGGCTGGAATATAACTTGAAAATCCTTATTATAACCGTCTATCAAGCAATTCAAAGAAGCCACCTCGATGCACACAGATTGCAAACATCGCCCAGGTGGCAAAATTAGGGGCAAATTCCAGCTTGCAAATCTCACATCGCGCTTTCACGCAGCAAGTCTAAACTCTAGCAGTTATCAGTTGACGTCACCTAGGCCGCCCTCAATTTACAATTCAACATACTGTCAAAGGCGGTGAGACGGTGGTACAGTCATACAAGAAGACAGATAATAGATTAATAATATAATGTAGATGTAAGATGAATTGAAGAGGCAAGCTGTAGAAGGAATTTTCTGCGCTGAAAAGAAAACGGTTTAATTGCAGAACTGATTTGCAGCATTCGATTTTCTCTGACTTTTGGTTTATTATAAGCCATTTAATTGCTCTGATAGCCCGACTTTAGGATTTATCACATAGATCATCAGCTGGATTATTAGAAAAGAAAAAAAAAAAAAAAGAAAGAAAGCCAAAACGAAAAGCAAAACGAAAAGCAAAACGAAAAGCAAAACGAAAAGCAAAACAAACAGCCAAAACGTAAAGCTAAAACAAAAAATCTATAATACTTATAACTTACACAATCTCTTCTGTAGTGTGTTCCCATCTCCATTGCCAGATCCCATGTGCAATTTCCCATTTAGATACAACCATTCCATAGGTGCCTTTTTTTCCTTCGTTTATATAATTACCATTAATTGTATCGACAAGGATTTTGTCTAAGTCATCAGAGAAGGTGTAATTCCTCATATCGACTTTCAAAAATCGGCATAAATTTTGTGCCTCAATATAGAGCACCAAATCATCATTGTTCTCATCTTTCACTATTATTTTGATCTGCTTTGTAAGAGATACCCCGGTTTTTGAAATATACACATAACTTTTTCTAGTTGTCATAACTCTGATGTTTTCAACTATTATAAATTGTGGAATGTATTGGTGGATTTTGTTGTTTTTCAAATTCTTAATGAAAGAATAGTTAAATCCACTGTACTTTTTACTATCGACAATATCTTCACCCAAAATACGACTATCCGTGTTGACAAAACTCATGCTATAGTCTCCTGTTGCGGATATTCCATCACTTCTATGTGAAGTTTCTATCTTTCTTTTTTTGCCAGAATGGCTTAATATACTAATGTCGTTTAAATCACATTCTCTATTATCACCTGTGTTGACATCATTCGACTGCATTATTTGGATGCCACTAATATTAATACTACCTGAGTTTTCAACCACACTTTTGTTCAGTTCCATGGATATTTCCATACTGTGTTCACGTATACTGTTTTCACGGATATTATTTTCACTGATATTGTTTTCATGAATATTGTTTTCATGGATACTATGTTCACTGAAATCATTATCACTCATATCACCTTCTAAATCAATTGCATCGAAAATGTGAGTAGATTCATATGCTTCCTTATAATTCTCCCAAATTTGTATTTTACCCCAATCCTGCAGTTTCCCCTTTAAATATTTAAGATCAACTAGTGAAAATGAATCACAACATTGTAACTCTGTTCGGTTGCTAAATCCCTTTGTCCTAGTTCTAAATATGGACCAGATTCCAAAATTATCCAATCTCAAATTCCAATATCGATTGCTATCAAATTCATACTTGCCTTCTCGTAATTCCAAATATCTCGGCTGTCCATTATAAAACTCAAAATATCTAACATACTCTTCTAAATCTACATGTTTGACAGCTTGGTTGAATGATTTAAAACAACTTGGAAACACGCTTATCTCATAAATTTTATGATTCACTTTCTCGTCATTGAATTCTTGTCCTTCAAAAAAGCATTCTGATTGTGAATATGCTGGTTGCTGAAAATCCGTTAAATGAAAGATGTACGGTCTGGTTGATAACTTTTTTGCATCATCTACGTATCTACGTGAAATACCTATGAGCAGTCCAATGCAATGTATATATTGCCGACTTTTACCTTCCTCAAAAGTAGGAAATTCATCAGCAGTTAATATATATGATGTTTTAAAACCACTATTAACTTGGCTGATTCTTTCTGAAAACATAGATGTCTCAGTTATAATCTGTATTTAACAAGAAAGATAATTGTGGAGTCAAAAAATAATAATTTAAAGCTTCTCTATGCAATTATGGTGAAAATCATGTTACGCGTTATTGTCTTTAATAAATATAAGCTTGATCATTTTTCAAAGAACAGATGTTATTTTTTTGACCAAAGTAAAAGTGATATTTTAAAAAATTAATAATCTATATTAACAGAAAGATGCCAGTTGATGACTCAATCCATCATTGAATCTCAAACATGTGTATATAAAGTGTGTGAATTATACAAAGTGATGGGAAAAAAAGTAAGAAAAAAAAGTATAAAAATGAGCGTTATTATATTCGTTGATTAAAATTAGATCAATTCAACGAGTTGAGCGTTGAATGTTTAGTAAATGGAAGAAATAGAGTGATAGGAAAGACTAAGAAAAATTCAAATTTGGAAATTTAAATTTTGGCCAATTATAATTCTAATTTCTTTGGTTGTTCCCATGGGTTTTCTTGGTTGGTGAAGTGACCGTAGGAAGCGGTTTTGAAGTAAATTGGTCTTGCTAAGTCTAATTCTCTGACTAAACAACCTGGTCTTAAATCAAAGTTCTTTCTGACAATTGCGACTAATTCAGCAGATGATTTGTCGGAAGTTCCGTAAGAATCAATGTAAATAGATAATGGTTCAGCAACACCTATTGCGTAAGAGAATTGGACTAAACATCTCTTACATAAACCAGCAGTGACTAAAGATTTTGCAACCCATCTTGCAGCATATGCAGCGGATCTGTCAACCTTAGAGAAATCCTTACCGGAGAAAGCACCACCACCGTGAGCACCCCAACCACCGTAAGTATCAACAATAATCTTTCTACCAGTTAAACCAGCATCACCTTGAGGACCACCAATAACGAATCTACCGGATGGTTGAATGTGGTAAATGGTCTTTTCATCTAATAAGTGTTCTGGGATAACCTTCTTAATAATGTGATCCTTAATTTCTGCTCTAAGATCTTCAGTTGAAATGGAATCAGCATGTTGAGCAGAGATAACAACGGTATCAACTCTTAATGGAATGACAGCACCGTTATCTTGCTTATATTCAATAGTGACTTGAGTTTTAGTATCTGGTCTTAACCAGCCTAAAGTACCATTTCTTCTTGCATCAGCCATAGCAGCATTTAATTTGTGTGCTAATAAGATAGTTAATGGTAACTTTTCATCGGTTTCGTCGGAAGCATAACCAAACATAATACCTTGATCACCAGCACCTAAATCTTCTAATGCCTTTTCGTAATGTAAACCTTGTGCAATATCTGGAGATTGTTGTTCGATTGCAACTAAAACATTACAGGTCTTGTAATCGAAACCCTTTTCGGAAGCATCGTAACCAATGTGCTTGATAGTATCTCTGACAACTTTTTGGAAATCAATGTTAGCCTTGGTGGTGATTTCACCGAAAACCATAATCATACCGGTCTTTGCTGCGGTTTCACATGCAACCTTGGATAATGGATCGACAGCTAAACATGCATCTAAGATAGCATCTGAGACTTGATCACAAATCTTATCTGGGTGACCTTCACCGACAGATTCAGAACTAGAATATCACAATGGTTATATATATTGTTAGTATTTCATACAATAAAAGAATGGATCCACACTTTTTTTCTGTTTTTTTGTTTTTTTTTGGTTTTTTTTCACAAATATTAAAATCAAATTGCAGTTCAATGTGTGGTTCAAAATGAGAACGTCAAAATACATACGTAAAAAAAAAATTTTCAGCAGACATTGTTAATTTTATTGTGTTTATATTAAACAGAAATAACGCTTGATCTAAAAGAAATTTGTAAAAATGATAAATCTCGTTTGAAAAGAAAATGCGTTTCTTTTAAATATCAAAGCAGCGTTGAAATTTTTCACACCTATTTTTTTTTCACATGGCAGATTTCCATTTTTTACTTTTTACCTTTTATGGACGCGCATGTGCAATTTTTGCGTCTCGTATATATCGTATCTCTCGTACACCTCGTATACCTCGTACCACCGCAAGCGAGAGCTAGCCGCGGTCGTGGGGCTAATTTTGGCGGCAACCGCCTCAAAGATCCCAGAACAGAGAAACAAAGAACTTGGAGGCTCAGAGTTCTGCAGTTCTGCAGTTCTGGAGACACTCTGTAGTAGGGTTTAGTTTAGACTTTGACTTTTAATATGTGTATCGAGAAGTTTTTACAAGGAATGATTTCTGATTATCTGTCTTTTCTTTTTGTACGTTCCTTTAAACGTGCTGGCTCAGCCAAGTGCACATGCGTTTAACTCTGTAACACCATCTTGTTTTGACTTCTCCACTGCCTCTTCACGGCGGTACGAGGGTCTTGGCTAAGACTGTGGCGCAAAAGTACAGCCAAAATGCGCGTGTTCACGTGACTGGGGTTAATATATAAAAAGTGGATTAAAAAAACAGGAACAAAAAGAGGGAAATGCAAAGAGATGTGGTAGCAATCAGATCTTTGGCTTTTTCCAGAAGTATTGCTTGTGGGTCTTTCTACAGTTTCTTAGGTGAGAAGATGAACCTTTCAAGTCTTCAACCAACATGACTCTTTGTTTATCGGAGTCTTTCTCCGGAACGTAATAGTATTCTTCGTCCAGGTGTTTACCTGCCGCATCTTTACCTTGTCTGAAGATAACACCAATACAATCTATGTGGTGTATCAAAATACAACGCAGTTGAAGGTTGCTGAGAGTGTGTTTCTTGATAGAATTCAACTCAAGTAGTGAACTGAAAGGTGTTTGTAAAATCCTTGAATAGGCAATATGGTTGGTGATCAAATTGGAAATATCGTCCAATTCTGGAACTGTCGATAACACAGAATCGATTTCTTCTCTAGGCATGCTCTTCAAAACCTCTTCCTCGGTTTTGACCACTTTCTTTGGTCTGCCCTTCTTCTTTTGTTCATCGGAATTGTCTAGTCCTGGTGATGAACTGCGTTCTCTTGGTTTCTTGATTTCGTTGGATTCTTTAAGGGCATCGTGCTTTTCTTTGACCACGTCTGAACTTGGATTGAAAGATTCGGCAATCTTCAAGTGATCAACAGGTTCCATAGGCTCGACAGTTTTAACAACATTTGGTGTTTCAATAGCTGGGATTGGAGTTTGTTCCACCTTTGCTTTTTCATGGATAGCCTTAGAAGTTTTTTCTGTCTCTCTCAATATAGCATGATTTGAAGGCAGTAATTTGTTATTCACAGTGTTTGTTAAATCACTTAGAATTTTTTTCTCGGTGACTATAGTCTTGTGTGGAGATTCCATTTCATGTTCACTTGTAGATCCAACTGCAACTTCAACTGTAGCTTCTACTGTAGCTTCTACTGTAGTTTCAACTGTAGCTTCTGCTGTAGTTTCAACCATGCGTTCCTTTTTAATTGCATTTTGTTCAACGCTATTTTTCATTGAAGTTTTGGTGAAGGTCAAAGATGGACTAGCAACTGCAGATGGACTTGGACTTGGACTTGGACTTGGGCGTTTATAAATAATGGTATTTGATAGATTTTTTCTTTCAATTGGTCTTGCGTCAACAGTTAGAGATTTGGATTTCTTTTCAATTTCACTTAATGTTGGATGGGTGGAAAATTGAAGTTTCTTTTGTATCACAAGTTGAGATAATTCAGAAGTAGACAATCTTTTAGATGTTGATGAATTGTTTGGCACTGAAGATGGGTTTTTTGTTCTTCCTTGATCTAAATTAATAATATTGGATTTATAAACTAATAGGGCTAAATCTCCTCTAAAATCAAGTACTGTACCTTCAATCATTGGCATTTTAATAGTTTCATTTTTTAACATATAAAAATTGGTAAATGAAGTTTGCTTACTCAAGATTCTTGAACTTTTTGAATCTTCATCATCAGTTTCATTTGAATCAGTAACAGAAATAAGATAGTTTTTGTCTTCTAAATGTTTTACAGACAATGGTTTTGGAATTGTAATGTTTATACCATTGAAACCTAAACATTTAAGTACAATTAAATCTGTTGATTTTTCAAACTGAATTTCAGCATGAACTCTAGAAATCAATTTGTTACTAGAGTTCAGCTTAAAACTGCAGGAATTACTGGATCTTCCAATTTTGAAAGCATCACCATTGAGTGGAACATTAATAACATTTTGGAAATTTTTTGGACTCAATGGTTGAGTAACATCAACAGATGGGGAATTCAACTTCATTTTTTTTGGGTGACGTTCAACGAATGAAGAATCAATATCATCCGAGCTAAGAGATGTCGTTTCCAATGAAAATGGTTTTGTGATCGAGTGATCGATAGATTGGTCTCCAACTTCACTACCACCTGTAACGTCACCTAATGACGATGACGGATCTGGTGTAAGATATGCATCGTCTTTATCCTTTTGAGTAGCTTCTGTAAGAAAGGAATTTTTTAAACTTGGTTTAAAGTTAACTCTTTTTTGTGAAATGGTAATGAAATTGTCATCCAATTCATTATCATCATTTAATAATGGAGAAGAAGGTGGGAATTGATGATTGATATTCATTCCTTAGCTTCTATAAATACCCTATTTTGAATAACTAAATAAAACAATTATCTACTGGGACTTTAAAGTTTTGTTACAAAAAAACAATTAATAAACAGTTAAAAACTCAATCAAAAAAACAGTGATAGACATATGAAAAACGCCAAAAACACCATATAAAAGCGTAAACTTTTAGGTACTCCACAGACAATGCTGATATGAAAAATAAACAAACGCGTTACGCGTCATAAAAGCAACTTAAAAAATGTTTAAGACGTGTCGAGGGTTTGTTGAAAATTGAATTTCACAGGTCACGTGCGTGGCAAAAGGGTAAAGTGTTAATTTTTAGATTTCTAAATTGGGAACATTTTCTTAATCGCAGTCACGCACCTTGAATTTTCAAGGTAGGCCACACCCGCGCACCGCCCCAAACTGTCCTCTCCGCGAGAGTCGCTGGGGTTGGCAGATTCCCACAGTGAGACCTGTCTTTATTGAATATGATGAAAAATATTAGGTAGTATATCGATTTTAGGATTTCTCATATCTCACAAGTAACTAAACACAGACAACATGGGTAGTATGTACACTTTACTTCTACATTCAACCATATTAAAATAGTTTATTGAATATACGTTCATTGGGTCAGAAATGGTTAATTCATGTTAGTTGAAATTTTAGTGAAAAAAATTATTTGATCAGAATAAAGTGAAATATATCATTAAAAATAGATTAAATGTGGAAACGTTTTATAGATCATAATGTTACTTTTAATTAGTTATTCTAGATGATGATTTTATTTTGTTTGATAGTTTTGACACAGAAGATTTTAATCAAACATTAAAAATATGAAAATGAAGAATTTTCAAGCAGTTGATAGTTTTTTTGGTCACTGAACAATATTCATGAATTATGTTATTCACAGGATAAATTTTTTAAGTACAACAAAACAGCTACTAACGTTAATTTTTAATTTTTTTTTATTATAGAGGGTACTCCATCTTTAGGTAAGAAACACGTCAAATCCCACACTTTATGTAAGAGATGTGGTGAAAGATCATTCCACAACCAAAAGAAGACTTGTGCTTCTTGTGGTTACCCAGCAGCAAAGATGAGAAAGTACAACTGGGCTGCTAAGGCAAAGAGAAGAAGAACTACCGGTACCGGTAGAATGACCTACTTAAAATATGTTTCTAGAAAATTTAAGAACGGTTTCCAATCTGAAAACTAAATTCGATAAATTTTTTATATTTCCCTATTTTATAAAATTTAATCAATCTTCTTAGTACACTATAAATTTAAAATATTTTTTAAAAATAAATACGAAAATTATAACATTTCAAACTCATGATATTCTTGTTGAAATTCATCATCTAAATAATTAATACTTTTGAAAATTCTCTCCGATTCGTCTTCAGTGACTAGTTTTGAAAAAATATCTCTTGCAATTGAAATTATCTCATCGGGATAATTGAATTCAATTCCATTATATAAATCGATTTCAATTTGGGTTCTATCCTCAATCAATTTATTTTGTTCTTCAATGGATAATTTACTAATTGATAATATTGAATCCCATAATCCAAAAGTATCCAATTCCTTTTTTTCTTGAGCTCCATTAAACACAGTTTTATTGTATTTTAAATCTTTCCTTAATTTAGTAATAAACTCCATTGATAAATTTTTCATATTATTTGAGGTGATTTTGATTAAATTGACTATTAATTCTCTATATGACAACTTAGGTATATTATTTGCTTTGATTATTGGTTCCCCTTCAAGTAAATGATGCAGCAATTTAATGGATTTACAAATTAATTCAACTTTAAGCCCATTAGTTTCTAACCTAGGGGATCGATAAATCATCTCTTGCTCTTCTCCGATATATTCAATTAAAACACAAAGGAGTTTGATGTGAATATTTAAAGGTAATGATAACATGATTAATGATGAATAAAATAGTTCAAATAAACTCAATATTTTCAGTTTTGTCTTCAAAATATATTCACCTTGCTTTATAAAGCAATCGGGCCTATCCTTTAGTGTCTTTTCGTAAATATCAAAAGAATTAGTTCTCGCAAATGATGATAGTTCCCCCTTTGGTATTGACACTAATTCTAATAATTTAATATGGTGATTGCTACCAATCAAATTATTTAATCCATAAACATTGAAATAAATTTGTGATGGTGAAAAAGTGGTTAAAAACTGCATTACCTGTTCTAATAATTTACAGCTTTTTTCCGGTAATTCTTTTGTTTTAGACAATGAATTAATTCTAATATTTTCAAATCCAAATCTATCTTCATCAATAATTGAGTTGATTAAAATTTCAACTGTGTTATGAACAAAATGAACTGGTGTTTTCCTTGATAGGAAACTATTAGTCACCAAGTTCTCAGGTATATTTTTCCAAAAAATGGATCCACATGGCGACCCTGGTTTTGTGAATATATGTAGAGATGCAATTTTACTTAATGTTGATAGTACATCACTCAAAAATATAGCTGTAAAAACATCTAAAATTTTAATATGAATTGGTCTTTCAAAAAAACTAAAGTCCATTATACTATTATTTTGAATTGTTCGAAAATTTGATTGTGGTAAGCTTAAATATGCAACTTCTTCTTTTAAAATATCAGGAAATTTTGATAGTAATAAACATATTTTTTTAGTAACTTCACCTATCAATGTAGCATTAATTGCTAAATGTTTATAATTCAATGAAAAATTTATTAAAGAAATCAAATATGGAACGGGTAATAATTGAAGGTTCTTCATAATTGAAATATCTATATATTCTAATAATATTCTTATGAATTTCGATAATAAATTATCAATTCTATCTCTGTCTTGGAAATTTATTAAATATTTTAAAATTGAAGACTTGAAACTACTTTCATTTTCAAATATTTGAAAATCATCTTTAAAAAAGTCAAATGATGATGTAATATGTTCAAGAAATTGCAATACTGGGCCAGACATGCCGGGTATTATATAATTTGTTAACGCTTCAATAAATAGTGTTTTCTCATTTTGAAAAAATATGGCTTGATTAATCACTATTATTTTGGTATTACCATTTGGTAGTTCTTCTTCTATATTATTCAATAGAACTTCGTCTGAATCTTCTATACTCAATTCAGACTTAGAAAAATTGGTGTTTGAATTATTATATGAAGTATTTTGAGTTGAGCTAACAATATGATTGGAATTTTCAGCATCAGTTATTTCGATATGCCGTAACTTCCGTTTTTTATTATAAATTTGATTTAAATTTTTATTTTCTGAAACTAAAAATTCATTCTCTGATCGAAATTTCAATAAATTTTCATTCAATGAATGAATTGATTTTTCCTTATCATTCAACAATTTTAAGTATTCCTGTTTTAAAGATTCTTGTTTCTTCAATTGCTCTTGTTTTAGCTTTTCCAATTGACCTTTCAATATCGCATTCTCCCCCATTATTTCATATACTCTATCATTTATACCGGTTTCTTGGGTATTTATATTCGTACTTTGGAGGGTCTTTGTAACATTTTTTGACGTGTTCGAGACATTCTGATCTAACTGTGTGTATTGCGTCTTCAAACGTTGGGTCTGTTCTACCTGTTTAATAACATCATCAAATTGATCTTCATCAAATGAATCGTCAAATGAATCTTCTTCTGATGACATTATCTTCTTGTTTAAAGAAGAACTATATTGATGATCTAGCCATCAAGTGGTAATCGTAATTATATATATTACCCGATTCTGCAATATAATATAATTTCGCACCGGTTCTAATGCCAAATATTCATGGGAAAAAAAAAGGCACCCCGTTGCTAAAAAAATTTTCAAAATTTTTTGATTTCAGTTTTACACTTCAAGTTTTTCAAACTGTACAAACACGACACAATAAAAGTATGGTGAGTGATTCTAAAGAAAGAGATTCCATCAATCAAGCAAAGAAATTAGGAGTAAAAAGAGAAGTTCCAAAAGCTTCATTAGTTCCTGTACAGCCGAAACCTTTAAATTCCAAAGATAAAAACACCAAAAGGCTTATAGTTGTTCTTACACAAGCATGTTTAGAAACACAGAAAGTTAGTTCAAGTGGTGGACCATCACATGATAAATACGTCTTGCTAAATTGTGATGATCATCAAGGTCTTTTAAGAAAGATGGGACGTGATATTTCCGAAGCCAGACCCGATATTACGCATCAATGTCTTTTAACACTTTTAGATTCTCCAATAAATAAAGCTGGTAAATTACAAGTCTATATTCAAACTGCTAAAAATGTTTTAATTGAAGTCAACCCATCTGTCCGTATTCCTAGAACTTTCAAAAGATTTTCTGGTCTAATGGTTCAACTTCTCCATCAACTATCCATCAGAAGTGTTGATTCCGAAGAAAAGTTATTGAAAGTCATCAAAAACCCAATCACCGACCATTTGCCAACAAAATGTCGTAAAATAACACTTTCCTTTGATGCCGATGTTGTTAGACCTCAACAGTATATTGATACCTTGGCCGATGATGAAAGTTTATGTGTTTTCGTTGGTGCCATGGCCAGAGGTAAGGATAATTTTGCCGATGAATTAATTGATGAAAAAATCGGTTTATCTGAATATCCATTATCTGCGTCCGTTGCTTGTAGTAAAATGTGTCATGGTGCAGAAGATGCATGGAACATTCTTTAATATATACAACTGCTCCATATATAGAAGTAATCTAAGTGTACAATTTAATAGCTATTTATTATAAAGGATTTAGTCTTGCCAGCTCCTGGACCGGAATCCCTCTTCCCAAATAGGCAACTTGGGCCGAAATCCTCGCATGAATCCAAAAATCCCATGACGTAGCCGTCCGGCTTCCACGACATATCTTTTGTTGTATATTGCCCATTTGTTTATCAGGCATTTTAACCAAAACCATCGCTTGCCCTTTAAAAGGAAGCATAAAAGTTAAAGGATTTGGTTGTTTGGGATGTTCTAGATATGTTTTTATGTAAGGAATTGCCAGATTTCTCTGTTTTTATTTTTTTATACAATCAAAAGAGTATAGTTTTTGAAATCAGTGTAAATATTTGCTACGTAGTAAAAAGTAAACCAACAAAAATACCAACATTAATTATATAATATGCCAGTTTTTGAGTCTCCTGCTATCTACATCCAGAGTGCACTCACGACGCTTTCTACATACTTGATTCAACATGCCTACCTTAAACCTGTAATCGACCTACATTGCACCGATGCCAATTTTGTACCTTTAACACCAACCATGGCAGTTCATATAAGGAGAGATAATAATGAAAGACAGACTAAGATTAATGTGTTCGACAATAAAGGTGACAAAATATATACCATTGAAAGGCATTCTGCCACAACCCCAACCTGGTCGATGTTCACCTATCCGCATAGGCATGAAATTTCAACTATTAGAGCTGGCTTTTTTTTGAAATCGTTTGACCTGCACAACAAAACAGGAATTCAGCACCGGGTTTTGGGGGCTGAAAATGGTTTGTCAGGAAGATTGAAAACGTTTTATTTGAACGATGGCCATAAATACGTGTGGACAAGGGGCTCCAAGTTTTTAGAAAAGATCACAAATCCCGGTGGTAACGAGGAAGAAACAAGGGAGCGTATTGCCAGAGTCCGATTGATGAGACAACGTAAGTTTGACTATGAACTTGTTTTGGATGAAAACAAATGCGATTTGGAAATTGCGATTGCTACCGGTTTTCTTTGTATGATGACGTTTTGGGGTATGGGCGACATCACCGAAACGGTGGGTCCAACATATATACCAGAAAGCAATTTGAAAACAAACACAAAGTTAAATGCCGCTACAAAAACAGAAGAGAAAAGCACTGACCAAGACCAAAAAAATAATCCAACAGGACCAATTGTAGTTGAAAAAGTCATTGAAAGGATAATCGAAAAAGTCGTTCCAGCAGAAACTACTGGCGGAACTATTACACAACCACATATTACCTTTGAAGTCTCAGCAGATGATGAAGCAGAAGTTATTATTGAGAAGTCTTAATCTGAATCCTACATAGCTTATATACACACATAATGTATTTTATATGTTTTACACGCCAAAAGTTTGCCGGCCACATAACCACAAGTCTCCAAGCTGCTCCACATATGTGAGAAAACCAAAATCCCAATAATAGTTTCACTGGTTTGTGTAAACATTGACATGATGTTTGAACTGCAGAGGTTGTCATGAATATGAGCTTGGTGCATGTATAAAAAGTTAATTGTCTTTTCTTCTTGCAAACACCTGGTTACACCTGGTTACACCTGGTTACACCCATGCGGTACTTCAGACACACAAACAAAGCTTACACATTATTATAAACCTAAATAATAATACGGACAAACAAACAAGATTCCGGTTTCTACTGAATCGGTGCTTCTCGGTCACAGTTCTCGATGGTTCTGTACCTGTGCTACAATCTAAAATATGATTTCTTCATTAATAAAGAAACTTTTCCTCTACAAAATCTCCCATGGTCTTTTGATCATATGATACACCAAACACACCACTTAATGCTGCGCCACCCATAGAAAAAACTGCTGAAAAATGAAACAACGGTAAAAAAACACCAAGCCGTCCAACGTTATAGCAGAGACTTATTAAGGTGTAAAATCTTAATAAGCGCATTTGGAAATTTCTAATCGCACCTCAGGCGATTTGTCAGACTCTCTTAGTCAGCCGCATGAACAAGATGAATATATAAAGACGTGGTACCCTTGCACATATTGATCAATGCTATTAACCTTGTTTAATAGAACATCCAGTAAATGTACTTCAATCTTTCAACTATATTAATAGCTTTTCTGGTTGCGTTTATGTCCTATTTTTACAAACTCTATAATAACATCGGAAAACCAACAATCAACAAAGCAGTCAACCAATTCAAGAACATCACAATGTCCGAATTTGAACATTTCACCTTTAAGAAATCCGAAAAACCATTGCCAATTTTCTTCCTCTCACATGGTGGCCCAACCTTTTCAGATAAACACGATAAATACGGTAGTGATTTAGGTGCTTGGAATATGACCAACAAAATTGGTAACTACATCAAGAAGACAGTCAAACCAGATTTCATCATTGTTGTATCTGCGCATTGGCAAACCGGTGCGCCAGATGAAATTGAAGTTTCATTACCTGGTAAAGGTGAAGCTTGGTATACTCAAAACTGTGTTTCGAACAAAATAAGACCAGATGAAAATGCATTAGTTTATGATTTCTATGGTTTTCCACAAAAATTCTATGATTCACAATTTCACACTGTTCCAAACAAATTTATTGCAGATGATATCGTTAAAACCTTAAAAGAGTCAGATTGGTTTCAAGCTAAAACTCAAGAAAGAGGTATCGACCATGGTGCGTTTGTTCCATTGAAAGTTGCACTAGGTAACGTGGATATTCAAGATTCTGGAAAATTAGATATTGATATCCCAGTTATTCAAGTTTCACTTGCTGGTACCCCAGACTTTGAAATACATTGGAGATTAGGTGAAGCATTATCAAGATACAGAGATTTAAACGGTGCAATTGTTTTTTCAGGTATGTCCGTTCATAACTTAAGAGATCTTGGTAGAGCAATGGCTCAAAATAATAAACCTTTGAGCTATGTTAAACCCTTCAATACTATTTTAACTAAAATTTTAACAAATCCAGACCGTGAAGAAGTTTTAGCACAATTGAAACAGCTCCCAAGAAATCCCGAATGGAGCAAACTTTACAAATCATCCCATCCAACCAATGAACATTTATTACCTGCAGTTGTTGCTGCTGGTGCTTCAAGAGGTGACGAATGTAAACTTCTCTATGAGTCTGCATCGGGATCCCTAGGTTGGAACATTTACAGATGGGGCTCTGTTGAAGACTCATCACTTTAAAAAGCTTTATTTCAATCTACATGATTTATTTTAACGTATATACCTACCCAATTTTATGTAACTAACTAACTCCATTAATTTTGTCTTTACATTTAAAATATTATTTCTTTAAAGCCTCGTAGCATTTTCTTTTTTTGAGGCGATATTTTTCACCATTCTTCTACACATGAAACATGCTAAAAACATGGATGTTTCAGGCAAGTTTTCAATGACCGATATGAATCCGATTGATGTTATATACCAACAAAACCATTGCTTATTTATTTAGCCCACTAAATGGTTAATGATGTATAAATGAATAACCCCTTTTAGTTGTTAGCATTACCGGATATATATTTATCAGCTACAAGTTAAATCAAAGCATAAATGTCTATAATATTTACACACCCCGATACTATAAATAGCAGAAATTATAGGAGACCATACCTTAATTTGAAAGAAAAAATTTCACAGATATCAGTCAATCCATATACTGTTATTTTACTACTTTTCATAATCAAGCTTCTCTTTTTCTTAAATTCGTTAATCAATTCATTGGAGCAAGCAAAATCAAACTCACAACTTCTTTATAGTTTAATAGGAAAATATGCCAGTAATGCAGTATCAATTCCTCATTATATGACAAAAGCTTCAAATTTGATTCTTTCTAAAGGAATGGAATCTGCTAATAAAGGATTTTTGAAATCATTAATATTGATGATGACAGCATCTGAAAATTTACTTTATTTCATTATTGAATTATCAGTCGGCACATATGCTTGCTTATTGACAGCTGCTATTGATGATACTGCAATTGCAGCATTGAATGCAACTGAAATTATAATTTCAGTTGCAAATGAAACCCTGATATCATTTGCACATGATTTAAATGATGGATTGGAAGATTTATCAAATGCCATTAATGAAGTAGTAGATACAGCAGAGGATACAGGAGATGCATTAAAGCATCTTTTTGGTATTTCTACAACAAATAAGTCAAATTCTGAAATTACTCAAAGATTAAACCATGTTAATTTAACAATTTCAAATATGAAAAAATGGCAGATTTCAGATAGCATTAATGAAAAAATTGAGAAACTAAAAGATGAAGTTCCAGATTTTACCGATGTTCAATATTACACCAAGAAAGTTATAGAGGCTCCTTTTAAAGAATTAAAACGCCAAGCCAGTTCAAATTTGAATAAAACCTTTGATGCCGATGCCATGTACGTTCCTGATAAGGTAACACTTGATTTTTCAAATGGTACAAATGAAATCGAAAAAGTTTATACAAATTTAATTTCAGTTGCTAAAACTTCAACTCACATTATAATAGGTATAATTGGATTTGCGATATTATGTTTATTAATATATGCAATTTATATTGAAGTAAGAGACTGGAGACGTGTTATTGATGCATCTCAACATTTAAATTTTGCAAATGAATCTTTTATAAGTTCTGCAGTTAAAAAGAAATACAATATTGAAATAATTAAAACCATGCAATGGAGAAAGGCAGATTTTATTAGCTATATCATTTCTGAAAAACTATTTCG
The DNA here is from genome assembly GCA_030563725.1 of Pichia awuae. NCBI lineage: Eukaryota > Fungi > Ascomycota > Pichiomycetes > Pichiales > Pichiaceae > Pichia > Pichia awuae. Next base: position 250,581 of record JAJMJV010000002.1, read on the forward strand.
CATAAGAGACCCAATCATTATTAATAATATAAGATGGATAATAAATTATACTGCATCTCCTTATCTTTTACCATTCTTCTTTCTTGGCTTATTGGGTATTCTTTCAGTTATTTGTCAGCTCACTATTTTGAACTTTCTTGCTAGAGTTGATGTAACCTCGATGGGCACAAATATTTTTCATAATACCAAAACAGAAATATATTCAAATTTTAATGCTTCTTTGAGTCAGTGGACAAATGAAACAAATATCTATATAGAAAATTATCAAGATGAAATTAACAATAATTTATTTGCTTGGATAGATACCGCAGCTACAACAATAAATAATACTGTTACTGAATTTGATGAAAAGATGAATTCTGCGATTGATACAATCTTTCAAGACACTCCTTTATATAAACCGATTGAACAGATAGTCGGTTGTGTAATTGAATCAAAGATTAAAAAGATTGAGAAAGCAATGACATGGCTTTCTGATAATGCAAAATTAGAAATCCCAGAATTAGATCCAAAAGATATTCTTGCATACGCAGCTACAATACAGGTAAGTGATGTATCAACATCTTTTGATACTGATGTTGAAGAGTTCAAAGAAAAAACAAAAGATATTTTTCATGACTGTATTCATTTTTATAAAAATCAATGCATAATTTTGCTCTACATATCATTAGGTATTTTAGGAATATGGTTTACATTTTTCTTGTTAGGTTTAATACTTTTGCTAATCAGAGAAAATAAGATTAAAAATAAACAACTAGTTGAAAGTGTTTTAGATACGTCAGAATATTTAGATTCAACATCAGCAGAATCTTTAGACCCAGTTTCATTAAAAAGGTTTTTGTTCAGAAATAATTCAGATAACTTTTTACAAAGGGTATTACGAATTATAAAAAACGTAAAAGATAAATATCTTAAAAGAGAAAATGGTTATATTCCAACTCCAACGCAACCAAATTCACAGATACACCCTTTTGCAAATGAAAAGTATAATATTTTTACAGAATCAAAACATTCAAAAGATATTCCTAAATACGAGTGCAAAAAATCATTGAGCTTAAATGAAATTAATGGTTTCAATGATTCCACATTGGTCAATACGGAAGGATCGGTCTCTAAAAATAAAAAAACAATGCAAAACAATGAAACCAACAGTAGAGAAGCTACATGGGGCATAGGAACTCATTCAATGCTTGGTGAAAATTTCACGTCTCTTGAAAAAGCTACATGTTGGACACCTTAACATTTAAAAAATATCTAGTTGAAATTAATTGTATAAATAAGAAAATATTTTGTATAGTATACACATAAAAAAAAGTTAATAGCTTTTTTTGTCAAGTCAATCATTCATTATCATCTAAAGAAGTTCTGCGTTTTTATTTCTTTTCTTTCTTTTCTTTCCTGTTCTTTTTTTCTTTTTTAGAATCAGCATCGTCATCGTCATCATCTTCACTCTTTCTTTTTTTTGATTTGCGTAATAAAGGATTTTCTCTTGAATCTTCTTCCGGAGCAACATAATCCTTTGCCCTTTCAGCCTGTTTAACTTCTTTCATTTCCTCTTGTTTTTCCTTCTTTTCTTGCAATTCTTTTACCTTCTTTTCCTTTTTGCTCAAGAAATATTCACCAGATTCAATTTGGAGATCAACCTTACGAGGTAATTGTTGAGGTGGGAATGGAGTGTAAACCTTTTCTTTCTTACCCTTAGCTTCTGCATCTTTAGTTTGCTTAGGTTTCTTACGTGCAACAGTTTTCTTTTTAAATTGTGGTAAAAATCTGTCCCAACTTTCTTCAGCTAATTCTGGTCTCTTTGCTAATTCCTTTTTGATCATCAATTCTTTGATATGATAAATTGGATGAATATTTTTCATACAATCTTCAATAACTCTTCTCAATGTCTTTAAACCTTGATGAGGTCCCATCACAGCAACAGTGTTTCCTTGGACCAAAATATAACAATCAGTTAATAATTCTAAAGCTTTAAGAGTATTACCACTTGGGCCAATTAATCTTTGTCTTCTTTTGATGAATCTTTCCTTATTAGCAACTAAACCATCAATTTTTATAACTTCACATACTATATCATCTTGTAAGATCTTAACTGCTTGTGGGAATGGAACTGATCTGGCTAGTAATTTGATTAAATCTCTTGCATTTAAAATTTGAACAGGGTCAAAAGTTTTTCTAGTTGTTTTAACTGTCATTGAACCTTCCACAAGATCTAATGTACAATCAATATGATGTTTTTGAAGTGCTTTTGTTACATCTGCCCATACAGTTTTAAGATATTCTTCTCTATATTTTGGGAAAAGTGTCATGAAAGATGATTCTTCAAGAAATGCTGATCCACTAGCATTATCTTCTGGCTTAAACTCATCAATTTTCCATTTATCAATATCAGGTGTATCCCAAGGCTTTTCTTTTTTATGTGTGGAAACCATACTTCTTTATAATCCCGTTGTTACTTTGGAATCTGATAAGAACTCTTCCACCAGCAGAAAGAAATATTTTTATTTCTGAAAATTTTTTCTACATGAAATTTCACTTTTTTTTTCAATCGCTCTTTGTAAATGTGATAAAATTTTCACAGATTAGATGCCAGATTTCTAGTCATTTCGACCACCAAAAATGATGAAGAAAGCCAAAGCAACAGGAAAGAAACATTCGTTAACATCGATTCAAAAAAACACACCAAAGCCCCTTTCCAAGAAGAAGCAAAGGGCACTTACCAAAAGTGCCAAAGTCATGATTGAAAAGATGAATAATCATACTACAGATGACGACATCATGAACATAATGAAGTCTATGGAAACAAATACAGATACAAAAGCTGTCGTTGATGGCAACGAAAGTGAAGAAGCCCAGGATGCCAAAAATAAAACCGGATTACTAGGTTTAAAGATGGAAAACTTAAAAAACGACCAGGAAAAAGACAAAAAGACCCATGAAAAGCTTCAAAAGACGCAATCTGATATTGCAGAACAACTCAAGCTGATCGAAGAGTTCAACTTGTAACTCTTGACTTTTATACCTGTGTAGATATCTTTGCTAGTTAGTAATAAAATAATATTTTTGTTGTCAAAAGTTTAAAAAGCGGCTTAAGACGCACTGTGGCCCAAAAGAGAAAAAAGTAAACAAAATATCTTGAAGAAGTTTTCTTTATTTGGGTTTTACTTTGAGGAGCCTTCTTTCTAGCTGGGTCTTAGGTATACAGTAGCTAGGGACCATAAAGACATTCCAAAGAGTAGGAGTGTAACAAATGCACTCACTGAACTTGGAAGCAAAACACTCTTTGTTGCAAAACAAAAACTTGCTGCAAAAACTGGAAGATTTGAATCATAAAATTAATGTTAAAAATGTCCAACTTTATAATTTAGAAACACGATTGGAAAACCTGGATATCTTTGAACAACATATGACATCTTTAAATTTAAGATGTGAGTTTTTAGATAAACAGATCTCTAATTTGGAATCGCAATATACTCATATATCACAAGATATAAACACAAGTTTAGGTCATATTAGAAATAAATCAACAGATTTTAATACCAAAATTGAATGGAGAACAACAGAAACAACACTTGATAACTTAGGCACTGAGTTTGTTTACTTAAAAGAACAACTGACTCAGGCCAATGAACAAATTTTAATTGAGCCAATGTTTGGTGAAGAATCAATCATCTCAGAACAAACTAATAAATCTACTTCTATTTTTTCAGAAAATGAATCTTACTGTATGGAAGAAGAAGTTGATCAAAATCAATATGAAAAGGAAGATTTAGAACCAAAAGATACTCATTTACCTACCGATATAACAAGAAAGAAAAAAACATTATTGAAAATGGAAAGCTTTTTAAACTTCAAAGATGATGCTGAATCCCGAGTTAAACCATCAGATACAGCCATAAAATTGAAAGGATTTAAAATTGGTAATATTAGTGAAAATCCATTATATGATATGAAACCCACCGAACCTGTATCACCAATAAACACCAAAGTATCTGTCAAATCAACTAAGAAGAGACTTGAGTTAGTCGATTTGCCTGCTATTGACGAAGAAAATGTATTTGAATCAGATGAAGGAGATTTTGACCCACAATTTTCATTAAAAGAAAGTACAGAAGAAAATTATGATTGTAAATATGATGATGCTGAGGTTCATTTTGAAGAGGGATCCAACAATCATCATAAGCGCAATTTATCGTTACCGGAGGGTTCATCTTTCAAAGGAAAAGATAATTTTTCAGAGAAAAATGGGCTACCAATTAAACAATTTACTTCAGATGATTGCAATTTAAGATTGAAATATAACTCAAACGCATGCAATATAAATGATGATGTATCTAGTAATACAAACAAAAAGTATTCACATAATAATTTTACAACATCATCCCCGATATTGAGCTTTCATAGCATGTATCTAGATGCATCGGTAAGAGAACAATTTTATATTTCTCCATATGAGCAAAGGGTAACAACAGATAATATGCATTATTTGACCAATTCTGATTCAGAATCTGACGACAGCTATGGAAGTGAAAATGCAACACCACTGATATTACGAGAACAACCCGAGTCAACACTAAACCGAAGTAAATCGCATGAAAGTATATTTTCAATTGTTAGTAAATCGTCAAGACATTTTCCAATGAGAGAAAAAAATCTTGACTTAAAAGCACAAACAATGAAATGGCTAAAACCTAGTATTCCTTTGGTATCATTTACGGCGGAACCATATCCAATACATACAAAAGCATCGACTTCTCCCACAAAAGCACATGATAAAATAATTGACTTTTTAAATTCTGGTGTAAATAGAGACACCGAATTAACACCATCAGCACCAACAACACCAGTGAAGAACCAAACGTTTGATATACAATCAAACAATTCCTGGATACCAACCAAAATATTTTCAACCCCTGTGCCCGTTCCTATAAGTAGTTCAGAAGAAACAGCAGAGGAGCACAGATCATCATGGATTTCAAGCTTTATACCAAACTCTGCCTTTGTCATTCCTGAAGTTGGAAAACCTATGTCTAAAATAACGGCTAACCAGCAGATACCATCTAAGAAAAACTTGACATTTCCGAAAGGCACACGAGCCGAATTTGCATCCAGTTTCAACGGATCATCTTCATCACTTATAATTCAGAAAAACGGAAATAGAATCGTTAGACATGGCTATGGATCAAGTTTTAATGATAATGTTGTTAGTTCAAGAATAAGCCATGGTGCATTACGAGAAGCACTGAAATATGACATGGTTTAAAAAAATATATACATTTCTGGTTAAGTGTACACTTATTTTCTATAAATTCGTTATTTAATGTTTCCCTATAGTTTTAATTCCCTTTTGTCTACTCTTTGCAAGCATTTTGTCTAACCTATCCAAACCAGAACCTTTAACTATTTTGTTTTTAGATATTTCATTATTAAAAGAAGTTGAAGAACCCATTCCCGTAACCGCTGCCCTTGCGTTAGTGACGGATTTAGAAGTAGTTGTAACGGTGACTTCTCTAATAATATTACCAGTATTTGCACTAATTTTAACTTTCTTTTCGGAAGACCGTTTGAATGAAGAAGTAATTGAATTTGATTCGCTTAGCAAACCAAAAGATGCATGAAAATCGTTGTCAATGTTGACAATATCCTTATTCATTGAGGTAGCAGTAGATGTTTTTCTATTTAGTTTCACAGCTGTTCTCTTTTTCAATTGTTTTAAATGTTTTGAACCATCATGATCATCGTCATCAGAACTATTTGACAAAATTTCAGCTTTGAGACGTTCTGCTTCTTGATCTTGAAATGAACTGAACTTAAAATCGTCATCTTCTTGAAAGGATTTAAACGTATGTGTTTTACGTTTCTTTAACGCAGGTCTTTTCACTGTTGTTTCAACGTTATTATAATAATTTTTAACATCATTTGTATTCTCTTTTGTTTCAACATCAGCATCATCCAAATCACTTATTGAGTTGGCAAAAGAATCTTTATATACACTAATATGAGATGGTAATTTGATATTAATTTCATCATAAAATGCCTTTTTTGGATCGTTATCTGCAATTTTATAATCATTTCTAGCCATCAATTCTTGCCTTTCTTTTAATCTCCTTTTTCTAATAAACTCCATCATTCTAAGTTGTTCGTCCATTTCATCATCTTCGGAATCAGAAACACCAAAAATATCATCTTTGGCACGCCGTTTACTCAATTCATGAGTTTTGATATCTTTATAAGTTTTAGCAACCTTTTCCTTATCTTCTTCAAGTTCTTTATTCAAATGCAACTTTCTTATTTCATCCTCATTAATTTCAAGATTAGTAGCATCGTCAATCATTTTTTCATCTTCACTATTTTCTTCATCTGAAATATCTCTATCTCTACCACCCACTCCATGGAATTCGTCATCAGATTCAACTGCTTCTTTTTCCATAATTTCACCCAACCCTTTAGCTTTAAATTCTGCTTCAAGTTTTTTAGCATCGTCACGTTGTTTCTTTTTTGCAAGCTTTATCAGTTGAGCAATTCTTTTTCTATCTTCTTCTGTTTCTTCTGTTTCTTCTGCTACTTCTACTCGTTCCACACTGTCGTCTAAATTTCTTCTCCTACCTATTTGAATTTTTTCATCATCATCATCAGCATCGGTGTCTTCATCTGCATCATCATCAGCATCATAATGATCACTTGATTTCTCATAATGGTCAATTTTTTGAGTACTTTCATCCGCATCATTTAAGTTGTAAATAGATTCAGTTGACTTGATATTTTGACTTTCTACTTTTTGAGTGGAGAGATAAATAGATTCAGAATTATTATCTAGATTTTGAGTAGACGCAACTAGATCATCAGGCTGTGTTTCAAGTATTAAGTTTTGAGAATCTAATAAATGATTTAAATTCAGTTTTTGAGAATCTAGTAGAACAGACTGAGATTCGATAGTTTCTACAGTATTCAATTTAAAAGAATCTTGTAATTGAGTTGTTGATTCATTATATTGAGTTTGGGTATCATTTGCAACCACATCCTTTAATTTTCTGAACTTTTCAGCTTCTGTTAATCCATCAAAAGTTTGATTTTGGGTTGTAATTTTTTCACCCATATTACTTAGCGTAAAATTAAAATCGCCAAGTTTTCCTGATGTATCAAACAATCCCGCAGCTGATTGTTTTATTTCATCATCATTAGGTTTATAATCGTTATTTATTAGATTGTTATCAAGATCAGCCAACTCATTATCGTCATTACTTTCATTACCACTTTTGTAATCTTCAGACTGATCAGATATATTATAATCACTACTAAATTCAGGATCATCATCATCATGATTTAATTTACCAGCTCGAAGTAATTGTCTTTGCTTTTCCAGTAAATTTTTCTCCCTCTTTCTTTTATCACTTTTGTTTGAATTATTAAGTTGATCTTGTAATAACATTTTAGCCAATTCTGCATCAGTAAAAGTAGTTTTCGATTTAAATTCAGATACCGATTTTGATATATTTTTATCCTTCAACTGTTTTGAATTTAATCTCTTAATTTTATCAGAGAAAGATAATTTTTGAACTTTTGCAATTTGTGTTTTTTTCTTTTTGGAATATTTTAAACTTAAATCTAATTTTTTAGTCTTTTCAATTATTGAAATATCAGCAGTTGAATCAGAATCATCAGAGTAAGGGCCACTTTCATTATCAGAATCTGAAAATTCAACAATATTCTCTTGATTGTCAACAATATGTTTATGTTTATCTTTAGCAAAAAATTTAATTGGTTTCAGTTTTTGCTTTGCAGCAGGAGAATTTATTAAAGTTGAATTATTATTATTATGTATTAAAAAAGAATCATTTTCATTATCGCTATCATTATTTAATGACAGTTTTTGCAATAATTTATCCTTTGAATATTCATGTTCAGTAATTATTTTGATTTCTTCATTACCCTTTTTTAATCTTGAATGAATATTAAATTTATCCTTTTTTTCCATTCTTTCAAATTTACGTTCATTTATTATTTCTAATCTTGAATTAACTTTCTTTTTAGAATAATCATTTATAATTTGAGAATTATCAGCTAATGCATTTCTTTTTTCCTGCCTAATTTTAGCACTTTCAAATTTTCTTGCTAAATATCGTTGCTCTTTTGATAAATTTTTGTAATTTTCAATTCTTGAAGCAATTTCATCATCATCTATGCCATCATAAGTGTCATTAAAACTATTATTTAATGTATTGTTTGTTTCATTATTTTCATAAAATAAATTTTCATCATCATCTTCATCAACGAATAATGATTGTAGCTCTCTTATCGGAGAAGTTATAGGTGCAGAATTATCATTATTAGTATCTGATTCAAGCAGTGCTGTTTGCCGAACTGGCTTAATGATTTGATCATCATCATCATCATCATCATCGTCATCATTATCATGAAATTTAAATCTTTTACTCATTTTTTTATTTGGTTTGACGATTTCATCATCGTCATTTTCAAGATCCTGGTCAGAATTATCACGTTCCATATAGGAACTGTTTTCATTTTGTGTATCAATAATCAACTCACCAACTTGCATTTCTTTGGAATGATTTTTTTCAATTGAGATATCATTATTAATCATTTGGGTTTTCATTTCATTTTCCCTCTGTTGTTGTAATTTCATCCTATCCTTAACTTTTTGAATGGCAGATGTGAATTTACCTTCTTCTCTTACAGGTTGAAATTCATCATTCATTTCAAAATGTTTGGCATCTAATCTCGATTGATGGATGTCATAATCGTCTTCTTCTATATCATCAAGATCTTCATTGTTGGAAACTGTGGGATCTATAGATGCGTCCAAATTCAATCTGATTGTAGTTGAATTTTTTACCAAATTCACGGCATGAGAATTGTTTTCTAGTTGGGTAAAAACCTCCATTTATCAAATTCAAGATTCGTAGAGTACAGTATTACAAACTAAACACAAAAGCACTAATTTAGAAAAGTTAATGAGAAGCAGATATAGTATCTTTTAGAAAGGCTAAGTATTCTACAAAGAAGCCAATAAACGCGTCAAAACAGATATTGACGCGTCGCCAAAGAAAAGAAATGCGTACTAAAACAAACTCAAAAAGGAAAAATAGCAAAAAAGGAAAAATGGAAAAAAAAGAAAAATAGCAAAAAAAAGAAAAATGGAAAAAAACGAAAATAGAAAAAAACGAAAATCAAAAACAAAAACGAAAATCAAAAAAATCAAATACGATAAGCAAGAGGCAGAAAATGTTGTCAGATACAAGATAAGCAGAGACAAGATAAACCTAGATATGATAAATATACACACGATAAGCAGAGACAAGATAATCCGAGAAACGATAATCCGAGACACGATAGATATATCTTACATCTCATCAGATACAAAGCATCGATAATTACAAGATATGGACAATCCAAAGACGATCTAATACTGGATCAAGATAATCAACCAAAGCAGGTCTTCCCAATTCACGATAACCAGATACAACATAGATGCAAGAACAGGGAAGGGCAGATATCAGATAGACAAGTCAAGGCCTTGACAGCTGTATGATAAACAACAGATGTCAGATAAAGACAAGATAAATGCGAAGTTAAAACCCCGAGATGAAAATACTATACAAACAGGGCAAAGAAAACAGGGCAACTTGAATTGTGTATAGGAAACGGGCAAAAACAAACGGGGCAAAGATAAAAGACAATGTCGGACAAATACGTTTGTACACACGGAACAAAAATAGGGCAAAAAATAGGGCAAAAAATTGGCAAAACTGGCAAATGCGATACAAAAACGTACAAAATTCACAAGACGCACGCAGCGTTAAAACCATAAATTACGCAATCACTTTTAAACAATAGAAATTTAAAATACAAACAATGCAATGTAGATAATTAACAGACTGAAAACAATACAGATACTACAATCGGAAATCCTAAAAATATAAAATACAAAAAACGACGCCGCACTTCCGCACTAGCTTGCGCCGTTTTCACATGCAGTTCGCGCATTTTGCCCATCCCCTGTGTCTGCCGACCCCTCTTCTCCACCCCGAATTTGCCCATGGAAGACCGCGGCTACCCGCGGCTGTCGGCGGCTGCCCACGACAGCCCGAAGAAAAACAAAAGGGCAGCTGATGCATGTGATAATTGCAGACTTAGTCCCCCCCCTCTGGACTCTGGACACTTTGGCACATGCTAAAGTGTATATGAAAAAGTTTCTGCAACATATCCGTTGACACACGTTGACACTGTAGGCTTAATTCAAATAGTATATATAATATGTGTAGTAGCAGTTGCAAAAAAATCTGTAATCTATGTAGTCCTTGTATTGAATATGTGGATAGATAATAAGTCCGAGTTAGTGTAAGAGATCTTATCTCTGAGAGATTAACATTTTCCGAAATTAATCAAGTGCGGTTATGGTGGAGACCGGGAAAAATGCCCCGATGAGATTGTAGTTTTCAGATCGTGTGGGTAATTAAAACGTGTCTTATCAATTAATTAATACCAAGATTCGAAGAAATTTTCGAAATGAATTTGTATAAATACTAGAGATTCTCCCCCGTCTCCAAGAGTTGAAAATATATTTGAGTTTGGATTTGTACTACACATCATCAATCACACACACACATCACAAAAAGTCAAGGTCAATAAAAAGACAAAAACAACACTCATATATAAGAATATCACATCATGCCTTTTAGATCGTTAGGTGAAATCATATCAAAAGAAGTTACCTGGGGTAAGAAATTAAACTCTTCGGCAACATTACAAAAATTAGAAGTGACAGACAAAGACGGTAATGTTGTCACTATCGAAGAAGATAAAATTGCACCCACTGGTAAGAAGGACTACATGCCAATTTTCACCGCAGGTGCAGGATTATTCTCGGACGGTTACGTCAACAACTCTATTGGAACTGCTTCAACCTGTCTTTCTGCTATTTACGGTAAGCAATACACAGAGTCTGATGCATTGAGAAATGTTTCAGCAATTGCTTTCGCAGGTACTGTCATTGGCCAATTGACATTTGGTGTTTTCTCTGATTACATTTCAAGAAAGCAAGGTATGTTGGTATCCTCTGGTGGTTTGATCCTTTTCTCCATTTTGGCAGCAGGTGCATGGGGTGTAGGCACTGAAGCCCACACAGGAGGTAATGCCGGTGGTTTATTCGCAGCTATTACAGCATATAGATTTTTCCTTGGTTATTTCATTGGTGCAGAATACCCAACCGGTTCCACCGCATGTGCAGAAGCTTCCTCATTATTACCAGCAGGTAGAAGAAACAGATATTTTGTTTGGTTTACCAATTTTATGATTGATTTTGGTTTTGTCATTTCAGCTTTTGTCCCATTGGTTTTACTTTGGATTTGCGGTAAAGACCATTTACAGCCTGTTTGGAGAATTACTTTAGGTATTGGTGCAATTTGTCCAATTTCTTTATTTGTTTTAAGATTGTTCTTCACTGAAGGTAACCAATATCAAAAATTGAATTTTAAAAATACCAAAGTTCCTGTTTTATTATCTTTGAAATATTACTGGCCAAGATTGTTAACAGTTTCATTAATCTGGTGGATTTATGACTTTTCTGTTTACGCTTTTGGTATTTACTCTTCTCCAATTTTAAACAAAATTATTCCAGATGGTGATTTATACAAAACTTTTGGTTGGAATGTTGTTTTAAACCTTTTCTACTTACCAGGCTCTTTCCTCGGTGCAATCTCAACTGATTATATTGGCCCAAGATTAACTTTAGCAATTGGTGTTTTCCTCCAAGCAATTATTGGTTATATTATGGCAGGTCTTTATCCAACTTTAGAAAACCACATTGGTGCTTTCGTTACCGTCTATGGTATTTTCCTTACCTTAGGTGAATTCGGACCAGGTGATAATATCGGTTTATTAGCTGCTAAAAGTTGTTCAACCCCAGTCAGAGGTGTCTATTATGGTACTGCTGCTGCAGTTGGTAAAATTGGTGCTTTCGTTGGTACCTACGCTTTCCCATCTTTCCAAAACCATTACCCTGGTGTTAAAGGTTATCAAGTTCCATTCTGGCTTGCTTCTTCTTTAGCAATCTTTGCAGGTCTTCTTGCATTATTTGGTTTACCAGCTCTTGACCAAGAAGCTATGCAAAGAGAAGATTTCGAATTTTTATCTTACTTGAATGATAATGGTTTTGATATTTCTACCTTAGGTGATGGTACTTTATTAGCAGGTGATGACTCAATTTCTTCTTCCTCTAGTAAGGAAGTCATTGAAATTCAACATGACATTGAAGAACTCAAGGCTTAAATTATTTTAAACTATTTATTTTTTTTAAAACATAATGCTAGACATCTATGTTTCAGAGACACACAAAATCTTTACAAATTTATGTAACTTTAATTTTTTTATCAACTTTATTATAAATTCTTTTACGCAATAATATTATATAGTCGTCTCCATCGAATTGAATGAGTTTGAATGATAAATGATCTCTATAATAATCAAAGTGTATGATAAATAACTCATTAATTCACTTATTAATCCATTTACTGTCCCCACTATACATGCTGTGTATACTTGATATATGAAACGTACCCATTCTGGGTTATCGTACAAATCCTCGGAACCAAAATCTGTTCGCTCGCAGAAAAAAGTGGTGCTGGTGCTGGTGCTGCTAAAAGAGCCACCACTAAAACTTAAAGTGTACCAGTCAATTAAATTGTTAAATAGTCTCCCAAACTAACTGAATTATGGACCAAGCGTTTGCAATTAATCCTTATTCCAATTCAGGAGGAAAATCAGTTACAGGAAATGATCTGAAAAACCCACCACTTAGTATTTCATCATCATCTTCATCAACGAAATCAGTAATTAATTCAACAATGTATAATAATCATGAACAACTTCAATCATCTGTGATGCAACCGACACCATCATCAGCATCTCAAGTTTCATCATCAAATATATCATCATCATATAGAACAAATCCAGCATTCTTTTCTTCTGTGCCTCCTTCTGCGCAAAGGTCAACCCCCCCACCTGTGCCACAATCTCAACATTTACCGCATGTGCAACAGGTACCAAGTGTTCAGCAAGCACAACATGCACAACCAGTTAAACAAAACCAGCAGCCCGTTTTAAATGCACCTACATCTCGTCCTAGATTAGAGAAGTTAGCTCCAGGTACTTTACTTATGGTTGGTACACATCAAGTTAGCATTGTTAAATATCTGAGTGAAGGGGGATTTGCTCATATTTATATTGTTAAGATCAACCCGACTGAAGAAGGTTCTGATATTGCTTGTTTAAAAAGAGTAATTGTGCCAAACAAGGAAGGTTTAAATCAATTAAGAGCTGAAGTTGAAGTTATGCAAAGATTAGCAAATTGTGATAACATCGTTAAATATTATGATTCTAATGCAAGTAGATTACCCAATCAACCTGGATGTTATGAAGTTTTAGTTTTAATGGAACTGTGTCCAAATAAATCATTATTAGATTATATGAACAATAAATTACGTACAAAATTAAATATTGTTGAAATTTTAAAAATTATGTTGGATATAAGTAAATCAGTTTACAATATGCATAAAATTAAGTTAATTCATAGAGATATTAAAATTGAAAATGTTCTAATTGATGACAAATTTAATTTCAAATTAGCCGATTTTGGTTCAACATGTCCAATTTTAAGAGTACCTAGAAATCAGCAGGAATTTCAAATTTTACATAATGATATTTTAATGCAAACAACTCCACAATACAGATCCCCAGAAATGATTGATCTATACAGAGGACTGCCTATAGATGAAAAATCAGATATTTGGGCATTAGGTGTTTTTCTTTACAAATTATGTTATTATACTACACCATTTGAAATTCAAGGTGAACTGAGTATTTTACATTCGGCTTATAATTTTCCACAACAACCTCAATTTCCAGTTGAATTGAAAAAATTAATTAATATAATGCTTCAAGAAAATCCTATTTTCAGACCTAATATATATCAAGTTTTAGTTGAGGTTTGTAAACTTTCAGGATTAAATGAATCCATTGAAGGATATAATGATTTTTATGGATTAGGCAAATATACCTATCCATCCAAGGAGCAGATTCATCCATCAATCGAACCGTTCACTCCAAGTATAGTTCCAATGTTTTCTCCATTTAAGGCACTACCAAGAGATCCAAATGATGTTCAAATGGGCATGCAATGGCCACAACAAATGTCACAACAAGTATCTGCACCTCCAAGCACAAACAATAGTACAAATAGTGCAAGTAATACGGATCCACTATCCCTTAAAGATTTTGATCCATTTGCTAAGACAAATGAAAGTGTTCTAAAATCACGTAGTATTGAAAGTGTTCCTAAATTATTGGTTGAATCATATGAAGATTATAATAAGAATGAGAAGAAGATAGACAACAACAGAGAAAACAAAACACAAGACAAAGATCAAGATTATGAAACAGCTAGTATAAGATATCCTGAAGTAGGAGAAATTAATGAATCTGTTTCAATGATTAAAACTACAAGTGATTTGACTAATGTATTGACTTTAAATGCTGCTAAAATTTCTAAAAATAAAAGATATAGTTCAAACAATCCATTCCCTATTGAGGATGGTGTTGTAATGCAAAATACAGGTGCTTCAATTATTTCATTTGATGATATAAAAGATGAATTGATTGAATTAGAGAAAAACAGCCAAGAAGACAGAGAAGAAGGAGAAGAGGGAGATGGAGTGGAAGGTGAAAAAGAACAAGTAGATGCAGACGAAGAAGAAGGAAAAGAAGGAAAAGAAAAAGAAGAGGAAGAAGAAGTGAAAAAACAGGTGGCTGAACAAGGAAATGAAATATAGAAACCTGTTGATGATATCATCAGTTTCAATGACGAGGAATGACTTTTTCGAATATGATTCATTATTTAAAGTAAATAAATAAATAAAGTATATAAAAATAAATAAATTCGTTAAATTGGATTGATTCAATGATGGTGACCTGGTTCTTCATCAGCTGGGAAAACGAACCAATCATCTGGCTTGTATTCTGATGCGACGACACCATCTGCACCTGCAGAAGCGACTTCAACAACTTGTGAATCGTATGCAGATAATGCATCTGCACCTTCTGCTTCTAAAGCTGGTGCCTTTGCTGCTGCTGGTAATTTCCATGCCTTAGTTGCAGATTGTGCATCTGCTGCAGTTAATGGAGTTGGCTTGAATGCCTTTAATTCTTTGACATAAAGATCTGCAATAAGGTTAGCACGACGAGTGGTGGTGGAAAATTGTCTAACTGCTTGTCTGAACATTGTTGTTGTGTTGCCAAATAGAATGATGGTGTTTCGGTCTTAACTGGTTGATTCCTTCAGTTCAAAACATGTTTTTAACACTTTCTTTTTCGCCACTATAGAGTTTGCAGACCGCGCAAATAATTGGAGAGGAAAAGAAGGGAGCAGCGGGCATCGCTGCGTAACCATTTTATAAAATTTGGTCCAAGATACTTTTCATGAAGGATCAGCAGATGTAGTCGTGGAGAGTTAATAGTAGATTATAGATATACAGTTTTAAATAAAGACCTAAGTGATAGTTGATTTATAAATCTGCATCATCTTCATCAGGTAATGGCATAGCAGCAGCTTGGTCCATTTCAGCTTGGTATTTAGCCATTAATTCGGAATCAACAGTGACTTCAGGTGGAGCCAATGCTGGAGATTCAACAAATTCTAATTGATTGTTACCGACCAATTTTCTTGCTAACCATAAGAATGGTTTTTCGAAGTTATAGTTGGATTTTGCGGAAATATCGAAATATTGTAAATTCTTCTTTCTGTGGAAAGTGATGGTCTTTGCCTTAACTTTTCTTTCCTTGACATCGACCTTGTTACCACAAAGAACAATTGGGATGTTTTCACAAACTCTGACTAAATCTCTGTACCAGTTTGGAACGTTCTTGTAAGTAATTCTGGAGGTGACATCGAACATGATGATACCACATTGACCGTTAATGTAGTAACCATCTCTTAAACCACCGAATTTTTCTTGACCTGCAGTGTCCCAGACGTCGAACTTGATTTCACCAAAGTTAGTGTAGAATGACATTGGGTGGACTTCAACACCTGAGGTAGCCATATATTTCTTTTCGAATTCACCGGTTAAATGTCTCTTGACGAAGGTGGTTTTACCGGTACCACCATCACCGACAAGGACGAGCTTAAAGGTAGGAACTTGTTGTGCCATTATTACTGCTGTTGCTTATAGAACGATAAAAAGAATTAAACATAAACACCAATTTACATCATCTTCTGTTAAGATCAACAACTCCCTGTAGAAAAAATTTTTTGCCACGCTGTGAAAAAAAAAGCGCGAGAATACAAAAAAACAAATGCGTCGATCGTCGTAAGGATGCTAAGATTGTGCTGCAATGTGTCTGTGGGGGGAGGTGGGAGCAGTCGTGGGAGCAGTCGTGGGAGCAGTCGTGGGAGCAGTGTTGAAAGTAGCTTCAGAAGTTGAGCACAGCTAGTAGGTTGCTGGAGGAGGAGGGAGGGCTGCGCTAGACGGAGGGAGCAGCGCGGTTCGACGAAGAGTAGGGGCCGCAGTATAGGCTGCAGCATGGGCTGTAGTGTGGGAAGCCGGTTGAGAGGCGAAGGGCGCCAGCTCTGGGTGTTGCTTGAGGACGCCCTGGTAATAACGTATATAGTTCTGTTGATGGTGACGGCCCGTCATGTGGTTTCTGCGCACGCTATACGAGTCATGGGTCAAGGCTGTATTGCAATAGTGACAGTAATATTTGGCCATGCTGGGTCGGATGATACTACTAGATTCCGAGCAAGGTACCTGCTGTAGTGCAGGAAAAGGTGTAGGAACGCTGCACATGAGGTGAAGTTGAAGATGCAGTTGCAGTTGAGGAGAGCAGAGGAAAACGAGAATTTGATGGCCGGGACGATCGTCTTTTTGGGCAAAGGTGAACGAACTAATACACTTGTTGTTTTGTCCTTGTTCCTTGAGACCAAGTACAGCAAACATAATGGCAACGCTCCCATTCAGCTATGATGTGACATCCAAGAAAGTGGCCCTTTTAGACTCGGTACCATTGTCTCAAGCCAAGGAATTCCAACTGGAAATAAACCAACTCAATACTTTATATGCCGATTTCATTAAATCCAATACGGAATTACCTCCAATACCTTCCAAGGAGTCTTTCACCCAAAATCTATCGTTGATGATCAAGAAGATGCACGAGTCTGCAACAGGGCTTATGCGTCAACGTAAATTTGCAGAAGCCGCAAAACAGTTCGACATTGCATTGGGTTTGGCATCTGCCAGATCTAAATTCGAATCATTCCAAGCTACATTACCAGAAATAATGATTTGTCTCATGGGCAGATGTGATGCATACAACAACAGTGACAATTACTCGAAAGCCTTACAAGATGCAGAAGTGCTCATACTTTTAGGTAGCACTATTCCTGACAACCATTTGAGACGGGGAATTGCCCAGTTGAATTTGGGCGAATTTGTCTCTGCCAAATCCGATTTCGAAAGAGGTTTGGCGTTCAATTCCACCCACCCAATATTGATCAAACTTCTGGCCATTTGCAATCAAATAATCGACGAATTTAATGGAGAATAATCCTCATTCTACTCTATATGCCATCTTCAACTGGTATATAGATCTATATAGATCTGTGTGTGTGTATATATTCAAATCGCGTTTGTATTTTCTAATCGACGGCTCTTTCTTTTGTTCTGACGTATTGTGTCTATTTTGTATAGTTTCATGTTCCTCCTATATTGAATCAATAGATGTCCAATTTCCTGGATACAGATGGCAAGAACCGATTTTCGGCAACGTTTGCGTTTAAAAATAAAAAAGAACCAGTGATACCAGTGGCCGATTCATCCAACAAAATTCTTGATAATAAATCCACTCTACCCACGTTACAGAAAACCAATTCTTTACCTTCAGGCTCTTCGATATATGCACCCAAACACAATATTCAATCTCCTATTCAATCAAGATTAAAATCCCCACCATCGGGAAGGACCGATTCTCTACAACCAATAAGAAGGTTGAGTAATATAGATAACAATTTATCAAGAAAAGTAACTCCTAAATTGGCATTTAACTCAATTCCGAATACCGTTTCATTAGCTAAGATTCCTATACCTGCAATCAAATCTAAACCATTGAATTCTAGCGTTATTAATTTATCTTCAGATGATGATAAAACAGAGGACGATGATTATGGACATATATTAAAACCTGCAATTTCAACACCTTTCACCAAAGAAAAAAATAATCAAGAGCCAAAAATCGATCAAGATCAAAACAATACAACCCAAAGCTCTAATTCGTTTCTTCCATTTGGTAAATTTTCTTATAATAATTCCGATGATAAGTCCGACTCCGATTCCGATGATGAAGATGATGTAATAATTACTGGTATCAATAATAATAGACCCACATTGGACGTGAAAAATACTTTGCCTCTTAAGCGTACAGTTTTGAATAGTTCAACAGATAATGATGAACTAGCTAGAAAACGACAGCAGATTTTTGAAAAGAAAAGATTAGAAGTTGAAAATAATTTCAAAAAGGAGCAAGAAGTGCAGAATTCTCTTCAAGAAAAAGTCAAACTTGAACAAGAAAGATTAGAAAAACTAAGAATTGATAAATTATTAGAACATTATCATCCTTTAAAACAACTACCCGAAAAGTATCAGATTAATTTTCCTCCAAAAGCAGATTTTGAACAAGAATTAGAACCAGTATTACCAAATACTATAACTTCACTTGAATTACGACAGGATAGATTAAGTAATATACCAGATCTTCTTAGAGTCACCAATTTTCGGAATAACCACAGAAATTCAATGCATTCCATTATTCATAGAATCAATAATTTTACAGACTTACATGGCCGAATGGACTCACTTTTGAAATCTGCATCCATTATGCGAAATGAAATTGTACAAAAAGCAATTGCAAATAGAGGAAATAAAAAAGCTGATATTAGATATAATCAAATTATTAGATTTTTTGATTCTAAGATAAAAACAATCTCTAGATTTTATGGTGAAGTTGGAATGACTATTGATAAGTTGAATGACATGAAGAAAGAAATATTGTTAAGGGTAAAACAGTTTGAAGAATTAAGATTAGAATTTTTATATCATGGTTATTTGAATAGGAAAATTAATGTCATTGATTTTTTCAATACAAATATAGAGATGAGATTGATCATAAATTCAATTCATGAAATGTATAAACTATCTGTTTCTGAAAAAACAATTGTAACTGAAATAACAAGACAATTTTTACGCCAACCTCAACCATTGACACCAATACTTTTACCTATTGAACCTAAGATAGAACATGATGTAATAACAATTGATGATAATTTTGATTTAAATACTGTTACTCCAACTGCGAATAACTTTATAAATTTAACTGGTAATGAACAAGAAAATTCAGATGATTCATTCACGGAGTTCAATCCATTCAATAACGATAGAAACACAATCTCAAATATGGGTGTAGGTAGATTTAATCCCTATCAAGCAGATCTTAATGATAGTGAAGGTATAAAAAATTTGATGGAATCTATTAAAATTACAGAACATGAAGAGGAAGGTTTAACTAATACACCTGATGAATTGTGTATTTCTTTATTGAAACATCAAAGAATAGGGCTCAATTGGATGTTGAAAAGTGAAGGAGGTAAAAATAAAGGTGGAATTTTAGCTGATGATATGGGATTAGGTAAAACTGTTCAAGCAATTTCACTTATACTTGCTAATAAATCAAAAGATGAAAATAGGAAAATCAATTTGATTATTGGTCCAGTTACTTTATTAAATCAATGGCAACAGGAAATAGGAATGAAAATTAAAACAGAGAATAAACTTTCAACATATTTATTTCATTCAACAAATAAAGCAAAGAGCTTTAAAGAATTACAAAAATATGATATTGTGCTGGTTAGCTATCAAACACTATCATCTGAATGGAAACGTCATTTTGCTGATGAACTTGAGAAATTAAAATCTGGGTCTGCTTCAGGAAAAAAACATAAAAAACATATATCTCCATTTTTCTCCAATGATGCGGTTTTTTATAGAATTATTTTAGATGAAGCACAATATATCAAGAATAGGTCGACAATTCAATCCAAAACTGTGGCATCTTTGAGTAGTGAATATAAATGGTGTTTATCGGGAACACCAATTCAGAATAAAATTGATGAATTATTTCCATTAATTAGATTTTTAGGTATTCCACCATATAACGACTGGCATAAGTTCAATACCCACATAGCTCAGTCAATTAAAAAAAAATATGGAAGTGGTACACAAAAAGTTCATGCATTGTTGAGTGCAATATTGCTGAGAAGAACAAAAGATAGTGAAATTGATGGTAAACCAATTTTAACACTACCTGAAAAGCATATTATTGAAGAAAAAGTTGAAATGGAGGAACAAGAAAAAGAATTTTATAAAAATTTAGAATCACAATCAGCCAAAACTGCAAATAAATTACTAAATTCAAATTCTAGAGCTTATTCTTCAATTTTAACATTACTTTTAAGAATGAGACAATCTTGTGATCATGAATATTTAGTTCGTTTAGGTGATGATGGTGATAGAGTTTCGAAATTAGATAGATTCAGTAAAGGCTGGCAATCCATCAAAGATTATTCTCCTATAACGATGGTTCAAATTAATAATCAAAGAGAAGTTGGATTTACATGTTTGCACTGTAATGAAGAATTAGCAACTGAGCAAACTTTATTACTTAGTAAATGTGGGCATCCTGTTTGTTATGATTGCCATGTGGAATTTTTTCAAGAAAATTCAGAAACAGTTTGGGATGGTGATGTTTCGGCAAAATGTAGTGAATGTGGAGTAATCAATCTATCTAGTATGTCGGTAGATTTGAGATTATTTGAAGCTTATGAGGAAGGATTAGAATGGCAACAAGTTAGAAAAAGATTCGAACTTGATTCGAAAGCTTCTGATAGAAATTGGAGACTGGCTGCCATTCAAAGATTTATCGCAGAAGAAGGCAAATTATTTGTCAGTGCCAAGATAAAGAAAACTATTGAATTGATTGAAAACATCATGAAGGAAAATCCAGGCGAAAAAATTATTGTTTTTTCACAGTTCATTGGGTTTTTTGATATTTTACAAATAAAATTACGTGAAAGAAGCATTAATTACTTACAATATGATGGTTCAATGGACATTTCATCAAAGAATGATTGTGTTACCGAATTTTATAAAAATCCAAATAAATCCGTTTTGTTATTATCTTTGAAAGCTGGTAATGTTGGATTGACATTGACATGTGCAAATCATGTTATTATTTCAGAGCCTTTTTGGAATCCATATGTTGAAAAGCAAGCACAAGATAGAGTGCATCGTATATCCCAGACGAAGGATGTTTATGTGCATAGGCTTTTAATTGGAGGTACAGTGGAAGATAGAATTATGGAATTACAAAAGGAGAAAGAAGAACTAGTCGAAAGTGCACTTGATCCAAATGCTAGAAGCAAGATTGGAAAATTGAGTAGAAGAGAATTGGGTTTCTTGTTTGGTCTTAATGGTTTGGCAGAATTAGAAAACGACTAGGGTTTACAATTTGTATAAGAAAGAACTTTCAGAAAATAATAATTCTTATATCTATATTTTTGTGTAATGTTGATAATACGAGCGCAATTAGAAAATAAAATGTTTTTACATTTTTGCTACATTTTGTTAAATTACGTGTTTGTTTCAGTGTTGGTTGCTACAAAAATATGAGCTTGTTATACAATCAGAGTAATAAACAGATACAAATTTTACGTCGGGATGTTGGTTCTCTACGTGAAATAATTGATGCGCCAAATAATGGAGCAAAAACCGCATCATTGTCATTGATTGGAGCTATTTCAACAACGATTTCATCAGTTGGACGATTACTAGGGGATTTTGAAAATTATGTCTCAAATCAAACAGATACAAATGCACAATTG
Organism: Pichia awuae; assembly: GCA_030563725.1. Lineage (NCBI taxonomy): Eukaryota > Fungi > Ascomycota > Pichiomycetes > Pichiales > Pichiaceae > Pichia > Pichia awuae. The sequence continues at coordinate 272,584 of JAJMJV010000002.1, forward strand.
AAGAATAAAAATAGGCTCACAAAATTAAGAGGTGAATATGACAACTTGAAAAAAGAGTTTAATGAGTTGAAGAATAAAAGACAAGAAATCATGAAAGACAATGAATTGGCACGTAAAGAAAATGAGAGAAACTCATTATTTACACAACGTGAAGATGAAGGAGTGGCTAGTGGTATTAGTGACAATCCATATTCTATTGAATTTAGAAATAATAGGAAAAATAAAGAAGATTCAACAGGAATGATGATGGATCAACAAATGAAAATGGAGAGAAGTAATGCCAAACTTGATGAAATTTTAGAAATGGGACGACACGCATTTGATGATATTGTAGAGCAGAATGAAACGATCTTAAAGGCGAAAGAGAAAATGAGCCAGAGTTTAATAGTGCTTGGCGTGAGCCATAGAACTGTTTTACAAATCGAGAAGGTTATGTGGGAAGATAAACTAATTTTTTATATAGGTGCATTTTTCACATTGCTAATTATGTGGACCATTTGGAAATACCTTGGATAATTTATGATTTTATAATATAGGATTAAGTATCTCAGGTAGTGTGGTTTCACAATCACCAATAAACTGCCAAATTTTTGTACTATTTGAGTATTTTTCGATTTCTAAATCTTTTACTGTATTAAAAACAGCAATTTTTCCTCCTTGATTTCGTACCATATCTATATAAGATGAGGTGGGCCAAATATTATGTGAGGTTCCTATAACTAGCAATAGATCGACCGGGTGATTTATCATGAATTCATCAACTTGATCGATTCGATATAAGGGAAGAGCTTCTCCGAAAAACACAATTCCCGGTCGAAGAAGAGAATTACAGTTTGGACACAGGGGTAGCTCATCCAGCATCGATATTACCGGCAATGGTACATTTGATTCTTTATATTTTGAAGTATCCAACTTTTCCGTCATGGGATCCTGGTAGTTATTTTCATTATAATTACATACAAAACTTGTGCATTTTTGCGAAAACAACGATCCATGAAACTCCACCAATCGATCCTGTCGATGGCCGGCTCTCTGATGTAATCCATCCATATTTTGTGTGATTGCCAGGAACTCCAACCTGTCATCATGGCTTAATCTAGACAATATTTTATGCCCTTGGTTCGGTTCTGCATGTAATGCTTCCGATCTGCGCAATGCATAAAACAACCAAACCAACGCCGGGTTGGCATCAAATGCATCCAATGTTGCCAAATCAATCACCGTGTAGTTTCGCCATACGTTATCATAATCTGATGATGTATTGTAGGGCTTTATTCCGGATGAACTGCTCAAACCAGACCCCACTAGAGCAAGAACACACATTTTTTCCCCTCCTTTATTGCATATTCCTGAAAAATATTCCTGAAACTCTTTTATAGCTTCAGAGTCCATGCTTGACCTTGTTCTGCTTACACATTCATCTCTCAACCTTAAAACCGGCTCTTTTTCTTTCCTCTCTTTCCACCCCACACAGTTGAAAAACTCATGCTGAAAAGTGACAAGCCGCAAATGTTCGCGCATTGAAAAAGAAAACAGAAAAACAGTGCCTTTGCTCGTTTCGCCCTTGTTGTTTTGAAACTCTTTTTCTTGGCAGAGAGAACACGAAATCGAAATTGCAAATATCACAGCTACGCGTTCAACCATGGCAGCAAGAAATGCTACAGAAAAAGAAAAGTCGTATATGAATGAACGGTTCTTGGAGTTTTTGGACAAGGTATACGTTTTGAAAGATGATAATGGTAACCAATTCGACTATGTATTTCATGCGTTGCCATTGCGTGCAAATTTGGAATACTATAAAGTGATTAAAAATCCAATGTCGTATTCAAAAATTAAAATGGCTGCTAAACACAAACGGTATACACATCCACAGGCATTTATTAATGAACTCAGTCAAATTTCATGGAATGCCAGGTTTTTTAATGAAGAGTCGTCGGAATTTTATAAGTTTGCAACAATTTTAGACGATTATATCAAGAATACTATCATACCATCCCTGCAAAAGGATCCTAAAATATATGCATTTGATGAAATCAAGTATCCATACTTGGGTAAATTACCCAATGAACAGGGCGAAGAAAAGGAAATTACTAAAGTACCGGATTCTGTACTACCACCACAAATTGTGGACGTACCAACTTCCATTTCTCCTGCTGCGTTAATCCAACAATCTCCAAACAATTCCACCCCGCTACCTGAAGAAGAAGAAGAATACGACGATTATAAAGATGAAGACACCAAGCAAGATACTTATCATACAGAAGAATTGGATTTTAGAAATATGACATCCCATTCCTATAATCCGAATTCGTACGTTGCTACAATTGAAGAAACAGGAAAATCCAATATTTACACCCCACCAACTAATATTTCAAACCACATTCCAAATAGACAAATTTTAGAACAATGGGTTAAACGTGGTAGACCTCCAATTGTTGATAAACCACATGAACAACGTATTAAGTCAATTATGAGAGGTTTGAAAAAGATTAAAGTTGGTAATAAAACTATTGTTTCATTTTGGGATAAATTACCAAGTCAACAAGAACATCCTAATTATTTACGTATAATTAAAGACCCAATTTCAATGTTGGACATTAAAAGTCTTATCAAGCAAAGATATTATAAAACAGTTGATGCATATATGGCAGATGTTTTTAAATTGATCAATAACAATCGTAATTATTTCATTCAAGATGAATTTATCAAAAATAATTTAAATGTCTTGGAAGCTACTATTTCAAGATTATATCAAATTGAAATGTCAAAACCTGATGTCGAATACATGTCAGGTCAGCAAACCAGCAAATTACCTTTATCACAAGTTGTTTTCAATGGTAGAACCTATAAAGTTGGTAATTGGATTTTAATTAATAATTCAAATGATCCTAATAGACCAACAGTTGCACAAATTTTTAGATTATGGCAACAAGAAAATGGTGAATTATGTATGAATGTTTGTTGGTATTATAGACCTGAATGGACAGTTCATAGAATGGATAGATTATTTTTAGAGAATGAAGTTGTGAAAACAGGTCAATATAGAGACCATTTAGTTTCTGAAATTTTAGGACCCTGTTATGTTGCATACTTTACAAGATGGCTTAAAGGTGATCCAGGTGTTCCATTTGAAGGTCCGTTATTTGTTTGTGAGTTTAGATATAATGATAGAGAAAATACTTTTGCAAAAATTAGAACTTGGAAAGCTTGTTTACCTGATGAAGTTCGTCATCTAGAAGATCCTATTAAACCCTTAACACAAAATAGAGTTTTAAAGAAATATCCATCACCAATTAAGCATTTGTTATTGCCAGGATCGTCATCACATTCACCAATTCCGCAACCTATTATTATGAATATGAATTCGCCTCCTGTTGTAGGTGCAGTTTATGTTCCACGTGATAATGATGAAATTGACTTACATTATTTTGATAATTCTTTGACAATGTCACAGCGTAAAAGTTATGTACCACCAACTGCTAATATTAGAATATCTTCATCTTCAATGATTGAAAATTACACACCTGAAGAATCAACACCTGAAGTTTCATATCCTAATGCAAATGCACCAAGATACTCTAATTTTAAGACGTATACAAAGCCACCTATTGTACAGCACCAACAATTACAACAACAACATCAACAGTTACAATTACAAAATCATCATCAACTTCAGTTACAACAACAACAGCATCAGTTACTTCACCACCAACAACAACAACAACAAATATTTTCGCATCCACCAATAATTCACAAAGTAATTAAGACACCATATAATCAAACCACTTATTCATATTCACAATATCATGCAGCAAGCGGTTCCTGTACTTTTGTGCGTAATGGAAATGCTGAATTAGGTGATTTAGTGCGCCAATCATATCTCACTGCAGATAGGGCAAATACTGAACGTATCAACAAAACCATTAAACAGCAGCAAGCAATGGGTGGTGTCTTTGGAGAATCTGCCGAATTGATTGATAAAAATGAGATTGTCTGGTTTAGAGGCCCTGCAGTTAAAGTTGTCGATAGAGTTTTGAGCGAAGATGATCAACAAATTGGATGTAAAAGAGTTAGAATTGGACATTCAGCAGAGTATCTTGCTTGGAAGTTGAAAAAGAATAAAGTATAAATTGTATAAAATATTTTAATGTATAAAATGAACAGAGCTATTTAGTAAATAAAGGGAGCATGATAGTTGTAGAAAAAGAAAGGAAGAAAATGAAAAATGTTTATAAATCTTTATTAAATGTACAAGTTTTGGAGGATTGGATGATGCTAAGTTTTATTATTAAGTGAAAATACCCCAGTATTTCTCGACACCATAAGACCCAGCGTCTTTCCAAAGGTCGTTATAAGTGGTGAAAAACAAAACTTGATCAGGTACAGTTTCCGCAATTGACTTGATGCATGCCAATTGTTGTGAGGTTCCAGGAACACCAAGTGATCCATAAGTTGAACCTTCAGTGGGCCAGCCAGTTTCAGCAATAAGCACATCTTTACCATCACACAAGGAAGATAGTGTTGAAATGGTTTCTTGAATAAAAGCACCTGAGTTTTCAGGTTCAATTTCACCATTCCAAAATGCGTGTTGGTTTGCGGCAACAAAATCGCAGGCATCACATAAAGAAGGGTTACTTTGGAAAGCAGGCACAGTATCGACGGTTACGACCTTACCGGTATAACCTTGGGCAGTGAGTAAAGAACGACCTTCAGAAATAGCAGAAATAACTGTTGAAGCCGTATAAGTTCCTGAATTTATCCATTCATTTCCAATAGCGATTGCGTAAATTGCATCCCAACCACGGGAAGAACCCTTTACCTGTGTAGCCAAAGTTTCAATATCGGTCTGTAAAGAGTCCATATAATATAAACCTGCGAAAATCTTTTGATTAGAGTTCATCGATGCTAGCATGTTAGTGATGCAATCACAGTCTGGCGCATAAATTCTGAGGATTTCAAATGAGGAGAGCAAGGACATATCAGTTGCGACTTCAGATGCCGATTTACATGTACCTGAGTTGGTGTAAGGGGAATATGCTATACCTTTACCCTTTTGAGCATATGATTGAACAGAGCCATCTGAAGCTGAGGAGGATGTTTCAGAGACCGTTGAAGTGGAAAATGTGGATGTAAATGTAGAGTCAGATGTAGATGTAGATGTAAATGTAGAATCAGATGTCGATGATGATACTGTGATCAAAGTGGTTGGAGCAGTAGCAATTGCGGTAGCAATTGCTGTAGTATCTGCAACTGTGGCCTGTAATTCTTTCACGTCATCGCCCAGAACTAACGAAAACGTTGGCTCTGCCGTGGTCTCTGCTTGTGGCACGTCATTCTGTTGAAATTCATTGGCCATCACTACATCAGTGACATACACTGTTTGGGGCTCAGCATCGGCGGCTCTTTTGTGTTGATGATGGTTGTGTTCTAGCGGAGCTGCAATAGCTAAAGAAGCAAGTAAGATTGGTAAGAAATGCATTATTACAACAAGACATCTTTTTGTAATCACATTAACTTTCTGTGTATGTTTTGGCAAATCTTGTTGGTTTTATACACGTTTCTTTTGGTGTCTTTGATCTGAAACACGGTTCCAGGCTTGGTGAGCAGTCCGAGATCAGACGCGCCGAGAAAAGGGGGTGCTCAAAATTAGGGTGCCCTGGCTGCTGTGGAAGGGGTTTTTGCGGTGCGCAGAGCCTTCAAAACGGCGGCCATACAGGGGTAGCTATTTCAAAGGGCGGAAGGCGCAGTTTGCAGCTTCAGCGCGCAGCGCGCTCTCTAAGGCGCCGTGGTCGGATCGCAAGCCCAACGGCGCCGACGGTCCTGCAGCCGAGACGTTGGCCGCTTGGAACGGAACTTGAAGGGTGAAAAGTTTTGGATGCGATATGTGGAGGAAGGAGGAAGCGGGAAGAAGGAGGGTACCAAGACACAAACACCAAACCAATACCATGCTCTCACGCATCATCAGGAGATCCTACAGCAATATCTATAAATGCTACGACGGAACACCGTCTAGTTTGGCCAAAACGGAGGCGTGCACCGCCGCATTTGCGGAGTACAAGCCTCTAGAGTTGGAGTATGATTTGTACCAACCGACCAACGCCAATTCTCTGGAATATACCCCACCGATCCTGATTCTACATGGCTTGTTTGGATCACGGGCGAACAACCGATCTGTGGCCAAACAGCTTGCTAAAAAGTTGAACACCGACATCTACTGTCTTGATTTGCGTAATCACGGCAGCTCACCTCACGGTGAGCCGCATACATATCCAGCCCTCTCTGCAGACGTGGAGCACTTCATTGCACAGCATGTAAAGCGTGCTCCGATAGTGCTGGGCCACTCTATGGGCGCCAAGACCGCCATGGCGGTTGCCTTACGCAACAAGTCGCCTATAGCCGGACTGGTGGCTGTGGACAACGCTCCTATTATAGGAGGACAGACGGGGTTTTCGAAATTCGGCACTTATGTCCAGGCCTTGCAAAAAGCACAGGGCCTAAAATCTCTCAAGGAATGTGATGCTGTTGTGGCCAAGGTGGAATCGTCGTTGCCAATCCGCCAGTTTTTACTTACCAACATGCGCAAGTCAGAGCATGACGGTGGTTACTACTCACGTGTGCCGCTAGACATTATGGCCAGCGAGCTTGACAACGTGTCGGACTGGCCGTTTGCTACCTCTGATGCCAAATATACCGGGCCTTCACTGTTTGTCAGGGGCACCAAATCGAAATACGTGCCGGACGAGGCACTGCCTGCAATCGGCCACTTTTTCCCACAGTTCCAGGTAGAAGACATCGATGCTGGACATTGGCTCATTGCCGAAAAGCCCATTGAGTTTGTACAGATCCTCGAAAGATGGATCGGCATGAAAGAATGGGACTGACCCCTTTACCTTGTGTATATTGCTCTATTGCTAAACCGTTATTACGCTATCTTCTACTTTAGTACAGATCTCATTTGATATGTACCACCCGGGCGCCGCCCGGGACATTTCCTGGGCGAACGGCCAAGGGGGTTTTCCCAGCTAGACTGCTCTCTTGGCGTATACTCTCCCAGCTCCGTGTGGGATTTCCCTTCTTGACATGGGCCGTACATATCCACCTGGGCATCTACCTCCGCATGGTTCGTGTCTTGTGTGGATTCTCCTTTCTTTGTATGGGCCTAACTCTCAACTCCGGGGCAGTCCTCTTTTCGCCTGGCCCCTTTGCGTGGGCCTTCTGCCTCCGCGTGGGCCTCTTCCCTCCGTAGCCAGCTTCGCGGGAGACCTCCGCACTTTATTTCACTATTGTCTTCTCAAAAACAAAATCCTGTAGAAAAGGCTCAGCGCACTTACTGTATTTGCACACATATAAGCTCAACAAATACACCTGCAAACACATTTTTGAGAAATACTTCATCTTGTAAATGAAATATGTACCATCTATATCGATTCAATCGGTAAACATTTATTCATCTATAACCACACATCCACATAATCGGCTGTGTCAATTCTAGCCTGCGACCTCCTACTGCCTAGTACCCACCGCTCATCGCCGACCGACGCTGTAGTTATAGTTGTATTTAACCCCGGACCCGCGGTTCCCGAGTTTTTATTTTGCCATTTTGCCATTTTCATTTTTCATTTTTTTATTTTTTATTTTTTTATTTCGCAGCCCTCGGTATTCGTTCAACATAAGAAATGTGGTGTAGAAGCATATTGAGCATTTGGTCTTATAATAAGAGCTTTTTATAAGACTGTTTAAGCAATACACAATGCTCAGAGCAACTAGATTCTTTTCTCATTCCAGAATTTTACAAGCAACTAAACAACACGATGTTGTTGTCATCGGTGGTGGACCAGGTGGTTACGTTGCTGCAATCAAAGCTGCACAACTAGGTTTCAATACCGCATGTATCGAAAAGAGAGGTGCACTTGGTGGTACATGTCTTAACGTTGGTTGTATTCCATCCAAGGCATTATTAAACAACTCCCATTTATTCCACCAAGTTCAACACGAAGCTGAAGCAAGAGGTATTGACATTTCTGGTGAAGTTAAGCCAAACTTAGGTAACTTAATGAAGGCAAAGGACACCGCAGTCAAACAATTAACTGGTGGTATTGAAATGTTATTCAAGAAAAACGGTGTTACCTACTATAAGGGTACCGGTTCCTTCATCGATGAACACAACTTAAAGGTTGACCCAATTGAAGGCGGTGAAGAAACTACTTTAGAAGCTAAGAATATCATCATTGCAACCGGTTCTGAACCAACTCCTTTCCCAGGTATCGAAGTCGATCAAGAAAAAATTGTCGACTCTACCGGTGCATTATCCTTGAAAGAAATCCCAAAGAGAATGGCTATCATTGGTGGTGGTATTATCGGTTTAGAAATGGGTTCAGTCTGGTCTAGATTAGGTACTGAAGTCACCGTTTTAGAATTCCAAAAGGCAATCGGTGGTGCAGGTATGGACGCTGAAGTTGCTAAGACCACACAAAAATTCTTAACTAAACAAGGTCTTAAGTTTCAATTAGGTGCTAAGGTTTTAAAGGCAACCAGAAACGGTGAAGAAGTCGACATAGAATTCGAAGATGCTAAGTCCGGTGAAGTCAAGACTTTACAAGCTGATGTTTTATTAGTTGCTGTTGGTAGAAGACCATACTCTCAAGGTCTGAATGCAGAATCCATTGGTTTAGATTTCGATAATAGAAACAGAATTGTTATTGATTCTGAATACAAGACCAAGTTCCCTCATATTCAATGTATTGGTGATGTCACTTTCGGTGCCATGTTAGCACATAAAGCAGAAGAAGAAGCAATTGCTGCTGTTGAATATTTAAAGACTGGTCACGGTCATGTTAACTATGCTAACATTCCAGCTGTCATGTACTCTCACCCAGAAGTTGCTTGGGTTGGTAAAAACGAAGAAGAATTAAAGGAAGCAGGTATCAAGTACAAGACCGGTAAATTCCCATTCATTGCAAACTCCAGAGCAAAGACCAACATGGATACTGAAGGTTTTGTTAAATTCATTGCTGATGCAGAAACTCAAAGAGTTTTAGGTGTTCATATCATTGGTCCTAATGCAGGTGAAATGATTGCAGAAGCTGGTTTAGCTATTGAATATGGTGCTTCTTGTGAAGACATCTACAGAGTCTGTCATGCTCACCCAACCTTATCTGAAGCATTTAAGGAAGCGGCAATGGCTGTTTTCGACAAGCCTGTCAACTTCTAAGTTGGTTTAAATCAATCTACTTTTATTTATCTAACTTATTCACGTATTCACCATCTATGTATAAACTATTTTTAACGAAAAATATTATCTTATTTTACAGATTCTCATCAACCTATAGAGATTCCCGTAAAATATATTACAGGGATTTAAAACCTCGCGGGTAAAGTTTGTGCATCTACTTGGTATTGCAGTCATGATATACGGTACGCAATCCATCAGCAGTTTGTGATAGCAAGATTGTGACAACAGCAAAAGGAGACTTACCAAAAATAAGAGAAAGAGTAAACCAATGATTACGGAGGAAGCATTTGATGCTCGTACAGAGCAATCATTTAAACTTAGTTTCACACAACGTTCGATGGTTGGTCATGGTTCTTTCGGCCATGTTTATCTAATTAGCATCACGCCGGATAACCGGCAAGCAGCAATAAAATCTGTTTTGCAAGATAGAAGATTCAAAAACAGGGAATTGGAAACGATGAAACTGATCAAACATAAAAATGTGGTGAATTTGCTTGCATATTACTATAAAACAAACGAAAAGGATGAATTGTACTTGAATTTGGTACTTGAATATGTGCCGGAAACTCTCTATACAGCAACACATTGGTATTATTCCAAAAAAAAAACCATGCCATTACTTGCGATCAAACTTTACTCATATCAACTATTCAGATCATTAAATTACATACATTCGTTGGGCATTTGTCATCGTGATATCAAACCTCAAAATTTATTGATTGACCCAATTACGGGAATTTTAAAGCTCTGCGATTTCGGGTCTGCTAAAGTACTCAAACCTACCGAACCCAACGTTTCATATATTTGTTCAAGATATTATAGAGCACCGGAATTAATATTTGGCGCTAGAAATTACACGACTAAAATTGATATTTGGTCTGCTGCATGTGTTGTTGCAGAAATGTGTTTGGGGCAACCTTTATTTCCAGGTCAATCAGGTATTGATCAACTCGTTGAAATTATTAAATTGTTAGGTACACCATCAAAAGAAGAAATACGAGCAATGAATCCAAATTATATGGATCATAAATTCCCGCCAATTAAACCAATTCCTCTGTACAAGATTTTCCCAAATGTTGAAATATCAATGTGTGATTTTTTCATTAAAGTTTTCAACTACTCACCATTAGAGAGAGTGTCTGCGTTGGAAGCAATGGTTGAACCATATTTTGATGAATTACGGGATGAATCTTTTGAAGGTTCAATTTTACCAAACTTCAGAAACTACTCATTGAAGGAAGACGTAATTGTTCCTGAATTGTTAGATTTCACTAAGAGAGAATTAAGTACACATCCTGAACTATATGACAAACTCATACCCGAGTGGAAAAGAAGTTCAACAAATAGCTATTCCAAAGACTTTGTTCCATTTACGCGGGAGGAATTGGAAAATCCTAAGCTTATCTAATAGATCACCCTCTTATTCTTAATTTGTAGCTTGTTTATAGCTTTTTGTGTATTCGCCTTCAATGATCCAATGTCCGATATGTTCGATACCATTGAAAAACATAGAGCAAGTTGGTATTCACGTAGATGAAATCCATCTTGTACAGCCAGGTTTATATATAGATAAAACTCCAGAGTTTTTAAAATTAAGGACAAAAATATTAAATGAAAATGCATTGCATAGGCTTGTCATTGAACGAAGATTTGAAAAACTAGTTAACTGGATACCGTGTGACATTAAAATTGGTGATTTGAAAAGCTTTGAAAAATCAATAGTTGAATGGAATGAAGGCCCTGAATGTAATGTTTGTCATGTCAAATTTGGTTGGTTTGTGAGGAAACACCACTGTAGGATTTGCGGTGAACCAGTATGTGGGGATTTAAGTCGTGCATGTTCAATGGATGTTCCTATTTCAATTCTTATGAAAATTTACGGGAAACAGAATGAATCTGAATTGGGGATACGAATTTGCTCTTGTTGTAAAAAGTTAGTATTAACGAAGAAGGTTATTGAATCGGATAATAATAAAGAAAACGCTTTTGTTAAAAGTTGGAGAACATGGAAACTGGTCTCACAAAAACTTAACATGCTTGATTTTCATTCAATAAAAGATGATGAAGAAAATGCGTTATTTGTCAGTTTATTTACAAAATTAGATAAATTGATGAAAGAAATCGACCAGTTGGTTGAAAGTGCAAGTTTTGATGAGGGTAAAATGCTCAAGAACTTAAAAATGGTTGTTTTCAATTATGTTCAAACAAATATACCCATTCTTAGAAAAGCTCAAGAGACAAAACTTATGGAGGAACGTAGAGTATTACAACAATTAATTGATAAACCCAAACTAACAAAACGTGAAATCAGACAGAAGAGAGAAAAATTGATGGTATTAAATGAGCAAAAGTTTTTAGTCGAAGAAATGTACAAAGATTTCAAAAAACAACGAAGGTTTGATGATTTAAAAACCTTGGATTCAAATTTACTAGATATACAGAAAGAAATTAACAGCTTAACTATAGAATTAGGTGATGAGGCATTTTGAAATTTTAAAGATAATTCTTTTTTCTAGTCATATTTTTCTTGTGTGCTTTATGATGTTTTTTATCGTTACCACCAGCTACTTTGTTTTGATAAAACGGACCTTTTAAATTACCCTTTACTTGTTTCATATGGAAAAATTCATCATCTAACTCGTTAGCTGCGCTATATAAAGCTGCTTGTTTACCACCATAAGTTCTTGAACGATGCGCCTTGTTTTCATCTTCTGTCGATAAATGACCTGAAAATGTTAATTTGTCTAAGTCTTTAGATAAATCAAAAGTCTTGACAGATAATCCTTTAATTCTAATAGCTTCAATCAATTGATTCCTCCTTTGTTCAGGTAAATGAGCGATTGTATATAATTCTTTATTAAATTCTGCACATTCTTCATCCGTTGCCATTGATCCATCTTCATGTGGTGGAGGTTGAACATATAATAACTTACCATTCACTAAATCTTTTAACACATATCTTGCAGCTCTACTTTCATCAGCTGAACCAAAACCTTGTGTCATATAACCTCTTGATCTAGCATATGCGGTTAAAATTTCTTGTGATGTTGGAATACCAGTACCACCTTCAGCTTCACTTAATGTTGGAATAGTTATACCATACACAGCTTCAATAAAAAACTTAGGTATTCTCTTTGCAACAAGTTGAACAGGACCTGTATATTCTCTTAGTTGATCAATTGGTAAAACACCATTACAAACTAATTCACCATTAGTATATGCAAAATTTGGGAAAACTAAACCCGGACAATCACATAAAATAACTTTATCAGATAATAAAATAGTTTGGAAATGTTTAGTCTTACCAGGTGTTGCAGAAACTGAAACTTTTTTAGATCCAACAAGGGCATTAATTGTGGAAGATTTACCAACATTCGGATAACCAACTAAACCAATTTGTAATCTTTTTGGTTGGCCTTCGGGTGCTTCAGTCAATGGTTCTGGTGCAACTCTCAAAAATAGATCTTCCAATTCTTCGACTGTTATAATTCGTGTCATTTCTTTGATATCATCATTTAGCGGTTCATCATCTTCTTCATCGTAATAATTTTCTTCAATTTCTTCAAGTTCTTCGATTTCTTCTTCTTCTTCTTCTTCTTCTTCTTCTCCTTCGTCATCTTGGTCATTTAAATTAGTACCTTCTAACTTATTTTCTAATTCTTCAAGTTCATCAAGCTCTTGTTGTAATTTTAAAAATTCTTCTTTTTGTTCTTCAGTTAAATCAGAAAGATCAAAATCATCATCATCAAACTCACTATCAAATTCTTCAGAATCGTCACTGTTATTTTGATTTGCATTAGGATTGTAAACTGGTGGCATTTCTCCGTCATGTTCATCCATGTATCTTTTTAAAGCTTCTTCTTCTTCCTTTTGCTTCTCTAAAATTTCATTTGCCTTAGCTGCACTGAAAAAAGTATATTTAATTCCATGTTCTCTAAAATAGTTAGCCCATGTTAATCTTTGCTTATAAGTAAGTAAATCAGCTTTATTAACCAATAACAAATTTCTTTTTAATGGATTTAGTTCTTTAACATATTTTTCTAAATCTCTTGATCTGAATAATAAAGGATTTCTTGCATCAACAATTTGAACAACTAAATCCGATCTTTCGACAACTCTCCATAATTGTTTCCAAACCATGATATTTCTTTCAAAAGGAGTCAATAATAAATCGTGATCTTCTTGTAAAATTGCTAAATGTCTTCTCCAATCTAAGAAAGCATTTGATTCCATTCTTTCTAATTCGAATTTTGTTGTTGATGAGTCCCAACTTGGTCTTCTTGGAACAATCAAATCTTTAATATGCTCTTTTTGAACTTTAAATTTTTTTGCTTCTTCAGCAGATGTTAATAAATAAGGATTATAATCACCGGTATCAATTGCTTGATTATTAATTCTAATAATTTTAACAGATGCATGCTTGTCTGCAGTGAAATCAGTATCTGCTAGTTGTGCAGTATTTAAAAATTCATCTAATGCATTTTCTTGTGTAACAGATCTTAGCTTAACCCAGTCAGCTTCATGTTTATCGGTCGTAAATCTCATTTGACCATCTGGTAAATAATAAACTTGATTTTGTGTTTGTTTTGCATTTCTAATGGTTCTACCCAAACCAATGGTGTTCTTATTCTTATGAGGAGTGTTCTTTGGTCCCTTAGGAGGTTTCCATTTTCTAGTTTCAACCGATTTAGGTGGCATCTTTGGCTGTTCTTGTCTACAAAAGAGTTGTACAATATATAAAAAATTCTCTTAATTGAAAATTTTTTCAAGCTTTTCACTGTTTTGCACAGCCGCTTTTTTCTTTACCTTACAGATTACGAATACATGCTGCACCAAATGACCAACAAAGAGATATGACATCTTCTCTAGACGTAGAATCTACTGTATTGAATGTATATATACCAGCAGCATATAATAAGCTGACAATAACTTGAAAAAAAATAACAATACAACTGTTCGTCTGGAAACCCTGTATTTTTTACGTCATATTGTCGTAACAAGAGTCTCGAAAATCAATCGACGATGATGTTTCTGAATAGGACGCATCATTATGCGATGGTTGCGGAACTTTTTCTTTGATCTTCTGCCTTTGTTTTAATCACGTTAATTGGATGTGTATACAGGATATATCTAAAAAGATTGATATACTACTATTTTTAGCTATTTTGAAAAACTCTTGAATTGCTTTTTTTTAACGGGTATAAGTATAATTAAATATTCCTAACAACACAACCATGGCATTTAACAGATCGAATTCCATTTCTACGGTGAGCACTACAGGATCAACTATGTTTACTGATGCTAAATCTGATTTCACTGATGCAGATGCCGGATCGATGGAAGTGGCTCACAACCCAATAGAATCGGGTATTTCAAATGGTAACGAATCAAAAACTGCTCTTGAAACTAAGGAAATAGCAATCAAACCTGCAACTGAGAAAGTTGATGAAAAAATTAATGAAAAAAATGATGAAAAATCATCTGATTTAGACGAAGAGACTAAAACGGAACAACCAGGAGCTGTTGAACAACCAAAATTTGTTTCAAGAGAAGATAAAATAAAACAAATTCAAGAACAACGTCGAAAGAATAAAAGTTTTGAAAGACAAGAAAGTGAATGTCACTCTTATATGTGTTCCAGTAACATAGTTGAAATTTTAGATTTACCTGGATGGAAATTTTGGGTTTGTGGTATATTCACTGTCTGTTGTTCTTCAATGGAATCCTCAGGTAGAACACAAGCTGGAAAATCTGTTAAATAAATTTCGTTATATCGTTACATCGTTATATCATTATATATATATGATCAGTATTTAATTAGAATTATAAATATTTATTTGAATTTGGTTGACTCCAAGCTTCATCTGATTCACCATATTTTTTCAAAGGTGTATCATATGGTAGCCTTATTCCAATTTTCAATTTATTATCGCTTAATAAATTAACGTCTTCCACAGAATCTCTGCCATATGCAGGAACTAAAACTGGTTTTTTGCCAAAGCTATCGTTAAGTTTTAATAATTCAGGAGCAATAAAGATTCCTGCTTCATATGAACAAATGTCATATTCTAATAAATTGTATTGTTTAGACTTACCCCATGCTTGGTGTGATATATTTGCAGATGTCATCAAAAACCATTTTAACGTTTTGAAATTATCTTCGGTAACTGTGTATGTTTTAACATGCGGTGATAAATTTGATCTTTTAGCCTTGGATTTTTCCGGCTGATCTGAAAAATCTGTCCATTTATAGAAATATTTTTTGATATCCTGAAATTGCCTATCATAAGCTGCCCATTTTCCAGTACTTGTTAAATGCAAAGCAATTCCTGAAAGCGGACCTGCTGTAGATTTAAGAACCTCTCGAATAGTTGGCCAAATAATTACAGGTTCTAATTTATTTTTTCCTGGTTTGTATTCATAATCAGCCTTTTTAATCATTGGAAATCCTTTTTCTGCACATGATGTTAACATATGAACAAGTGTATTTCTTTTCCAATTATCACAGGGTCCAGCAATTGTTGAAACTTGTCCAATAAATTTCCCACTTAAACTCTGTAATTTAAGCATATGAATTACCTGCCACAATCTTCCATATCCAAACATTGACTTAGCTTCAGGTTTTGTTAATTTTTCCCATTGTTCGTATTGAAATTTGCCTGGTGAAGAAGCAATAAATACAACGTCAATCGGGGTAAAATCGTATTTTCCAATTTGATCAATTATTTTATTAATATCTGTATTTTCATAGGTCATTAAATAAGCAATAAAATCTCGTTTAAATACAGTTCCTGTATCATTTATGATGGATAATCCAGGTTGGTTAAAATCCAGATAATTCTGACTGTCTTTATGAATTTTCAATTGTGGTGAAATCCAACACATTTGAGTTTGAATTTGATGATCTGCTTGTGTCATATTCATTGTATGAACTACAATTTGACACGATGAGTCTTTATAAAAGTTAATCATCATTTTTGTATGATGAGTTCCATATTTTGGTAATTTACTTGAAACATCAATTGTTTGAATACTAAATCTTTCCCATGAAGTTGGTTTGACATGCAAGTGATCATCATCGCATTTATTAATTAATATAAATTGGCATTTTTTATTGGTCACATATTGTTCTAAATAGTCAAAATCAATCAACATATTAAATTGGTATGTTTTAACTAAATCTTTTGATCCGACTAAATCAGATAGGGAAACTGCATCTTTATCACCGTCAATTCCAAATTCGGAGCAATACCTGGGATTTGCAATCATTCTGATTCTAGAACTTTTATCATTTATGGATGTGTTTAGTAACTTGGTATCAGTTGTGTATGTTACTCTTTTGTTAGAAAATTCCGGATTTGTTTTCTGTGCTTTAACCTTCACATCGGGATCCAGCTCTATATCATTTCCTCTTTTCAGTCTTTTTTCTGCAGCTTCCGCCATTCTCTGACGCATCAATTGCTGTGGTGTTACTTCTTTTTTGTTGTAAGTTTCAATTCTTAGTACATCTTCAATTGCTGATTCAACATTGTTGTCATTTGCTGATATGTCAGAATCATCTGATAAAATTTCAACGGTTTCTGATCCTACAATCAAATTAGTTTGTTCAAAATTCGGTGTATCATCTTCTTCAGAATCCAAATTAATTATTTCATTAGAAGGCATAATAACTGAGTCTTTAATTCAAAGACCAATAGCAAAAGTACAATTCATAAACAGCATTGTTTGCGTATAAAGATAAAACTGCGTACCTCGTTAAGACTCAGAAAATATTTCAGCCCTGAGATTTCACCTTTTCAGTACCGCTGAATAGACCTCTATAATTTGACTTAAAACTTCATTTAGAGCGTAAAAACCAAGAGATATAGAAAACGAATTAATCAACATATATAAATATAGATATAAATATAAATATTATAAATTTAATACAACACGCTTAGTATAATCTGAAAGCTGGACCCATAGAAGACTTGATGACTAAGGAACCAACGTTTTGCCAGTTCTTCTTTAATAAGGAGACTAAGAAGTTGATGGACATCATGATTTGGGAGACTAAAGCATCTTCTTCCATTTCAACGTGACCGACAGCAACTGCTAAACATAAGACCTTCTTTAATTGGAACTTGATGGTAGACTTTTGGTCTTGAACCTTAGCGTATAAATCATCAGAGTGAGAGACTGGGGTTGGGAACTTACCTGCCTTGGATAATTGAGGACCTAAAAGTCTTGGAACTTGCTTAATTAAGGTTTCGGAAGCAATGAAAGCGTTATACTTCTTTGCTAACTTCTTAATTAACTTCTTGTTCTTGTTTAACTTCTTTAAGTCATCAACAGACATAGCGTCACAACCTAAACCCTTAGCTCTGTCGACATCGAAAGCATCACCAAAAATACAGATGGTCATGTTTGGTCTTGGAACTTGTGGTAATCTTAAAGTACCAGAGAATCTCTTATCTCTTTGAGGATCATAGTTCTTTAAACCGACTTGTAATTCGACGGTTTCTAAGAAGTTTCTCTTCTTAGTTTCGTTGGAATACTTTAATAATTCCTTAACGTTTTCTCTAACTTGAGTAGTGTTAATCTTGGACATGATTAATTGATTGTCTCCCTAAAAGAAAATATAGGTAATACCGTAAATTGGTTTGATCGACGATACATCTAGAAGAAACCAATGCCAGACCTGAGAGACTGCACCTCTCCGAGCAGAAGGCCCTTTTGAGCGCGCGACAGGAAAAAAAAGTGAAAAATTTTGTGTGCGTCTGCTTTCAAAAAAAAGGGTTTTGCCCTCTATCTGTGCACGTGCGCGGGGCTCGGCCGCACGTGACTTTTGTTGATTTGATTTTTTTGATCTTTTGATGTTGTTGAAGTTTGGTGCGTATGATAGATAAATATGCATCTAGTTAGTAATGGTAAAGCGGAGAGATTCTGCATAGAAGGTGAAGAGGTTTAGCATTTAGTACTGGAGCTTATATATTGCGATGCAAGCGTGTTTACAAATATCCCCCATCAGGCTTTTTTCAACGAAATCGGTCCTGCATAAAGGATCATCATCTTCTAACCGATGGCTTAGCAGGCAAAACACGGATTATTATACCCGTAGGGCTAAACAAGAAAACCTGAAATCGAGAGCTGCTTTCAAATTGCTACAAATCGATGAAAAATTTCACATATTTAGTAAATCGAAACTTTTAAATGTGCTTGATTTAGGTGCAGCTCCTGGTGCATGGAATCAAGTGGCATTAGAAAGATGCTCTAAGGGTTCTAAAGTTTTAGGTGTTGATTTATTGCCGTATCAACCACCGACAGGTGCATCTGCAATTCAAGGAAATATCTTGAGTACTGGAACACACACTTTGATTAAAGATTTTTTTTTGCTTTCACAATTAGAAAAGAGGGATAAAATCTTTGAAGAGGTGGAAATTGTTTCAAATTATTTAAATGCTAACATTTCAGAATCTTCTATCATCGATAAAGAAGTTGAGTCGGCAGCATTGTACAATGAATCGAAGCAAAATGATTTGGATTCTGATATAAAGTCACAGTATCCTGTTGATATTGTTTTGAGTGATATGTATGTACCTTTTCCCAAAACAGATGGATTTTCAAGTGCACTTACTAACTACCCATATTACAGGATGGCAAATACTACTGGTCTTACAATCAGAGATCATGCAATGTCAATGGATTTATGTGATGCAGCCCTAATAACAGCAATTGATTTATTGAAAAAGGATGGTTCCTTTGTTATTAAATTTTTCACCGGTGAAGACGATAAATTATTAGAAAATCGATTGAACAAAGTTTTCAAAATTGTTAAACGTTTTAAGCCCAAAGCTTGTAGGCTAGAATCAAAGGAATGTTACTTTGTTTGTTTGAAAAAAATAGACTATGAAGTTGATAAAGTTAAATTATTTGCAGGATTATAAAATTTATAAATAAAATAAAATAAAATTGGATAGAATATAATAGGATAGGACTTTTGGAAATTAAAATCAAATTATTTCAATTTTATGCCCACTTACCAACTAATGCCATAATACCTGTACCTAGGGCAAGACATAATAAACTATAGATTAATTCACCTAAATTATGTTTAATATGTTTGTTGAAAATAAAGTCTCTTGCAATAAATTCAACTAACGCAGTATAAATTAAAATACCAGATGACAGAGAATCCAAAATTCCAGAAACGATATTGGCAGTAAATCCTTCAGAGACATAGGTAGTTCTGATACCAATACCAATTGCAATAGAAATAGGTGTAACTATACCATAGGCAAAACAGAGTAAATATTTTTGATATTCACTCTTAGAAGCTGGCCATGGAATTGATGATAATCTTGCACCGATACCAAGACCTTCAAATGATTGATGGAAAACTAAAACTATGTATAAAGTTTTAAAATCATCGTAATCACATGAACCTAAATTTAAGCCAATAATAACCGAATGAAATATAATACCAAATTCTAAAATAAGGAATGCAGCAAATTGTTGTTTGAATTCAAGTGATGAAGTAGTAGATGTAATAGATTTTTCTTCGATGTTTAAACTTGCTTCTTTATTACTTTGCTCGGTATTATCACAGATTTCACAATCTTGATCAATTTCAAACTCATTGTCTTTCTTAATTGTTAACATTTGTTGAATATCAGGTTCATCGGAAACATAACCGAATTTACGTTGCACGTAAACCTCAGAAAAAACTTCGATTAAAAACGTAGTGAATATTGAAACCAAAATTAATGCAGGAACCCATGAATAGATACTCCAATTACCCCACATACCAACACAAGTATTAGGTCCGATTTCCCCGTAGGCTGGGTCCATCAGATGAACAAACGCAGTAGCCAAAATAACACCAGCACCAAAAAACTTGGCGAAAAGATAGAACCAAATTGATAGTCTCCAATTATACTTTTGCGATAATAGTGGGAAAAGAGTAACAAAGGTTGAAACAATACCAATGACAAAAATAGATCCTATTCTTGTACCTAAACCTCCCGAGAATTCGGACCCTGCGTCAACGACACCTTGAATGACACATGTTTTGTAAGCGTCAGAAACATTTTCATCTGTTAAAATAATATTATCAGGATTACCAAAGATAGACCAGTCTGGCATGTTCTTGTTGTAAAATGGTTTGTTACGTATAAAAACAAAAGTAATATATCTCTTGGCCTTAAAATAATTGTGAAAACTGCTGATACTTATAAAGAAACATTCAAAGTCGGTTTCTCCCTATAACCTCTATATAATTATCTAATAACCTGGTTAATTTAATAGCAAGGTAAAAAAAGCACCCTTTTTCTGTCATCTTTTATTACTGTAATGGTTGTGAGATTTTTGTTGAGCCACTTTGTGTGTACATCGTTTCGAGAATGGAAGCAAAATTGTAAAAATTCATGTGGTAACCGTCAAGGTTGTAACATGCTTATGTCCAGACGTTGTTCTTGGGAGAATGATGTATTTTGATTCCATAGTTAGTTTCAAAAACTTGGACGTATAAGCACTGTGTAAAATTTAACCGAACAAGTTCAAATGTAAGGAATTTATTTAAATATTTGGAATGATCCATAATGATACCGTATGTCTAGATAAAACATAATACATTTGAAGGTATGCGGTATTTTAGTTGCTGGAGGTACAAATCAAGATCCAAGAGTTTTTATATGTAGTGTTTTAATATTGGCCCGGGAATTGAAATTTTAAAGATCATTACGAGCTAAACTTATTCGATATTGGAGAAAAATAATTCTAATGAGTGACAGTACGTCAAAAACGTATCAACAACGTATCATCGTTGAAAAAGTAATGGATTTTCAATGGTTTTCGTATGCACATAAACTGTATGGTGAGCTTTTTGTGTGTTGTTGCGGATATTTGTTTTCCGATTTTAAACTATCTAATTTATTAGAAATTAATAACTTTAGTCGATAATGTAAAATAGCAGTTCAAAGTCAAAAGCTTGTTAATTATAATAATATCTAATGCTTTCCAGGTCTTAGTAAAATGACTAAACGTCAAAAATATTCAAAACGGCAAATATAAAGTTATGATTCTGGCTTAAAATATATAAATGTATGGAGTATTTATTGGTAATATGTTTTTGTTTTATAAATACAAAAAATTATAAAAATAATTTTCTAATCGGCTTTTTTAACGTCTTGTGGTTCATCAGCAAGGTTTTCGTCCTCTTCAGTATCATCTTCTGCCTCCGCAAATTCTTGTTGATCATCTTCTAATTCAGCTTCTTCTGCGGTTTCTTGTGCGGTTTCTTCTGTAGCATCAGCTTCAGTAATTTCTTCAGCAACATCTTTTGATTCTGTTTTTTCTTCTATTACTTGTTCAGTATGTATATTTTCTTCCTTAGGTGAATCTTCAAGATCGATTAAACTTTCAGAAATTTCTTGCAAAGTAGGGAAAGCTTGTTGATTTTCACTTGGCAATAAAATTCTTGAGCTAATTGATTGCTTAGAATTTTTGGACAAATCATCTTTCCAAAGCTGAGTGAGTTCATCAAGCTTTTCAATATTGCCATTATAAACCAGACTTAAAAATGTTGCCTCTGTAAATCTATTTGTTTTCTTTAAAATTTCAATACATGTATTTAAATCTTTTGCAGCCCATGCAGCAGCAAATGCGGAATTGTATTTTCCTGTTTCTATACAAGATTGACTTAATTTCTTCAATCCATCAATGTTGTTAAAAGATGTGTATAGCAATAATAAAGATTGATAATCTTTACTCTTTTCGAAAGATTCAATGGCTAAATCAAATTTCCAATTTTTGAGGGCATTATCACCAAGTTTTTTCCATTTATGAAGTGTATCCTCTTTAGTGGCAATATCTAATGCTAAATCAAAATTTAAAGTTTGAATTGCTAAATCAAACTTTTGATCATTATCTGTTGAAAGAGCTAGCGCTTTTTCAGTATAACCTTGCTCCTCTAAAAATCTAGCAATTTTATTTATATCTCTTTGATCAATGCTGTTTATTATAGAGTCAGCAAATTCTAAGTCACCTCTCATAACAACAGTTTGATATTCTAAAACAGACAATGATAAGTAGTATGAGACAACATTCATATCTTTATCACATACATAAACCTTATTGTCTCTTGATAGATAACCTAATAAAAACATTGCTTTATCAAAATGTGCTAGGTTGTAGATAGAACCACCAACCAAATAGTTTAATCTGTTTGAAGTAGAGGTGTAAATGAAAACATTACCAATCCATTTACCAGTAAGAATCTGATCATCGACTTCAAAATCAAGATCGAAGGATGAAACAACACCTTCTTCTGGATCAATTTCGCCATTACCTAAGTGTTCTTGGAAAACTTCTTTTTCATAGCTTAAAGCATATGCAGAATCGGCAGAAGAAATTAAAACTAAATCACCTTCATCAGACCAATAAATATTTTCAGCTTCAACGGAAATAGTTCTAACGAGTTGTCCAGATTCCCAATCGTAGAACATAATCGCACCTCTAACTTTGACAGCCAATAATGCACCACCATAAATCTTTTCAGCTTCATACATTAAAGTAATCTGACCGTTAGATTTTTCTTTAAAATTTTTGTAAATCTTGATACTTGAAGTTGACTCTCTAATTGCATAATAGTTTGAATCTTGAGCCCAAACAAAATCTAAAGCCTGACCATACATTTTATTTCTCCATGCTAGAGAAGTATATATAATATATTCATCATCACCTGTGACAGTAACAAATCTACCATTTGGAGAATGAACTAAAGAATTTGGAAAAACTTCAACAGAACCGAATTCCTTTTGAGGTAAGGTTAAAACTTCACCATCTTCAAGAGTAGCATCAGAAGATCTAATAACAGATTGATAAACATCGTTATGTTTGCACCATATAATTTTACCTGATTGATCCATTGATAATAATGGTTTATCATCGCCTAATTGAAAAACAACATTACCTGCATCAAAACCAACAGCAACTAAGGAAGAATTTTTTCTAGAAGAAATACACCAGGCTCTTTCTAATCTATAATTTAATGTTTTTTCTAATTTGTAAGTATTACTGTTCCAAATTTTGATTGTTGAATCTTCAGAACCAGAAATAATTAAAGGTAATTCAGCATGGAAAACAGCAAATGAAACATTAGATACGTGACCTTCTAAATTAGCAACACACGATTTAGTTTGATAATCCCAAATTTTAATTGATTTATCATCAGATGAAGTCAATAAATATGGTTTATCACCATGTGGATAATAATCAACATAGTTGAAACCTTTGGATTCAGCAGCGGTCAAGGTAAAATTTGGAAGTTTAGAACCCAAAGACCAAATTTTGACAGTTTTGTCTAAACAAGCTGAAGCAAAAGTATTTGCATCTTTTGGATTAAAAGCAACGGACATGACATAATGTTGATGACCTTCAAAAACCTGTTCTAATTTCCAATTGTTATCCCAGTTCCATAATTTGATAGAGTAATCATCTGATGATGTTAAAACATATGGTCTGGAAGGGTGAACAGCAATTGATCTAATATAGTCTGGATGGGCTTCAAATTGTGCAACTTTTTCTCCTGTATTATAATTGTAAACTCTGATTTGAAAATCGTCTGCACCGACAACAATCCAATTTTTACGAGCAATGAATTTACCAGCTCTAACTGGGACATTGGTAACGTCAATAAACTTAACAACACTCTTTGTTTCGTATGAATAAATTTCAACTTTACCGCTGTAGAGGGTTGTTAAAACCCAGGGTTCTGTTGGATGGAAATCAATACCTTTAACACGGTCTGATCTGGTACTTGAAAGTTTCTATAAAAAAAAGTTGAATGCAGATTTGGTGTTAGTACGATGTTTCTTGCTATATTAAATTGGTTCAAACAATCTTTTATCATCAATGCAAAAATAAACCCACTCTGGTTGTCCAAACTCGGCTTTGTTGATTTGTTGTCCCTTTCTCCTTTTGCATAGATCCAATTCTATACCCATGTTTTTAAGTTCGCAAATCAGACAGCTCTTCGCTCTCTAATTGTGTTCTATGTATATATACATACCTTAATATTTAGCTTCAT
Source organism: Pichia awuae (assembly GCA_030563725.1). Taxonomy (NCBI): domain Eukaryota; kingdom Fungi; phylum Ascomycota; class Pichiomycetes; order Pichiales; family Pichiaceae; genus Pichia; species Pichia awuae. The sequence goes on from JAJMJV010000002.1 coordinate 296,883, forward strand.
TGTGCCAATTGCAGACGTGTACTTGTTCTCGTCAATACAAAACTCTGTTTGCCTCCACCTAATGAAACATCTCAATTGCCATGTGTTGTTCGTGGAAAGACAACGAGCAATGCGCGAATCGACAAGATGCGTGCTGTTGAAATCAGACGGTGCTTCTTCACGTAGATTTGAAGAAGGACAACTTCTGTATTGACGTGTGTCTGAACCGTTGGTTAATTTATTGACGACTGCATTACAATGTGGATTTTTGATTGGTGTATGTAGATTTGGATGGATGGCGTTTGTAAAATATCATAAAAGATCTCGATTACTAACATAAAGTTTTATAATTTTTATTTTTACAGTTCAAGATGCTTTAGCCTATTTAGGTTTATGGAATAAACATGCTAAACTATTATTCCTTGGATTAGATAATGCAGGTAAAACTACCCTATTACATATGTTGAAGAATGACAGAATGGCAACATTACAACCTACATTACACCCAACTTCGGAAGAATTGGCAATAGGTAATGTTAGATTCACCACATTTGATTTAGGTGGACATCAACAAGCTAGAAGATTATGGAAAGATTATTTCCCAGAAGTCAACGGTATTGTTTATTTAGTTGATGTTGCAGATCCAGAAAGATTTGAAGAATCTAGATTAGAATTAGACGCTCTATTGAACATGGAAGAATTAAAATCTGTTCCATTCTTAATCTTAGGTAACAAGATTGATTCTCCAAGAGCAGTCAGTGAAAACGAAGTCAGAAACTATTTAGGTTTACTGCAAACTACTGGTAGAACTGCAACTGTTCCAAATGGTATTAGACCTTGTGAGTTATTCATGTGTTCCATTGTGATGAGACAGGGTTATGCTGAAGGTTTTAAATGGTTATCTCAATTCATCTAATTTCTTTAATAAATACAATTATATAAATTCTGTATTATTCAACTTCTAAAAGATCTTTCAGTAATAAAAACTGGTTAAAAATCGAAAAAAATTACATTTCTTTTTATCTTTATAAAAAAACATAAATGTTTGGTGAATGTATTATATACATGCGGACAGGATATGGATTCATCTTCTTTTACTACCAAAAGCAGCAGACGAACCTTCACTGGTGTCCAACTTACGTTTGACACCATGTGTTTGGAAATATTGCTTCTTTCTTTCCTTAGCTTTCTCAAGTTTTGAAGCTTCGATCTTTTCTCTGGCCTTAATTTTGACTTCCATTTTGGAATCTTTCTTTGCCTTTCTCATTGATTCTTTATCATTTCTGATGGTTTGAATAGTTTGGATCAATTTTCTTGCCTTCTTTTCTTCACCGTCCATAACTACGGCTCTCTTTTGAACATAAGTTTTATTCTTCTGTTTTTTCAATTCTTGAATTTGAGATTTGAATGGTAGATTCTTTTTAACTGATGTTGGAACTTTCAAGGAATGGAATTTCCTATCCTGTCTTTCAATCTTTTTATAATTGGAATCTTCTATACGTGGAGTTTCAACATTATTTAAAGCTCTGACTTCACCTGTTAATCTCATTCCCTTCCAATTATTCTTATCATTCAGTAATAATGAAGTAACTGGATTATAGAATTTCTTTGGTTTAACAGGATACCATGTCCTCAATGTCACAATATCACTCATTAAAATTCTATCTTCAAAAGCTGCTCTAAAATGACCTTCAGGACTTGATAATGCACGCTTAATTTCACCACGAATACCTGACACTGTTTTAATTGAAGCACCTTCAAACTTAGCAACTTCCATAGCGGATGTAAACATGTCTTTGATGAATGCAGTATTACGGAAAATCTTTTGCGGGTAACCAACTAATTTTAATTTTTTCACAATTGTTGTGTCTGCATTTAAATCTTCAACAATACCAGTAGCTGCAATTCTAAATGATCCTGTAGTATGGTCTTTATCAACAACTTGAATACCACAGAAGGTAGTATTTGGAGCCACTAATGGCCCATAAAATGTTGTAAAACAGTATGAATGTTCAGGTGTGTATTTCAACATTCTATTTCTCGTTCTAGAATCAGATGTCGTATAAATTGGTAATGTTTGAAATCTTCTCCAACCTAAAGATAAAATCAAAGGATCATTAGTTTTAAGAATCTTCTTGTGCCATCTATGTCTTCTAATTCTACCATTAATAAAACCAAATCTTTCTTCGGTACTTAACAAACCTCCCACAATAATAGGAAAGCTTGGATCAAAATTTTCAATGAATTCCATTGGTAATGAATCAAAAGTGACTTTAACGTACGAGCCTGCAGAGTAACCTTCCACTTTAGTACGTGCTTCGTCATCTAATTTACTCAATTCATTCTTATTGATTTCAAGTTGTTTAGCCATTTTTGCCTTTTGAAATTCATACCAATTATCGTGTTCATTAAATGGATCATCATCACCTTTATATTCTTCTTCCTCTTCAAATTGCTGTTTTAATTTTTCCTTCTTTTTAGCATTCAATTTTCTTTGGCCATCAACTGATAAATCATCACCTTCTTCTTCTGAATCGTCATCAGCATCAACTTCAATTCCGATACCCATTTCATCTTTAATTTCTTCTTCTTCAAAATTGGTAAATTTATCATCATTGGATTCAGAATCAGATTCATCGGAATCACTATTTCCACTATTTTGTTTACTTTGTTCTTCTCCGTCATCAGCTCCATCTTCTAAATCTTCAAAATCTCCATAAATTTCATCGCCATCTTCTTCTTGATTGTCCTTCTCATTTTTTTCAGCGTTAATTCTTTGCTTTGCTGATAAGAAAAATCTAGACTTCAATGTATTGATTGCATCACTATCAGAACTCCATTTTTCCTTTAAATCTTTTAATGACAAATTATTTTCGTTATTAATTTCTTCAACAACTTTTTCTTCTTTCTTGGTGAAAAAATCCTCCTCATCTTCTGCGTCTGAAGCAGATAAATCTTCTTCATTTAATTTTTCATCTTTTTCTTCTTGCTTCCATCTTGAAATAACATCCTTAGGGTCAATATTATTCATGTAAATTAATTTGTTAATATCCCAAGTTTTCTTAATTTGAAGATTATTTAATCTGCCACCTATATTTTTCCATTCAGAGAATTGATCTTCTTCTTCTTCTTCAAATTCAGAATCTGTTGCAAATTGTAGTTTTTCTTCACCTGAAAAAGTTTCTTTTCTTCTTAACTGTTTAAGTTTTTGTTCTCTTGCTCTATCATCAGCTTCGTCATCAAAATCATCCGCATCATCTTCATCAATATCAACATCATCATCTAAGTTTTCAATTGATTGTTTATGAACTCTTGCATTTCTCATTTTATGTCTACCTGTATCACCTTTGAATTTGTTGTTTTCATCATCTTCAATATCGTCATCTAAATTAAATTCATCGTCATCATCAAAATTTTCTTCTTCTCCTTCAGAATTAGGATCTCGAGTTTCAGGAGAATTACTAAATAATTTAATACCTGATGATCTTTTTCTGGTATCTATTATATCTGCAGCATTTTGTAAATCAGAAACTAATTTTTCTCCAATACCACCCATATCTTCTTCAGATTTAAAGCTCTTTTGATTGACATCAATATATACAGCATCTTTATCAATTAAAACACCATGAACATCAGACATTGGTGCATATATTATTTTTTGTTTATCTTCTAATCTTTTTCTACGTTTAACTGTTTTGACTGGTATAGGTTGACCGTTAGCTTCAGCAATTTTTCTTTGCTCTCTTTCATATTCTTCTAATTTTTGTTCAAAATATGGAGTTGGACAAGGATCTGGTAATTTTTCAACACTAGAAACTGTATAATCACCAACACCTGCTAAATGAACTCTCGCATTTGTACTAGGTAAAGGAGTTCCATGCAAATAACCATAAAGTGCAATTTTTCTATCACATTTTGGATTTTTTTCAATTTTTGAAGGATGAGTTAAATCGACAATTCTATCAGATAACATATAAGGATGTTCATTCCTCCATTTAAGAGGTCTAAACTTCATAACAGAAATGAATCTTGATAAATTTAGAATTTCTCTATCAGGATATCTACCATTTATAACACCTGAAAGATAAAACAATTTAGCACCTTGATAAACTTCTGTCCAAAATCTTTGCTTTAATCTTTTCTTTGCAGCTCTCATTGTTGCAGGTTTTTTAAATAAATCTAAATGGGTTGTAACACCTAAAACTCTTGGCATACCATGATGTTGAGCTATATTTAAAAATTCCATTGTTTCCATTTCAAAACCAAAGTTACCATCCATCATCAGTAAAACCAAATCAGCAATTTTAGCAATATCAATCATTGAATTCAAATCATTGGAACATTCAATAAATGTCAATCTTCTTCTTTTACCACTGACAACTGTAATTGGACCTTTAATATCAGAAACCGTTGTTTTGGATAATCTACGAATCAAGGAACGAATTAATGTTGATTTACCTGTACCTGGAGGACCCACAACTGCCACAATAACTGGAGGTGGATCATCTTCTGGTGTTCTATCGATCATTGGCACATGGAATCTTTTTTCACCTAAATCACTACTTCTGACGGCTTGTCTCTGCAACTTACCAGGTTTTGCAAAAGCAAAAGCTTTGGCATTCTTACCCTGAGAATGAAGCTTCTGTTTTGCCGTATTTTTCCTAGCACCTCCTCTATGAGGTTTATTGGATTGTTGGGTATCCATTCTTATTGATGAGGTATGCTAAGTAACTAAATGATTTAACCAAAAAAGGACAACGGTTTCTAAACCCAATCCTTCTATAACATGAAAAAAAATTTCATTTCAAAAAAAAAAAAATAAAATAATGTAAAATCAAAAAATTAAAAATTCTGCACAGCCGTGCCGCTCATTACGTAAGCCCTGCTTGCTACCTTTTGAATGTATATAATCTTGATGCAAAAGACCATTGAGCCGTCCACTGACATAGCCAGTATTCAAAACCACATTTATCATGTGATATATTTGGTCTTCTTCAAGTTAAATATTGTATTTCCTTACAAATCTCAAAAGAATACCACTTTAATAAGATGAGCATTTTCATTTTTACAGCTTCAAGGTTCAATTGTCTCAAAAAAATAAAAAATATTGCTAAGAAAGCACAAAAAGCAAAAATCCAAAAAAATAAAAAACGCAAACAATTATATAAACTGGCTCTTCTATACGTTCACAAACACGAAAAACTCTCAAATAAATACAATAAATACAATAAATACAATATTCTTATATATTGATATATAATATTAGTCCAAGTGGTGTTATATATGAATTAATTATAGCCCTTCCATATCTAAAATTTTGAGTTTAGCGTTGCCCTAAAAACGGCTTGCAGTGGCAACATTTGCCCTGCGACAAAGATCTTTGTCGCGCCGCCGGATTTCCCAAAAGGGCAGGCGCGCTCGCCCGATAGAGAGTGCTGTCACTCCCTGTGGTTTTAAATTACAGCGGCAAAGTTTATCATTGACTTTATTATCAGTTTCTTTTGCCACTTGCATACTACTCCACCAGACACGTTTAAAACAGTAACAACTCGACATATACTGATAGTAAATATATACAATAATGATGGTTACTGATAAACCACAAGCTCTACCTTTGGGAGGATCCCAAAGCTCAGGTCATTTCCAACAGAGGCAAAATTCTAGAAAGGCAACGAAGGTTTCAAATGTCAATTCAAATCCACGACAAAGACCCCCAAAACCGAAGATTCAACAACAGCCTCCTCAACAGAAGTCCAAGCAAAATTTCAAGTCAAACGCCAACTCCAATATACCCTCAAATTCCAATCCGAAGCAACAAAAACAGAACAGTAAAAAAAATTCAGGTAATGGTAATAATGGTAATAATGGTAATAATGGTAATAATGGTAATAACACCAATAATTCGAAAAACTCTAGAAACGATAATGAAAATAATAAGATTGTCATTCCTCCTAGAAGTGTCGAGGTTGATTTCAATAGTTCCAGTTCAAAATCAACAAAAAGGGTGACTTTGAAAAGTAATTCCGATGATTTAAAGCAATCGACCGCTTCTGTTAAAAATTTGTTGCTGTCGGATTTATCTCTGAATGAAAGTAGCAATTTTAACGATTCAAAATCGGGAAAAGCTTCAAAATCCCCACTAATAAATACAGCAAATATCAATACATTTAATGATTACACTACTTTTTCTGCTCCAAGATTGCCGGATGGTTCGGAACCAAACTTTGGAAATAGTCCAAACAAACAAAACACTTTATCAAGATCGTCTAGCTCCAGTTCTAGCTCTAATTCAAATTCTAACTCCGGTTCTGTTTCTAATAGATCAAAATTGACAACTGCATCGTCATATAATTCAAATTCCCACTTGAATTTTAATCCACTTGATAATTTTAAATATGCAGGTTCCTCTTTCACTGCGGAACCGAAAGCTGTAACTTTACCAAAACCATCGTTCCTAAGATCTAAAGGTGGATGAGAACCTGACAACAAATTCTCTTATATTTATAAACAGCATTTTGTTTTTTTTTTGGGATTTATTATTTTGTTTTATTTTGTTATTTTTGTTATTTATTTTTGTTCTTTTTGTTTTTGTTATTTCCTTTTTTTCTTACTGACTATTTATTTTCCTATTATTTTTTATGATGTTATGACTCCTGCATTTCATTGGTTTTTTATTTCATGATTTTTTTCATTTCCATTTTATTGTTGAGCTTTTCATTGTCACAAAAAGTTTTTTCTTGGTTTTTTGGTCTATTTTCCATTTTTTTACCTTACTTTTTTGTCTTTTTTTTATTTTATTTTTATTTTTTTTTGATTTTTTCTGAAAAAAGAAAGCTGTATTCTACATGGTAGATATACTTTTAAGCTGTACTGTTTTCTCATATATAATCAGTCGTTATATAGATGTTAATTTTCTTTTTCATTACTCAAACCTGAACTCTAACTCAAGAATAGTGGTGTCGTCACTTTTCTAAAGGATCGCGGTTCTTCACTCTTTTCAGTAAAAGTTTTACTTGTTATCTACATATCTACAAGTTTTCAAACGATTTTTAGTAGTTAGTGACATTTCTACAGAAGCTAAAAATAAGATCAAGAGTATATAATAAATAATGGGGAAAAAGAAATCCCATTTGAAAAACAAAGCTGGATCTGAGCATTCAAATATGCATTATAACAACCAGTCTACAACATCAGGTTCAAATAACCAAATTAGAGGGTCATCAAGACATAGAGATTCGATTGCTTCTAGTAGTAGGTCAAATTCAGTTTCTAGAATGGGCACATCATCTATGCACATAGACGAAAACTATACTGAGATGTTTTCAGGGGCAGCTTCAAATGTAGTTCCGAGCTCAATTTCATCATTTCACCATCATAATCATTTTAGATCACCAACTTTATCAGTCTCAAGCGCAAATGAACATAATGATGGGATAGATAACCTAATGTTGGATAGCATCAAAACCAATGATAATTATTATACGGATAACGAAGATGGATATGAATCTGAAAGTTATGATTTACATGAACGGTCAAATTTCAGATTTTTCAAAAGTGAAGATATCGAATCTGCTAAAGGTGTGTCCTCAATTGCTAGATTTACTACCTCTGATAATTTACACGAATCAGTTAAGATTGATTATGATACAAATTGGAATTCTTTTGCTGATGATTATTCAATTGATCACCATTTAGAAGACCAAGATTATAATGATAGACATTCAATAATTAATCAAAATTCAAAATTGATTTTGGACAATGGTTCTAAAGATTCATACGGCAGTACCGAAGAAAATCCATACAGTGAATTTTTTAGAGGTGATGCAGAACGTGAATTGATTGCAGATGAAGAACAAGATTTACATATTTATGGCGAAGAAGGTGATGAAGATTATGAAGGAATAGAAGATTTGATTACAAAAAAAGAATGGCAAAAAACGATGAGACAACGTGAATCTTTGAAATATCATGATAAATTCTTTAGCAAATTTTCAGCTTTTAACAAAAGTCAACGTTTTTATATTGCTGAAGAAGATCTAGTCGTTGGTATTGCAGGTTACCAAACAACATGGATTCAATTAATAATTTACAATTTGATATGCGTTTGCACTTTCGGAACGTTTGCATTACTTTGTAGATGGATACCAAGATGGAGAATCAAATTAATGGGTAAACAAGTCCCCTTAGCAAAAGCTGAGTGGTTAGTTGTTGAAGATGAATATGGTTCTTTAGAAATACCTAAAGTTGAAAGAAAATGGTATAATAAAAATATGAGTACATTTTTACCACCTAAGAAAGTCGAAAATTTGCATACAGAAGAATCCCTTTTAGATTTGAATGATAATGAAACAAATGATATTAAATCAGGAATTAGCCACGCTTATTCATATGATGATATTGATCCAATAGTTCCAATCTTAATTTATTTTGAATATAGATACATGAAATTGTTTTATGATCCAATAGATGATCTTTTTAAATTACCAAATAATTGGATTGATGAAAAATGGTGCCATTATCCTGACATCAGGGATGGAATAACTGAACACAATTTTAAAATCAGAAAAATGATTTTTGGCGATAATGTAATCCAGATAATGGAGAAATCAGTTTGGAAATTGTTAATTGACGAAGTTTTACATCCGTTTTATGTCTTCCAAATTTTATCAATTTTACTTTGGCTTGCAGATAGCTATTATTATTATGCGTTTTGTATTTTTCTTATTTCCATATTTTCAATTGCTGAGTCTTTAATTGAAACCAGGTCAACTTTTGAAAGAATGAGAAAAATGTCAAGATTTGAATGTGATGTTAGAGTATGGAGAAGTGGATTTTGGAAAGAAATTAGTTCTTATGATCTGGTACCTGGTGACATTTATGAGGTTTCTGATCCTTCGTTATCGATTTTTCCTTGTGATTCTATTTTACTTACTGGTGATTGTATTGTTAATGAAGCAATGTTAACTGGTGAGTCTGTCCCTGTCTCTAAAGTTTCAATATCTCCGGACTGCGTTAAAGATTTAGAAGATGAATTCAACAGTGCAAAATTTTCAAATCGATTTGCCAAATCTTTCCTTTATAATGGAACCAAAATTGTTAGAGTTAGATATGGTTCATCTGAAGAATCTGGCGGAAATGAACCGGCAACTGCTTTAGTTGTTAGAACAGGATTTAATACAACCAAAGGTGCATTAGTTCGTTCAATGTTATTTCCTAAACCCTCCGGTTTTAAATTCTATGAAGATTCATTTAAATACATTGGAGTTATGACATTTATTGCTGGCATTGGTTTTATTTTTTCTACGATTAATTTTCTTAAATTAGGACTGGGTTGGGATATCATTATTTTACGAGCTTTGGATTTAATTACAATTGTTGTTCCACCTGCTTTACCCGCTACTTTAACAATTGGTACAAATTTTGCATTAACAAGATTGCGCCAAAAAGATATCTTTTGTATTGCACCAATGCGTGTTAATATTGGTGGTAAACTAGATGTTTTATGTTTTGATAAAACTGGTACATTAACAGAAGAAGGACTTGACATTATGGGTATCCATATATCTAATCCAATGAATGACAGAAGGGAGCACGAATTTAGTGATATGTACAAGACTATTGATGAAATCATGCAATCAAATTCTAAGAATTCAGAGAGGATGTTTACGGGAATGCTTACTTGTCATTCCTTAAAAATTATTAATGAAGAACCGATTGGTGATCCATTAGATGAAAATATGTTTAATTTCATTGGGTGGACTATGATTGAAGATCCAAACGAAAGTTCTATTTTGAGTAACTTTATTGAATCTCGTATCTTATTAACCTCGTCTTCTCCAATTTTGTTTACAAAGGAAGGTGTTTCCGAATATTGGATTCAATTGAAAGAATTTGAGTTTATTTCTCAACTTAGAAGAATGTCAACTATTTGTATTAAATCATCTACCGAATCTAATGCTGATGATGAAATTGAAGTTTTTGTTAAAGGTGCACCTGAAGTTATAGAAACTATTTGTTTGCCTGAATCAATTCCAGCAAATTTTAGCGATTTACTTTATTATTATACACATAATGGGTATAGGATTATTGCATGTGCTTCCAAAAAATTAAAGAACCCTAAGAAAAATTCTAAGAATTTATCATTTATAGGAAACATACAGAGAGAAAGTATTGAAAGTGATTTAAAATTTATTGGTTTTATTGTTTTCGAAAATAAATTAAAAGAATGTACCACTAGTACAATTGAGCAATTGAGAGAAGCAAACCTAAGAACTGTTATGTGTACCGGTGACAATATTTTAACTGCTGTTAGTGTTGGTAGAGAATCTAAGATTATTGATAAATCCACTAAAATTTTTATTCCTGAATTTGATTATAGCAAATTTCCCGAACAAAGAATTCAAGATGATGAAAACGAATCATTCAAAAAGGCAATCCCACCAATTATATGGACAGAAGTTGACAATCCTGATTTAGAATTAGACCGAGTTTCTCTATCACCATTAGATATTAATCAAGATAATAATTATCGCCTTGCAATTTCAGGTGATATTTTCAAGTATATATTGACTGAACTAACAGATATGGAGTTTTATATTGAAAATATTTTAATGAAAACCTCAATTTTCGCAAGAATGTCTCCAGATGAGAAACATGAATTAGTCAATCAATTGAAAAAAATTGATTATACAGTTGGATTTTGTGGTGATGGTGCCAATGACTGTGGTGCATTGAAAGCTGCGGATGTTGGTATTTCGTTAAGTGAAGCTGAAGCCTCAGTTGCAGCACCGTTCACATCTCGTAAGTTTGAAATTTCCTGCGTTTTAGATGTTATTAAAGAGGGTAGGGCATCTCTAGTCACAAGTTTTTCATGTTTCCAGTATATGTCACTGTATTCTGCTATTCAATTTATTTCTGTATCCTTATTATACAAAGAAGGTTCCAATTTGGGAGATTTCCAATTCTTATATATTGATTTGGCATTGATCATTCCAATAGCAATTTTTATGTCATGGTCTAAACCATATTCCAAGATAGTTACAAAGAAACCAACAGCTAACTTGATATCTGCAAAAATCATTGTTCCATTGATGGGTAACATCATGTTATTATTGGCAGGTCAATTGCTAGTGTCGTTTGTGATTAAGTCTCAAAATTATCCATGGTATATAAAACCAATTCCTGGTTCTGATGATCAAGTTCAAAGTACAGATAATACACTTTTATTCTTCTTTGGTAATTTCCAATACATTCTTGTTGCTTTGTTATTGACTTCTGGCCCACCATACAGAGAGCCAATCACAGAAAATTTTCCTTTTATGCTTACAATTGCATCCACTTTTCTAGTATCGGCATTTTTGATGGTTGTAAATCCAGAGTCGGCACTAGGTGACTTGATGGATTTAACCTGGATGAGTTTCGATGCCAAATTCGGTCTTGCAATTGGTGCAGTTATCAACTTTTTCACTCTCCAAGTAGCTGACAAGTATTTGTTTAAAAATTTCGCCAAAGTGTTTACCAGATTGATCAAAGGTAAAGGCAGTAGCAAGAAGTTTAAAAAGCTAAAAAAAGAGTTTAAAAAAATGGTTTAAACCACTTCTACTTGTATATTTTTGTTTATATATTTATAATATTCATTTTGCATTTGTTATCATGGAGTAATAGACACAACGAATTAGACTATAAAAGTAACTATAAAGACAACTATCAAAATTACTACAAGAGTAGCCATATAAATGGCCGTAGAAACAATCATCTCTGTGTAAATGTAAAACCAAATGATAAACCTGCATCCAGTCAGATTGGTAATAAAAATAAAAAAAAAGCAAAGAGCATAATTTTCCTCTAGTCGAATTAAACGAAGTTCGAAATGAAGCTGAATTAGCAACAAAAGTACATACTGTCACTGTTAACATCTACATTTAGATTTTTCTTGATAGTTGCTTTTGGACGCAACTTTTGAATTCCATAAATTCAGCCAAACATGCGTCCTTTCCCATGTTTTGGTATTTACTTGCAATACACTTACCGTAAGCAACGGAAAGAGCAGAGCAGTTGGCAGTAGCTGCCATAAGTCTAGTAGCTTGTTTAGTTGGTTGTTTCTTGAGAGCAGACATATTTTGTGTGGTTGTGGATGGCTAGAGAACAGAATCGGTTAAAAATCCCAAATGCGTCAAACTTTGACGGGTTAAAGATAAGAAAGAGGACGAATCAAAAAAAAAATTAAAATAAAAACTCAAATAAAACTCAAAATCAAAATCAAATAAAAATAAAAAAACATCACCGTTGCCTTTTTGGGACTCTCTTTGGATACGGAATCTGTTAATCGGATTAGATGATAAGTTTATCTTGCAGGAACACCCAGTACAGTCCTAGAATCTGCAGAGATGTCGTTTATGAAATTTAGAACCTTTCCAGAGCCGGAAGAAGCATTTGAACCACTCAGTGAAGAGCAACTTGCGATTCTTGAAGCGCAGGTGGAATCTGAACAGCCCGTTGCCACAGTGCAAAGTCAGTTTAACTTTGCATGGGGATTAATTAAATCTAAAGATGATGACGATGTGAAAAACGGAATAAATATAATGACGGAGATTTTTAAAACTGTTCCAAGCAGAAGAATCGAATGCATCTACTACCTTTCTCTAGCCTGTTTTAAAATCAAAGAATATAAAGAAGCAACCAGGTACATTGATACTTTATTACAACACCAGCCAGATAATATACAAGCGGTGAATTTGAAAAAAATCATAGATAATGAATTGGCCAAGGACAGCTTGATTGGATTTGCCTTACTGAGTACAGTTATTGCGGCAGGTGTTGGTGCTGCAAGCATATTTTTGAGACGTAAAAGATAATTTCAACTATTATCATATTTAATGATTTTGTTTATAGATTTGATTAATAATATAAAATTTTCAAATACAAAGATGAATACGTAAAAATTTAAAAATTTAAAAATTCAAAATTTAAAATTCAAAAGTTTAAAGAGTAAAGAAGTAGATACATATGTTTAGTTTATTCTTCAGATGTAACTAAACCACCTTCTTCACATAAAGAGTAGAAAATTGATTCTTTTTTCTTCAACAGGTTTTTTGGAGTATCAAACTCTTTGACTCTACCTTGTTCTAAAACAATAATTCTATCACTATCAATAATAGTGTTTAACCTATGTGCAATAGTTAGAATAGTTCTATCTTCAAATGCTGTTCTAATAGTTTGCTGAACAATAGCGTCAGTATCAACATCAACATTGGCAGTTGCTTCGTCTAAAATCAAAACTTTACAATTCTTTTTGGTCAATGCTCTAGCTAGACACATCAATTGTCTTTGGCCAGCAGATAAGTTAGAACCACCTTCACTTAACGGTACTAATAATCTATTAAACGAAATTTCCTCTTTGTTCTCATATTCATCATACATAGATTGAACATGTTCATCTAAATGTGATAATTTTAATGCATTCCATAAATCTTCATCATCAAATTGGTCAACTGGATCTAAATTAGATCTAATTGTTCCTTTAAAAATTTGTGAATCTTGAGGAATGATTGATAATTTAGATCTCAAATCGTACAATCCAATTTTACTAGTATCAATATTATCAATATCAATGTGACCTTCAACTGCTTCAATAATACGGAAAATAGCTAAAGTTAATGATGACTTACCAGCACCTGTTCTACCTACAATTCCAATCTTTTCTTTATTCTTAATAGACAGATTGATATTTTTCAAAACTAAATCAAGCTCTGGTCTATATTTGGTAGAGTAATTTTTGAATTCAATTTCTCCATTGAATGGCCAATTTGCAGATGGTCTTTTATCTTCAATAATTTCTGGTGCTTCAGATGGTAGCTCAGCATATTCCATAATTCTTTCAACGGAAACAATATTAGATTCAATATCAACAGTCATTCTCACAATCCAATTCAGTGCTTGGGTAACTTGCAAAGCATATGAAACAGATAAACCAACTAAACCTGCTGATACTTTACCCGATCTTAAAGTTAAAATCAATAAACCAGAAGAACCTAGAATAATAAATGAACCTAATAACTCTAATCTAACAGCTAACCATCTATTAGCACTAACAGACGGATGATAAGCACTCATATTGACATCCATTTTATGGTGATTTAAGAATGAAAATCTATCAACTTGATCATATGCTTTAATAACAGAGACACCTGTCAAAGTTTCTTGGAAATGTGCAAAAATTGGTGATTTAGAAACAGATTCTAGTCTTTTCAATTCTCTTGATGTGTATAAGTAGTACTTTTGGAAATATTTATAAATGAAAAACAATGGAACAACAAAGAAAATAAATTGCCAGGTTGAGTAAACGATCACTAAAATAGTAAATGCAACTCTTATACTACTTGTAAAGAACATGGAGAAAACTCTAAATAAAGTTTCGTCAACTTTATAAACATCACTTGAAAATCTGTTTAAAATTCTACCAATAGGAGTGGTTTCAAAGAATTGCATTGGTGCTCTTAAAACGGAGGCTAACATAATATCATGTAAATATTTAGAGCCAGAAATTGAGCATAATAACCACTGAACCAATGACTGACACAGAGTACAGAAGACACCAGCAAGGCAAAATAAGAAATAAATACCTAAATACTTCCATGGCTCTGGATTGTAACCAAGTTGAGTATTAATTTCAGACCAATGTTTCAACCAAATGTTTGAAGTAACATATAAAACCATTGCACCAACCATAAAACCAATTAATATTAACACATGACCGACACCACAGGCTCTTGCATAAGTGAGATAAATACTCCAATTCACCTTACCTTGTTCATGCTTTTCAGATCTACCTGCAGCCACTTCAAGTTTTTCTTTATTGATGATATCAACATGGAAATCTTCAATTTCTGCCTTTGTGTCATTAAACCTTTGATTCTTAATATCATCAAGTAAAGTTGCAGAGCTTGAAACCGCCGTGATCATTTCAACAGAACCATTTGACAATTCAGCTGTAGATGGTGAATCTGAGGAAGTAGGTTCATCTTTTCTACCATATTCTTTAATCAACTTATATAATTGTGAATCCTTTTTGTGTTCAACAATATTTTTGTAACTACCTTCTTCAACAATTCTACCTTGGGATAGCATTGTAATGTGATCCGAAGATTTTAAAACAGCCATACTATTAGTAGCTAAAATTCTACATTTTGTCTTTAATAAACCTTTTGGACCCAAAACATTATTTGTAATGTGCTTACCGACATGTTCATCAACGGCACTTAAAACATCATCCATTAAATAAATATCCGCTCTTGCATAAACCGCTCTAGCTAATGATAATCTCGCCTTTTGACCACCAGACAGACTAATACCCTTTTCACCAACTTGGGTTGAATCACCGTCAGTCAAAATTTCTAAATCAGAAAGCAATGCACATGCACTTAATGTTTTTTGATAAAATTCAGGTTCGTATTTACAACCAAATAAAATATTTTCTTTAATACTACCATTCATAATCCAAGCAGTCTGTGGAACATATGCAACACTACCCGCAACAGATGCAATACCATTGGTTTTATGTAAACCACCCAGTAATGCTTGAATTAATGCAGATTTACCAGAGCCAACTTTACCCAAAACACAATTTAATTCACCTTTATGAGCTTTGAAATTAACACCAACCAGAGCAGTCTTATATGGTTTTCTAGACCATAAGAAATCTGCATTATCAATTTGAACTGCAACATCACCATTATTAGTGACAGCAGGGTGTTTGATGATAACATCATCTTCAATTTCATCACTAGTCAAAAATTCGGTTAATCTAGTAATAGCAACTTGAGATTCAATAATATTATTGATTGTCCACGGTAATGTCATCAAAGGGAAGCCTAATAAATTAAATAATGCCAACGCAGTAAAAACGAGATCAGTAGTTAATGGTGTACCCTTATATAATACAATAAATAGACCAAAAGTAGAACAACTAACAACGAATGGCGTCGAATTGTAAATGAATTGGTTACCTGCCTGGAAAACACCTATAGTTTTCAAATTTTTCAATTCTTTTTCGTTTCTAACATAGGTCAATCTTTCTCTATAAGGGATTTCCCATGCATACAATTTTAAAGATTTAATGTTGTTTAATATTTCAGAAATAAGACCAGTTCTTTCATCTTTAACTTTCATTTGTCTCTTTTGTAAGTTCTTTTGATATTTGAAAAGTCTTGTATTTAATGGAATTGTAAAAACAAGAATAGTAACACCGATCCACATTGCATTACCAAGTAAATTGTACAATGAAATTAAACAAAGAGTAATTTGAAATGGACCAGACCAAATAAGCTGTAAATTTTGACATAAATCTTGTAATCTTTGGGTATCAACAGACATTAAATTAACAATATCACCTGTAGTTTTAGAACTCTTAGCTTCAATGGATAAAGTTAATGATTTTTGATAAACCATGGAAGTCAAGGAAGATTTAACTTTGATAGAGGTATCATAAACTCTTTCAAAATATTGATGCAATGCAGCAGTTTGAACAACAGATAAACTGAACATACCAGCAACAATCATGAAACCTTTAGTCAAAGGAATAGTTGTATCATTATGATAATCATTGACAAAAATAATTAAATGCTTTAATAATTGTGGTTGGATGAAGGCAATACAATCTTGAATAAACTTAAAAATACCACCAATAGCAAAGGGTGTACCGAATGACTTAACTAATGACATAAAAAGGGAAGGTTTACTTGATTTATTGAGTTCTTTTATCCAATTACTTTCCAATTTATCAGATAAAACCTTAGATCTTAAAGATTTTGGTAATGGTGGTAAATCAGATTGTAATAAAAATTTTTCATAACCTTTTTGCATTAATGGTGTCATCCAAGTGAATGAAATTTTATTAAAAATATTGGAATAATCGTAAACGCTATAAGATTCGGTAGGATCCAAGTTAAGTTTTGGAGCAAAAGTAACCTCAAGAATCAAAATTAATAAACAGTTGATAGTGAATGATGTGGTTAAAAAGACTTCAGTGGATGAATAGTTCCGCAAAGTTACATTGACAATTCTGAAAAATCCAATGACGGTAGAAAAGAACCAAAACAGAATCAAAGAAGTTTGAGACACATAAGTTTTAAAATATTCAATATAAGTTAAGAGCAAAGCAACAGGGATTGAAATTAATGTAAGAACAGTTGAAATCCAAATAGAATCAGAAAAATAAGAGACTCCAGGAACAATATAACGTGAAGCTGCAGCAGTTGATATCACAATTCCCACTTGAATGACTAATTGGCAAATGATTAGAATCATTTTATAAAGAAACAAATAGTTTGATTTGGAATTAATACCTTTGGTGTTTCTTAATCTGAATATTCCTAACGAACCATGAACGATGAAATAAACAGCCAAAAGATTCATCAAAATACCGTTCAAGAAACACGAAGATAAATCAGATAATGGTGAAATCCACCAGTATCCTTCACCATCATAACATCCACATTGTATGACCGAATTTGTCGTATTTTGGGATTTCAGCACAAATGGTTGTATCGAGTTAAAATTTTCACTTTCCCAAAGATAAGAAGATATTGACAAATCTCCAGCAGCAGAAGCAAATCTACCAAAATCAAATTGAAACATAATTTCTATTTGATGAGGAAATACCTTAATGGGAAAAACTCCAAGTGATTTGAATTTTGAATATTAAAAAAGAAGAAACACAAAGTTCAAAGAAGAAACACAAATTGAAAGAAGCAAGGCAAAAGTAAGATACGTGCAAATATTCGGATATACTGAAATAAAATTGCTTAATAATATGAGTGGAGTTTGTTACCTAAAAAGGAAAGAGCCTCTCACCATGATTTTTGGATATTTTCAAATTGGTTTTTTAGGTGGCGGTGAGATTAAGAGACAAGATCAACAAGATCGACAGGCTCGACAGGCAAAGACTCAGACGAGGGACCAATGCCTAAACGAAACGAATCATTTTTACCATTGACTACAGATGACATTCTCAGGGAAACATCTGCGAATTTCCAGAATAATGATAGATTTTCTGTTGCCGGATCAGTGAATTCTCAAAGTACACTACCATCAGTTTCAGCATATGCACAACGACAAACACAACGTAGTCGAATCAAAAAGATACGAGAAAATCTCAATTCTAAACTAGTCATCCCTAAGTATTTTAAAAGAATGTTTGTGTTCAATTCTTTGGATTTTGAGACAGCCTTTTGGGAAATGGTTAATTTAACGCACAATCCTAAGAGAGTATACAAGGCACTGTATTATCAAAAGCAGACAAAAAACAAATGGGCAAGGGATGATCCAAGTTTTGTTCTTATTCTATGTTTTTTTCTATTCATTTCGGCTATTTTTTGGGGGCTGATGTATTCCACAGGTGTTATGGGAATATTGAAATTGGTTTTATACATGGTTATTGTTGATTTTCTACTATTTGGATTAGGAATTGCTACTTTTGGGTGGGTTATGGCTAATAAGTTCCTATTACAACCAGATGCACATTCAATGAGAGATCCATCTACTTCTAATCTCTTAAGTAGATATTTTGTGTTTGATTCTATTCTTGAATGGTCCTATTGTTTTGATGTCCACTGTAACGCATATTTACTTATTTGGTTATGCCTTTACTTTGTGCAATTTTTCTTTCTTCCACTACTAAGAATGAACAATATCATTTCTACAATCATTGGTAATACACTTTACTTTTTTGCCCTGTCATATTATTTCATAATTACTTTCTATGGATACAACGCCTTACCATTCCTGCAGAAAACAGAATATATATTAGTTCCAATAATTGCCTTTTCAATAATTTGGATTTTACTCACATTTACAGGCATAAATATTGCCAATATTATGTGTAACTCATATTTTAATTGAGAAAAAAGATAAAAGCATGTTATAAGATGTTTATACAACAACTCTAAGTAGTATATAGAATCAAAAATTTCCAAATAATAAAGTATTTTTTATAATATCATCTTTATCATCCATCAACAAGACCACCTGTTGATATTTTTCCCTGTATTATTTTTTCCAAAATTTTGCAATTTACAGATTTACCTGCATCTTTAATTAGAAACTCATTACTCTGCCCAAGGTCTGAATTTTGACCATTATATCCAACACCTTTTGTAACTTTAATGTTAAAAAGATTCATTAAACCTGATGCTTTTGTAACTGTTATTTCAATATTTGGTTTCTGTTGTAAAGTTTCAAATTTTATAGCTTTGGAATGATACCAACGTAATTGATCAATATATGATGGGATCATCATACTAGCAACAAGCAATTTAGCAAATATTTAGTCACCCTTCGAATAAAGAATAATAAATTAATAACTAAATAATGATCAAATTATCTCAAGCTGGCTCCCATTTTTTAGGGGGCTAATAACAAAACAGAAGTAAAGCAAAAGCTACTAGAAAAAAAAGGTAAATATTGTAATATTTTATATACATATACACAAACAATATACAAAACTACACATAAGCATCTGGGGGTATTTGAGCTTTGCTGTTAGTAAAATTTTGTCCTGCAGTATTATAATCCCAGTTACTTTGTTCACATAACATTAATGCAAATTCTAGTTTCAATCTTGTTTCTTGCATCACTTTTAAAACCAATTCTTGCTGTATCATGTTCAACTTGTTTGCAATTTCCGCTGGTAAAGAAGTAGGCAAAGTATTATTGTTGTTATTGGCGGTAATAGGTGGTAATGGAGTTGCTGTGTTTATAGTATTGTTTATTTCAGAAGCTTTTTCCATCCATGGCTTTTTATCTGAAAATTGCTTCACACAAAGCATATCAGAGGCAACAATAAAGGCACCATTGGAACCTGGCACAACAACAAATGTTCTATCAAAACCCCTTTTTTCTAAAATACCTTTTCTGAAATTATTACGAGTGTTTCTATATCTGTTATTATTGTTGTAATTCTTTGGCCCAGTTAAGTCACTAAATTGTTGTTCAGGTTGAGCGACTTCTTCAAAATCACCATGAATTGTAATCATCATACCATTAAGTGCAGGAAATGAAACAGTTTCAATAGAATAATTATCTGGATTAGTTGACAGAGAATGTTTTGATTTTGGTAAACATTTAAAAGTTGTTAAAATTTGTTCCGGTCCAGTTGATAATCTAGCCATACGAGATTTTTCGTTTGACACTCTCTTTAAATTTCTTGACTGTGGAGTATAATTATTCCAAAGATCACCAGAACTACCCGAAGAAAAATCAGTTATTACTGAAGAATCACATTGAAATGAGAATTGTGACTGGTTTGTATATAATGACATCAAATCTAACCTATTTGAATCCCAAAAATTAAAATATGAAGTTAAAAAACTAGTAGCAATTTTCGATAATTCATCATTTTCAAAAAACATGTTTGTGGATTTGATAGGGAATTTTAAAATATTGTCAATTTTGGATTCATCTCGAACTTGATTACCATCAATTATAATAAGTCTAGGGAAGAAAGAAATAATTTTTTGGATAGAATTCATATCTTGAGCAACTGGATTACCTTGAATAATCAATTCTCGCAATGAATTAAATTTATTCTTCAACCTATCGAAGTATTCAATTTTTTTGATATTGTTATTAGATAACGCAATATTTTTAACATTAGGAAACGAGATTGCCAATTCACTTAACCATCTTGAATGATCATCAATATTATTATTACTTAGATTAATCGAATCAATTACAATTTTCTCTTGTTCAGCAATTTTCATCAAAGCTGGGAAAAATTTGGATGATAAATTTGCGTTTGCAAATAATCCATTATTGACTAAGTTTGGATCATTTTGTGCATTTTGAAGATCCAACATTTTCAGTTGTGAATTATATCTCGATCTTAAAAAACTTCTTAATAAATCGATCGTATTCATCTTACCTCCGTTATTACCATTATTAATGCCTAAATCATCAACAATTCTAATATGTAATGATTGACCAGCAAATCTCATACCAGTACATCTAACTAATTCACTCGCATCCTTTTGTGTTCTAACTTTACCTTGTAAAAGTTTACCGCTTGGATCAACACTTGGGTTCATAACTGCAATTTTGACTTTCCTACTCAAAAAACTGATCAAGTCTTGTTGAGATGCGTTATCCCAGCCTTGAATTTCAACTGTAATCATATTTTGATTTACAAAATCGTTGGCACGTTGCAAGTTATGTGATGAACTATTATACCCTCCGCGTCCTCCTCTATTGTTGTTGCTATACCCTCCACGTCCACGATACATTATACGTTTTTATTATTTTTCTAAACCACCAAGAGTTACAAAACAATTATTTACCTAAACTCTTGAAACAAAAACTCTATTAATTCTGTATAACCCTATTCTCTAAAAGTTCATGTTAGGTTTACAGGTGAAAAATCCAAAAATTTTCACGGGGACGATCGACGGCATATTTTTATTAAAGTAGTCTTTTATGTTTATTATACAGTTATGTGATATTATTGTAGATGTGAAAAATTATAAAGAAAAGAATTAAATGTCAAACTTGAGCCAATCCAAATCTTCCAAAACGTGATTTTCGGACTTCTCCGTCGATTTATCAGTTTGGTTTGTAGCATTTCCAGAATTTGAAGCGAGTTCATTGTTGTTTACAACACATCTACTCAAACCAGACTTTGGATTACCAGACATTCTAATTGCATTCATACCTGCACTTAAATTACTAAAATTAGAAGGTCTGTGTTGTTGGTTCTGCTGTTGTTGAAGGTGCCTTTCATTTGGCGTCAATTGGGTATTAAAGTTTGGATCAGGAGATGCAACATTTGGACTTTGCGGAGATGAATTGTAGTTATTAATATTATTTGTAGTATTAGGAGCAGTCGAAAAACCGGGAAGTTGATTGTTTGAATTGTAAGATAATCCACGTTTATAGTTGATATCCTGATATAAATTGTAAGAAGATGTTGAAGAAAAAGAATTTTTCCTTGAAGCTGAACGTGGGAATGAGGAATTGTTCGCAGGTGATGCTAAGTTAGAATTATGAATTGGATTAATTGGGGAATAACCTGTAGCTGAAGATGGGGAATAAGATGCGGAGGGAGAAGAAGGGTTTGAAAATTGTGAAGTTGATAAATTTAAATTTAATTTTGATTTTCTTCTCTTAAATTGTGGTATATCTTGAGGTTGTGAAGGAAATGATGCATTCGAAAAATTGGTTGGAGTATTAGGTGATGATGAATTATTTGAAGGTTTTGGTAGAATTGGGACAATTTTTGATCTTGAATTAAAAGAGGAAGAAGAAGAAGATGGATAATTTAAATTTTTTGTTAAATTTTGTTGCTTTGGTTGAATTTGAAACTGTGACTGGAATTGAGGATTTTGATCATTATTTTGGATTCTTAAATCAAAATTATCAATAGTACCTTGAGGATTATTTGGATAGCTTTGAGGGAAATATATGAAAGAATTTGGGGATTGTGAAGTACCAATTTGCATTTGAATTTGAGAATATTGTGAAATGTTTTTATATCCTTCTCCCTGCTGACTAACTGATTGTCTTTTAGAGTTCCTCTTTTTTATAACATCAGTTTTTAATGATAAAGGTCTCATTGTACCATGTAACTTTAAAAATAAACCACATGCATTACATAAAGTATTTCCAGTAGGATCTTTTCTCCATAAAGGTGTTTTAGTAGTTCCACAATTATTACATTTTGTTATTTGCTTTGTTATTTCTTTAACGGGAGCAGATGAGGAAACAATGGATTTGTTTGATTGACGAGCTTCAGTTTGTATTTTATTAGGGTGGGAAGTTGATCCAAATATCGATTTTGATGGTGCTGTCTGAGATGGAGGTTGAGGTTGAGGTTGTAAATTAACTTCAGATTTTTTTGGTTTAGATTTATTCAATATTTGTTTTTTACCAACTGAAGCGATAGCATTTTCAGTTGTAACTATTGGAGAAGTTGTGCTATTTGATATAACATTATTATTTGTTATTGGATTTATCGATGTTGAAAGTATTTTAACGTCAGGTTGTTTATTGAACGAATCAGAATTTAAACGGTTTATTTCAGATAGTATATCAAAATCAATATTATTATGGTTCATCAGTTCGTGATCATTTTTGAACTCCATGATGTCAGAGAATCCAATAGTGTCAAAATTGATAACATGTTGATTATCTGATACTTTGGAAGGATTTGAAAAGATAGACAAGGGATTTCCATTGGGAGAGTCATCATTTATCGATGTTGGTGTGATGATGTTACCATTGGAAGAAGATTTGTTTGGCTTGTTGCTGTTTTTTACATTTTCAGTTCCAATAATATTTCCATTTGTGATGGTATTTGCATTGTTATTGGTATTGCCATTTAGATTATTATTATCTGTGCCATTATTATTACCATTATTACCATTCCCCTGTCCGATTTCGGTTCCGGTTCCGGTTCCACTTTTGTTTGCATGTTTGAATGAGGATAAGTTAGGTGACAGCGTCAGTGGGGTAAGCAAATCTAACGACACCACATCTTCATTATTTATATAGTTCATATTAATGTCCGAATTGAGAAGCAAAGATGAGAGATTCGAGTATTCAGCATCGTTGTTGTCAAGCAAATTGCCTAATGACTCGGTTTTATTACCTGCTAATACTTTTTGACACCCTTTTCTGACCTGGAGATTTTGCATCCTTTGATATAAGGGGATGAGTTTTTTGGCTGATGAATATATATCCCAAATAGAAGGATTAAATATATCGGCGTTTGTGTCTGCGTCGATATCGGTGTGTGTGTCCATGCCTCTATGATGGTGTGTACGGCAATCTTCTTTGACACTTGGAGACGAAAAAGAAAATGGAAAAATGAAAAGAACAAAAAAAAAGAAAAAATGAGAAAAACGGCAAAAATAGGAAAAAAGGGAAAAAAGGGAAAATTCCAATAATCGAAAAATGGCAAAATTTGCAAAATTCGCAGATTTCCCAAAAACGGAAAAATCCTCTGCGCGGCACACGAGCTTCTGCTCCGGTTTTGATTGCCGGCCTGTGCGCCCGGCCCCAAAAATGGGTGGGACCGCTGCCACAGAGCGGGAGTTTGTGGGAGACGCCGTGCGGTGCCCCGTGACCGGAGTTTCCGCTCCTATGCACTGGTCCGGTTTCCGGGCGGCTAATGCACATCGCTGTTCCTGGCAGTTTTCAAGATACCAATATGGAAATATACATGAAAATTTGTGTCAGGATATAAAGCAGAATATAAATAATATAAGGAACAATATCAAGAAGAATATCAGGAAGAATATAACAGAATATAACAGAATATAGACCAGAATATACATGGGTATATACAGCCATTGATAGAACGGCCAGCAAATACAATGGCCACATTTTCAACCACAAGGTTGGACATGCTATTTGCGCTTTGATTCGGCCTTCATCTTTCTCTCCTCCTCGTCAAGTAAAGATAATCGCATGGCTTCTTCAATAAGAAGCTGTTCTAGTTGGGCCTGTTGCTCTCTTTGTAGATCTCTTTGTCTTTGGTCTCTGGACGGCCGGGCGCCATGGCGCCCACCCGTGGAGCCCATACTTAGTCCCCTAAATCTTTGATTGATTTCCTCTTCTTCGGTAATGATCGATGTAGCATGCATGGCAGTGGCAGCTGCCGATCTTCGTGCCATTCTTGTACGCGCCGCAAATAGCTTCTGTTGCCAGTCTGGCCTAATGCGATCAACACTTAAAACCTGGTTAGACAAGTCCACTTCACCCTCGTGCGTATGGTTTTCCCTCTGACTTTCTCCATCATCTTGCTTCATAGCAGCTTTGTAATCGCCGGGTTTTGTGCTAGACCCCACCCCCGTCCGGATATCTCCTATATTCTCATAGACAATACTGAATTTCGAAACCGCACAGAATGGGCATTTGACTGGCTCACTGATCAACTTTTCAGGGTCCTGGGACTCATCAGTCTCGGTTGGATTGTCATTATCATCATGTGGGAAATGCGGTTCGATTCTTTTTAATTGTACAAAACATTCAGTACAAATAGGCTGCCCACAACAGACGCTTTTATTTAATCTCTTCGGATAGTAAAGGAAACAAATTGGACACTCTTCGCAGTTTTTATATAATCTAATCAATAGATCATCACTTGGTATATCACTATATTCGTTTCCCAATAACAAGTGTTTTGAGAATTTGGTGTTTTCGGTCGCCTGGAATTCTGCAGCTTTCTCCTTCAACTTGAATTTTTTGATTTTGCTCTCTTTTCTTTTCAAGGCGTTACTGGACAGGTGTATTTTATGTTCGTTGGGATCTTCGAAATCGTCTTTCAAATCTTCAGGCTTCATGTCAACATGCAATTTCAAATTATCCTTTAAATACGTGAGTAATTCTTCATTTGTCCATTCTTCGTCGTAGTCTTCCAATGGCGTGAAAAATGGTGATAGTTTCCTCTTCACAATCAAATCACGCACAATATCCGTATTGTAGTCTAAGTTATATTTGTAATTGCCGTAAGGAGCTAGAAATCCACCATCAACGTTCTCTTCGTACTTCACAACTAAATCCATGATATTTTTAGCCTTCATTTTCATCTTGTCCCTCTCTCTATCCTTATTCTTTTTGTACATCACGGACTCATCGTCGTAGCGTGGATTCACAAACAATTCCCGTGTAAATGCAACAACCCCTCCAGCCCCATTCACATTGCTGTTTTCCATATTTGCTGCACCGTATTCTTTTCCTGCCGTGTTTCCCATCTTTTATTCTCTATTAACCTGTCTGAAATTTTGTCTGTGCCAGTGTGTATACGTGAGTTTCTGTATCTCTATCTAATTGCCGAAGGAGGCCGGTATATGTTGAAACAATAAAACAACAAAACAACAAAACAACACAATAATAGAGTGAAACTGAAATTCAAATGAAATATAAAATTGTAATTGAAATTGCACCTGTAATAGTAACTCAAACCGAAATCTTAATTCCTAAATTAGAAAAAGGTGGCTTGCTATCGGGATACTTGTCTCATATCCAGCTTTTGCTCATACAACTCACACGCACACAAAAATTAAAAAGCAGTTCCCTCACAGAAGGAAGAAAGCACAGCCCGGCCTGTTGATGTTCCTCTATATATATCACATATATATATGATATATATGATATTGAGATATGTAGATCTGTAGATACGGATATATCGATTTTCCCTAGACACCCAAAGCCTCCGTATTTGGAGGATCAAAATACTATACAGATACACAAACTGTGCGTAATTATATAATTAGGCAATTATACATGATGTAAACCTACTCCCAATCCTGCCGCCAACCCCACAACGGTACCAAGCGCAAACACAGTAAACAATATCACACTGGTAATTTTATACACTCTTTGAAACCTTCCAAAGATGGGATCCAGATATCCGCTGGCAATAACAAGATAAAAGGGTGGAGCAAGCAGACTTGCCAAGATCAAAAAGATCGACGTTTTAGAATCGCAGATTCCATAATCTCGTGTTTGGGATTCGTAGTACATGGATTTATAATCATTGTATGCTACTCCGTCATTGTCAGGAGACAGGCCTTTTTCAAAATCAAATTCCTCTTTATCTTTCAGATTGAGCAAGTTGTCACCCGAATCACCCGATACACTGGATGCATCGGATTTAGATCCTGAATACATTTCTGGTGACGAGATCGTTACACCTTTGTTATTAGATGTGGAATTTTCTCTATCTGTGAAATAAAATGAGGTGGCATCATTTGATGTGTTGTTTGACGAGTTGTTTGACGAGTTGTTTGATGAATTGTGACCAGCCCCATTCGAATCCGATACTATAGATATGAGGGCCGGTAATCTTGCCGATGGTTTTCTTTTGTTCGTTGCTGGTGGTAAGATTGACATGGATGAATGGTTTGCAAGATTTAAATTCAAATCCCTAAGTTTAGTTTCCGTTGAGCCGTTGTTATTTTTATAGTTGATATTTTTAACTGTTATTATTGGATCATCAATCATCAAAGAGTTTTCAGGTATATTCAATCCAATAAATGAATTTGATTTCAAAAAAGAGTTTTTCTTGGAATTACTACCTGCATCAAGTTTTTCCAATTGCAAAGCTGCTGTACCGACCGTCAAATCTGAACTTCGTGATGTTCTATTCGGAATACTCGTTTCATTGAACAAACCAAATGAATTTCTCTGCAAGTTTCGAATTTGAAGGGATGTGTTGTTGTCATCTGATGATGTAATGTTTTCATCTGAGGAGGTAGTTGTATTTTCTGGCGATGATAAATTAGCTGATAATTTACTTGTATTTTTTGAATTGTTGCTATCATTGCTATTGTTACTATTATAACTTTCATCATTGCCAGATCCATTATTAGCAGTATTTTTTCCACTATTGTAATTACCATGATTAGTAGTATTTTTCTTTAAATTATCATCATTATTATTATTATTATTATCATTATTATTACCAAGAAAATTTGATGAATTATTACGTGTGCTTGTTTTTAAAATCGATTTAATTTGATTGGCATTATCATTTCCAGTATTACCAAACCCATTGGAATTAAATGATTCATTATTGGTGAAATTAAACGAATCTTCGAAGGAATTATCAATTGGAGAGTCATTGTCAGAAACGCCACTTGTAAAAACATCAACTATCGGAGTTGTAGGCGGTAAATTTTTTGGGTGATTCTTCGAATTGTTGTTATTGTATTGATAAAAATAAGGATTCGAGTCGTTGATGGAATTTCTCTTATTCAATCTTCCAATGATTTGATTTCTCTTTTGTTCCACGGAGACCGATGTGCGTTTCCCAGTTTTAGAAGAACTCAAATTCGAAAGCTTCGAAGACCGTGAGCCTCTGTGATTGAAGGAAAGTGAGCTTTTAGATCCGTTACTCAAATTCGTAATATCTGATAATGAAGTGACAGAACGTTTGGTTGAATTAGACGATGTCATGGTTAATTTAGCCTTGAGTCTGTTTATTTGCTGTTCTGAAAACGGAGATGTTGGCGTCAATGGCGACATGAGGAGATTCTCATTGTTGAACAAATCGCTTTCAAAAGAATCCTCCATTTCTGTATCTTCCAGTGAGTCCTTTGAGCTAAAGGCACTAGGTGTATTTCCCGGTTGGGTTGATTGTTGGAATATTCTAAAGTTTTGTTTGAGTGTGGCCATCTAATAGTTTGGGATTGTATTTTACAATTATTAATATTGATATTGATATTGATAATGATAATAATAATAGAGATAAAATCAAATTCCAATTGGAAGAAAAGTGAGTCAAATGTTAAAGGAACCAGTAAACAGATTTAAAACTCTTGAACATATGAAAATGTAAACAAAAACAAAAGCAATTTCACAAAATGTAAACAAACAAACAAACAAACGTCCACGAAACTTTTTCGTCAAAGGTTTAGTCTATGTCTTGTCTTGGGTATATCAATCGGATTCTGTCAATAATCCCGATACTGTTGTTGTTTTACAATGCACAAACAATCCAACCGCAACTGTAGAACCCTCTTGTCTTGAAATACGACTACTCTACGAATTTGATACGAGATTTTTTTTACGGAGCGCGTCTGTTTTTCTTGCTTTTTGTTCTTTGTTTCTTGTCACGTTGTTTATGTTTTGCTTTTTTCGCTGAGCATTTTTCAGCTTGATAAGATCAAGAGTATAAATCTGTTTGAGCAGTAGACCCTGTGGTTGTTTCTATGGAGGTGATATGACAAGTCTTGTAGGGTATTCAGACAGTGACAGTGACAGTGACAGTAACAGCGACAAAGAAAACAGCGCACACGAGGATGGACAGTTTACCAAAAGACACTTTGCACAAAAACAGTTTGCCCAGCCTCCATTAGAGATACATTCTAAATATGCACACACCCCATTGAAGATGAGCAAAAGTCAGATACAGACCACCCAGATGGACACGTTTGTGTATATTGAACTCTCTCAACACACACCGTTTTTGAACTGCTTACACTCCATCAAAGCTCGTGTCATGGAGATGCTCGCCGATCATGGCGTCAACGAGTCCAACTCCAAAATCACAGACCCTTCTATCAATCCGCTTACCAAGAGAAACATGCCACTGCATGTTTCTCTTCTATACAACACCACTATGTCAATAGCAGAGTTGGATCATCTCACCGAACGTCTCTCGCAATCGGCCAAAGCTCTGCCCACGTCGATTGCGTTTGATGCCATACCCCAGATCTTGCCGTCACATACAACTGCAAAACGTTACTTTGTTACTCTTGCGCTCAGCTCCGACACCGTCAGTCAGCTTCTTCCTGTTTTGTCTGTCTGTGCCAGCTACAACACCTCCATGCATAACCACAACCCACATATGTCCATCTTGCAACTCGACACCCCGGTCGACCTACGGCTCTTTGCCCCTGAAGGCTTTGGCCTGGCCCAATCGGCTGCTCCCACCGCCCTTTGCGTCTCGCGGGGCCGCCACGTGCAGCGGTTCCCGCTGCCGGCGGTGCCGGCGGTGCCTGCGCTGCCACCCCGCAGATGAGCCCCCGCCGAGCCCCGCCTCGCTCTTCCAAAAATCATCTGAGGCTTGAACTTTGCTGTGAGCTGAACGGACCGATAGGAGGGCAAGAGAGAGTCTTGTCGCAAAGGCAGTAGCATTGACATCAGCAATACGCTGCTACAAACACACTTATTTATTAAACCATGTCTAACAATACAGCATCGGATCCCAATGATCCCTTATACACGCCAGACGTTTCCAACGTGGACTTATCTGGGTTGTCTCCTCAAGAACTGAAACTATACAAGATGTACGGCAAGTTGCCTAAAACAAACGATATATTACGGGGAAAGCTCAAAGAACGGAAATTTTTCGACTCGGGAGACTACGCCATGTCGAAGGCCAAGGGTGCCACTGCCGAGGTCCAACAAGTGGGCGTGCTCAACCCACTTCACAATCCAGATATCGAAAACGTGGCCAGAATCAACAGAAACTCCGTGGTCGGAAGTGTGTCCAACATTTCGACATTGAAGAAGTCGAACCTCGAAGAGTAGAGCTGGTGGATTCCTGTGTGAGAACTCTCAACCATTTGTTTTCCTTGCATTTTCAATTGCACATGCTATCGTTGATTAAAAATGTTGACTGTATTTCATCAGTCATCATATTTGCCATGCCGTTATACATAGTATTTTCTCCTTTTTTTGTTGTTATACCATAATTATCTAGTGAATCAGTTACTTGATTGCTTTTCCCATAAAAAGAGAATATATAGACGTTATATTTGTATATTCGCATATATATATATATATTTACATTTGCCTATATATATTAAACGGTTTCGTTAAGAAAAAAACAAAGACAGATACACTGAGAGACAAACAAGTGGATAAACGAACAAACGAACAAACTAACAAATTAACAAACGAACCATGAAATATATAAATAAATAGATAAATAAATAAAGAAGTAAATTGGTTACAAAGCCCCACTCTTTTTATGTAACTTGATGAAAATAACAGAAATGAAAAAAATAAAACAGGATTTCCACAATGAATCTTCAAAAGAAATCATCCGGTAGTAATAATTGCATCCTAAAGAAATAATCAGGATAGCTAATGCGCAAATATTTTCATTTATTGAACAGCCAACATATGATGTAAAAACTACATTGGTCAACAAAAAAATCAAATCTGCATGCAGTGTGGATTTCCAGCTCAATCTTTTAAAGCAGTAGGCAATGCCAACAACTGAAACTGTCAGTTGCAAGATTGTAATAGCATTTTTGGAGTGTTTGAACTTTTTAATCAGTTTCCATTCCTTCCATCCCCTCTCATAACACTGCTTAGTTAGATAAACAGCCACTAAAATAACATTATCCAAAACCAGTATATATTCAGTGATGGCCAACATATTTGGCCTGGAAAACACCTCCCTTCGGTCTGTTATGATATTAGGTATAATATCCGGATTGCTCAAATGTATGCTATTAAAGAGATAGAAAACCACATGCCCAAATACCATCACCTTCAAAAAATGAAATAGTAAACTCCAAAACTGAAATGCCATTGTGATTCCATCATTTATTTCATCCGAATCCTCACTAGTTTCTCCATTTGACTCTTCCGTATTACAATTATCTCCACATATCTGTCCTTTGGAACTTATTATGTCATAACTATCCGTTTCCTCGTTTTCTGCCAGAATTTTATCCTTGCCACCATAAATTTCATACAATAATGATTCATCGCATCTTTTCAAACTTTGATTACTATTGACCATTCTGTCCCCCGTTTTCAAACAATTGCTCTTTCTTCAAGTAGAGAAACAGGGCAGGTCAATATATGCCTATATGCATATCTAAAATATTCTAGGTATTTTTCCCAAAAGGGAAAGTTAAGTGAACCGCGAGAATTGTTCAAACAATTTGATCAAGTAAAGGGAATTCACAAGTTTGGAAACGGTGTTCAAAGGCGTTCATACAAGGTGCTATACGGGCAATAATATCATGGGTGCTGTTGTGTATAAAGCCACATATTCACAGATCGATGTGTATGAAAATACGGTGGCGGATCTGCCACTGATGCGTCGATGCGATGATAATTGGGTCAATGCTACCCAGATCATGAAAATTGCGGGTTATGGCAAAGCTCAGAGAACTAGGATTTTAGAGAAAGAAGTGCATTCCAATGTTCACAGGAAAATTCAAGGTGGCCATGGGAAATTTCAAGGTACTTGGGTCCCATTAGAATTTGCAAAAGATTTGGCTCTTCGTCATAATATAAGCCCCGACGATACTACGGTTTTGTATTATGATCCGGCATCTGATGCTGTATTACCAAATAAGAATACTTTAATGAATAATAAACATACTACTGCTTCTAATGCTGCTGCTAGTAATATCTCAAATTCCGCTTCTGCGTTCTCATCCTCGGAAAAAGTCCCTAAAACATCAACAGTTTATTCAGATAATTCTACAAAATCCTCACATATCCCAGCTAAGATTCATATCAAGCCTCAAAAAGATAAATCAAGAAATCTGAAACGATCTCTGAATTTAGATATTAAATCTAAAGGTAAAGAAGCCCACTCTCAGAAATTGACATCACCTCAAAAATCTAAAAGAGATAGTCTGGTAATCCAAAATCAAGATCATCAACAAATCCCTCCTCCCGCTAAAAATGTTGATAATTATTCTTTTGCAAGCAATGATCAGATACTACCACCAACTTTTGGTATGTATAATGAGTCGCCTAAAAAAATCCATGCAAAATCAAAGTCTTTTTCAAATATGCCAAGTCAAAATCATCAAATAGCTAAACCAACATCATCTTTTCATTCTATTTCAAATATAACAGATATATCACCAAACAGTAATCCATTTTTTAATCAACCACTCAGAAGTCATCATATCCAATCCCAACATGAACTGCAAAAAATTCAACATCAGCAACATCAGCAACATCAGCAACATCAGCAACATCAGCAACATCAGCAACATCAGCAACATCAGCAACATCAGCAACATCAGCAACATCAACAACACCAACAACACCAACATTATCAACAGCATCCACAACATTCTCAGCATCAGGAACAAGAGAAAATGCTACAGTTTTCTAACCCGAGGGGTCGTGAATATTTTAATTCCGAAAATGACGGCTTCCTTCCTGATCAAGTTCACCAACATATGAGAAATTCTTCTATAAATTCAAATGATTATCATGTACCTTCGGGTTATACAAAGAAACCACAATTGAGATATCAAAATTATGAAAGAATTCATCATGATTTAAATTATCAAACACATCCTAATCATCAACAAGTAGATTCATTAATTTCTTCTCAACACCCTTTGCAGGAATCTGATCAGTTTTCAAATTTAAATAATGCTAAAAATTTATATCAATCTCCTCAGCATTATAAGCATCAGAGACATCATTCAAGTCCCCATATTGCTCAACAACCCCATGATTTACAACTTTCTCAACTTTCTCAACAAGCTAACCCGACACAACACTCACAACTTCTACAGCATTCGCAAAAACCTCAACAATCCCAAGAATCGCAACAATCCCAAAGTATTCAAGACTATTACACAACAGAAATGTTAAATTTTATTGTTAACGGTACGCAAATACCTGAATTTCTTCTCAATATGCCAGCTAATTTTGATATTAATAGACCATTGGATGATGAAGGACATAGTCCACTTCATTGGGCTGCAGCCCTTGGATCTGCAGATATAATAAAAATATTGATCGATAGAAATGCACAGATTTTGTTAACAAATAATCAAGGTATGAATGCTTTATCTAAACTTATAAAATATAAAAACTCTTTTGATCTACAAAATTTTCCAGTAATTTTATCAATGCTTAAGGATTGTTTAGTAGTCCCAGATATCAATCAAAGAACCCCACTACATTATATTATGGAAATTTTTCAAGAAGAAAACAAATCTGATTCTTCACGGTATTATTTTTATGAAATTATTCAGTTTGTTAATATTCAACAACAGCATGCAGAAGCCTACAATGATAACAAGGGAAATAAAAATAGGCGAATTCTACAACTTCTTTTAAATCATCCTGATATAAATGGTGAGACAGCATTGCATATTGCTTTAAAATTTGGAAACAGAGAGTTTGTAGTTCAATTATTAAAGTATGGTGCTGATAAAGATTTACCAGGTATTCAAATTCCAGTAGATTTTTTGAAAGAAGCTCAAATAAATGATAGTTTCAGCAATAATTTAAGTATGAATTTAAGTGTTGATATGAATGTTACATCCATGAGTAATCATATGATACTTGAAGATGACGTTTATCAAAATAGTTT
The DNA here is from genome assembly GCA_030563725.1 of Pichia awuae. Taxonomy (NCBI): domain Eukaryota; kingdom Fungi; phylum Ascomycota; class Pichiomycetes; order Pichiales; family Pichiaceae; genus Pichia; species Pichia awuae. The sequence continues at coordinate 330,673 of JAJMJV010000002.1, forward strand.
TGTTCAGAATAACAGCAATAACCATCATATAGATGAACAAAATCCTTTCTTAGTGCATGAATATCAACCTCCCGTTTTTAAGGAAACTCCACGTACTATAATTACACAAAGAACGCCAGAGTCTGAATTTGCTAATTCTGCTGATAAAGAAAATATTTTTGACCCTTTAACTTTACGGCATGAATCTACATCGACCCCAAGTAAAATGGATGTTGATGAGCATACTTTTATAGACAAAACCTTTATTGAAGATGAAGATGAAGATTCTAAAATTCAAGATTTATTGACAGTTAAACCTTCTATTATAAACAAAAAAGAACTTGATGACTTTGTTAATTCATTACCTCAAAAAATATTGAAATTGAAAAATTCTCTTGAAAATAGAGTAGACCATTTGACCTATAATGTTGAAACTATCAATAAATTAAACGGGAAAATTTCAGTTTTGACTAATACAAATACAAAGATCCTTAAAAAGATTTCTGAAATGGCAAACACCAACTCACCTCAAATAGATTATTCTAAAATAGCTGATTCTTCTCTGAAAACAATTGAAAAGTTTGTGAACAAACAAGTTTCAACGCTTGATCTATTATTAAATGAAAAAAATAATAAACTTATGGATATCTCAGAACGCTCTCAAGCTTTGGAAGTTGCAAAATTGGTAAATACGGAAGAAAACTTGATAACGGACGACTCGGTTTCTCTAAAAAAAGACAAACTGGCACTTGCGATGGAACTCACTTTAAAACAAATTCAACGTAGGAAAATAATGGAAAGAAGTTTAAAAAATTCTCTAAATCAAGGTATTCACGATGATGACGATTTTAATTTTGATGAAAGTGTTGTTGATGCAAATTCAACAAACTTAGATGATGTTGATGATTTTAGAATGATGCGTTCAAGACTTGCGGTTTACAAAAAACTGGTTTCACGTATCTGTAACTTACCAATCAATGATATAAATGGAGATTTACTAAATGAAATTGAGAAAACATTGTCCTAATGTGCTTCTTTTCTCATATAATTTGAATTCTGAATTATGTGTACTTTTATAGACTTTAAAAAAATTACGAAAACTTAAGGTTAAATTAAGAAATAAATAATTATAGATATCTAAAAATATTAATATTTAGGAACTATGAACAAAATACATAGATAAATATTGTTTTATTAGTTTGTTTCTTCTTCTGATAAATCGACTCCACCGATAGCCCAAATTTCTGATTCATCTTCAAATTGGTCGGAGAACATAACTTCTTTGTCACCACCAGCACTTATTCTTTCTCTCTCAACATTTGCTAATCTAATACCAACTCTCTTAACATATTCAGTGATTGATCTAACTTGTAAAACAGAACCCGATGCAGTATTAACAGTAGTTGCGCCATTCAATGATTCAACCCAATCATTAAAATGTTTATTCGATTCATCTTCAACTAAATCCAAAACTGCTAAAATAGCCTTTTCACCTGCAAGCTTAACAGGTAAAATTGGATCACGAACACATGCAAAAACAGATGGAATAATCAAATCCAAGTTTGGTGCCACTGCAGCTTTATATTGGAATCTGCATATGGTTCTGATAGTAACCAAAGATAATCTTCTGGTATCTGGTGAATTTGATGTTGGTTTATTCATTGAAATACATAATTGTTCAATTAAATTTCTAATTGATGCTGTATCAAAGTTTGCAACTTTATCTAACGACAAAAGTAATTTACCATTTGCTGTAGTTGCGTTATCTGTGACAAATGCTTTGGTTGATTGAGATGCTCTAATAATAAAATCACAAATTTCATTGAACAAACCTGAATTCAGAACCTCAGCTGTTGAGTCTTTCAAAAATGCATTTAATGTTAAAATTGCAAATCTTGCAGAATGTTCATTATTTAAATTTACTGATAAAATCTTTTCATGTAAAATATTAAATAATTCAGTCTCATTTAAGATTTTAGATAAGGAACCAATTAACTTAGCATATGCAACAGCAGCATCAACACCCGAAGTTTCACTAAACATGTCTTGCTCAATTAATGTCATGACACCATTTTTACTTGCTTCACTCATTTTAGAACCAGCTTTATCAACGACTTCTAATAATGCCTTTAAAATTGCTGTTTTAATTGCAATATTTTCAGATTCCACGGCCTTAGCATTGTTCAACAACTCGGTAACTAAAGGATCAACTTTTGGTTGGTATTTAATTAAAGTACCCAATGCCTTGGCAGCACGGGATCTCAATAATTCGTTAGATGGATCACTCAAAGATTTAATGAAAGTACGTTGTAATTGTGGAATGAATGGTAATAAAAATTGTGGGATTTTAGAAAATAACTTGTTTAATGCTAATAAAATTGCACTTTTAACATCACTGCTAAATCTTTCACCAATAACTCTGATTAATGGACCAACAATTGTGGTAACAAATGGTTTTAGACCCGGTGCTGGTGTGTAATCAATGATTATAGAAATACCATTTGCAGATATTTCTCTTTGCTGTGGATTACCATACATTAAACCGTGTAAGAAGATTGGTAAGATACAACTTGGACCTCTTGGTAACGTAAATGCATAAATTTCCTTTTTGTCGTTCTGAATGTATGATAAAGTTTGCTGTGCAGGCATAACAAGTCTTTCTAATGTTTGTTTAGGTTGTTTCTTCACCAGTATAGATAAAGTTTCAAAGGACTTCTTCGCAATTTGATGATCTGCGTCATTTAATAGATAAATACATTGAACAACCAAATCTTCAGTATAGATTGAATAGTCCAGAGTAGAATTCTGGAAGAATGCTGGTAAAACATCAAAAATGATGTTTCTCTTGTTGACATCTTCATGTTTCATCAATGATAAAATTTGCTGTAATAATGGATGACAACCTTCATCAGAATCGACAGAAAGTAATGTCTTTGTTAAAGCATCGTATAATTCATCCTTTTCACCTAAGTTATTAGCAATACCCTCAACAAGAGAGTTGATTATGGTAGATAAGCGCCTGTACAATGCATGACCAGCGGCTTGTGCCAAAGCACCAATTGCACGACCATTTATTGGTGGGGTTAATAACGATGGAATTAAAATTGGGAAAATAACATCAGATTTCGTTGCCATAATTTCTTGCAATGCAGAAAGTGCATCTTCTGAACCATCATTAGAGTTCAACATTTCAAGTAATTGTGGAATGACCTCATCAACCGCAGAGTTACCAATGGATTCTTGTAAAGAATCAAATACTTGAGCAGCAGCTTCTCTGACACTTGGATTTGGATCAACTAAAGCTTCCTTGACAATACTAACAAAAATAGCTTGATGTTCAATAACATTATCAGTTGAGGTAGATTTAATGATTTCGTGGATTGCAATACAAATACCTTGTTTAGCGTCAGAGTCTGACCCAACCATGTTTTCTTTTAATGTTGGTAAAATTTGAGATAATGCATTACCTCCAACTCTTCTAATCATATCACCTAAAGTAGCAGCCACAATATTTCTTTGAATATCATCAGGAGACGCAAGTCGACGAACAATTATATTAAGAAGAGTTGGCATGATTTCTTTAATTGTCTTTGGTGTGTTTGCAACCAATGCCTTCCAAATATTAGCAGCAGTAGCTCTAACAGAACCAGAGACATCTGATCTACAAACAAATAATGCAGAAAGAATAGTGTTTCTTCTTTCATCACCTAAAACTTCATGGAATGCCTTCGCAACATTCTTAGATAATGAAACATCATCAGCTAATTCTTGTTTACCACTAATACCTGAGATTTTAAATAATAATTCACCAGTTAATTCAACTGAAGATAATCTAATACGTGCATTGTAATCGGATAAACCTTTTTCTAATTCAGGTAATAACAAATCAACTGCCTTTTTGGCATAATTATTAACAATCAAACGACCAGTACGTAAAGAAACATCTCTAATTTCTTCCACGGTATCCGCTAAACCAGATAAAATTGGTGGAATAGTTGAAGATAAGTATGGAGAAAATTGAGATCCAAAACAAACTGGTAAGAATAATAACAAAGGCATAAAACCTTCACGAATAAATGGTTTAGATGAAGTAGTACCTTGAATAATAACCGGCAATAATTCTTCCAACTTAGAAATACCAAGACCATTTATAATCTCGGCTAATGCTTGGGCAGAACCTAATCTGTTTCCTGGTTTTTCTTCATCTTGTAAGGCAGCTAATAATTTAGATATTAAACCAGGGAATTTTTCTTCACCTAGCTTTTCAACCAAGGAACCTAGAGCACGAGCAGCGGTAGCACGGGTTTGTGGGACTGGGTCAACCACAGCATCCATTAATTCGTTGATTAGTTGTGATAAGTATGGCATTAAATCATGAGTATCGACTAAAATAGCCATATTACCAACAATTTGACATGCTTTCTTCTTAGTGTTAGCAGATCTATCCTGCATACCTCTATTAATAACACGAATAATTAATGCCAATGATGGACCATCAATATAATGAACGAATTGGGTGGTAATTAAAGCATCTAAAGCATCGTTGGTATATCTAGTCGGATCACCAATTGCCTTTAATAAAGTTGGAACAAGTTCTTGAATTTCTGGATTTCTGATAACTTCACCGAATTTCTTTAATGCTGCATCGGCAGCTTTTCTAACCTCTTTATGTGTGTCATTCAAAACACCAACAATTTCAGGAACAATATTTGGTAATGAGGAAGATAATTGAGTTGGATCTAAGTAAGCCATTGAACCTAGCAATTCAACTGAACCTTTCTTTGTTCTCCAAGCAAAATCATCAAGGTTACTGATTGCAAGAGGAATCATTTTTTTAATACCATAACTGGTGGTATTTTTCATAATAATTCTAGCAGCATAGTCTGTAGCCTCTCTGACTTCTTGTGATGAATCACCGAAACTCTTCAAAACGATAGGTAAGATTTCAATAACATATGGCTCAAACATTGGCCCAAAAGCTTGAGAAATACATTCAAAAGCAAACAAAACAGATTCTCTTTTTTGTGTATTTTTCTTATCATCTGAAGCCTCGGAAAGATTTCTAATAATATCATAATCACATAATGCCTTAATACCAACACCTTTAGACAAACCAGCAATACCATAAGCTGCACCTCTTCTAATTGCCAAAGATTGATCAGAGAATAATTTTTCAAAAAGGTTATCAATATAGGTAGATAATTTAGATTGGATAAATGGGACAAGAGGAGAAATACATTCAGAAACGGCAAATTGAACATCTTCAGATGGCGTATCTAACGATTCGAGCAATCTTGAAACAATACAAACAATTCTATTGTCATCTGTATCTAAATGACGTGCAAGTGAACCATATAAAATAATGACAGATTCTTTAACCAAATCTTGAATCTTAGACTTTTCATCTTTTTCAGCTAGACATTGCTCAAAAATAGAAATCAAAATTTCAACATTATTTTTACCATTTGCTTCGATAATTTTTAAACCAGCTTCTTGTAATTCAGATCTAACCATTAATTCCTTATCCCCAAGGTTTCTTTCTTCAATTAAAAACTTGAAAAATTTAGATACGTCATCCGATTCAGTGAATAAAGAAGCAGAATGTTGGAAAACAAGTGCAATACCACTACGTTGTTCCCATCTATCTTTCTGTGAAAGAGTACTTTTAATAACTAGACCAAATTCATCAACTTCAGGCACTGGTGGTTTAGACATAACTCTAAATAAATCAAGTAAAGTGTCTAAAGTTGAAACAAATAATTCATTCGAGTTTATTTGAACAAGAGATCCAGCAAGTGCTTTGGCAATAGATAACCTAATACCATTATCAACATTACCCAAGTATGGGACGAGTTTTTTGGGAACAAAATTATCAAGAGCAAATTCAGATTCAGACCAAATAGTCTCCGCAACTTCTTTGTTAATGGTAACATTGTCAAAACAAGAAATCCATAATTCTTCATTGAAATTCATATCACTTAAATCAAATTCCTGATCTAAGACCTCCAAAATGGTTGATCTAACGAAAACCGATGGGTTAATTAAAGATTTGAGAATAATGTCCAAATCATTATCATTAACATTTAATGAAATATTTTGACATAAAGAAACAAAACACTCTTTTGCAATCTTAGCTTTAGATGGTAATGCTAATAAATCAATAAGGTGAGAAATTAAAGATGTTCTTGGTATAGTATCATCTTCGAATAAATCAGAATTAGAAGATATAATTTCCAAAGCTAAAGTCAATTGCTCTTCTTCTGGAGATTCTTCTGAGAATTCGGTGTTTACTTTAATAGTTTTCTTACCATTTCTAAGAATATAATTTTTACCATTTTCAATAACTTTAACTAACAGTGGTAAAACATACATTAATGTCAAATTTTTGAAAAGCGATTTATCAGAACATAATTTCAAGCTAAAAAGTTGAGAAGACAATAATTCATCTAATGGTTTACCTGTAAATTGAGCAGGAATATTTTCAACAGAATGCAATCTTAATGTAGATGCACCAACAAATTCCATACTTGAAGTACCTGTTAAACTATCCGTAGCAACGACCTCAGATAAAGATAAGAAACATTCAGATGCTAATGAACCAGTTAACATAATTGCTTCTTGTGAGTTTAATAATTCTAAAATATGTGTGATTGCAACTGGGAACCAAATCTCAGTGCCATTATCAATTTCCTTTGCTTGCTTAGAAAGAGAAATTATTATTTCCAAACCACGACGAAGTTTTAAGTATTGTGAATTGATCACATCCCTAATTTTCTTTTCTATTTTCAATTGTTCATTAACCTTGATTTGTTCTTCCTTAGTTAATTTCTTAATAATCTTTTTCTTAGCGTCCAATTCTTTACGAACGCTTTGTTCCCATTTCAAAGTTTCAGCATCCTTAGATTTAGCAATATTGACAGGGGTTTTGGTTGCTAAAACATCAATAACCAGTTCATCATCGGTACCATTCCAGATTTTTAGCTTAGTATCATCATGATCTAATGAGGAGACTATCGATAAATCATCGGTAATGATTTTAGAAAGAATTGGTACGATTGCACCCGGTGAGAAAAATGAAATAATGGAAATAGTTCTACATGCAGCATCAAAAACACCATTTTCTAAAACATTTTTAGATGGATCAGCTAAAATTGTAGAAAGTTTATCAACAATGTATTCTGCATGTTTGGAAACAATTTTACCCGGATCGGTATTACACTTTTGGCATAAATAAACCCAACCATTTGGTATATTCTTTAAAATGGAGTGTTCAAAAGGAATTAATAGGTCAATTAATTGATTTTCTAATATAGTAGAATCAATTTCTTTAAATGCGTGCAAAGTGGAAGAAATGGCTGGTAACAAATAAGAAAAATCCAAGTTAAGTTCTTGATCATGTGAAATTTGTAAAATTAATTCGTTAATTGCAGAAGTCAAAGAAAAACCAATAACTTTTTGATTTTTTTCGTAGCAAGTATGTAGTAACTGTTTAGCAATTAATCTAATTTTTGAAGTGAAGTTTCTTGACATAGAAGCGTATAAAGCAGCAAACCCAAAAAGGCTTGATGGTTCAATTAAATGTCGAGAAAGAGAAAATAAAGATCTCACAAACCATTCTTGAGATTCTGGAGTAGTTAACTTAGTGATAATCTTCTTATTTGTGAAACAAGACATCTTGGTTTCTGTTTCAATCAAAGCCTTTTCAACAACATTAAATTCAATTAATTTAGTCTTTAATTTTTCATCATTATAAGATTCACATAAATGAAATAAAGTTGCAATTGATGCGTAACCAGCAGCAATCAGTTTGTTATTTATACTTGGTAATGGTGCAGAGGAACATTCTTCAAATGTCTTCAATAAAGAATCCACAATACCAGAATTAAACAATCCAATAATATCAGCTTCGTTTTCAGGGGATAATTCAAAATTCAAGACAGCAGAGCTGAAAGATGTGGTCCATGCAGTTCTTAAAGGATTTTTTTTATCTTTCAAACCAGCATTCAATAAATCAATCACTTTTGATTTCGACTCAAATTCATTTTTAGAAATTATCAAGTAGAGAAAACGAGTAAGAAGAAATTTGAGCAAATGCGCCAAAACGACCTCATTGTTTTCCTTTGTTACAAGTGGAATTGTTAAATCAATAATTTTCTTACTAGATTCACAATATAACGGGGAAATTGAATTTATTGCAGTGAAAATTAACGACTTTTGTTCAACGGCAGAAGATGAAAGGCCTTTCAAAATTTTGAATAATTCATCTATGAAAACATTTAATGATTCACCATCATTTTCTAATTTATTAAGTTTTAAAATGATGGATAGAGTTTTTGATGCACCAAATTTAACAGATTCCTTTGTCGCCTTAAGTGATGCAAATAATTGGGTTAAAAATTTAGTTTTTGATAAACAAACAACTACGTTAATAGAATCATAGTTTAAAGCTTTAAAAACTGCTGGGGAAAAAATTGCAAATGTTAATTCTGAATTTCTCAAAGCTGCTTTTTCTAAACCTGGGAGTAAAATATCCCGTAAAGATTCTTCAGATGAAAAGTGCTTAAGATAACTACCAAAAATTTCCAAAGCTAATGGATTTGGATTAGTTTTGGTTGTTAGACAAGATTTAACAAAAAACTCTGTAATTTGCTTATCTTTTGATTTGAAACCTTCTGTAACATCACTTTTATTAATTTGTAAAACTGAAAGGGAAATTAAACCAAGCATAGAAATAATACCCGAAACTGGTAACTTATCGACTAAGGTGAAATCAACCAACAAATTAATAGTATCTGTATTTAATTTTAAGAGGGTATTCAATAAATTTTTAACTCCATCTTTAAAAGCTGAAATTGATCTGTAATGATGAGAGTCTAAACCTTCAATTTGAGTATATTCAGAAACTAGAGCAATTAAAGAAATTGTTGTTGAAATAGAAACCTTCAATAAAGAATTGAAATATTCTTTATCGGCAACAAACGACATCAAAGAATTGTTCCAATTAATTAAAACTAAAATATCTCTAGTAGCTATTGGTTTAGTTGATTGCTTTGCAATAAAACCTAAGATATTTTTTGAATATTTTTCAGCATCAATCTTAATAAAATTTTTAAAAGCTTGTAAAACCAATTTATTAAATTTGGAATCAAATGGGTATCTTGTATAAGTTGATAAAATGGCAAATAAAATTAAATCTTTCTGATTATTATCTAATTTTTCACTTTCTTCAGATAAAACCGCATTTAATTTGAACAGTGAAATATCTAATGCATTAACAGAAGATAATTTCAATTGTTCTAAGAGAGGGATTATTTCACCTGCCCACTTATCAGAAACATCGCACGCCTCAGACATTGTAGTAGGTGCTGTTTTCAAAGAAAAATGAACAAATGAAAGTTCTTGAGCTTCAAAATGGTTAAATTAAAAGGATTATATTTCCATTGACCTTCCAACTGTAAGTCTAGGAAATGAAAATTCTCCAATGTCGAGAAAAAGTCAAGTAAAAAAAGTATAAAAATGCGAAAATGATCAAAAAATAAAAATAGAGAAAGTGATTTCAAAGACTTCTAAAATATTATATATATGTATATATACATATATATATACAGAAAATATATAAAAATAAATACCTTTTGTTTAAAATATAAAAGAAAAATTAAATTATTTTTCAGGGAATAAATAATTTAATTTTAGTAAACTAAAATTAATAAAAGTGATAAGAAACAAGATGCTAAACCACAGAATCAATAACTGGATGATAATAAAACAAGGAACTTTTAAAAACGAACGTAAAAAGCAAAAAAACTAAGTTATGCAATCCAAAACCAGATTCTTTGTAAGAAATTTTTAGGAACTGGTGGAACATAATTTCTTGTTTCTTCTTCAATTTCTTTAAGTCCAGTAGTAACATCGATATCTTCAGGCGGAGCAAATGATTTCCAGTTTCTAGTCCATACCGCATGTACAATGTAAACAAACAAAACGATAGGCAAAGTAACATACGCAGCAACAAAATCACTACCATTAAAATGAAAGAAAACAGCATAACCATTAGTTAGTGAAACAAGAGTGAAAAAGAAAATACAAGCATAGGCACCAAAAATTTGTAATTTTGGTCTGTAAGTAACTCTATCGTCTAATTGGTGATAAGTAATGGCCTTTCTGTAACGAAGGTAAGTAATTGAAACAAAAATCCAATCAATGAAACCCGAAACTGTTGAGATATTTGAAAACCAAGAAAAAGCAACAGATGAAGAATCAGAAACGTTTAAGTAAGCCAATAAACAAATTGCAGCACTACAAGAAACACAAACGTATGGGATACCAAATCTGTTGATACGTGTGAAAACCTTTGGTATATCACCTCTAACTGCCATTGAGTATAAAACTCTTGAAGAAGCGTAAAGGAAAGAGTTACCAGCAGAATAAGCTGATGTTAAAATGGCTGCATTAACAATATGATTTAAAACTCTAATACCAGCAATTTGAATACCAATAACAAAGGGTGAAGCAGCAGCACCTTCAGCACCTTCATTGATAGCACTCATTAAACGAGAATTGTTCGAGCCAACAATGCAACCAATGACCAAAACACCACAAATATAGAAAAAGAATAGACGATAGATAAATCTGTCGGCTGCCTTTGGTAGATTAATCCGTGGAGCTTCAGCTTCAGATGCACAAATGGTAATTAATTCAGGTGATAAAATAAAAGCAAAAGCAGATTTAATAATTGAAGTCCAGCAAGCTAAAAACTTACCAGTGTTACCAGATGCCAGATGTTCAACAAAAGCACCAGGATCCTTCCAATAGTGGAAACCTAAAACACCATTAGAAGCTGGTGCACCTCCAAAAAAGATCACAACACCGACAATGATCAAACCTGTTAGAGTAAGAATTTTGATTGAAGCAATCCAAAACTCGATTTCACCGAAAACTTTGACAGCACAAAAATTTAAAGAAACAATTGAAACCCAGAAAATACTGATCCAAATAGCTGGATTTAAATCTGTCCAGTATTGAATAACAAAAGCAGCAGCCGAAATTTCAGCTGGAGTTAACAGTGCCTGAGCATAGAAAAGGTTCAAACCTGCCACAAACGCCAGAGACTTATTACCAGTGAAACGTTCACACAAAGCATAAGGAGTTGATTTACCAGGGATCGGTAAATAGGTAACCATTTCAGCGAGTTGGTTCATGATTGACCAGACAAAGAAGCACAACACCAAGTAACCAATCAACAAGCTTGCCGGTCCGCAAGTGGCAAGTGCCGAACCTGAACCAACAAACAATCCGGTACCGATTGCACCGGCCAAAGAAATGAATTGAACGTGTCTTGAATTCAGACCACGGGTCAACTCGCCCACACCCCCATCTTCAGGATCGTAATCTTTTTCAACATCAGATATCGATTTGACTTTATGAATTTGCAAGTGGGATTTCATTGCATGTAGTGTGCCGACGGATTTTTCTGTCTCAGAATCCCCGGATTGATAGCTATCTTTATCTTGCATTTTTTTAGTTACTATACAAGACGTTTTGAAATAAAATAAAATATGATGAAACTATTTGATATAAAGTAAAACTTGGTGAAACTATTCGATATTAAGAAGAAACTTAGTGAATCTATTAGGTAATAATCCGAAACTTGATAAAAGATCTAGTTATTAATTTGTTTTTCTTGTGTGTAAGTAGGAAAGTGTGTAGGTAGTAATGTGTTCAAATGTATCCGTGAAAATGTGTGGATAAATATATATTTATAAAAAATTTTGTAGTATGTCTGTTTTTAATATATGAAAGATTTTCTATTTAATATAATACAATTTCAATGAAATATATTTTGCCAAACAATAGAAAATAATATGGGGTATAGCTTTCTTTAAGTATCAGTATCACAGAACAACACCTACCAAGATTAATTCAATATTTGTTCAGATAAACTTCCAAGAATCAATACAAGAGAATGATTATTAAAAAAATGATCGGAAAAAAGTTTATCTACAGGCTGCGGTTGTATTATCTCTTTTATCTTTTATTCGACAAAAACACACTCGTCATCCACTGCGATTTGTAAATGACTGGCTTATCATCCTCTTGTGCTTTCCCAATACAGCACCTGACCTGATGCCTTTTTTATTACGTATTTTTCGGGGATGCTTCGCATAGAATCTCGGTTTTTACTTCAACCTGGCATCGCTTATTTTTCACTTTTTGACACATTACTAGCAGCCGATGCGCTGCACGCTGCTGCACGCCACTGCACGCTACTGCATGTTGCATATGACGTGAAGTGGCTCGTATAACACCCACTCAGACAGAGGACTTCGGGCTCTTGAGGGTATTCATATGTGTATTTGCACTGTAGGTTATACGGATATGTAAAATATTGGGGATATTGGGTGGGGCTGACGAGCATGCAGAACAGGTGCTTGTATGCGCAGCAGATTCGATGCAGCTGCTATTTTGCCATCCGCGGGTCATTGCCACAAAAAAGGCCGCCCCAGCAACGCCGCTGCGCTAATGCCCTGCTGCGGCGTTGCTGGGGCGGAGACGCGAGGCTGGAGCCGGGCTGTAACCGTTGCATGGTATGTCTCGGTAACAGCTGCCGCTGTGAGGCTCCTTGTATACCCGCTGTTCTGAGCGTCGGCTACAGTTGCCGTGAATGAGCCAGCCCAAAGCAGTCTCAGCAGGTCGGTAACACCTACAGGTTTCACAGTCTGGTATCTGCCTGGTATCTTATATGGGATTTATCTGGTATCTAACTCTGGTGCTAAATCCAACATGTACATGTAAAATCAAATCAAGTTTTACCGTTTAGGTTTGCTACGTATTTAAAATAAAATATATATCTGTTAATAGTACAATCCAAACACCCAACGCACAGCCCCTGTAAAAATAGTCGATATGTATATATAAAAGAAAAGAAGGTTCTCTGTTACTATCAAATTGAAAATATGATAACGTAGTAGTAATATATATTATGTTATATTATATTATATTGTATTGTATTGTATTGTATTGTATTGTATTGTATTGTATTGTATTGTATTGTATTGTATTGTATTGTATTGTATTGTATTGTATTGTATTGTATTGTATTGTATTGTATTGTATTGTATTGTATTGTATTAAATCATGCTACAAAATCGTATGACCATCCTCATATAACGAATTGAGTATAGCAACATATGACTTTATTCATCAAATAACGAGCCGTCTCAGAAAGTGAGATTACATTAAAATAAAAAAAATATATGTATTTTTTATTTCATATTATTATCGCTAAATTCAACATAAAGCTTATATTTAATATACTACCCTCCCTTTACTTTCACTCTTTTACTCTATCATTTCATTAAAAGACCTATAATATGGCAAGGATAGCAAGCACAGAGATGTCTGTAAATGCCCCTTATATAAGGCAAACTCAACGAATGAGTTCTCAATTTTTATACACAACTTCATATTTTTTGATCATTCTGATTATTTTAGCCATGTCATCATCTCTACCTATTGACGTGATAGTCCAAAGTAAAACAAACAATTCCAATTTAGCGACCAATACAATTGTCATTCTGATCATGGCCGTGGCATTTATCGTTTTATGTATTGCGTTGCATATGTTTCGATTGATTTATCATAAAATGTTATTACAGGAAATTCCAAAACTTTATATTCCAATAACAAAACAAGATATTGGACGACGTGGTACCAAAATCGTTCAAGACGAATTAATACGTTCTCAAAAGTTGAAAGAATTAGCCAAACCTAAAATTGATTTCAAACATGCTGGCATGTATCACAGATCAAAACACGTTGGTGGAAAAATGGATGAAACATCAGATGAAGTGGAAAACGATATACCCGATAATCTTATTTATGAAAACGTACTACGAGTTATTGGACAAGAACTCAAATATAATGGTACTTTGACATTGACTGATAATAAGATTTTGAAATTGGATAATAAACTTTCTCTGAGAGAACTACTGGCCGGTAAAAATGATGAAAAAATTGACGATTTTATACTGTTGTATGAAAAATTACGTTATGGAGGAGAGCCGATAACCTTAGATCAGTTCAAACTTTTTTTGAAAGAATGGAGTTACATTAAATCTACTTTATAGTAAAATAGTCTAATACTACAGTAATACAACGATACAATAATAATTTTGATTAAATGTATCCCCTTTTCGACATTTAGAGGAAATCTTAAAACATCCAATAAACTTCCTATAGGGAAAACCAGACACTAGCACGATAATATTGGAGGGTGAAGTTATTACTTTTTTTAGTAAATGGCAATGAAAAGACATGGAAACGCTCGTCAACTCATCGTGGCAAATACCTCCTCAGGGTGTCTTCTTTTTGATTGTAAAAGGAAGAAAACTTTTTTAGTATTTTGATATCTACGACAGCGAACCTTGTTTCTTTTATAGTTTTCCAATACTGCAAATATTTCTTTTATTTTTTTACAAGGCGAGGGTTTCTATCTGAAATATGCCTAATACATATACATTTATAGATATATATATATAGATATATAGAGAAACAGATAGATAGAAATATATATATAGATATATGTGAATAATTATCTTATTGTAAGAAGTTTAGTGTGATGGTTGAAATCAAATTTTTTAAACAACTAATTGAACAATGAAATTTACAAACTTAAAATGGGTGAAAATGAAATCAAAAACCGTATAATAGGTAAGTACCTAAACAGCTACCTAACTAATATTATAATATAAAACTAAAAAAATTAAAAATAATTAATTGGTATTTAAATGATATTTACATATTGTATATTATTGATCTATACATACTTTACTCAATAACAATATGGGATCTCAAGCCAGGGCTTTTGGTTCCAGATCATTCTTGGATAAATCTGCTTCTTCACCATGATTAGGAACATCAAGATAACCAATGTTGGACCCAATCTTATAAAACTTTGAACGATCATATGGAGTCAATTCATAGCCATGTTTTAATCTTTCAACTAAATCAGGATTGGAGGTGAAAAATCTACCAAATCCATAAATTGTACGATCATCTTTGTCGACGATACTTGCAAGTTGATCAATGTTGGCTTTATCTAAAAATCCTCCAGATCTTAAAATGATACCTTGCCAAATATACTCAGGCCAACTAAAATTAACTCCGCTTGCATCAGGATTATCAAATATACCAGAAATTCTTGGCTCGACAATTGAAATATATGCTAGTCTGTTACCTTGTTTAGCTCTTCTTTCTAATTCTGATAAGACATATCCCCAAGTAACGATTGGATTGATATCTGCCTTATAACCTTCACCACCTTGAAATTCTGCATATGGTGATAATCTAATAGCAACGTGTTCTGCACCAACTGCTTCAATACATGCATCGACAACTTCTAACATGAATCTAGCCCTGTTTTCAATCGAGCCACCATATTCATCCTGTCTTTTATTTGATGAAGGTTGTAAGAATTGATCAAGTAAATACATATGAGCACCGTGAATTTCAATGTAATCAAATCCAGCTTCATTGATTGCTCTCTTTGAAGCTTCCGCATATTCTTTTACCATAGATTTAATTTCACTGTTGGTCATCTCCCTTAATTCATTGCCACATTCTTTAGCTGCCTTTTCACTTGCTTCGTCAAAATATATTGCAGAAGGGGCAATGAAAGGTAATCCATGTTCCTTCAATAGTTTTGGGTCTGCTGTTCTACCTAAATTCCATAATTGAAGTGCAAATGCTGTACCTTTTTCATGGACAGAATCGACGATTTTTTTGAATGACGCAACTTGTTGTGGAGTTTTAATAACTGGTGCTCTGTTATACAGACCAAAGCTTTTATCTGGAAATGTAGCTTCAAAGATCAACAAACCACCGTTATTGGTTGCACGTTTAGTATAATACTCTAAAACAGAATCTGTTGGAACAAAGTCTGTTGTATTTCTAAATCTAGTAGTTGGTGGATATGTAATTCTATTTTCCAATGTCACATTTCCAATTTTAATTGGTTTAAAGAGATTGGTCTTTGTTAAATCTGCCTTGGTGTTTGTCATCTTTGTCCTGCTTATTGTTATTTTTTTTATCCGATTTTTTTATTTTACGTTCCTTCTTTTTGTTTTGGAACTCTTTTGTCAAAAAATAAACACAAGAATATATAACAGATGCCATTCCTATATACAGTCTCTGTTCTTTTGGGGGGATACCACCTGTATTTAAATAGTTGTAAAAATTTCAAAAAAGGTAAAGTCCGATAAACTTTTGTCGTGTTATTTTTCAATGCTTACAAATACATCTGGATGCCTCATGACAAGACACATGTCGTATTCTGCCATCTTTCCGCATTGGGCCATTTTCCTCATTGGGAGAAAATGAGAAAAGCTTTTTGGCGTTTGGCACCACTTGATGGATCCAAAGAGGTGATTGCAGAATTGTTTCGTGTCTTGAATTCAACAAGCATCTGTTAATCTTTAGACGATGGCGGACACAGAGACACAGCCACAGTCACATTCACAGTCACAAGCGCACTCACATTCACATTCACATTCACATTCTCCTCAACAACCATACATGATGGACAGTTCCAACGAAGATGCTATTGCCCAGAAAATTTTAAAAAGAGCTGAAATCGCCAAGATGACAAGACAGTTAAAAGATAAGCTGTTTAAAGCTGGTTTGAAAGTGAGAGATCAAAATGGGGCAAACGGTATAAATAGTATAAATGGTACAAATGGCACAAATGGTACAGATAGTACAGATGGCACAAATGGTACGAGCGGTGCATATACCGCAAACACTGCAAACACTGCAAACACTGCAAATAAATCAAATAATGCAAATGGTGTGCCTAAAACCAATAATGCAGGTGATATCCCCGTGCTGAATGATTTCGAACCTAGGGCACATATGCGACAATCTTTGTCGAACCTCTCATCTCCAGCAACCTCCCCTTCTAAAAGTTTGAGTGAACACGTTACTAATAATATTACAGCAACTGCGATTTCTAATATTCAAAATTCAAAGCTAGTCACTCCAACAAGGACAAATTTCAACATGTCAATGACGCAAGTCACTCCAAGTGCAGTGTCACCTTTAAAACGTAAAAATTCTACAATCTACAGATCTGCAACATCAACAGGCTCACGTACTCTCATTTACGCAGATGAAGATGAAGATGAAGATAATGACTCTTTAGTATCTCCTTTAAAAAGACTCAATAGTGGATTGTCGTATACTGCACCATATAACAATACATCAACAAGTCCTTACCAATTCAAACAGTCATCTGTGATACCAACGTCAGTGTCAACAAATTCTATACAACCACCTAAAACTCCACCGCATGAACATGAAGAATTGTTTCAACCTAATTCCTCACAACGCAAAACCAAGCATAGAAATTCTTTTAATAAACAGGTGAAAGAACAATATCATGTGTTGAATGATCAATCCAATGTTTTGTCTACTCCAAAATATTCTAGTAAAGCTAAAGAATTTACAACCCCAAACAGCAAATCTAACCAAGCCGAAGAATTAGGTGCAGATCTTCTAATGTTTTTATCGAATTCTCCGGCAAGAACTTTTAATAATAAAGATCAAAGAGACTACGGTAAAATACTGGCAATTCCAACAACTCCCAAAGCAGGCATATACACAAATACTAATTTTGAATCCACCCCATTGAGGAATACGCCAAGCTCCTCATTTATGCAGCCTCTTCTAGGGACACCCATTGGTATCTCAATGAACGGACATCATTTAGTTCATCAAATGACACCAAACAATCGTAATACCAAACCCGTCGGGCTTAATAAAACTCCCTTTTCTCTAAGCGATTACATTAATCTGACCCCATCACCACGTGTGATGAGAACTCCAAACACCAACACCACCGCTGAGGCTTCTCTACAACACGCCCTATTCAAGCATTAAACTTGCTTTTTTCTTTATCCTTTATAATTTGTATACTTTTTCTTTCGAACCGCCGACTTTTAAAACAATCTCGTATATTTTTTTATTTGCGATTATGATTTTTTCGTAATAAAAACAAATTTTATATCAAAGACGCCAGTGTATGGCCTTGATTGCTATAGGTGGCGCAACGATGAGCAACGAACAAGACATGGATGCATCTACCGATTCTCATACACAGTTGTATGTGGTTATCAAGACATTTAAGGCCAGGCTGGAAGATGAATTAACTATTAACGAAGGGGATATGGTAGACCTGATATCGGATGACAGTGAATTTGATGATGGTTGGTATATGGGTAAAAATTTAACCAGTGGTAAGGTTGGATTATATCCTAAAATATTCACACAAATACAGAAAGATTCTGGGGACTTGAATGGATCAAAACCTTCATTATTGAGATCTAGAAGTAGAAGAACAACACAAAATAGTCCAGTCAGTCCCCACCCTCCATCCAATTATTTCAACGAATCACAAAATATTTTAAATACAACAACTTCATCTCTTAATTCTGTCAATAATATAAGTTCTAATACTCGTATATCTGGCGTCAATAGATATGTTAATGATATTGATAACGCATTAAAAGAGTTGAATATGGATGATACCTCGACCGAAAGTCCAATTGACTGGTCTCCCGATCAAGTTGCAGAACATTTCTCTCATATTGTGGATGATGACACCGCATCTAAGTTCATCATTCATAAAATATCAGGTAAAATCTTATTGGATTTAGAATTGGCTCATTTAAAAGAATTAGATATTGACTCTTTTGGTACAAGATATCAAGTTTATAAGGAGATTGAAAATCTAAGAGCTTCGAAACAAAAGTCTGCTGTTGATATTCCTAACCAAAGTGAGTTTATGAATTCAGCATCAATTAATTCAGTAGATATTAACAAGCAAAGATTTAGTTTTAAACAAACACCACGTTTACAAAGCAACGAATCTTCAAGATTGGTAAAATCAACACCATCTCCTCTACAATTTAGTAGTAGCCATGATGTTTTTGAACAAAAAGATGTTGTTGATTCGGATCTAGGCTCTTTGAAAATGAGCCCTTCACTTCAAGATGCCACCGAGGAACAATTTGCATCACCTAGAAGAGCACCAAAACCGCCAAGTTATCCATCACCGGTTTCAAATAATCCAACAAAATTCGGTATTAGATCACCAGATAAAATTAATTTTGAGAATGATATTATACCAAGATTGACTGCTAGGGCTCCACATAGTAGAAACTCATCAATGGGAAATGCATCTTCAATTTATGTTGATACATCTTCTCCATCACGTAGACATTCTAGTATATTATCTGAAAATTTTGATGTTTTTAATACTAATAAAGAAAGGCTGTATTCTCTCATGGACAATTCTAATGATGAATTAAAAGCCTTGCCTGTACCGCCAGTTTCTAAATCATCGTTGGAAAGAAGATCTGTTTCAGCAAAAGAATTTCAAAACATTTTAAAAAATAAAGATTTAAGTAAAAGAATTCAATCAGATACACCTGCAGTTGCTGCTGCCCCAGCGGCACTGTCCAAAAACAATATGTCTTCATCCCCTACACCACCACCTACCAGGTCTACTTTTAGAAGTTTAGTTGCAGGTTCGAGATCTAGTAAAGCACAAACTTCAGCATTCCAAGAAGGTATTAGAAGTATCACACCAGATGAAGCTTTAAAAGATGCAAGTTATTCTGGATGGATGTTTAAAAGAGGTAATTTATCAATCGGCTCATGGAAACATAGATTTTTTACATTACATAGAACAAGATTATCTTATTATGTTACAACGAAGGACACTAAAGAAAAAGGTTTGATTGATATTACAGCGCATAAAGTGTTACCTGCAACTGAGGCAGAAGATAAAATAAGTGCAGTTTATGCCGCAAGTGCTGGTTACGGAAGATACTGTTTCAAATTGGTTCCTCCTGCTCCAGGGTCAAGATCTGGATTGACATTCACTCAACAGAAAGTTCATTATTTTGCAGTTGATACACGTGAAGAAATGAGAAGTTGGATGTCGGCTTTAATGAAGGCAACCATTGAACTTGATGAAAGTGTCCCTGCAATCTCATCTTGCGTAACGCCAACTATTCCATTACAAAAAGCTCAAGAACTAATGGCTGTGGCTAGAGAAAACGCACGAGAAAACTTTGATAACTTACAAAAGCAAAGAAATGAAAATAGAGGATATGATGACGATTCGATAGAGTCTCCAAATTCTCCAATTAAAAATATAACAACTCCCTATTTGATGTCATCCGGTAGTTCACGCATAAACGGTTCAAATTCAACTTTTGATAATCCAGCAAGAATGGCTTCTATTAAAGTGCATGCGCCGATGGTTACTAAACTTGATAATGATGAAGATCTTGAGCCACCTCCTACACTGTCTAATTCTAATTCTTTTTCAAGAAGACTGCGGTCTTTACGTCGTGTCAGCAAGGAATAAAAGTAAATAATTTAATTTGTATAGTAATTTTGTATCCTATGAATTTTTAATATATGTACGTGCGAAAAATGAAGGATTTAATCAAATTCTCTTTCATTACAGCCATTATTGCTATTCCTTTCAGCAATAACTAATGGCTGAGTACGTTACCGTTTCTACGTGTTCTTTGAATCAATGGGCACTTGATTTTGAAGGTAATCGTGATAGAATTCTTGAATCTATTGCTATTGCTAAAAAGGCTGGTTCCAAGCTAAGAGTTGGTCCTGAGTTAGAAATAACGGGTTATGGATGTCTAGATCACTTTTTGGAAAATGACACTTACTTACAAAGTTGGGAGATGTATGCATCTATTTTGGCTGATAAGGAAACTTATGGCCTGATTTTAGATATAGGTATGCCTATTATGCATAAAAGCAATAGATACAATTGTCGAGTATTGTCATATGATGGACAAATTTTATTAATTAGACCTAAAATATACCTTGCCAACGATGGTAATTATAGAGAAATGAGGTTTTTTACTCCATGGTTAAAAACACAATATGTTGAAGATTTTAAATTACCTAAAATTATTAGGGACATATGTGGTCAGGATTTAGTTAGATTTGGAGATGCAGTTGTTGATACAATTGATACAGTCATTGGATTTGAAACATGTGAAGAAATGTTCACTCCCCAAAGTCCACATGTTTCTATGTCTTTAGATGGTGTTGAGATTATTACCAACTCTTCAGGTTCACATCATGAATTGAGAAAATTGAACACAAGAGTATCACTTATTCAAGAAGCGACCAGAAAATGTGGTGGTATTTATCTTTATTCTAATCAAAAAGGATGTGATGGAGATAGACTTTACTATGATGGATCTTCGATGATTATTGTTAATGGTGAGATTTTGGCCCAAGGTAAACAATTTTCACTTGATGATGTTGAAGTTTTGACTGCAACAATCAATTTACAAGATGTGAGATCTTATAGATCAATTATTTCTCATGGTATTCAAAGTAGATCATCTCCAATTTATGAAAGAAAATATTTAAATGTTGAACTTTCAAAGTTATCTGGAGAAGCAACTATTCCTCAACCATGCAAATATCATTTACCCGAGGAAGAAATTGCATTTGGTCCAGCATGTTGGCTTTGGGATTATATTCGTCGTTGTAAAGGCAGTGGTTATTTTCTTCCGTTGAGTGGAGGTATAGATTCATGTGCAACAGCAGTTATCATTCACTCAATGTGTGTTTTGGTAATTAATGAATGTGAAAAAGGTAATGAGCAAGTTATTTCTGATGTTAAAATGATAACAAGATCTGATACTATACCAGGTACATCATCGGAGTTAGCTAACTTAATATTTCACACGTGTTTTATGGGTACATCTAACTCGTCGGCTGAAACCAAGGGCAGATCTGCTGAATTAGCAAAAGTTATTGGAACATATCATGTTGATCTTAATATGGACAATGTTGTCTCTTCTTTGGTTTCTCTTTTTGAAGTTACAACAGGTAAAAAACCAATTTATAAAATATTTGGTGGATCAAATATTGAAAATTTGGCATTACAAAACATTCAAGCAAGATTACGTATGGTTTTAGCATATTTATTTGCGCAATTACTACCTTGGGTTAGAGGTAAAAATAATATGGGTGGATTATTAGTTTTAGGAAGTGCAAATGTTGATGAACAATTACGTGGATATCTAACAAAATATGATTGTTCTTCAGCTGATGTTAATCCAATTGGTGGTATTTCAAAAACTGATTTAATTAAATTTATAAAATGGTCAGTGGGACATTTCAAAATGCCAATTTTAACAGAGTTTGTAGATGCTACCCCTACTGCGGAATTAGAGCCTATCACTGATGATTATGTTCAATCGGATGAATTAGACATGGGATTTACATACGAAGAATTGAGTATAATGGGTAGATTACGTAAGATTGATAAATGTGGACCATATTCTATGTTTTTAAAACTTTTACAAATTTGGAAAGATAGAGAAGCAGTTAAAGTTGCAGAGAAGGTAAATAGTTTCTTTTGGTATTATTCAGTTAATAGACATAAACAGACGGTTTCTACACCATCATATCATGCGGAACAATATTCACCTGATGATAATAGATTTGATTTAAGACCATTTTTAATTGATCCAAGTTTTAAGTATGCAAGATCAAAAATTGAAAAATATATAAATAATATAGACTAAGTTACCTTTTTCCATTTTTTATTTAATTCATTTATAAGTTTTAATTGTGGATCAACTTCTTTTCTGTGAAACAATTCAAAATGATTTCTTTCGACGAATTCAATTAAAGTTAAGGCTAGTTTTTTTGGTACATCTTCGTGTATAAAATGACCTATTTTTTCCATTCTATTGGTATTAAAAATAACAAGTTGATATTTACCTTGCATTTGACCAATTATTAAATCTTTATCTAAATAATCATTATTTGCTAAAATTAAGAGTTTCCCAATTCCACTATTTAAATTAATAAATCTATTACTCAAACCCGTAAACCAATCCTTCCAAAAAATTTGACTTTTATTCAAATCAGTTATAAATTCTAAACCATTTTTTGATTTATTTTCTTTAATTAATGGTGGTATGCTCCATTTCAAACTATCAATGTTAAAAATTAATTCACGATTCAAATACCATTGAATTGCATCGTCAATGTCATCGAATAATGAAGGTAGGTTATTCAGGTAAGATTTCATAACTGAAAGGGATCTAATTGCAATTTCTTCAACGATATCAATCACAATAACACCAAAAATATTCTTCAATCGACTAGCTGAATACGATATGATACTACCACCAAGTGAATGTCCAATAAGAAACAAATTCAAATTTCCATAAATTGATGAAAATTGATCAACAACGAATTCGAAATCATCAACAAGTTGATTAATTGATAAATCATTATTTCCGGCTTCATTGAGTAGATTTGACCTTCCATGGCCTCTTATATCAAATGTGAAAAATCCGGGAGTACCACTTTCTTTATTGTTCAATAGAGTCAATTGTTTTGACAATAAGGTGAATGTCAAAGCAGAAGATCCAGCCCCATGGTGTGCAATGAATACAACATTTGTATCAAGTGGTGGTGTGTAGTAAGTTTGAAAAGTGTAACCGTTAT
Source organism: Pichia awuae (assembly GCA_030563725.1). Taxonomy (NCBI): domain Eukaryota; kingdom Fungi; phylum Ascomycota; class Pichiomycetes; order Pichiales; family Pichiaceae; genus Pichia; species Pichia awuae. Next base: position 354,223 of record JAJMJV010000002.1, read on the forward strand.
CATTAGTAAATTTTGGAGTATAGGTGAAGGCATCCGTCCATATCGGATATGACGAATGAGATTTTTCACATAAATATTCTGTGGGATTGGGCATGCTTCTGGGTATAATAATAGTATAAAATTTTAAAATAATATTGACAATAAGTGATAATATATTAATTAAATAAACGATTATAAATTCTATAAAAAAGACCATACAATAAGAAAAACAAAATAAAATAAAATAATAAATTGAGAAAAGTACCAATCAAATAAAATAAAATAAAATAATGAGGAAAATAACACCGGTAAAAATAACAAACAGTAGAATAAAATAAGAGAGAAAAAGATAGAATGGAATCAGCTAATCAGAGTTGAATGAGTAAAATAAAACAATAGTAAAAGAAACAGAAAAATAAATAAAATAAAATAAAATAATAAAGCTAGAGATTTCAAAAAATTAATAATTTGGGGTATATTTAGAAGGGACATCATTTTCACCGTGCTTATAACAACATCTCTTTCCATACCTGCAATAACCAATTTCTAACCAATTTTTACACATTTTAGTCTTCCAATTTCTATTTCTTTGTACTTGATTAAGTTCGTTGAGACCGTGGGCAAACTGACATTTGGTGTTGTAAGGGCACGAGCCCAGTTTAGTAAAAGATTCACAAAGCTCAGTTTTGAATAGCGATTTATTTATATTGGGTTTTTCCGAATTATTTAATTTTTGATAATACGATAAGTTGATGAGCTCATCTTCAGATTCGGAGCAAATTGAATAGTTGGGTTGTTGGATATGAGATTTGGAAAGAGACTTTTGGCCGAAGGGGTCACTGATTGTGAAAATAGTTTGATTATTAGGTTGCGAGGCAGTTATATTCCAATTTGACAATGAGTCGTTTGACAGAGTGTTCAATAGACCCTGCACAGGCGGGTTCCAAGGAGAAGGGGAAATAGGGGATGTTAAGAAATTTTGAGTATTTTGTTGATATTGGTGTTGCTGTTGATGTTGCTGTGGCTGTTGATGTTGCAGGGAAAATTGGATGGGTTGTTGATAGGCAAAAGACGACCTATTTGAAGATTTATTGGATAGGTAGTCCGAATTATTTGGTGTTGTCTCCGGAGATGGAGCGATAGGAAGTAAAACACTATCTTTTAGCAGAGAGTCTAAATGTGTGAAAGACATAGATAATAGAAACCGGCGGAGAAGAATGCGGAGTTCGGATGGTAGTATGAGTATAGGCTCAGTATTGGATAAGTATAAGATGAGAATACGATGAGTATAATAAACACAACAAGATAACAAGTGTGAGAAGGGAAATACAAGATTAAAAGGCACAAGGGAAAGGAAAATACAGGTAAGATAATAAAAAAAAAAACTTTAGATAAAAAAAAAGATAAAGAGATAAAAAAAATAAAAAAAAAACAAAATTAAAAATAAAATAAAAAAATAAAAGTTAAAAAATAAAATAAAACAAAAAACAAAAAAAAAAAGAAAGAAAAAAGGTCTGGTTTTTACAGCTGTGAATTTGAGAAAAGAATGTCAGATGCAAACCACACCACATTAACAAACAAGAACAGTGTGATTTCAAACGGTACGGTATTGCGCCAGCTGGTTGCGTTTGTTTACACTCGTTTGAGGCTTGCATCATGTTCTTGCATGTATTATGTGGGGTGATTGCGTCGCCATCCTATTGCAAAGATGGAGGACCTGATAACCTCAGAAGTCGTCTGCTGCACAGAGTGTATTGGAATTGGGCCGTTGCAGCAGCATCCACATGCCCCCGCAGCGTGAGCCGCCAGGAGTCCGGTCTTGACCCGGAGTGTTCAGTTTGGGCCCGTCATCGCAGGTGTGTAGTCCGAGCCTTCGAGCGTTTGATGTGTGCGCTGCGAGGCAGCAGGGGGCAACACCTGCTATATATATGCGCGTGCATGTATGCAGCGGGGCCGGCGGCAGCCGGGCATTGGCGGGTTTGCGGCGCGCGCGCTGAGGGTTTCCGTCTGTGTGCAGCGTCGGTCGGCGCGTCGGTCGGCGCGCGCCGACACCTCCTCAGGATGTTTACACTGTAAACATATATGGGCTTCTTATATACACGTAGATAGAGCTTGAGCATGGTGTATACAAGTGCCATCCTTTAATATACCCAAGCAACCCGACATGCCGCTTGTGTTGCCCTTGTTATCTGTGATTGGCCCGTGTATCGGGCTGGTGGCATTGACAGCAGCAATGGCTGCTGCATTGTACCTGTTGAGTGAATTGGTGGAATCCAAACTACAGGCCACAGGAAGATATTTGCACCGGGTGCTCCAAGTAACGGCCTTGGCACATGTGTTATTATGCATATTCGACGGTCTGCCGTACCTGGCGACGGGGTTTTCTCTCGTGACACTCTACATCTACTCGTTCAACCTCAAAACGTTCCCCAACACGTCGCTGACGAACCCAGTGTTCATCCTGTCGTGCTGCCTGGCCTTGGCCAACCACATTGTGTGGTTCAAGTATTTCAACAACCCGCACATCCCTTCCATACAGGAACGTCTGGACCCGGACTTTGTGGCACCGTATTATCCATCATTTGCAGAGATCGCATCGTTCTTTGCCCTCTGCATTTGGCTCTTCCCCTTCTCCTTGTTCATTGCCATATCATCGAACGAAAACTCGTTGCCGGTGTCCGACTCCACACAGTCGTCCCGACATACTGATAATACACTACAGAAAATCCTCACCTCTCCATTCACCTATCTAAAGTCTCTATTTTGAGTGTGTGTACACATATAGGTCAGTCTTTAGGTATGTCTATATATATATATATATATATATATGTGCTATATTTAGCTATGGCATACATCTAGATGTGTACTGCATCTGGGTACATATGGGCATAGGTTCATATTCTCCACTTTTACTGCTACTTCTTGTATAAACTCTAAACAGAGAATCAAATTAGTATTGAAGCATAGAAATAAAATAGATAACATCAACATCGCGTTTTCTTTTTTTTTTTCCTGTAATATCATATCTTTAATTCTATGGATCTAATTTTTGGATCTAATTTTTGGATCTAATTCTTGGATCTATTTAGTGGATCTAATTCTTTATCTATTTATTGGATATATTTATTGGATATATTCTTTGATATATTCTTGAATCTATTCATTGGATCTTTTTCCTGGATTGATATTTTCACTCATTCAAATACTCGTTCTTATAGTATATATAGGTGGGAAAAAAACTGAAATATCCAAATAAATTATACATAGAAATATGTCTATTGTCACCTGCATCAATTAATAATGAAAATCTCAAAAACACCGCTTTCGGATCAACTACTTCATGGTCATAAAACAACAATCGATGCATTTGATGGTATAATTACGTTTACCGATGGTATAATCATATACCATGACTCTTTGCTTGAATTCCAATATATGCATACGTCAAATTACCCAATATTCCATTTATCTTATATTGGAAAAATTAATGCAATTTTGATAATAACGGTATCAACTTCTTCTTCTTTGGCATCGCCTTCATATGAAGCTTATCTACTAGATGATTCCCTTACTCCAAAAAACGAGTACACAATCCGAAATTTAGATTTGGCAATGTTAAACAATGAAAAACCGGTATCTCTTTATCATTTTACTACAAATTCCAACATAATATCTTACAATCTAAATACTTCATTGAAAACCATTCACTATACCATAATTTTAAACAATGATATTTTAAAACAGACCACCTATAAATCAAATAACTTGTATCATTTCACAAATTCGGCTTTTCCAACGTTCTCGTATTCAACTTTTAGAATTAATTCTTCTAGTTGGTCTATGACTAGTCCCAAGCCTGTTTCTTATGCTGAAAATATGTCTAAATTGATAACGGAAGCTCTATCTCCTCAAATTTATGATTTCTCAGACTCTACTTTATCCTATTCTGTTTTTAATACCTTCTTTCATATAAAATTTTCCCAATCGCCTTTATCAATGGATTCAATTAAATTTAATGGAAATATAACAAATGCTTTAAAAATTGATTGTGGTCATAATAAAAATTCTTTCATTATAACAACGGACGACCATCTTATCTATTTATTGAATTTGAATAACCCAAAACCAAAACTATTAATCAAAAATCCTGTTTCAATTATGATTACAAATGTTCAATCAACTAAAAATTACTTTTTCTTCTCTTCAAAAAATACTGGATTATTGACTTTCAATCGAACAACTAAAAAAATAGGTTATATAAGATCAAAGGATCATTTTTTTAATGAAATAAATTTATTTATAGGTGTATCTTACACTTATAAACAATTGGATAATAATTGGATTAAAGCTTTCACTGATGGACAGAATACTGTACTCACCAAAAATAAATTGGGTATTAAATTCAAAAAATTAACAGAGAAAGGAACCTTCAATGGTTATAAAGATCTGAAAACAAAAGTTTGGAATGGAAAAAACATGATTATTCCAGGTTATGAATACGACATTAATCATTTTGAAATTTTCACACAATGGAAAACTTTTGTTATTGGGTACAAACACGGAAAACTCGAATTAATTGATTCAAATTTTAATATCACAATTTCGGTTTCAACTGGTGTAAGTTATGTGCCCTTTTCAATTAAAATTATAAAACAGGCTAAAACATTTTTAGATTTTATTATGTTTAATAACTCAAATATTAGTATACATAGATTTAATTATGATAAAAAAACTGTTAATGTTTTAAATGAAATAGAATGGAATAATGATGAAGGTATAATAGATGTTGAATTGATAGGTAATTTATCTGATAATTTTGTTTACATTTATACCAAAACATGTTTTCTTCTAAAACTTAATATGAAAACGTATTATTCAGAAAAAATTTATTTTGGAAACTTTACCCATTTGACAAGGTTGGATGATGTTTATTTTATATTTGGAAAAAGAGAAATATACCTTGTCGGTCCTAGTAACACAAAAGGAGATATTAAACAAATTTTTAAGTTTAAAGGTGATATCCAAAAAATTCACAAACTAACATCAAATAAATTAATTTTTTCAACTTCTATCGAAAATTATCTTGTTGCTGCACCAGAATCATCTAATAAATATGAATCTCCATTGCGTGGTCTAACAATAGGTCATGCTTTCTTTAACAATTTTAATATAGTTTATACAACGAGAGAACTATACATGATTGAAAGTGAAAATTTAAATATTAAAGCATCAATTAGTATACCAAATATAAAACAATTGCAAGTTGCAAATTCTCAAATTTTAATTACAACATCAGACGATCAAAACAAAACAACTGCTTTTTTCCTAGATTTTAAAAATAGTAAATTCACAGGTTCAAAATTTGTAAAATTGGATACTATTGAACGTTTATTTTTTCATGATCAAGACAATAAATTCATTATTCCACAGAAAATGATTGACTATAGTACTGGTGAAGAAATTCCTATTCATTTTGAACATCCACATAGAGATTTTTATTATATTAGTGAATTAAACTTAATTAATTATATTTCCAAAATAAATTGTTTTATTGGTTTTAATATGTCTACAATGACTGAACAATTTCGTATCCCTAACATTGAAAGAATTTTTCCTATTTCATCAGGAGATTTCATCATTTATCAAAACAAAAAACTGCTATATTTTCAAACAAAAACAAAAAATCAATATGTTTGTCTTTCATTACAGGAAAAATTGTCAAAAATTGTCTGGTTAAATACAGAAAAATTCAAACTCAATATGCACAGTATAAAAAATAACGTTCAACTAGAAAAGGGATTATTCATGATTACATTAAGTTCGGATTTTAAGTATATAGAGTATTTTATACAGTAGGTTTTCTATAAAACATTTAATTTGATATAATTAAATTTGAAGATATTTATTTCACTTCAAAACTTCAAAATATTGTCTATTTAACATAAACGTACAACTTCTTCTCTCTTCTAATAAAAAACGACTCGATTTCTCCGTTTATATCCAAAGGCAACGGAAATTTGGTGACGGTGTCTCCATGTGAGATAATTAAATCTTTATTTCCTTCATCTAATTGTAATTTGTAATCCTTTCCCGTATTCAATACAGATCCAATTTTAATTAAATAAATAAATTTATTGGCTGTATCTTCTGTATTCAGCTTCTTCATTTCAATTTCAAATTTAACTTTAACGTTTACTTCGGGTTTTATTGTCACTTTCTCTGGTTTCGGAATATCATCAATTTCAACTATCAATCCTTTCTTTTTAACGTTCCTATCTAAACCGGGAAATTCCACTACTCCTTCTTCTTCTTCAAACCTTTTTGCCTCAAGTAAAACGCTAGGTCCATCATACATATCTTTACCTAATTTTTCTAATTCTACTGACCTTTTTTCAACCTCTTTCAAATCCACAAATATACTACCAGGTTGGCCACCCATACACGTCCTTTTCGGAATGACCAATTCATCTCTGTCTATTACTAACCCATCTAAATTAAATTCTACTGCGTCAATACACCACTGTATTAAAATCTCTTTCAATTCCGGACTCACCATACACCAACCCATATATTTATCATTTATCACACAATCAACCAAAATGCATCTTTGTTTTTTCTTATCCAAAACTTCCCTTTCAGGGGACGTTAAAATAGGAATCTCCCATTCTCCATTTGATATAGCTACAAAAACAGTACTGGCATCAAAATCAACTAGATTGGCTATATCTTTTGTAGGAACATCACGGTTGGTACACACATTGATAAATAATTTGGCTCCATTTTCATAAGTTTTGTATGGGCTGAAAAGTTTGGTTTTTATAACAAAATGTGGAACCGGTATAATCTCATCAAGAGATTTGGAATCTTCTTCTGTTATAAATGCCATCGGATTTAAAAGAAATTGAAATTATTCCACTAAAACAAAGTTGCTTGTAGTTTCAAAAAGTTTCAGAAAAGTATCAAGATCTAAAATCTATATAAAATTGAATTCATGTTGCGAATTGTTTTGATTAAAAATATATGGGGCTTTCTTTTTCTGTAGATAGGGTATTTATAAGGGAATTACTTGTTAAATAATGCAAGAAACGGATTTGGGTATAGACCATATACCTGGTTTTGTTGGTAGTAATAGTGACACGCTGAATAATGAAAGAAACAATTCAATGATAAATGAAACACAGACAACAATTTTTAAAACACCGGATGCAAAATCAAAAGGACGTGTCTTCAGATCTTCGACAATCAGTTCAGGTTCTAAATCCCCTGTTCGAAGACATATACGAACTTCTAGCGGTAACAGCACATCTTCATTTAACACTAACACGACAAATAGTGGAAGGAAGGGTGTTAATTTAGGAATAAATTTTGTTAATACGGCCGGACAAACACCAAAGAAACAATTGTTTAATGCTAAAACGACAACGCTTACAAATGGTGATGATTCATTGGTGGATAGTGGAAGTGAAGAGGATGGAATATCTGAAAATTTTAAGCTGTTAGCATCCAAAGAATTAGAGATGCTAGAAATAAAAAATCAATTGAAGGATCTAATGATCAAAAAAAGAGAAAAGGAGTTGGAATTACAGCATCTAAAAAGAAAAATAGAAAAACAACTAGTTAATAAAACCAATTACCACGTTCCAAGATCTCCAAATAGTTTGCAGAAAACTAGAATAAAATCACTAAACTCAAATATTGATCCTTTAATTGATGATTCCTATAATCCCATCACCTCCAATTCAAAATCATTATCAAATGTTGACAAAAGACAGTCTTGGTTTGCAAAACCTCTCAATTTTATACATCAATTTGATAATTTAATATACAAAGAATTTGAAAAATTACAGATACCCGAGCAGCAAGAACATTCTGGCGAAGAAGAAAATAATCATAATATTGATAACTATGATAATGATGACTTAATTGATATGAGTTATAATGCAGATAAACAAATCAATGCTCCTATAAAATCTCTTGCTTTTGAAACATCAACTTCTGCCGATGTTATGCACTCCGTATCTCAACATCTATGGTCTTTTGTTAATGATGTAAAATCCAATTTATTAATTGAAGAAGATACTGAACCTGTACTTGCATCATCATCACCTAAAAAAACGAAGTTGAGGACAGCCTCTATTTCTAAAAGACAAAGCTATAAACAACACAATACACCTATTACACGTCCAGGCATCAATATGGTTAAAGACTCGGGTGATTTGGAAATTACTAAAGATCAAATAAATAATGTTATTAAGGATTTATCTATAAATAGTGCAACTTTACCCGATGTTAGATCGGAAACTGAACTGAAGTCTGGGAATAATAATTTTATTGATGATTCAGATCTATGGGATAGTGAGCATTTAGATATATAAAATCTATAAAACAGGTATACATCATTTATTTTGAAGATTGTACATTTCTTTTTTCAAATTGTTCAATTCTACTCTAATCTGATCCCGCTCTTGTGAAACAATATATAAGTTAGCTTCTAAATCTTTTATTTTTATCTCATATCTTTCATCAATTAAACTAACATCATTTTCATCATCTTCAGATTCTCCATTTTCACGTTCATCATGTAAACTAGTAGCAGGCGCATCTTTCAAAATAGGGGTATTTGAAACACTGGTATTTCTGGATGATACACGCTGACTACTATTAGAGTAAACTCTCTTTTTCAGTTTCAATTCATCTAGTTCCTTACTAACTTCAATTAATTGACTCTTCAATTTGGCCGTTTCAGATTGGGATAGAGTTAAAGCTTTGTGAGCCTTGTTCAACGAATTTTTAGATTCAATAAAAAGCAACTCATATTCCTTAAGTTTGTTGGTAACTTCTCCGCTGTTTTTCATAATTTCATCCATAGATTTCCTCAATTCTTCATTGTCTTCCATATATTTACTTAATGGGGTGTGTGGACCGTCATTTGACCATTTATGATTCAAAAATGCAACTTTTTCAAGTAAACCCTCAATAGAATCAATTGAAGTCTCAGATTTACTAATCTCCAAATTTTCAATCTTCATTTGCAAAGAAGAATTCAATGCCTCTAATCTAAAAATCTCCTCTCTCAACTTTTCCTCTGCAATCAACTTTCCTCTTAATTGTGCGATTGTTTCTTGTTGCGAACTAATCAGTTTATTCAATTCAGGTATAATCAACAATTCATTATGAATAAAATTTGTAAGCTTCATATTTTTTTCATTTAATGGGATATTATCGGAACCTTCAATTAATGCAGTGTCATTATAAATTTCTCTTGATTTTCGGTTATTTAATTGTTCAAGTAGATCATTTTTTTCTTTTTCAAGCTTAACTATCTGTTCATTTGCGCTAGCCACGCTTGTTTTCATTTCACTCCTAACATCATTGACCATTTGCAGCAATCTCTGTAATTTTAAATTATCTTTTTCAGCAACCGCTGGAGAGAATGGCAACGAAGATGACTGTTGTAGCAATGGGGTTGCAAAACTAGGAGGCGCTTTATTGAAATCCGACGCACTATTGATTTTGTTCTTACTTGATGAATCAACAACTTTTCTAAGCTTGGACACAAATGCAGAATTATCTTCTGGTGTTTTATAAAGATTGGAATTATCAATTACATTTGGGTTCGTTTCTGGTGATGCATTGTTAATAATAATTGTAGACTGTTTTAATTTAGGAGTTGAAACTTCCTTGTCATTAATCGAATTAAGATGCACTTCCGGGTTTAAAACTCGATCAACTGAATCGTTGATAAATGTCTCTTCGGGACTTCCATTTTCTATACTGCCAAAAGCTGCTTCTCTGGTATTGTCGGTCTCTTCCGCTTTAGGTTTGATTGGTGTGGATGAAATGAATGGATCTTCGCGTTTGGGAGAGTCGCGCAGATCAATATTGGATCTTGATTTTGAATTGCTAGGCAGATCTTGCATGAAAACAGATGGGAATGAAAAGTCTGAATTTTTATTTGATGTTGACACAGTATCTGTAGCCAACGGTTTTTCAATGAAATTGTGAATTTGCTTAATATCGCATTCGTAAATAACCGAGCTTGGTTGCTCGAATTTCGATTCATCAATTAAATTAATTGAAGTATCTTCAATACCATTAAAATCAACATCGTAAATATCACCACCCATTATTAAAAGTTTTTCTTGTGTTGAATTAACAGTAATAGAATGACCATACCTAGAGCCTGGACAAAGTGGTAATTCAGACTGCAGTTTCCACAAATTAAAAGTAGATAAATCTACGATGTATAAATCACCAGAAGTTGTATCATCTGTTAATTTACCACCAAAAATAAATAAAAGAGAGCCATTAATGGTTGCAGAATGACTATGTAATGCAGGTAAAACGTTTGGACCATTTAATTTACAGACTGACCATTCATTTTTATTTGAATTATAGCAATATAATTTATCATTTATAGCCGTAGTATTTTGGCCTCCAAAAACATAAAGATTTTCATTAAATGCTGTCATTGAATGGTTGGCTAATGGTGGAGGTACTTCACCAACAGGTGAAAGTTTGAGCCAATGATTTCCTGGGTTTCTAAAATTAGTCAAATCGAATTTCCATAAATCATTGAAATAAGAATCATTTAATTGACCACCGAATATAAACAATTGACTTGACCATGTGTCGGTTTTAGTTTCAAAGTTCAAAACAGAAAGTTGTGTCCCATATCTACCACAAGGTTTTTCACCTTGTGGTGAAGTGATAGTCCATTTTAAAGATGAAATATTAAAAAAATATAACTGGTTATCCAATGATTGTTCTTCATTTATTGCAGTATCACCACCAAATATTATAAATGCATTTCCAATTAAAATTGATGCATGACCTGTTCTTGGCGATGGCACTTTTTGGAAATTTTCAATTGGTGATGAAATATACGGGCTATCGGTACATTTAGCTGTATTTATGTCAGCATCTTGCTGAGTTTCATTTTGCCGTATTTGCTCGATTACCCACATATCTCCATAAACATCATTTCTTGATAGTCCGCCCATTAGATATATAGATCCTGATGTTGACGTTTGAGAAGATATAGCATGTCCAAAGCGGGGGAATGGCGAGTTGTAAAGTTTCCTTTTCCGCCATGGTGTATTGATACAATTAGTTGCAGTGAAATGCTGTGTTTTTAAAGAAATGGTAGGTTTCTGGTTATTGTTCTGAGTCGAGACGACTTTTTCAGATTTGAAAACTTCGGTGTTGCACGTGCTGTTGTCAGAAGGGAGTGACGACAATGGTGGAGTGCTATAACATGAAGTAGTGTCAGTATTTAAAGAGGTATCTTGTGCCAAAATTGAATTGATTGTCTTGTTCATATGACTAACATTGTTGGATTGATTGGACAGATCCGAATTAGAGCTTTTGCCTTTGATTGGTTTGTATTCTGCTGTCGCCGTGGTATCCAACTTATTTTCTATTGCCTTTCCTTCTATCGAATTTTCTGCACTTATATTACGTGTTTTTTGTAGAGCGTTCTGTAATTGACTCACCGGGGGCGTTGGCAATGACGAGCTCAATGGTGACTCCAACACACTGTTTGATTTGGCACTGTTTTTGGAGCTGTTGACTTTTTTAAAAAAACTAGGCATTGGCGTTTTCTCGGTTATGATCTTGCTCTTGCTCTTGATCTTGCGCTTACGCTTGCTCTTCCTTTTGTTTGGAACTATCGACTGTCTACTCTTGCAAGTGCACTCTTGTTCCTGCCTTGCGTAAACAGAACGTCTTAACTGTTGTTGAGAACGACACCGTAAGGAGTTTGATTGATTTGTTCTCATGTTGAGCTGAAACGAAAAAATTTCGCGTCGCACATAAAAAACTAGAGTTTCGAATTAAGCTTCGACGTAATTAGAAAGATTGCAGATCTATATAGAAAATATAAGCAGGACTACCGAGAAAACCCGCCAAACCAACCATCCGATTCGGAATCTGACTCTGATGCGAACCCATTGTGTTCGGGGGTGGTGTCAAAAAGTAATTTCTTGAGCATGTTGCTGGAGCTTCGACTGGTGTCGTTGATAGTCTGGATGGTTTCAGAGCTGTCGTTATTTCCACGAACAAGCAGGTTGATGTTTCTTGTAGAAATCAATCTAGGAACCATGAGTTTGACGCTGCTGCCAAGGTTGGTGGATAGTCCTGTAGATGTTGCGCCAATGGCATTTTTAAACAAGTCATCCGACTGAGTGATTGACATGTTTTTAAAAGTCCCGTTTAAAACAGGAGCCGTTTCTTTAAATTGAGGACTTTTTCCTGAACTTTGAAACCTGGCCAATTTGCGTTTTGTTCCAAAAGACAAGATGTTATTATCATCAGACACTTCGCCATCGTCATCGTCATCGTCATCGTCATCGGTAATACAGTTGGTTTCGATTAAATTGATATTCAGCCCGTTATTGATAGTGGTAGTATGGTCATCAGTTTTGTAGTCCAGGCTGTTGTTATTACTGATATTGGGTGTTGAAAAGCCCAAATTGTCTCGGGCTTCAATACTAGGAGCTTGTGATCCTCTTCTTGACATGCACAATCCATCGAAATCAGAGTCGTCTGTGTTTTCAGCCGAACTTCGCCTACTCAGAAAAAAATGCGAATAAGGATCACTTTGTATTGGTTCGGGTTTTGAATAGAAATTATTCATATTCAGTTGGAATTTGCTTTTATTCTCTTCATTGAAAGAGCTCAATGATGTGATTGACCCTTTATAAACGTTGTTTTTCAAGCTCTTTCCATTATCATCAAAATCGTTTATACTGATATTATTCTCGATTTCCTTTCCTCTTTCTTCATTGTCGGTATCACTATCTGTTTCTGTTTCACTCCCGCCAAAGTAACTGTGTAATTTATCCAAGTCAATGATTTTTTCTTCCTTGGTATCTTTATTCAACAAGTACAATTGCCTTGATGATCTGGTTTGCTTTAATGATTCAATTCCTGTTTCTTCATCTGATCTTTTATCTTGTTCGAGCAAATTGATTGTATTTCTTCTCTTTCGTGTCGGAAGGCTTAGATTGGCGTTAGGTACTTCTAATTTTTTCGGTATACTTTGAATGATTGTTGTATATCCTGTTGTTCCTATAGTAAGTTCACTCCTCAAATTATCAGGATCTAGTTTGGTTAAATCAATAGGAGATTCCAAGATGTTATAAAACTCTTGGTCCAATGAGGGCGACAATAAATTATATAAGTTGAAATCATAATCCATTAATTTGAAAACGGACCTTCTTTTCTCTGATTGTTTAAAATAAATCGGTGTGCATAATGGTATTTCGTTGAAAACTGATCTTCCTAACAAGATTTGTAAAAATGTCGAAATCACTGCCCCGTGTGAAATAATAAAAACCACTGTATGCCTATCAGCATGGTAATCCTGTCTTGTATAATAAAATTGTAAAAGTTGAATCAAATAGTTGAAACATCTTCTTGTAAAACTGGAAGCAGACTCACCATATTCTCCACAATGTCCAAGCTGATTATATGACCACATTGGATCTTTAACATCTCTTAATTGATTCCTCGTTTTACTTGTAAAGTCGCCTTTGCAATCTTCATCAGCTACTGGTATATTTAAATATGCATTAACATTATTGATCATCGAATAACCATCATCGTTTGGTGGTAAATACTTTAAATTGTAGTTTTCGTTTAACCATTCCGATAACCCTTGATCTACCCTCAATTTAATCTGTGGTTTATTCTCAAGTTGAGTTTTTCTGTGTTTAAGTTTATCCAATAAAAGTTCACTTGTTTGGATACATCTATTATAAGGTGATGAATGGATCATTATTTTATCTACTCTAGGTTTACCCAAAACGTTGTTGGAGATTTTGATAAATGCACTCTCCATTTCTTGAGAGGCTGCAACGTGATTTAAAGGGGGGTCAAAGTTAGATAACCAACTGGCTGACTCTAAATCTAGCTCTTCCACAGATGAAATCTTTTTTAGTATTTTGTCTTTACTCTGGTTGGTGCCTATATTAATTGAAATTTCAGATTGTTCTGGTGATATTCCAGGTTTGGCTTTATCTATTCGAGTTCCATGACGTATGAAAACGATATGCATTTTTTTGACTCCTGAAAAGTTTTTGCAACCACCTTTACCTTTTGATGCTTGTATATACTTATTATGCTATATTTGAGTAGAGCTTTATATAGTTAGACAAAAAGAAAGTACACAGATTTTGTACATACTCCAAAGAAATAATTTTATTTTAACTTTTTGTCTTCTTCTCGTACCGCTCGCAAAAGTTCAGGATGGCAAAATAGAAATGCATTTACTTTTATTATATTACTTTTGGTATAGCACAGGTACATTTTATTTTATTCTTTACTCTATTCTTTTACTCTATTTTAATAGTTAAGAAATGTTATACAGATATATTGGCCTATTATTACTTATTCTTGGCTCATCTTCCATTGAGAACAGTTGAAATTAGCGTAACAACGGAATTCGTTACTAAGACCGTTCTTGTGTTCAGGAAAAAAATCAGTGACGTAGACGCCAGGATAGTTTTTGAGCACGTTTTCCTTCATTCTTTCTCCAGTACATGTAATAAGCTTAGATGAAGAGTCTTTCAAAAGCAGTTTTGCTGTTTCAGATGACTTCTTTTGACATTCAACTTCAAGGAATGGAGGGTCGATCAAGAGCACATCAACTTTGCCCTTTAAATCATCACGGAAGTTGGCTGGTTCATTATAATCGTAAAATCCAAAGTGTTCTTTACCGGACAGTAATTCGAATCTCTTATCAAACTCAAACAGGTAAATATGTTTTGTTGGTAAAGTTTTTGGATCTCTCTTATTGATAATTGCATAGACAGATGGTGCACTAGCAATACAAATAACAGTATCTTCGTTTGCATCTTCTAATAAAGCATCTAATAAAGTGTTTGCAGTAGAATCGCTGTACCAAAACTGTGACAATTGCCAGTCTTCTTTGAAATCGTCAATAGATAAATTTTGACGATCATCAAATTCAGTTTCTGCCTTTTGATACATTTTTTCAAATTTCTCTATTCTTTCTTGTTCTTCACTTTTAAACTCTTGTAGTGCAGCTAATGTTGCAGCTGATAAAATACTATATTAGAAAAGTGCACGATTATGTAAATCATGTGTGAAAAATGTTAGAATAAAATATTTCAAGTAATCAAAAATCAATAATATTTTTAATACTTACGGCATATCATCATCAGAATCCATTTTTGTTATGTTAGGTTTTTCTTGAATAATCAAAAATGTTCGACTTTTTTCAAAAGCTAAAATTATTACATCTTTCTTGAACTTATTTTTTTTTCTTTTGCGAATGAAATTTATTCATGTGTTGAAAAGCGAAACATCCTTAGTTTTGCTATCGGAACCTGAAATGTTTCAGCTAAAAGAGCCTTGCTGGACTATAAGACATGGACTATATCTTGGATTTTACATTGACTTGGAGTTTTATACATATAGAAACGAAAATTTTTCCCTATATGTAAAAAGAAAAAGTTTTAGAGCTGGACTAACATTCTTATGTTAAAATGTTTATATATAAAAACAATCACCAGGACCTCAAAACAGTTAATAAACGCTTTAAAAATTATACCATATTACACATGTAGCAGTAATAATAACTTTTCTAGCATATAAGTGCCCCTAAACACTTTTGAGATTTACTAATATCAATGAAATATAAATAAGTAGAAAAAAAGGCTAAAGGATAATTTTTTGTATTAAAGAAGTCAATTACTCAAATAGTGAGTACAATAGAATGTTTCTTCTATTCAAAGAGTTAATTAGGTTGAAACACACTTACAATGCATGGTGAATCATGTAATCAAAGAAATTGCAATACAATTGTGTCGCAAAAAAAAATTTGTGAGCTAAGAGGTTCGAACTCTTGCATCCGAAGATATTGCGACCTGAACGCAACGCCTTAGACCACTCGGCCAAACTCACAAAATCACAGAAATTTAGAGAAATGTGCCTTCAGTATAAGTTTATGTCCTAAACTCAACAACTGTAAATCTAGCTCTGAGTCTATAGTTAAATGGAAGATTCTCAGTCTTATCACAAATATAAATTAAAATTTTTCTGAAAAACATTATCTTGTGCTCCAATGAGTCTAGAGTGTAAAATATCCATTTTTTATAATATTGTCGATGTTAAAAGAGTATATATTTTATATATCTAAACTTATGCATGTCTAGATGGGATCCCCTCCTTAAATAGACCTACGTATCGTTTGTTGAGATTACTACAAATATATATACTCCATTAGGACATGAATCTTGCATAATGACATTGTTGATTTCTCATGTCATATCGTATCTATTGTTTATAATAAACGTATGTTTCATATTCAACAATTAAGCATTTAATACTGGAATTATGACATCAAACAATATGTTTTAAATTTTAAAATACTTGCCATTTAACAAAATAATTTGAATTTATAAGAGCTATTTGTTAAGTTAACGCTAAATCGTTCATAAACTGAACATTAATATTTGCTTTTATCTTTAGGACTGCCCTCTTAAAAAACTCAACTGGCAATTTGTCCGAGTGGTTAAGGAGAAAGATTAGAAATCTTTTGGGCTTTGCCCGCGCAGGTTCGAATCCTGCAGTTGTCGATTAAACCGTTATTTTTTGTTTTTTACATTTTTAGTTGAACAGAAAAATAAAATAGAGTTTTATACAAAAATAAATGTATGGTAGGAGGTATACGTTCTACAAAAGCTTGTTCAGATTCTAGCGTGGTTCCACATTTTTTCCAAACTTTTCTTGAAAATTGAAACATTGTGATCAATAACGGAAATTGAGGTCGTTTCATCATCATTATCTAATCTTGAAACAGCAACCAAAGCCAAACCTCGTATCATTTGGTGAAGATAGAGCATTTGTCCATTTTCAAGACTTGAAATACATCTTGTTGGCTTTGAAAAATTCAAAGTATCAGCCAGATCCTCATTATTTGACTGTATAGATTTGTATTGGGAATCATCGTAAATATCAGCTATGGAGTTCCGTGATTGTATTTGAGATTTGTCATTTTCATTAGAACTACTAACATCATAAAGTCCATCTAAATCAATTGAAACATCAATAAATTCGGCACAAACCTCGTAATTTTGAATGTCGACAGGTGAAGAATCTGTGGCAACATATATCTTAGAATTTATGTCAAATAGAAAAACTTTATCAAAGTTGCTGTACTGCATCAATAAATCTAATAAATTTTCAAGTGCTGGTAACTCGTAAATCAATTTTTGTACTATCCTCGAAAACGCTTCATAAATCGAGTGATCAAAAATAGACGTCAAATAAAATGAAATTTGAACACCTTCTAAACCATAGTCCAATAGGTCATCACCGACTCTTTGCATGATATCTCTTTGAGTATCTAATCTAAAATCTTCAGATAATCCATCAATTTTATGAATCAACACTTCTACATGAATTTTAGGATTCACGCTAACTGCGTATTTGATAATTACAGCTAAATTTTGTAATGCACTTAGATATTCATCTTGAGAATCAATAACATAAACGAGTGCGCCAATTGATGTGAACAATTTTTCATAGTCATATAACGATGGTTCAAACAGATTTAATTGACCTGGAAGTTCAATGACTGCCATATCAATCAATGATTTGAAGTTTTCTGTTGTTGGCTTTGTTGTACTTTCTAAATATAATGTGTCTAATGGTTGTGTATTGTGAAAAACGACTTTACAAATCGAGGACTTACCCGACCTACGTAATCCCATAAGTAACACAGTTGCATTGCTGTCAATGTCAAAGCTATGATTAGCTAATACCGAAGGGTCCATCCTTGAACTTTATCCACTTAAGCCCTTTTTAATAATAACCTAATTAAAATCCCATAAAACAGCAAAATTCATGTCTCATTTCTTCAGCGCAAAACCAATTCCGGTTTTGGCGCATGCGGGTTTCGCTTCCCGTTATCAGAGAAGGGATTCTATTGTTTCATAAAGTCAGGATTTATGGTATAAAAGAACAAACCTACGCCAGTTGCTGTTGGAAAGAAAGCTATGAATCCGTTTGTTAAGCAGATCAAGAGATGTCTATTTCTGAACAATACTTTCCATCAGAGCCAGAAGCACCAGTCGTTAAGACCGCATTCCCAGGCCCAGTTTCAAAAGCAAAACTTGCAGAGTTAGCATCAGTTTATGATACTAAAGCTGCATATTTCATCACCGATTACTACAAATCATTAGGTAATTATATTGTCGATGCTGATGGTAACACGCTTTTAGATTCTTATTGTCAAATTGCTTCTATTGCTTTAGGTTACAACAATCCAGAGTTATTAAAAACTGCACATTCCGATGAAATGGCAGTTGCTTTATGTAACAGACCTGCATTAGCTTGCTTCCCATCTACTGATTATTATGAAATTTTAAAGAAGGGTTTATTATCTGCTGCACCAAAGGGTTTAAACAAAGTTTGTACCGCACACACTGGTTCCGATGCAAATGAAATGGCTTTCAAAGCTGCTTTAATGTATCAAGCTAACAAGAAGAGAGGTGACAAACCATTCACTCAAGAACAATTATCCTCTGTTATGGAAAATCAATTACCAGGTACTTCTGATATGGTTATTTTATCTTTTGATAAGGGTTTCCACGGTAGATTATTTGGTTCTTTATCAACTACTAGATCAAAGGCAATTCATAAATTAGATATTCCTGCTTTTGACTGGCCAAAAGCTCCATTCCCATCTCTTAAATATCCATTAGATAAGTACGAAGCTGAAAATGCAGCTGAAGAAGAAAGATGTTTGAAGGAATTAGAACAAATTATTTCTACTTACCCAACTAAGGTTGCTGCTGTTATTATTGAACCTGTTCAATCTGAAGGTGGTGATAACCACGCTTCTCCAGCTTTCTTCCAAGGTATTAGAGCTATTACCAAGAAATTAGATGTTCTTATGATTATTGACGAAGTCCAAACTGGTGGTGGTGGTTCTGGTAAGATGTGGTTACACGAACATTATGATGTCGTTCCAGATATCATGACTTTCTCCAAAAAGATGCAAAATGCTGGTTTCTTTTTCAGTGAAGAAGGTTTAGCAGGTGATCAACCATTCAGACAATTCAACACATGGTGTGGTGATCCATCTAAAGCATTAATTGCAAAGACAATTATTGAACAAATCAAGGAAAAGGATCTTTTAAAGAACGCTGCAGAAGTCGGTGCTTACCTTTACTCCAAGATTGAAGCTCTTGCTGGCAAGTATGACATGTTATTAAACTTAAGAGGTAAAGGTAGAGGTTTTTTTATTGCTTTTGATCTCCCAACCAGTGAATTAAGAAACCAATTAGTTGGTGAATGTAAATCTTTAGGTTTGAACATTGGTGGTTGTGGTGACCAAGGTATTAGATTAAGACCAGCTTTAGTCTTTGGTGAAAAGCACGCTGATCTTCTTGTTGATATTCTTGACAAAGCTTTTGCTAAGCTTTAAACATATCGTTTCCTTTTAAAAAAATAATTCGGACATTCATAGATTTTTATAAACATTAAAATAATAATAACATCTTCTAAAAGACACATTAATTCGATAACTATAAAACAAGTATAGAATAGAATTGAGCTCAATTGAATTAATTCTTTATGCCTTCTGGTTCGTCTGAGTTGGTTCTTTATGCTTTTTAGCCTTTTCTTCATACTTTTTTAAAAACTTGGCCATGTAAGCTTTACTAAAAGATTTAATCTTCAGCTTACGATCTTCAGACAATGAAATTGGTGCTGGCTCATCAGCGTGCCTTTTTACCTCCTTTTCAGTTAATAAATGGACAATATCTCGAGCACAACTTTTCAGATTATCTCTGCCAATTACAGATTCATATTTCCTTATAGAATTTGGAACATATGATGCAAAGAGTGACATCCACTGCTTTTCTGGAGTATCAACAGACCTCTGTTTCTTATATTCTGATTTTGATCTACTTCCAGAATCAATTGTAACTCTTTTTTTGGATTTTTTATTTCCATCTCCATTATCATCATTACTTTTGGTGGCTTCTGAAATAATATTAGAAAGCATGTTCAAAGTTTCCTCTTGCTTTTTTAACTCATTTTGTCTCGTCAGTTGACGCTGTCTTTCTAAAACCTTCAAGTCACGTAAATCTCTCCTTCTTTCTTTCTCCCTCTCTCTTTCCCTCTCTCTTTCTCTTTCTTTGCGCTTACGTAGAGCTTCGTCATCAGCATTCAATACTGGCCACTCAGGCTTTTCCCACTGTGTTGTGTTGGTAGCTTTGTTAAAAAAATAAGTACTTTTAGTTGTTGAATCAAATGCCCACTCCCAACCATTCGGCAATGGAACCCCTTCCCATTTTTTATTTTTTGGTATTGTTGAAATATCAATGTCACCCCATGGTTTGGATACTGCAGGCCCTGTTGGAATCTTTAGATTTGAAAATGATATATTATTTCCTTCACTTGATCGACTTCTTCTTTCATCTAATATAGATTTACTTGTACCATTGTCTTGCTTTTTTGGAATACGATAAATAACTTCAAGTAACTTCCAATCTTCAAGAAGAGTATCAATTCTATCTCTAAGTTCATTATTAATACCTTTCCCCTTTAAAATCTCAAATGATTTTTCAAATTCAATATCTTGAATTGCATTTCTAGATTTTAGTTGTGGCCATTTTTCCAATAAATATATTATAGAGTTGATAATAGAGTTTTGTTCCTCAACTAATTTTTTACCGTTAGAAGATGAAATAATCGTTTTAACCGCATAGCCCAAAGCTTGAATACCATGCAACCTATTAAAACGCTTTAAAAGTTCATCTAACTCTGCACCAGATGATAAAAGTAATCTTTCTATAATACGATTGATAACAATAGTATCTAATTCCGGTTGCATCAAACAACTTGAAATTTTAGCAACATCTGAGATTTCCAATGGTTCCAATTGGAGAGCTTTCACAAACTCAACATTAACATTTGAGTCGATATTATCGTTCGTAACTTTTGTACCGTTTTTCCTTTGTTCCTTTAACCATTTTTTTTCATCACTTGCACGAACACCTAATGCCTCAGTAATGGTATGTGGTAACAATCTAACAGCTTCACTTTGTGTTTTACCACCCATAACACCAAGACAGTTAGCTGCTCCACAATTACATTTTTGAGGTTCTGCACCATATCTGTCAACATTATAGTCAAAACAAATTTCTTCACCCTTTTCAATGTTTCTTTTTGAAAAAATACCCATTCTAAATCTTTTGTTAACAACCCATTTATCAACATAAGCATTAGGATCACAAGAATGGTTACAATATCTTCCTAAACTTGCCCGCTTTGTTGCATCAATAATTTCATTATCTTGAATCATCATAAAATAGAAATGTTTTATTCCTTCCAAGTCGTACGCTTGTTTTCTTATTTGATATTCTTGCGCATCAACAATATCACCCATATATTCAATAATAAGACTACCTTCAAGTATTTCTGAGTTGGCTCTCATCCCGTATCCTTTATCCTTAGTGAGAAAAATTGATGTGTCCGCATATTCTCTATGTTGGAACCTTTGATTCAAACAATAATCACCACATCCACATTGATCGTCAACACATTCAATATTAGTTAAGCGATTAATACAATCTGATTCAGGACCACATGCAACATTAATACCATCTTCAAGTTCTTCAGTACAGTCGCAAGTCATAAATTCATTAGATGCAGAATAAACATTTTTCAGTCTGTTGATATATTGATTTTCTTTCAAGACATGAAATTGTTTTAAAACTTCTTCAGTTTTATCTTCATAATCACTATAGAGTACTCTTTCAAATGTATCTACTGTTGGCGTTTTGGAATATGCATCATCACCAGCTAAAGTGTCAGTTTGATCCATGATTCAGTATTATTTTTTCCTTCTATTTCTTTTTCTTTTAAAAAAAGTAAATGCTGAAAATTGGATTCAAATTTTTTAAAACCAATACCACTTGTTTGCTATAATAGGCCAGCAAAGAAATAAAAATCTTTAAAAATAAAATTATTATGTTTTCTAATAATTCCCGTTCTACTGCCGTCTTCATATACACATATATTATTTATTTGGTGAACTGTTTGAACTGTTGAGGTTTCCAACTGGACGCGCAACGTATTTCCGCATCCCAATTAGGAAGGTATCAAATCATGTTGAGCCTTTTTTTGATGCTTACATTGGAAGCAGATCAATAGCAGGTTTATTGGAGGGCTGGTGAATATCTGTTCAAGTATATCAAATATATACTTGAAATATACTGCGAAAAGAAATCATTTGTAAAATACAAGGAAAAAACAGCAGATTCCTTGCGAGTTTTGCGAGATGTTTACTAGACTGAAAGGGAAACAAAAGAGCAACTATTTTTGTGATGAAATAACAAATAGTATTACAACAGAAGCAGCCAGTCCATTGCGATTTGTAACAGAACAAAACAATTTGGTGAGTGAATCAGTTAGTAGTGAAATTGATTTAGGAAAAACATTTGTAGCTATATCTGAAATTGACCACGGGGATGATTTTTGTAAAAGTTTATTTCAATTAACTGTGGATAACAATAAGCAGAACAGCCTTAAGACGTTACAAAATCAAACGTATTCATATGATAAAAAAGTAAAATATGAAATTATAATTGAAAACCAACGTGGTTTGACCGTTTTTGGATTTAAATTTTATACCCAACAGCAGCTAATCTATTTAGTGGATCCACCAAAATATCAAACATTAGCAGGCAGCTATATAAAAAGCGTTTCAATGTACCCAGAACCAAATAGCAATTGGAAATGGAGTTGGGATAGATGGTATATAATGCAATTAAAGAATGTCGACCAAGAAGGCTGGATATATTCAAAAATCAGATTTGGAAGTCGTCACTGGACAAGTGGAAGTCATTTTGGCAATTTTGTACGGCGTAGAGTTTGGATAAGACGGTTAGAAATGAAAACACAGGAAGAGCAGATAGATTATGGCGATGTCCACACCAATGAAGAACTACACATTTTGATACCAGCTAAAGAATTTTATGTTAATAAAAAAAGCGGTTTTCTTATAAAGGATAAAAAAGTGAGCCAAAATATCACGTCTTAAACCATATTAAGTATTGAAAATACAAGACAAAGTTAATAACATAACCAAAATAAATAAGGTGAAATTTAACCAAAAAAATTTAACTTATAAGTTTTGATAAAATGATATATGCCAATATTGCATGGAAATACATTCTGCTTTTTGTGGCCAAATAAATCTATGACAGCAATGTAACAATAGTTCTTTTAAACAGTCTAAAAAAGAAGCTTACAAAGCAACGACAAATAATTCCAAAAACAAAAAAACAAAGTGCTACTAACCTCATACCACTCAAGCAACAAACTTGTTATTATTTGATTTTTCTTCAAATTCAGAAGGAAAATTATCCAAAAGCTACAATGATACGGACTTTAAGGTTCTTTGCAATGCAAAAAAATCAAACAGAATTTTCTCAAAAGATATATCTGAATAATTATATATGTTCAAGTAGTTTTTTTATTTACAAATGTCTTTGAATAGGTATCTTTTCAAAGGCTTCTATGACATCACCCTCTTGAAGTTCAGGGTCACCTTCTAATGAAATACCACAATCCACACCATTCAGGACTTCATTAACATCATTTTTCACAATCTTTAATTGTTTTATTTTACCAGTATATATGATTTTGCCATCTCTTACTAATCTAACAGCATGGTTTCTCTTCAAAACACCTTCACTGACTCTGGAACCAGCAATTACCATAGTACTTTTGCCTTTAAGAGTGATTTCAAATAATTGTTTAACAGAAACTTTAGCAACAACTTTAGTTTCATAAATTGGAGGTAACTTAAGAGTTAATGTCTTCAAAACATCTTCAATCAGATGATAAATGACATTAAATTCTTTGATTTGAATACCAACTTTAGAGGCAGCATTAGAAATATCTTTTGGAACCTTGACATTAAATGCTAAAATTTGTGCTTCTGAATCCTTTGCTCTCGCAATATCGGAATCAGTTGGTGCACCAACTTCTTCAAAAATGACATGCGATTGAACTTCTTCATTACCCAAGCCTTCAATACTTTGCCTGACTGCTTCAGCAGAACCGCTAACGTCCGCTTTAATGATAAAATTGACCTTCTCAACTTTGTTAGATTCAGAATCAAAAAGTTCTGGTTCCAGTTCTTTGATCTCATCAAGAGTAAGGCCTTGACGCTGATATTCTTGAATTTTTTCATCTCTCTTGGATTCTTCAATTGCTTCGATTCTCCTTTGATTCATATCTTCAATTTGGGAAGCTTCATCCATCATTCTCTTTCTTTTTTCTCTATTGATAATAACCTTTTTCGCAAACATTTCATCCTTTGCTTGAATACCATAATCACCAGCATCCGGTAATTCTTTCCACCCCGAAATCTCAACAGGCTGAGAAGGTTTTGCAATCTTAATAGGTTTACCATGTTCATCCCTCATGACTCTAACTTTACAAAATGTAGTCCCGGAAACAATGATCGAACCAGGTTTGAGTTGTCCTTTTTTGACTAAGAAAGTAGCAACATTACCTAAACCTTTTTTAACTTGAGACTCCAAAGTCCAACCTTCAACAACACTCTTTTCACTTGTTTTTAAATCTAAAAGCTCCGCAATTGTTACAATAGTTTCCTCAAGCTCCTTCATACCCATACCAGTTTTTGCAGATATTCTGCATACTGGTGTATCTCCACCATAATCTTCGACATCAATACCATGGGATGATAAATCAGCAACAACTTTATCTGGGTCAGCTTGCTCTTTATCACATTTATTAACAGCCACAATTATTGGAACTCCAGCAGATTTAGCATGTTTTATAGCTTCAAGAGTTTGAGGTTTAACACTGTCTTCAGCTGCAACTACTAAAATAATAATATCGGTGATGTTTGCACCTCTCTCACGCATCTTTAAAAAAGCTGCATGTCCTGGTGTGTCTAAAAACGTAATCTTTTTCTTACTAACAGGAGTTTGAACAACAAAAGCACCAATATGCTGAGTAATACCACCAAATTCACCTTTCACAATAGATGATTTTCTTAAATAATCTAAAATTGTAGTTTTACCATGATCAACATGACCCATAATTGTAACAACAGGCGATCTTGGAGATAGTTTTTTTGGATCAGTAGGTAATTCAGTTGGAAATAAGTCAGCTCCTAAGGTATCATCACGGTTAACTTCAAAACCATATTCTTGTGCAATTAATTCTGCTGTTTCTGCATCCAAAATATGTTCATTTGTAATATTTTCAAAACCCAAATCCTGTAGTTTTTCAAGCAAATCTGGAACACGGACTCTCAAAATAGTTGCAAAGTTAGCCACAGATAAAAATGTTGGAATATCAAGTTTGTATCTTGATCCATCATCTTTAACAGGTATCTTCCTTTTTGTTTTGACTTTGACAGCATTTACTTGTGAGCTTTTAACATCCTCCTTGGATCTATCACTCTTTTTAGTCACTTTAAATTGTTGATTCCTTTGTTCTTTGCTTTGTTCGTTCTTTCTTTCCTTGGGATTATCCTTCTTTTTTTCCGGCTTTTCACTACTTTTTTTATTACCTTCTTTCTTCTTTGATTCTGGTTCCGATTTTTTATTTGATTCAGTATTGACAGGTTTGGTAATATTTTGGCCTGATATTTTTTCTTTATTCAGCTTTTCATTAATCATTGCATCCACAAGATCATCAACAGATTCGTTTTTCTTTCCATCTTCATCCTCGGGTTTTATCGTTCTGAATCTGGACTTTCTAACAAGAGCTGCATATTGTGGATAAATCGATTTGGAAAAATTTCTATTATTCAAGAATCTGCTTTTTGTCGTCCTAAAAAGGCCCAATCTACAACGGAAGGTCGCAGACAACATCTCCACCCTTTGTTAAACTCAAATGAGTATTAAGTATATATCTCTCTATAAAATGCTTGAAATATTTCACAATAATTTTTCATGTTACACACAAAAATCGCTTATTTGTCAATCAAGATGAGAATTAATTAATTATAATAAGATTATGAGTGAACAATACATATATATACATATATATATATATAAGTATATGTATATATGTATAAGTTAAAGTTACAGAGCATAAAAGAAAATATTACAACTATATGCAGAAAAATACAAGTCTTCAACAGACGTGTTTAAACAGTCAAAATGGGTCCTGAAAAGTGATAGCGCCCCCAGAAATGGTAGCCGACCCAGATGGATATGGAAAAAATGACAAAGACTGCAACGGAGTAGTTCATGGATTGAATATCAATATCTAATGATGGGGGAAAGCACAATATGATGCATGTCATGATAATAATAAAACAACTGCATATATTGACGAAGTAACCGAATTTTCTTAGTTTGAATGGAGCCCCTCTTACCTTGCGTCTTTTATCCAGTAAAGAACAAAAGATCGGAATACCATTAGCTATATTCATTGCCATCACCGAACACCCAAGAAAGGCATTGAATGCACTCGAAGATAGAAGCGAAAAAGTTCCTAAAGCCATTGATGTTACGACAGCTAGAATAAGTGCATTTTTAGGAACAGTTTCTTCTTGGGTTGTATCAACTTGTTGCCATAATTCATTATAAGGCAAACCATGGTCTCTACCAAATGCATAAATGGATCTCGAAACTGTGGTCAATGCCCCTATAGTTGCAAAAAAAATAGCACCAACAATCATTAATGAAATAACAAAGGTGACTAAAAATGATTTGGTGGATAATTTTAAAACAATATCAATCGGAAAAATATCGGGATTGTCATCTAATAACCTACTGAGTTCAGGTAAAACACTAAGCAAGGGTATAATGAATATTATTCCTGTGAATGTGCTTGCAATGATAGAATATGTTAACCCTTTTGGTATAGTTTTTTCCGGCATGTTAACTTCTTCACTCATCGCAACAATAGCACCATATCCATTAAATGTCATTGATGAAAATTGAATACCACCAATAATGAATGCCATAAAACCAGGCCAACCCGATCTTGATGCATCGAAGTGTGTAAAAATGTATTTGAAACTATGAAATTCGGACGAAAATAACAAGATAAGAATATCAGCCAATAAAATAGTGTAAAAAGTCCAGTAAATACATGCTTCATTGATCCTGTCAAGTAGACGTTGAAATTTTAGGTTGATTATGCCCGATATCATAATAACTATAAAAAATGCTATCATAATTAACACACTATTTTCTTTATAATCATTATGCGATAATCCTAACATGGATAATATAAACTGTGCTCCACCAAAAGAATATGACACAAACATTAATAAATTACCAATGATCAAGTACCAACCATCAAACCAAGATACCACCAGACTATATTGATCTTTGGCCAATATAGAGGAAAAATGATAAACACCTCCAGATGTGGGATATTTCGATGAAATTTCACTCAAGGATAAAGAAATCATAATTGAAAATATCCCAAAAAGGATCCAACCCCAGAATATCGTTACATTTGCACCACAAACCAAGCCGATTGACAATGTTGAAGCCACCCCAAAAGGAACATTCATCAACGAAAACCCCAATCCAACAATGGATCCAACTGAAAATTTATGACCTAATTCTGCTTTGTATTCGAAATGTTGCACTTCTTCTGCATTATCATCATCGTAATATATTTCCTGTACAATGTGTTGACCCAAAACCTTCAAATTTTCCGGTATGTGAAACTGATAATCATCCTGTTGATTCAATGAATCTGTTTCTTGGTTATTTGAAGATGCAGTCGGCGACTCTGCTGTCCCCGAGTCAAGACCCATCTTCCAACTTTTCTCTCTTGGTTAACCTGAATAAAAGTAGTGTTGGTGAACAATTACTATCTTTAAATTTTCAAGCCCCATAAACTGCGAAACTTTTTTTTTACAGACAATGCTTGGAACTCTATTTTAAAATTACCATGCAGGTACGTTTTGCAGTTGAAGTCGGGGGGAAATTTATATGATATCAAAGAAAAGCTAAAATGCCTGGAAATAGAGAAATTCCGGGAATGTATTTTGATGAGCAGAAAGGACGATATTTTGCGATTCCGAACTCCAGGAACGTTGCTAATTCCAATTCTGAAATAATCCACAATCTTAATTGCAAAGTTAAAGATCAAAAGCGTCGAAAAGCGGAAGCTTGCCCAAAAAAGCTAACTCCACTTGAGCAAAAACTACTTTTGGTTAAGACCAAGCAAGATGAAAACTACAAAAAGCTTGAAGAAGTTGTTCTGATGTCCGAGATCAGAGGATTTACACATCCATCAATAAAACACATCATAGATGAGAAGTGGAATGACTTTTCTGCAACCCGTCCGTTTCAAAAATGTGAAAGCTTTGTGAACTTTGTTTTTTTACCTCATAGAGTAGAAGAAATAGGGGGATTCACATTGACCTTTATTGCAAATCAGACCAATGAATTTTGTGAAATTTCGTTTTATCAACCGGATTGTAACGATTTACACTATTTTATCAAAGATAAACTTGGATTAGAGTCACCTATAGAAGAATTCTATCAGGCACCTATCAACTTCCCATTTACATACGAAGAAGAAAACCCAATCACATGGCTAGTTCCTGGTTCCAATGGCTATTTGTATAGTGACGAACAGTACAATTATTTTTCAAGAAAGAACATTTCTCATTACATTTGTAGGAGAGCATGGATCGAGCCAAAACCAGCGTACAATAAGAAACAAACATTAAAGATAGTTTCCACAAAGCTAGCCCCTACAGATCAAAACATTTTGTCGTATGATATAGATTCAGAAGTTTTGTGTGTTGATGAATTGGACGATATAATCTTGTATGGATGCAGAAATGGTAAAGTTACTATTATTAATACAAACAAACCATCGGAGCGTGTCACCATCAATTTTGGAGGACCTATTTGCTCTTCTATTTTTGTACGAAAAGACGGCTTGTTATACTGCGTAATCTCTGGTCTTAACAATAGCTTGAGAAGTTACAAACTTGATTTGTCATTGAGAAAGACAGATTTAAATATGATTTTTGACAATTATAGGTGGTCTTTCAGGCTTTCAAATAATATGAAACACGATAAAGAAGTTGAGGGGCTGTTTGGTATCGAATGTGAAACAGATAATAAGGAAATTTTAGAGGTAAAATTCTACAGTGTTATTTGTCCAAAACCACTTGTGATGTTGTCCGGACCGTTTGAAATTGCAAATGTCAACACTTCACAACACCATTGGAATCTTTGGAAAAAGAATATCATGATATTCGAAAAAGCAACTCAGGCGTTCTTTTTCTATAGAGAATTAGAGGCCAATATTGATCTTGACGATGTCTAATATGTATATTTACGCTTTTTTATACACCATTTTTTAACTTGAATAAAGAAATATATCCATAATAAATAATAAAACCAGAACCGCATTTTGTTAAATTTTCATGTTTTCTTTTTCAACATCTATTATTTGACGTCTTCTTTCATTGTGAAACAAAGAACGATGAGTAAAGATGAAGATACGGCAATGATGTTTGATGAGTTTGGTAATCTAATAAATGGTTCATCCGATTCATCATCTGATAGTGAATCTGATGTTTCGATGAAAGAAGAGACCGATGTCAATGAAAATCAACAAGTTTCAGATGCCATCATACTAGCCGAA
Organism: Pichia awuae; assembly: GCA_030563725.1. Taxonomy (NCBI): domain Eukaryota; kingdom Fungi; phylum Ascomycota; class Pichiomycetes; order Pichiales; family Pichiaceae; genus Pichia; species Pichia awuae. The sequence continues at coordinate 383,863 of JAJMJV010000002.1, forward strand.
GATAAAACGTACTATCCAACGCTGACTTCAGCATTTTCAAGTAATGTCGAAACAATTATTGCAACAGGTGATGCTAAAACGTTAAATGATCCAATTGTTCAACCACAAGTAGAGAAAAATTTTATGATTGAAGAAGATGAATTACCAACCACCACATACTCAAAACAATATATGTGGGAGGCATCTCATATCACCGAAAGAATTAGAAATGTTGCTCTCTGTGGTAACTTGCATTCAGGTAAAACCTCTCTTTTGGATATGTTAATTAAGCAGACGCATTCCAATGAAATTGAAAAAGTTAAAGATTCAAAGGGTCTTTTAAGATATACAGATAACCACATCTTAGAACAGAAAAAAGGAATATCCATTAAAAGCTCTGTAATGTCGTTATTATTACCAGACATGAGTCAAAAGTTCACACCTTTGAACATAATTGATTCACCTGGACATACAAATTTTTGTGATGAAATGGCAATATCTGTCAGGCTCGCAGATACCGTTGTTCTTTGTGTTGATGTAGTTGAAAGTATAACCAAAAGTTTAGAAGTGGTGATTGAATATGCATTGAAGAGTAACACTAAAATGATTTTAATGTTGACCAAGATTGATAGATTAATACTAGAACTTAGACTTCCACCTTTGGATGCATACTATAAAATTAGGAGAACAATTGAACAAGTTAACGAAACAATAGAGGAATTTCGCAAGAAATTAGCTCTAGATATCGATATCGCCGAGCTCAAGCTATCACCAGAACTTGATAACGTTTGCTTTTCATCAGCTACTTTTAATATCATTTTTTCATTGAAGAGTTTTACACAGAAATACATAGAGTTCCATAATTTACAAAAGAATTTGAAACTTACAATTGAATCCTTTTCAACAAAACTTTGGGGAGATGTTTATTATGATGGAAAAAAGTTTTTTGTTAAACCAAAAAATCCATTGGCTTTTGCAGAATCAAGGACATTTATTAAATTCATTCTAATGCCAATCTATAAAATGACAACGGTGTCATTATCTTTGGATGCTGATGAACGACAAAAATTTGCCGAAAATGATATGAAATTAAGTTTAAAAAAATCTTTATATAAACTTGATTCACAACCATTTTTGAGGGAGATATTTCGTGAATTTTTTGGACTACCTTCTATGCCATTTTGTAGTTCACTCAAAGAAATACCGTCTCCTATAAACAACGCTAAGGCGAAACGTGAATATCTATACACAGGATCACCCAACTCCGAAGTTTCACATCTAATTAATGAATGTGATTCAGATGGTAAATTGGTTGCTTATGTTTCAAAATTAGTTGATACCCGTGATAACGAAAATTTTTATGCATTAGTACGTATCTTATCAGGAACTATTAAAAAGAATCAAATGGTTCAATTATTAGGTGAAAATTATTCACTTGAAAACACAGATGATTATAAATTACAAAAAATTAGTAAATGTTATTTATGGTGTGGCAGATATAAGGTTGAGGTTCCAGAATTGAGGGCTGGATCTATTGGTTTAATTTCAGGACCAGCAATTGATAATTTCATCATTAAAACAGCAACAATTTATGACCAATCAATTGATGAACCACTCTATATTTTCAGACCAAATGATCAACTTTTTCCTCCAGTTTTCAAAACTGCTTTGCAATCTTATAATCCTAAAGATTTGAATAAATTTTTAGCAACAATGAAGAAAATAAATAGATCTTACATTGGATGTGAAGTTAAGGTTGAAGATAATGGAGATCATTCAATTTTGGGATTTGGTGAACTATATATGGATTGTTTACTTCATGATTTTAGGAACTTATATGGTGAAATCCATATTAAAGTGAGTGATCCAATGGTTAAATTTAGTGAAACAACTGCTGAAATATCTAAAGTTAAACTGACAACAAAATCAAATAATGGTAAGAATAGTATCTCTATTACGGCTCAACCATTAGACCCAAAAATTTCTAAAGATATAGTTGACGGTACATTAGACATCAAACGTGATACGCCAAGACAATTTGCAAAGAAATTAAGAGATAGATATAACTGGGATTCATTTGCTGCAAGATCAGTTTGGGGTTTTGGCCCTGCTGATAGAGGAACATGCTTACTTTGTGATGATACATTACCGGAAGAGGTTGATAAATCGTTGTTACAAGAACTAAAACCTGTTATTTTAAAAGGTTTTCAATGGGCAGTAACCGAAGGACCTTTATGTGACGAAATAATAAATGATGTGAAGTTCAATATAATTGATATGAATCTAGCAGATGATTTTAATGATAGAAATGATGCTCAAATCATCCAAATGATCAGGAAAGCATGTCATTCAGCGATTTTAATTGCAATGCCTCAATTACTTGAGCCGATATATCAAGTTGAAACATTATGTCATTTGGATGCATTGGACGCACTTAATAAGCTAATTGATAGAAGAAGAGGTTTTATAACAGGTAAAGATAGAATTGAGGGTACACCTTTGTGGAAAGTGACTGGGTATTTACCAGTTATTGAATCAGTTGGATTAGAAACAGATCTAAGATTATCAACAAGAGGTTTAGCATATCCGCAATTAATCTTTAGTAAATGGGAATCAGTGCCAGGTAATCCACTTGATGAAAATGCATTTATACCGTTATTGAAACGTGCACCGCTATTATCAACAAGCAGAGATTTTATGATTAAAACAAGGAAAAGAAAAGGGCTCACTGATGAAGTTTCAATTAAAAAGTATGTAGATAATGAAACATGGGAAATGTTACAACAACTTGAAATTGTATAGTCGAAACAGAATTAATTTTAAACAAAATTATTTATAAAATATATAAGAATTTATCTAGATTATTTTTTTTTATTTCTTCTTCTATTCTTACCAGGTCTTTGAGATTTTGAATGAGATTTAGAAGAGACATTTTGACGGATCTTTTGTTTTTTGTCACGTTGCTTTTCAGATCCAACTTTAGAAGCTTCTTCAACAGCAATATCAAAGTCATCAGAACCTGATATTTCGTTATTCTTTCTCTTCTTTTTCATGGATTTAATTTTATCTAAAGTTTCTCTCTTTTCCTTTTGTCTTTGTTGTAAAGTTTCATGTTGGACTTGTTTACCGAATTTCTTTAATTGTCTTTGTCTTCTCGCTTCTTCTCTAGCCTTCTTTTCAGTTGCTTCACTAATCAACTTAGCCTTTAATTTATCCATGTGTTCATCAGTTTTAACCATTTCCGCAAAGTAATCAACAGGTCTAGCAAATGGAATCTTAAGAGCTACAAGTTTTCTACGTCCTTCAGAAGCAGCATGTAAACCTTGTTTGAAAAATGCCAATTCTCTTTCGGTATCATCGTAAATGTCCCTAATTTCGGTTTCAACTTTATTTTCATATGTGATTGTTTGGCTTTCGTCAAATGGATATTTTTCCCATTGTATTTGTATTCTTGAAAGACTGTCTTTTAATGCAACTTTGTTATTAACTGTAAGTTTGGTGTGGGGAACAACATCAGCATCTGAATCAAATTCTGCTTCAGAAAGTGGAATATCTTCTTCTTCTTCTTCTTCTTCTTTTTCTTCTTCTTCTTCGTCTTCAACTTCTGCCTTTTCTGCTTCCAAAATATCTTCATCTTCTTCATCATCATCGTCTTCACTTTCATTAAGAGTTTCAATATTTAATTCTTCTTCTTCATCATCAGATTCGGATTCAGATTCAGAGCTAGATTCTTCAATAGGTTGAGGTTCAACTACTTTTTCAACCTTCTTTTCTGCCTTTTTGGCGTTTACTTCTTTTGAAACCTTAGCTTCTTGTTTCTTGGATGCCTTAGATTTCGCCATTGCTGTAATCTTTTGAATAAATCAAGAGCAAAACTTATACATCTAAGATTAAAATAATATAAATTTTTCAATAAAAATTTTCAGCTTCCGAAAACGGAAACAGTGAAAAATTATATCTTAGTCGATAGTCCGCCCATTCGTATACTCGTTTACATATTTGTCGAGTATTGATCTTATGTCAAATCTTTGAAATACACTCAGGGATACAAGTTGAAATACTGGCTCTTCTTTTAGCAAATTGATAAGACAACAATGGACAAGAGTATCGGTAAGAAGAAGTTTTTAGACTTATTTCCAGAATTAGTGGTTGAATTACTTGACGTTTTAAAACAAAATGGTATGCCAGAAGACGCAATTTCTTGGTTTAAGAGAAACTTAGAATATAATACACCAGGTGGTAAATTAAATAGAGGTATATCCGTTGTTGATACTTATGCGCTTTTAAAAGGATTCAAATCATATGATGATTTTGAAGATGCTGAATATAAGAAAGCTGCAATTTTAGGTTGGTGTATTGAATTACTTCAAGCTTATTTTCTTGTGGCGGATGATATGATGGATCAATCTATTACTAGAAGAGGTCAACCATGTTGGTATAAAGTTGAAGGTGTCAAAGAAATTGCAATCAATGACGCATTTATGTTGGAAGGTGCAATTTATATCTTATTAAAAAAATATTTCAAAAAAGATTCCTATTATGTTGATCTGTTAGACCTATTCCATGAAGTCACATTCCAAACCGAGATGGGTCAATTATTAGATTTAATTACTGCACCTGAAGACCATGTTGATTTAAATAAATTTTCACTTGAAAAACATTCATTTATTGTTATTTATAAAACAGCATTTTATTCATTTTATTTACCTGTTGCTTTAGCAATGTACATGGCAGGTGTAAATGATGAAAAGGATTTGAAACAAGCACACGATGTTTTGATTCCATTAGGTGAATATTTCCAAATCCAAGATGATTATCTTGATTGTTTCGGTAAGCCAGAAGATATTGGTAAGATTGGTACTGATATCCAAGATAACAAATGTTCTTGGGTCATCAACACCGCATTAAAAGTCTGTACTCCACAACAAAGAGCAATCCTTGATGAAAATTACGGTAGAAAAGATTCCGAAAAGGAAGCTATCTGCAAGAAGTTATTCTCGGACTTAAAGATCGATACCTTATACCATGAATACGAAGAGAGTATTTCAACAAAATTAACAGAACAAATCAAGCATGTCGACGAATCCAGAGGTTTTAAAGGTCAAGTTTTAACTGCCTTCTTCAACAAAATCTACAAGCGTTCTAAATAGTTTTGCAATCACCGATACAATTAGAAGCATATATATAGTATACATGTATAATTTTATATATTTTTTTTTTCAAAATAAAGTTTAATTATTTTGCAATACCAGTACCTACTTTAGGAGGATACTCCTTGGAAGTTTGGGAGTCTTGAGGATGTTGGCATGTACACCATTGATCTTTAGACACCGAGTTCATAGCTGCTGGAATGTGTTGGCCACATCCGACCCACGAGCTTTTAGAACAATTTGGACATTGAGAAGGTCTACACATGGTTGTTATAGGTTTATATACTGATAAAAGAGTAAAAGACCAAAAGAGCAAAAGAGACAAGGGCAAATGGCAACTTGAAGGCTGATTTAAGCTTAACATACGGAAACGGTTATTTTTGCCATCGGCCCTAATTTCCTGCCCGCAAGTGGCTGCAAATATCAAAGCCCAAACCACGTGACTGCAGCACGTGACCGCACCAATTAAAAACCAAACCACGTGCGCCGCACGTGACCGGCCGATCGACGCCGCGCCTGGAGAAATTTTTCGCTTGTGGTGTCTGAGAGGGCACGTGAGCTGTTGTTGGGCGTTGTTTACATGCGGAAAAGACTGTGGGGGAGAGAGCCAGAAGGAAAAGAGTGTAAAGCAGAGATGAACAAAGACAAAAGAGACAGTGAGACTGCGGGACTGGAAAGGAATGGTTCTATTGACTTGAAAAAGCAAAAAGTCGAAGTTTCAGCGGACTCTGTAGGGACGACGGCAGAAAATCTCGGAAAAGGGACCTTGGAAAGGGATATAACAGATGTCATCGAGGGTAATAAACATTCAAATGATACGGATGAGAAACATGGCGAGACTAAAAAGAATGGAGTGAAGAACGGGTCTTTGAATGAAGAAGAACAGGCTATAGATCCTGTTTTCAACAATTCGGAAACAGACAATAAACAAAATGAAAACGAAGTAGCAACTGATTCTAGAAGTAAAACCAAAACAGAAGGATCGGATGATCAGAATTCAGAGTCTTCGTTGATAGAATCGGAAACAGCATCGTCTAATGCAAACGCAACACAAACTGCAGGTGCAAACGCAACTACAGGTGCAGCCACAACTACAGACCCAGAAATGCTCAGCAGGCTCAAAAAATTAAATCATAAAGAAGTTGAAAGACGTAGAAGAGAAACTATCAATAACGCAATCAGGGAATTGCAAGATCTGGTTCCAACAACTCACACAAACAAGGCTCAAATTATTAGAAAAGCTTCCGAGTATATTAAAAAATTAAAAGAAAAGGAAGAAAACCTGGTTAATAAATGGACTCTAGAGAAAATTATAACAGATCAAGCAATCAGTGAATTGGCCAATTCAAATGAAAAATTGAAATCTGAATTAGAAAAAGCGTATAGGGAGAACGAAAGAATTAAACATGAGACTAGAAAGTTAATTTTCGAAGTTAAAGAACAGAAAAATAATGCTTCCAATGTGGAAAATTTCATTCGTGAAATTGAAGAAGCACTGGATGATTACATTGATGATGAAGCAGATGATGTAGTTGACAAGGATGCTGAAACCAAAGAGGACAATCTCGATGATAAATTCAAAGAATCCGATGTTGAAGGATCACAAGAATCTCAAGTTTCTTGATTCTATTATCAATTAGCGTTTATCACAAAACATATTGTATTTTTATCTATTTTGTATCTTTACACCATTTTATATTTTTTACCGTATATGTAAATAATCAATCCATTCACTCATTAACAGCAGTATGTTAAATTTCCAATTCTCTAACCAAAACCCCTTCACTACCTTGTCCTAAACTACCTTCAACACTAAAATCAATAGAGACACCTTCATCACTTCTTTCCATTGCCCCTCCATAAAATGAATACATTGTACTTGTACCGGCATACATCAATTCGTCTTCCATACCACTTCTATTACATACAACTACAGCTTGAGTTAAACCAGGATGCGGTTTGGAAAATAATGGATTTAACCTCATTACCCAATATCTGGCTGTTTGACCATCCACATCTTGAAGTTTGAAATCTTCAATTCCACCATTGGTAGATTTTTTTGGAATAAGTATACTGTGGTCATTTATGCTTGGATTGAGATTCATTTCAACAATTGGTCCATAATTATCATAAACATTTTGAAATTTAGTAATTTCTTCTTTATCCCAGCCATCCTTCCAATTACTATTCATCCAAGCTGTTGGAATCAGAACCAATTGACATTTTGTTTCTGCTGCAACAGTTGCAAATTCATATTTTTCAAATGGTGCCTTAAATTCATATGGATTCAAATCCATACAAATACCAATAATTGAGCGTATTTTTTCACCTTTAATGCTTATATCAAAGGGTTGGAATCCGTCAGGAGATTCACTACATCCCCAAATTTTGTCTGTTTCATATAGATGGGTCTTTCTATAATTAAATACAACTTTACCATCTTTATCAATTAAAATTGCAGAATTATAAATTTTTTGCTCCTCTTTTTCAGGATATCCAAGTAATGTCAAACAATTCCATTTTTTCGAAACCTTTTTACCAAACTCATACGATTTCCCAGTTCCAGCATTTTCTAAGAATGGTGATACTTCTTGTGGCGATCTAAAATTATAACCCGTGAGTGCCATTTCTGGCAATACAATAATATCAGGTTTGGACTGTGATGCCGGAAAGGCACTTTCTAGCATTCTAAATGCTCTGGCAGCATTTTCTTCAATATTACCCAGAATCGAGTTTAATTGGACTGCAGCAACACGAATCTTCATCTTGGTTTTGTCCCCACTCTTGCTTCAAAGGAACATAATAACTTTAAGGTGAAGATTTTCTATAATTTTGCGACCCTAACTTTTTCATGTAGATAATCAAACTTGATTGTAATACACCTTTTTCTTTCTCTTGGTAAAACGAATTGATTCTAGAGACAAACAAGATGTCTTCGCAACACATCTTTCTTGATCCAAAGATCAAGACACATGTGTTACTTCCAATTACATTGATTATGGTTTTAGTCCATATACTCAGGCAATTGATGACATTATATATTCGTCCAACACCCACCCTTCAAAAGGCAGCTAAAGTTAGAGAATTACAACATCTACGACGCTGTGAACTAACAATTCAAAATCGATGGACTTCTTTATGTAACTCAGAATGGGAGGCAAGAAAGGCACACATTGCTGAAATTTATGGTAAAGCTAAAAATTTAAATATGATTTTAGAACATCCAATTGATGAAAACTCAAATGAAGATATGAATCCATTAATGCAAAATGGTATTCAAGACATTTTATTTCAAGGTATGAAGGGCAATCTGCTTAATTTACTTCCACAACCTATACTCATGTTTTATATGTCGTATTTATTTAGTGGGTATATTGCATTAAAATTACCATTTACATTGACATCAAATTTTAAACCAATGTTTCAATCTTCAATTCAAACTACTGATTTAGATGTTTCATACGTGACGGGTATAAGTTGGTATTTTGTCAACTTACTGGGTGTAGAGAGTTTAGGTTCGTTGATATCAATGTTTTTGGGTATATTTAATCCACTTCAAAGACCTGAAAATGAAATTTTAGAAAATGTCACCACCGTTTTAAGGTCAGGCGGTTTTCAACAACAAAGCCAAGCAACGCCAAGTTTTGGACAGAACAAAGCAGAAGATTCGTTCAAAAAATATACTGAAAATATTAAACATCTTGAATTCAGAACTTGTCTCGATGGAATTCAAGAGAGAATATTGGAGAAATACAGAGATCAGTAGTTTTATTTTATACAAGTATTTATAGTTTGTCAGAAATATCAATAGTACTTGAAACATTATCAGAAGCACCAGAAAGTTTTTCTATTATACGTGATTTTTCAGATTCAGATAATGGCACATCAAGAGTTTTAGACCACAACAGAACAGCTAATGGTGAATGACATTGTGCATATTGATCAATAATTTTCAGCTTTGTTGAGTTCGGAAGTTCGGAAGTTTTATAATTAAGTTTGTTTATAATTCCAGTTAAAAAGATCGCTTTTTTTTGATCTGATTTTTTATAATATGTAGTTGATGATTGAATTCTATCTATTATTATTTCTGGAATTTTATTTAATTTTTTATAGTCTGGATTTTGCTGCAAGTAATTTATGAATAATTCCATAATATTCAAACGGATAAAATCAGTCAAGTTGGAAATAATTTTTTCATTTAACATTCCTGGTTTCGTCAGTATAACATTTAAAGGTTTAGACAGTAAGTTGAATAACATTTCTTTCTTTTTCTTATCTGCGTCAACGCTATTAGATGCTTGATTAACCAATTTAACGTAATTAGTTATTAAATCCACATTTGGAACAGAACCACGTGATAAAATAGACTCTAAAACACGATGTGCATTTTTAACATCATTCTGTTCAATTAATACTTTGAAATATGTTTCCGAAAATGACTCTGAAACGTTGGGTAAAAATTCCGAGTTTGAATTAGATTCATAAGAATGTATAATAGAAGTGACTGAAGAGACGTTTTTGAAAGCTAATAAATCAAAACATATCTCTTCTAGTGTTTGATCATGAAAATGTAAAATGTTTTCAGAAAAGAAATCCTTCATTTGTGATAGGAATATCTCTCTTTGTGATTCGGTTAAAAATGGAGTAATTTTAATATACAAACCCACCAATACTTCAAATGAAAACTGTGGCAATATATTTGATAAATGATCAAGTGAATTTGCAAAACTAAAATTAGCTTCATCATTTAAGGTACTTAAAAGGTGTTGCTTAATATCTTCTGTAAACTTTAAATTGATATCTTTGGAAGTCTGAGTTATCGGTTGTAAGTTATTAATAAACCTTTCATTCCAATGTATTATCAAATCTAATTGACTGTGGAATTGGTTTATGCTATCATATTTCAATCTTAAAAAGTGATAATATTTAGGTAAGTCTAACTCACTTTTATATTTATTTAACACAAATCTAAATGCAATAGTTGGGTTAAAACTGATAAAAGGTGATGGTAATGCAGTTGGATTATTTCGATTCAATAAATTGGCTGAACTATTTTCAGGAACCACAAATGTATCTTTACTTTCAAATGGTCTTCCACTCAAATATTTGGAAAGTTCATTTTTTCTTTCACTCCTTTCCGATTCTTCATACACAAAACTTGAGTTAAATCTTTTAGCAGTGCCTGTTTGCCAAATATACTGACGGACGCTTCTGGCACTCATATCTGTGTATATGCCCTGCTTTCGGATGGTCAATCAACTCCTTGTAACTTGAGTTTACAACTCTTCAATATTTTTCAACGAGAATCAAGTTGAAAAAAAATCTTTGCACGTGAATTTTCCGGCCTACAACATGAATTGACGTTTTCTAATAATACAAGAACAAAAATGGCATACTTGATCAAATGGTACTTTTTACCGATTATCTTTGTATATGTGTGGGTGCTTTTCACATCTGCAACTCCGGGCTTAAAGAGTTTAGGAAGTAGCACAAATTTAGTCAATATGGATGGATACTTATACACGGGATATTACAGTTCTCATAATGTTAAACCTATTGTTGAAAACGGACTTATCAACCGTCATATTGTGTTATTTACAGCACATCCAGATGACGAATCGATGTTTTTTGGTCCAACAATTACAGAGTTATCTAAAGAGAGTTATAACAACCATATTCATCTTGTTTGTCTTTCTAATGGTGATCTGCACGGATTAGGTAAACTAAGAGAAAGGGAACTTGAAAGGGCTGCTAAGATTTTATCTATTGAATCAGTTAAAATTTTAAATTATGAAGATAATATTGAAAAATATTGGGAAACCAAAGATATTGTGAATTCAATTGATACTGAACTTGCAATAATCAAAGAAAAGTATCAGTTGAATGATGATAACCTTGTTATCGTTACATTCGATGAAGAAGGAGTATCTGGTCATCCAAACCATAAATCAATATATGCAGCAGTAAAGGAATTTACTCTGTATTCAAATATTAGATCTTATGCATTAGTCTCATGGAACATAGCACACAAATACTCAGGTATTTTTATTACTGATGTTAATCTAGCTCTCCAAAGCTTCTACGAAAAAATTGGCTGGAAGAGTTCATTCTCTGATTCCACTTTGATGATATTTTCCGATATCAATACCATATTTTTAAATCTTACTGCTATGTCTTGGGCCCATTATTCTCAAATAGTCTGGTATAGATGGTTATGGATTTTTACAAGTAGATACATGAATAGTAATGAATTAGTGTTAATATCATAAAGTTCTTTTTAATTTCAATATAAATGTCGGCAGCATGCCATTTTATCTATAATCTATTATATATTATCAAAAAAAAAGGGACAATTTTTACCATAATTCAAAATCATTATCATCATCATTTACTTGACGTTTTCTTTCTTCTGCTTTAACTCTCTGACGTGCATATTCCTCTTGTTTTTTAGCTAGCATCAATTTGAATTCTTCAGTTGCCTCTTTAGAAGAAATAAAATTATCAACTACTCTGTTGGCATCACGGAAAAGACCTTCCCTAGCTAATTCTAAGCAACATTGACGAACATATCTTTTTAGTGTCATTTCATTAGCAAGAATATTGATTTGTGAAGAATTATAGTTGATATCTGTTAACGTATTGAAAACTTTAGGTAATCCTTTTAATAATCCATCAACACTAGCATATTTTATTTTCAAGTTGATCATATTTCTAGAAGGTGAAGCAATGTATGTTTCTGACATTCGCCAAAACGTATCAAAAAGCTGATATTTCATATTTAATAGAGAGTTTCCATTAAAATCAGTTAATGTATTATCTGCGAATTCAGATGCAATTTGTGTATCAACGGCATCACCAAAATTTCCAATAGTTTGTAATGCAATTTCCCAATATTTTTTTGTGTTCGGAGAGTACAATATTTTATTGTTGTATTTATCAAGTATAATATTATTAATTTCAACAGCAGATAAAAAATCACCATTTTTAGCATACGAAAGGAATAAACAAATTAAAGTTTCTTCAGTTGGCCACATCAAAGAATTAACACGTTTATGATTGTTAAAATGTTCCATCATGTAAATACCTTTATCCGAATCCCTGTCAACTTTAATACCCCAATAATTTTCAACAAGTTTATCTAATGATTGAATATCACCGTGTTTACCTAAACATTTAATTATCGTATTTATTATTGGTAAATAATCAGGTAAATTTAATCTCTTCTTATCATCTTCATATCTTTGGATCATTATTTGAAGGTTATGACTGTGATGAGGATACCTGGAAATTGGATTCAATTTTTTATATTTAGCAACACGATATAATGGTTTACCAAAAATTGTCCAGTAATCAGTATATGTTTTAGATAAAATTTCTAATTTGATCATCCATAACGTATTTGTTAAATATAAATTGGAGGATGGATTTTGAGCTTCGATTTCACATTTTGCAATCAAATCAATGGCCTTTTCGTATCTTTGCTGTTCATAATAAAATTTGGCCATATTTTCGTAGTCTGATAAAGACAAATTACAGTCATGATCTAACTGGTTAAACACAGACTTCGTTGATGAAAAAATGGATCTGGCTGTACGACTTAATGTACGAATATTATAATCAGCCAGACTTCTATTCTTTGTTAAAAATTTCAAACGTTTTGTGAGAAGTTCATTATATGAAATGAAACGTCTAATCACAGTTGAAATGCCTGATAATTTCAAATTATCTTTGATAAATTTTATCATGAAACGTCTCGTTTTGTACGTGTAAAACAGATTTCGTACATCACTATCATTTAATCCACTAGCTGCTTTTTCTACAAACTTAACCTGTTTATTAGTTGCTCCAAATTCTGTAACTGGCACAGTGTTACTTTTGGTGTCATTTATAAATGGAATATGACTGGAATCTAGTGCATCTAAAACATCAACTGGTGCTCTATTTTGATACCCAGCAGTAGCACTTGCAGCAGACCCCGAGCCTTTGTTCAAATGTTGGGTATTTTGAAATTTGCAGTCATAATATTGCTTGATGTCTGTGTAGTTTTTCTCCAAAAGTTCCAGTTGTGCATTTGATTGTTTCTGTCTTTTTACAAATTCATTAACTCTACCTGTAGGTAAAAAGAATGATATCTTTCTTTTGGCCACCACGTTTCGTCCTAGCATCCCAACTGCAGCCTGTGTTTCCGGTCCTTTTCCCTTTGTTATAGGTGAAAACTGGAGAAAAATCGACGAAATGGAAAAATGAAAAATGAAAAATTCGCTCGAGCTTCGGAGGCTCAACATTCTGCTTTTATCTGTCGTAATTGATTTGAATAGCTATAAACATGGATGTGTATGTATCCACCTGTATGTATATGGGAATGCGTATGTAAGTGTGTGTGTGCGTGTGCGTGTGTGTGTGTATGTAAGAGTGTACTTCTGTAAGTATGTAAATATGTAATTAGGTGCATATATAAGTATGTGCATATATAAGTAGGTACATATATCCTCTTATATAAATATACATTTGTATATATTTGGACAAAATGGTGGTTAAAAATCATCAATATCCATACCCAAACCACTTTCGGACGCCTCTTGAAGGCAATGGCTACCAACCCACACATCCATTATACAGAGTCCAACAAGTTTAGACACAACGATAGGACATGTGTTGATCCAATTAGTATTCACGTCGGCGTTGTAAAGAGACGAAATGTCTATTAAAGAGTCTTCTTTAATATCGTTGATAATTAACTCACCGGCTTCATGAAGACAGTGTTCGACAGAGTCGACAATAATCTTACCACCCTTTGCAAGAACATGTTGTTTTAAAACATCACCCTCAATTTCTGTCATATGTGGCTTGTATGAACCAATGGCTCCAATAAAACAACGTGATTCGATTTGATCTACGAGTTTTTTGGTGACGGTGGGAACAGATGTTGGAATACATGTGTAAACAATGCTGACATTTTTGAATTCAACCAACAAAGGATCATCGTCTTTTCCAGTTGATAATCCCATGGCTTTGAAATTAATTTGGGGATACTCTTTTCTGAATGATTCACATAAAGATTCTGCCTTTGACACTGTTCTGTTTGAAATAACAACCTCGGTAAATCTATTCGGATATAAAATTAACGATAACCTAATATGCCAGACAGCCTGATCGCCAACTCCAAAAACAACCATCTTATCATTTAAATACTTGCCTTCTAATGGATAAAACTTAACCAATGGTAATGTGCTGCATAATGCAGTTCTAAATGCAGTTAATGTTGCGCCATTGATAATACCCAACGGGTAGCCCGTTTCTCTATCCAAAACTGTAGTTATACCCTTAAACCCTTCTTTAGAACTACTGATTGCTTTCATACCCACCTTTGAGCCGGTCGAAGCCATGAATAAATGTGTGCAATCATATTCTGTTGTTTGTACAATCCGTGGCGGAATGATGCTTGGATTTTCCTCGTATTCTTCTAGAGCAGCAAGTAATGTTTTCTGGAATCTTTTTGCCCCTTCAACCTCCAGAGAGGAGAATAGCAATGTAACTACACTATCTTTAAGAATAAGCATCCTTGGTTTATACCATCTGCTGAAATGTTCTGGAAAAATCCTCCGTTTCTTTATCAATTATGGCCCAACGATTAAAGTTTTAACAGCGACTTCATCTTCAACACTTTTTTTTGGAGGAAAATACACCTGAAAATTCTTATCTTGCAAAGATGTATCATAAGATAGTACAAAGTACTAGATGTATCAATCTATTAAAGTGTATCAGGAACAAATTATAGATAATGTAATATAAAAGTCCATTTTTTCAGCTATCTTAAGAGATCAGCGTGTGGTAGCGGCAGATTTATGTGTTAGATATGACATTTGTCAATCTAGAAGTATCTCTACCAGGGTAGTTTATCCGTGATATTGGCAGTCAAGAACAGAAAATAGATAGAAACTGGAATAAAATAAAAAAGTATTGTAGAAAATTCCATTTGGAAACTATTCCAGTATTTCTGTTACACTGTTTGGCATAAGATGTTTTGGAACATTTCTTGTACGATGAAGAAAAATCACCTTGACGTCTACAGACGATTTAATTGACAGGTTTCAAGTCAAAAAGAACAGATTTGAAAAGATATTAATGACCTTAAAGAGATCAACTAGAGTAGTGGTGAACATTTCATAGTGAATATATACGGCATATTGAAAAAATACATAAACTTTGTTATTACGTGATGGAAAAACATTTTTAAGAGTTTTTAAGAGTACAAACATGAATTGTATATTATTTCCTCAAAAGAAGAACGGTAGGGGTTACCCAATTACATGTAGCAACATCGTCCATGAATGCAAATTATCAAGATGAAAAAAATACGCTGGAAAATGTGATAACAAAACATGTAACGCACACTTTTTTCATTCAGGTTTAGATGGACCAAAGACCAAAGCACAAGTCATGGAAGATAACGAAATAGCAGAGAAAGAATCAAAAATATTGGTTAGATACACAAGAGCCGTATTCAAGGGGGAATTTGAGAAGTTGGAAAACTTGCAAGTATCGATTATTCCTGTTGTAGAACTTTCCGAAAAGGAAGAAAGTTCATGTTTGAAATTACTTGATGAGAATCTGGGACCTACATACACCAAAGTGAACGGGAAACAATGGAAGGTTTCGAAAAAAAAGGAGATGGAAGAACCCGGATTGGTCTATATATTATTCAAACAAGATTTTGAACTGTTTGGGTTTATATCAATAAAAATAATTAACGAATGTGATCTTCGTGTTTTGTACCTTTATGAGATCCAACTTGAGGCAAGCCTGTGTAACCACGGGCTAGGCACTTTTTTACTGAAACAGCTAGATCAAGTAGTCTATAAAATCAATGGTTCATCTAGATTAAAGAAACTCTGGTTTAAAGAGTACCCTGAAGAATTCACCGATATCGAAGACCCAGATCTTGAACTTACGGGAGTTGGACTTACAGTTTTCAGTTCAAATCACGGTGCCAAAAAATTATACACAAAACTGGGTTATGTTTTACATCCTGACAGTCCAAAAGATAAGATCTTGCGAAACGGTAAATTAATCGAACCACCATATTATATGTTAGAAAAGAGATTGTAAAATACTTTTATAGATTCATACCAATCAGAACCGATTGAACTTTTGCATCGATTAAATACCCCTGACCTACCCACTCCTGTATAGTTTCCTCTAATTCATCGACTTTGACAGTAACAACTTCAATGACTTCACCATCCATCCAATGTGGTACAGGATTTTGATTTTCAGCTGCTTGCATATCAACATCAACCCATACAATACTACAGGTTGCATCCGTCAGACCCGGATCACTCCAAACAGCACCACTTTTTTTCTTTATCGTTCCAGAATATCCCGTCTCTTCCTTCAGTTCTCTCAACGCACACGATTCGATACTATCATTAGGGTCGACCAATCCTGCGGGGAATTCAACACATATACCACCAGTTGGTGGTCTAAATTGTCGAACTAAAACCAGCTTTTTATCACCATTGGAAAACTTTAAAATTGGGACAATAATAACAGCATCAACAGTACTATCAAGTGGTTTTGTTGTACGTCTTGCCATCTCCCAAACGGATGACTTTCCAACTGGTGATATGTATTCTAATCTCTCTAAATTGATGAATCTAGCATTTGAATTATCTAACTGGGTTGTTTTTATAACTTTAGCAACTGTGGTTTTAGGATTGAGAAGCTCTCCCGCTTGCTTGTACACACCACTCGTGCCAGACATCTTTCTTATTTGGCTAATTAATCTTCTTTTCAGCATTATGAAGGAAACAAACACAGTTTATTAAATGTCTATTATATACAGTTTTTGTCTTAGAATCAAGTTACCGCGTTCAGCCTCCCTCGTGAACTTGTTGATGAATCTTCACGTAAAGATACTTTATGTGTTTATGATCAACTGCAACCTTTTCTGAGGTGTTATAGCATAGAGGAATATGTCAGACGTATATACACAGATACAGAACGAGTTGATAACGTCGGGTAAATACAAAGAGATATACAATATTCTTGAGACAGAGCTAAAAAATTGTGGATGGTATGATAATTTTTTGCAAACGACGCAAACTACAATCGAAAACTCTGCGGACAAAGATTTACAATTCAATAAACTCTTAAATCAATTACAAGATAAGGGAATAGACAGCGTCCCAGATGCTGTTAAAATTAAGGTGTTGAATAAAATATCGGAGTTTTTGAATAATGTGGTAGAATAGTTATAAAATTACATAGTGTTTATAATAAATTTATAACAGCAAAAGCTATTTTAATACAACGAAATAATACATGGTTTTTTATCTTTTGTTTTTAATTTTTGAATTTTGATCGATTCACTCATCATAATCTTCGTCTTCATCGATATCCCTAACTTTAGATCCGGAAGTTTCAGGTGTGTCTAAATCGGTTTCTGCCTTGGTTTCATTTGAAGTTTTTTCCAAATCGGTTGATTCCTCCTTTTCCATTGGTTTCAAGTCAATCGTTTTTTTAATTTCAGGTTCTGCCACTACTGCAGGTGCAGCATTTGCAATTGGATTCTCAACTTTCTCAGCTTCTGCAGATGATCCAATTTTTTGTTTCTTCTCAATCACAGGTTCTGCATCATTTTCTAAAGCTCTCTTAGAAGACAATGATTCGTTAGTTTCAGTAATTTCTTCTTTAGTGGTAACTTTAGCTTCAGGATTTTCAGGATTTTCGGATTTCGCAACAGTTTCAAGAGGTGCCTTGATATGAGTGGATGACTCTGAAACATCTTGCGCATTAGGTGATAATGGTTTATGTTCAGCAGTTGATTTTTCCACAGGTTTTGACTCAACAACCTTTGCAACCGGTGCAATTGATGTAGGCTCAATTTTCTGTGTTTCTTTAACATTTGACTCTGATTCAACCGGACGATCAGACTGGGATAACGATTGAATTTGGGTTTCGGATTGAAGTTGAGTTTGGGTTTCAGGTTGAGGTTGAGTTTGGGTTTCAGGTTGAGGTTGAGTTTGGGTTTTAGGTTGAGTTTGGGTTTGAGTTTGGGTTTGAGATTGAGGTTGAGTTTGCGGTTGAGTTTGCGGTTGAGTTTGCGGTTGAGGTTGAGTTTGCGGTTGATGTTGAACTTGAGGTTGAGCTTGGGGTTGAGCTTGGGGTTGAGCTTGGATTGGAGGTTGAGCTTGGATTGGAGGTTGAGCTATATTTGAAACAAAAGGAGGTGTCACTTTAGATTGATTTGATATAGTAACAGGTGTTAAACTTGGTTGTTTTGGTGATGTTGATTGTTTAGATTGAGTAGAAGATGTGAAATTTATTTTAGATGGTATAGGTGCAACTGGTAATTGTTGTGACGGTTTAGCAGGATTCGATGCAATGATCGAAGGTTGATTTAATAAAGATGTAGGTGGTTGATGATGCAGAGGTTGTTGTAATTGTAAAGGTGGTTGAACCATTTGAGGATCATTTCCCATTTGTTGTTGTTGTTGCTGTTGCTGTTGTTGTTGTTGTTGAATCATTTGATGAGATGGCATAGATAATTGATGCTGAGATTGAATCGGAGGTGGTAAAACACCGCCTTCCTTTTCATATTTTGATAATTGCATTAATCTTTCAGCAATATGAGGATTATCTGGATCTAAAGAAGCAGCTCTTCTATAAGCATCTAGAGCATCACCAATTTGATTATTACAAGTCTCATATAAAGTACCCAAATCATACCAAACTTCAGATAAGTAAGGATTTAATCTAATTGCTCTAGTATAAGCATCTAAAGCGTCTTTATATTGAGAAATTTTATAATATAAAACACCAATTGAACACCAAAAGGTTGGATTTCTTGAATCTAAATTAACAGCATGTTGGAATGATTCATAAGCATTTGGATAATCTTGTTTTGACATGTACGCTCTACCTAAGTAATACCAAGAATGTGCATCGGTATTATTCAATTCAATTGATTGACTTAATAATTGTAACGCAATATCAAGATCATAAAATGGTGCATCATTTTGAGAATACAATCCACCCAATTGTTGTAAAACTTTCGAATGGTTTGGACTTGATTGTAAGACTCTTTCATATGCTTCCTTTGAGCCATTATAATCCCTATTTTGCTCTAAAACTGTACCAATTTGAAACCAGACGTCTGTTTGGGTTAATGGTGCAGGTGGAGTATTTAAAATATATTGGAAACATTCCAACGCTTTTTGTAATTTTCCTTGTAACTTGTAAATTATACCCAATCTGAAATATACTTCGTTTGCTTTATCGAAATTTGGGTCCATTTCCAAAACCCTAACAAATGCTTCTTCCGCATATTCTAAGGATCCATATCTATCATATAAAATACCGATCCCATGCCATAATTTTGGCACTGATAAATTTTGTAAATTCAATAACGCTTGTTGATATGCTGTATAAGCGGATTGCAAATCGTCTAACATAAGATAACAATGACCCAATAAACCCCAGGTTTCACCGTTATGCTGATCTAAAGCTAAAGCTCTCCTATATAAATCCGCAGCCTCGGCATATGCGTCTCTGGTTCTATAAACATGCGCCAAATGTGTTAATGCTTTGGCATTGTTGGGGGTGTACCTAAGGGCAGTTGAAAAAGCTTCCACAGCTTTTTCAACCTGCCCAATAGTGTCTGCACAAGTACCGATAGCTATCCAAGTATCAGCACACTGTTGAATGAATTTTTTATCGTAAGATGTAGTCATTATGGTGTATTTTTCCAACAAGTATTTGCAACTCAAGTGTCGAATCTAGAAAATAATAGTGTGTCTTTTTTAATGCACTATCAACTAACAACAGGTACCAAAAGCGCTGTGTATAAGCAGAATTATATAAAAACAACAACAAGAGCAAGAGAGAGAGACAAAGTATCTAAACTACAGAATCCCAGCAGAAAAAAAAAGGGCGTAGAGTCGGTAAGTCACTTAAACAAACTTCCTCCGCCTCTCCAAAAAAAACACAATACTGATACCAACACCAATACCAACCAAACAACACCAACAGCAGCAGAAAGGTGACAGTGACAGCTGTAGCACCGATCGTGTCGAAAAAAACAAACTCAAACAATGAAATCTGCACACACCTGGCAAGAACAATAGCAACGCCTGGCAAAAAAAAACCGAAAACAACACAGACGCATTGTTCGAGACCCGGGGTCATTAAAGACGGCCAACGCATTTGCCTCGCCGCGCCTCGCGCATTTCTTTTTTCTGCTGTTTTTGTTTTGCAGAGGGAGTTTGCGACGCAACGGCGCGGCGCCCAAGAGGTGCTGGTGCACCGGTGTCAGCTGACGCAGGTGCAGGCGCCAGCGCGCGCAGGAACCCTGATGCACGGCGGGAGCGGCGCCGGCGTTAATCGGAGCAGGCTCAATTAGGTTAGCATAGTTCACTAGCGTATTATTAGCACGTATTATTAGCACGTATTATTAGCACGTATTATTAGCACCTTTTGGTAGTATTATTAGAATGCCATGCTTGTGCATATACTTAAGCTAGCGCAATACAACGGCTTTGCTCGTCTACTCTTGCCGCATTGCAGCTACAACAGAATACACGCCTGGTTCGTACTTGTGACCGGTTGTGTCGATTTTGCCATAAAACAGCAATCGAGCCGCCAGCGAGCCGTCTTTGAACCATGTTTGAGCCAACTTCGGTTGCGTGGTTGGCCCGGCTGCCGAAGATTTTCTCGCGCTTTACCGTTCCCGCCCGATGCGGAATTTTAGCCTTGTTCTAATCTCACTAACGGAATGCGAGTTCTGGTCTTGCCGAAACGTATTAGCGAAACGAGTGTGTTTTGCTATTTTGCTATTTTTATATTCTCTACCGCATAGCAGCTATTGCTGACACATGTAGAAAGTTACACAGAATAATACAGACACGTAAATTGTCCTCAAAATTACTACTGTAACGTCTGGATAAACGTATTCAAATTATATTCTTCTTCATACTGCTTCTCATCCCATAAATCTCCCAGCTCCTTCACGGCACTTCCAGCTTTACCACCCAATCCCCCTTCATCTGTCACATCGTCGATTTTGTTCTTCATAGAGCTTTTCTTCTCCTTCTCCTCCGACTCGTCTCCAAGTTTGACGTTATCAGAATCAAATAAATCTAATAATTGATGCGTATCCATAGATGCCAATCCGGCATTCTGTTGATTCACAATACTCGACGCAATATTCATTTTGAATTTCTGTAATCCCATGATTTTTTCTTCTAGCGTGTCCTTTGTAATAAGTCGATAAACATTAACCACCCGCTTTTGACCTAATCTATGTGCACGATCCATAGCTTGTAAATCATTCATAGGGTTCCAATCATGTTCAACAAAGATAACTGTATCTGCACCCGTTAAATTCAATCCTAAACCCCCAACTTTGGTGGTTAATAGCAATAAATCAATTGATGGATCTTCATTAAATTTCTTTACAATTTGTTGTCTGTATCTCGGATCGGTCGATCCATCCATTCTTAAATATGAAACATTCGGCATCTTCTTTTTGATTAATTCATTTTCAACAATATCTAACATATCTTTCATTTGACAGAACACCAATGCCCTATGTTGGGAAATGACCGTTGATTCATTACCTATTAATCCAATACCACATTCTTTTAATAAATTTTTAAGTGCTAACAATTTTGGACCATGCTCGATATCTTCCAGAAGCATATTGCTCTTTTTTAAATAACTTTCAACTTCATTATACTGTGGATGATTCTTGGTTAAAACTAATGATGGATGATTACATAATTTTCTCATATATTGTAAAACTTGGAAAACATGTTGTTTGGCATTATTTGAACCTTCTTCAGCATTATTATCATCTTCAATTGTAGTATTTTCAATATCTTTAACAATATTTTTCTTTTGTTTGTTGATAAAATCCTTGTATAATTGCTTTTGTAAATTACTCAATTCACAATAATAATCTTGAATAATTTTTGGTGGTAAATCCGCTAAAACATCCTCTTTTAATCTACGTAACATAAATGGCAAAACTTGTTTATGTAAACTTTCTAAAACTAAAGCACCCCTCTCCTGTTCTTTCTTACCTTTATTCTTTCTAGATAATGCAATTGGTTTAGCAAATTTTTGATCAAATTGTTTATATGTACCTAAGAAACCTGGCATTAAAAAATCAAATAAACTCCATAATTCAACAACATTATTTTGAATTGGTGTACCTGATAATAATAATCTATGATCGGCGTTGATTAATTTAACACATTTGGATAAAACAGACTTAGCATTTTTAATGATATGACCTTCATCTAAAACACAATAATTAAAATCAAATTTGGTGATAAAGTCAACATCATTTCGAACAACATCATATGATGTAACTATGACATCAATTTTATTTTTGATACCATCTTCAATATTAACTTTTAATTTATTTCTAACACTTGGAGGACCCGCATAAACTATAACATTAATAAATTCAGCATAATTATGGAATTCTTCTTCCCAATGACCAGTTAATGATGGAGGACAAACAATTAAGGATGGTAATTTTCTATTTTCAATAGATCCATTTTCTTCAAATTTCTTAGCTCTTAAATAATGATCACTTGAAATCATGCAAATAGTTTGTAAGGTTTTACCCAATCCCATATCATCACACAAAATACCATGCAAATGATATTTATTTAAAAAATAAAGCCAATTAACACCTTCTTGTTGATATTTTCTCAATGTAGCTTTAATTGAAACAGGTAATTCGAACGGTTCAATTTTACTTGGGTCCATCATTTGACTCAAAAATTCTCTTTCTTTCTGTCTGCCTTCTAATAAACTTTTTGGCATATCAACCGGATCTGGTATACCGGATTCAAGGGGAACAAGTTTAATAATTTGTGCAAATGTTGACGTTGCAATTAATCTAATATCTTTATTTGAATCACTCATTCTACCTAAAATTGGAACCAGTAAGAAAACGATATAAGGTAAAATAGCAGATTCCATAGAATAAACAACATGATATAAACATTCAACTGACCCTTGTCTTTGATTAACATCAATTGGATTATTTAACAAAGGTATGATCTTTTCAACTAATATTTGAAATCCTAATGTTGGCCATGTACTAATAATACTTGCCAAACATTTAGCTGCCATATATCTGAATGTTGATTCTTTGGAGTACAAACCTTTGATAATATTAACCTTGTTATTCAAAACCTCATTTCTTAAATCAGGTGCAATAAATGGAAAAATACATTTAATCAATTCATATGAATCAATAACACTTTGGGATTCTTTATCAGTTAATGAATTATTGTTCAAGTGTTCTAGTGGGTCAAACATTAAGTTTTTTAGCTTTGGTAATTTATTAAATAATTCTTCTTGGAACAAGGTAACAAGAGATTCTAATGTCACTTTTCCACCTCGTCTCTTAATAATTGCACCCTTAATTTCAAAATCAACAATTAATTTATCATCATCACTTTTGACAGCAGTTGAAGTAATAACTTCATCCGTCATGTTTGCATCTCTACCTTCTCTAATTAAACTTAAAATTCCATCATAATCCTTGTTTGGTAGGAATTCGGGAACTTCAGCCGGGTCAACACATAAAAAGCCACATAAATTCTTAACAATCTTTTCCGCAATTGGATTTCTATTTTCGTCAATCAACTTACTGATTAAATATGCAACATCTTTAGAAATTTTGTTTTGAATCAAAACACTATTTGTCAATTTAACACCATCCATCAAAGATCTAATAATTGGATTCAACTTGCTTGGTAGTTTACCATCACCTTGAAAAACAACAGAATGAATTAATGTACCAGCAACAGCAGAAAAAATAGAATTTAATCTGCTATTTAATTCATCTTCAACTTCAATAACACTATATTCAACTCTTTTTCTTGCATTTTCCAACAAACTTCCTACAGATATTCTAGATGTTGCATTCAGCGACTTATAACTGTTTGCATACCACACTTCACATAATTGTTTTGCATCTGAAAGAGAAAATGCACCTGGTCCAGCATCTCTCTCTCCTGTCACTAAAACAGCGACAGTTTTCATTTTTGATGAAGAGAGATGTGCTTGATCTCTAAATAATGTTAACATGTACGAACAATGTGATCTAGTATTTCTTAATAAAGGAACAATTTCCTTAAAAAATGGCAATGAAGAAGTGGGAGTAGTTAAAAGTTCCAGTAAAAGCGGATTAATAAATTCTGCAATTTTCGAATAGTCAACACCATCTATTTTTCCATCTTCAATCACAAAAGAAAAGAAATTGCTTAAGATCCATGATGAAATTAGTCTAGCAGTTAAATAATCAGAATGTAATTGCTTTTTCAAAAATGTAAAAATGTTAATAATTACATCAGCAGTAGAAAACTTTGCAAGTGTTCTACCCATTGCGACTGATGCCAACGATCGCGTTTTATAAATAGTTTCTAAAGGTACTAATGTGACATCACAATTAATCATTGGTGCATCGATATTAACATGCAAATCGTATTCAGAAGTTGGAATTCCATTTGAAGTTATTTCATCAACAGGTTTCTCATTGGTATTAATATCATGTTTTCTTTTCCTTCTTTTATCTTGATCATTGCTAACATTAGATTGTTGATTATTTGTGATATTCTTAAAATTTATACCTGTCAACTGAATATCAAACATGGACACAGATTGTCCAGACGGACGTAAAATGTTAGAAGGATTCATTGAATAATTGAATCTAGGTAATCCAATAGGTGTAATTAATAAATCCATCAGCGGATAAACATGGTTTTGGAAAGAAGATTCGATCGAGTTACCATTTTTTAATAGTTGATTTATTAATCGCTCATAAACTTTAAAAGATAATTCTAGGATATCATCATTTCTTTCCATCAACAAATTCTGAAAAATCAATCGCAAAATATGACCATCAATCCAGCCATGCATTGATTCATCCGGAATATCTGTAAATGAAAGTAATGTCTTCAAAACTGATCTTCTAACACTTGATAAACTGTGACGTAAAAATGGGTATAATCGTGGAACTAGTTTGGTGAAATTCCAGTCATCGGAAGAATTGGACATTTCATTTAATACTTCAGCAACGATATCCTTTGAGCATAAGCTACCTAATAAATCCATGACAGAACCTGTTGCCGCAGCTAAATCATCTTTCAAATCTATTAAACAACCCCAAAGGACGGATAACAACTCTTTTAATAAATCCTTTCGAAGCACGACAAATTGTGAAGTTATTGGTAATAAAATTGAAGCGGCAACAGTTTGAACATCATCATCTCGATCTAAGTCATTTGGCCCTCCTCGTAAACAATTGATAACAATATATGACGTTTGAAATAGCATAGTAGAATTATTTAACAACAAATCAGGTTTGATTGAAACAAAATAACGCAACCCTAATAGACCACCATGTTTTGCTTCCCAACACGGTTTTATCACATTCTTTTGATTGATCAATTCACACAATGAAGTAAAAGTAAGCTTCACAGTTTCATCATCTATCCATCTTAAAACAGCAGCTAAAACTTGAGCAGCATTTTCTCTCACAGGTGCAACAACAGTATCAGAAACATAATCACCAAATCTATCCATAGAAAAAATAGCCAATATACGAACAACTAAATCTTGCAAAGTTTTATGATTTCTTTCATCATTTTCTAATTTCGATTTACCTGAAACTCTGCCAATTGAATAAGCTTGAGAACTATATTTGATGATTTCACGTAATCCTAAAGTGGAACCATGTCTAACTTCCCAATTTGGAGAAAATAAAGACTTAATCAATAATTCATATACACCTTGTAAAATCCAAATGTGGTCGGCGAATTTTGCAAATGATGAAACAGTTTCTTGTAATGGTTTATTTTCTATAACCAATTTTGTACCATTGTGTTGAGTTGTAATATCTAATTCCATTGGAGATTCAGATTTGGAACTATTTGATATATCTCCAGATTTAGATAACTGATTAGAAATTGAACTTTGCGATAGATCAACGGTAACTGGCTGAGATGTAATCAATTTTGCCTTACGTTTAGCCAAAGCACGCATTCTTGCAGAGACTTTTGGTGATTTTTTATCGGGTTCTTCACTTTTTACTCGGATTTCATCGGTTGACATTGGAGATTGTGATGATTCATTTTTTATTTCCGTTTTAAGCTGTGTAATTAGGTCATCTAGACCTATTTTCTTGGTAAAGTCACAAGAATTTTTAATGCCGGAATTTGTATTATCGTCCATATGTTTGAACATATTAAATGAATCATCAGAAGTTGATAACAAAACACATCCCGATGACAATATTTCGTTTAAATTCCAATCTTTGAACGAAACAAGCATAGATTCATATTCATCGGTATCAAGTAACTTTTTTAACTTGGAGCTATCAAAATCTTCTACGTCTTCTTCTTTCTTAATTTGCGCATACAATTCATCCAGATCATTATTCTTTTTTTCCAGCTGTGTATCTCCTTGATTTTCTTCATTTTCTTCATTTTCATTTGGATTCCATTGCGGGATATGGCCTACTATACCCCCAAAAGCTCTAGCAGCAGAAATTCTGGTCTCCCATTTTTTGTGAAATAAAAATGGATAAACTCTGGTGATTAAATTTAGTATATCATGAGGATGCAATTTAGCCAAGTCCGCCAACTGATCTGCTGCTGTGTTCCTCACAAACGGAGTAGAACCTGTCTCCAATATAGTCACCAATCGGTCCAAACGAGACATCGAGACTATATATATTCGTTATTCCTTGTTGTACTTGTTGATGTTGTTTTCACTGATGAGCCTCCTTTCCAGACGCCCTACCGCTTCGCTCCACCACAGCGAAATCGGCGCCCTTTATACAAAAAAAAGTTTTTCCCTTCTCGCAAGACGCGTCAAATTTTGAGCTGAAAAGGAGGCTCATCCGTGCACCGAGAGTATGCCAGGAGGACACAAGCACGGATGAAGAATACCTTGCAATATGAAGACATTGAGTGAACTATAGGCAATTAAACAAGCATTCTGTCTTCCAACACATAGATGGGGGTATTAGATGCAGTATATATTTTAGATAACACTCGGGTACCTGTTTTTTGTTACAAACAGGACAACCAAGTGCCCGATTTTGAGTATATTGAAAATCAACTATTAACTGCTAAACGTGAACTGCTGTATAAGAACGGGGTTGATCTTTCGAATAATGAATTGAGTTTTCAGAGTTTATTTGATTTGGGAAGGGTGAAAAATGGGATTTCCACAGATGGTGGCTTGGATTCTGTTGTTTTAGATGCTGTTTTAAATTTAGACGCTGATTGGATTGTTGCTTGGTCTAAAGTCGACGAAATGTATTTACTCACGATTTCTAGGAACCCTAAAGAATGGGTAGAGGTTCAATCAGATGAGGAAGAAGAAGAAGATGATGATGATGATGATGAAGAAGAAGATGATGATGGGCCACAAATACAAGAGAAAAAGGAACAGAACCAAGAAGAAATAGAAGAAACCGACACTTCTGAATTTATTCAAAATAATTTAATTAATGGATTGGAGCAAAGCAACCAAGATTATTCAAGTTCTTCATCAACTGAAGATCAATCAAAACAAATATCAGAAAAGCTGGATCAAATTGATTCTGACTCCGAATCAACTAAAAAAATAACAAACTCTATAAATCCTTTACAATATATTCAGTTCCACAATGTTTTCATCGAGGCAACAAAACTAATGCTACAAACAAAAACTCTTACACAACATAAAGTTCAACTTAATTCACATCGTATTTTAATGTTGCTTGAAGAACTAGTGGATGCATCTATACCATTCATTTATGATCTCAATCAATTAAGAGAGGTGTTACCAAACGATAGCATCCTTGAAAAACTTGTTTCAACCTCAAAACAAATTCATAACAAGGCCGTTTCTTCATTTTCTCAAATTAAAAAGACTGGATCTTTGGCGAAAGAAAGTATCCCAAAATCTTCAAACTTTTTGTCATCTAGTAATTCAATTTTTGAAAAGTCGGATAATCATACCCCTTGGAGAAAAGTTCATGTTGAAAATGCTCAAAATGAAGTTTATGTTGACCTTTATGAATCAATTGAATTAATAGTATCATCCTCAAGCAAAAATTTTAAGCCAAGCAGAAATACCTTCTCTAATTTTAGTGAATCTCCATATTCAAATGGTAATGTTCATTATACGAAAGCTTTGATTCATGGACAGATTGATTTATCAACATCATTAAATGAATCACCAATTTTAGAACTTCAACTGGGCATCCCATCTCAAATAATGATAACTGAATGCTATCCATCATTGCATAGAGGGGTAAATAAACAAATTTGGAAAGATTCAAACGGTAAATCTATTCAAATAATACCACCAGATGAAAAATCAAAATTATTGTCATATAACATTGATTTACTTGAATTAAGAGATGATTCTGAAGATCAATTTGATATTTCTAAATATTGTGGTTCAATATTAGTTGAATTACACTCAGGATTAGGTCATAATAGGAATGAATTCGAAATCGTCGTGAATACAGGATGTGGATTAAATTCTGGTTTTGGAAGCACAGAAAACACTCTTAAAGAAGTTGAAGATTTAACAATTGAAATTTGTATGCCAAAATTAGCAAATGAAAAAATAGATAAAGAAAAGGACGAGCTAGATTTCAAAGTTTTACGTAACAGTACAGGTACTGTTACAAAAGCAGAGTCTGGAAATTACGAATGGAAATTGGATACTGATATTATAGTTGGTGGTAAATTTACATTACGTGGTTCAATTGGTAAAGCTGAGAATAAGCATTTGAATGCTACTGGCAATTTATCACCTAGTTTTTTAAAAGTTAATTACAAGCACCATGGTACAATTCCAAGTGGTATTAAAGTTAATGGAATAAACATAATTTCTGGCGGCACTTCTACCACACCCTTTAAAGGTGTAAAATACATCGCCATTTCAAATAATTATGTAGTTAGTTGAGGATAAAAGTCTATATTTTTCTGTCGATCTTAATACCAGTTTGCAATACTGTAATTAATTCATCCATATTATTTACCGTTTTGTCAATATTTATAAGAGATTTCACATGAATATTGTCTTCATGATTAATCAGAACAATCGCACACCCAGCAGCCATACCTGATTTCATATCATCGACTGAATCTCCAACCATGATTACTTCTCTTGGGTCAAATCCCCACGATTCACAAATGTGCAGTAGTGGTTTTGGAGAAGGTTTAGGTGGTTGAAATTCTCTGGTAATTACAGGTCCAGAAATCAGACCCTTTGAGCTCGTATCAAATGGATCACAATTTAAAAATTTTGAACAAAAGTTAACCACTGGTGTCTGTACGTTCCTTGTACATATTGAGGTCTTAACTCCAAGATCTGCCAAAATTTTGAACATATTTAATAATCCAGAAACTGGTTCTTGTTCAAACATTGCCTTTTCTTCAATGGCCTGTAAAATTTTATCTGCTTCCTGTCGTTCATCCGCTGTCTTTAGGGACGCAACATAATCTAAAATATCAATTCCTTGTGGCACATCCAACTGCTTTCTCATTTCACCAAACATCCAGGTCTGTGGCTTGGTCAATGTGCCATCCATATCAAAAATAATACCCTTGACGTGTACCAGCCCGCCATCAGTTTCTGGTTCTGAGCCAGCACCCTGTAAAACCAATTTATACTCTGTCATTGCTTCTTATCGTGTACCTGACAGCACCTAAAGCTTGAATTTTGTTCCCAAAAAGACAGTCCATCTCACGTCCCAGTCTTTTTTACACACAGCCACGTCCAAGCCGCACAAATGATCAGCAATTCCTGAACATTTAAGTTGAAGAAAGCTCACGTGTCAGGGTTGCTGTTCCAAGTGGGATAGGACATGATACTGGGAAATTCACCAATGACCACTGGCCACTCAGAATAGCTATTAATTCAGGTCATTCAGAAATTGTATAAAAGCCGATCAATTTCTGCTATGTAATTCGGCAGCAGAGCCCTACTAAAACCTTCTCTGTTCTTTCTAACTAATAGAAGTTAACAGCAAAACACGCAATATGGGTTTATTTGAAAAGATTAAAAGACAGTTTAATAAAAGTAAAGACAACGAAAACAGACTTTATAAAACAGAAAATAATAAGGAACAATTTGGTATTCCAACTGATAATGAACCTCGTAATCGTATGATGGACACCGTGTCCAATGAACAAGGTGCAACTTATGTGAGAGAAAAGGAACATCCGGAGGAACATTTTGCTGATAAGTTAAATCCAAACAAAAACATTTTGACCCACACCATGTCAAATGAAGACGCTGAAAGAGTTGCCAGCGGAGAAGGTTTACTTGATACCGACCCCCCAAAGAACAAACTCTTGGATATTCAAGGTAACGAAGGTGCATTTGAAAATAGTGTCATTGATTCCAATATTCCATTAAACAGTGATCGTCTAAAGTAAATTATTTTTCCCCTACAATAAATAAATATGTTTCTTTAATTGTTTTATGTACGAATTATTTAATTTTTCAACTTCATTAATTATTATATTACAACTATATCAATTATAACAACATCCATTAATACCCTCTTTTGTGATTTCATTGGCAAAAAAGGTATTTATCAACCTAATCCAGTTTTGAATTACAACAGCAAACTGAACTCCATTTTTGTTATTTGTTCTAGGTACGTTAATTTCAATCTTATTTGAGTTGAATAATTGGTTCATTAATTCAGAACAAGGTTGATGTGTTTGATTGATTTTGAGGCATCTTGTAATATTTAATTGAATATTTTCGATTAATTTTTCATATCTGCTATTGTAATCTGAAAAACTAGTTGCAGATGTGAATCCAAATGAGCTACTGTTACTGCCGCTTCTACTTCTAGTGTCCAAATTCTCAGTAATGTTACCTGATTTTTCTGTTAAAGATGAAGTAAGCACTGATTTATGAGTACTACCTGATGCTGAATCTAATATATTATTTAGTTGAATAATTGACTTGAACAAAATTTGAATGTTGATTGATATATGCATACACTTGATTAATACAATTGCAACTAAAACATTAGGTTTTGTAATTTCTAAATCATCAACCTGTTCATCAATTAAATTAGCTAATTTTTTACTAATTTTAGAAATTTCCAATTCAATTGTAACTAAATATTTGTTTAATACATCATTTAAGGTTTCATTTGAATGATTTTTTGAGATATTGTTATTATACTCTGTAACAATTGTTTGAATATTTAATTGTCTGCAGTAAATAAACAACTCATAATATAATTTGATAATTAACATAAATTTATATTCTGTGCCTGTTACTTCAATTAAATGCAATTTATCTAGTGAATCAAGTTGTTGTAAATTATTATTTAAAATAACCAAATTCAAACCTACTAAAACCCACTCTGATTCTACACCATTGGAAAATCCACTTTCTTTAATAAAAGATTTGATAAAATTAGAATCAATAGCAAAACAAACTGTCGAGCTTCTTGGAACTCCGTAATAAAGGGTGTGTAAGGAATCTAGAATAACTAATTGAATCAAATTTTTAAAACACGGGCTATCATATCCATCTTTAAAAACGAGCCAATCTTTAAAATAGGAAAATGCAATTCCAAAACCCAATGAATAATTATAACCAGCTAAAACTACTCCATAATTAAGCAACGTTAAAGCTGATGTCATAATAATTTTAGCAGGAAGGGATGAGTATATTAATGAATTCATTGAATAAATAGAAGTGCAAAGCTCAAAAGCTTTTGTGATTTCATTAAAATTAACCACACATGAAGAATTGACTGAATTGTTTGGTGAAACTATTGATTGAAGTGCAATTAAAAACAGTTCAACAACTATTGAAAATTCGTTTGTTTCAATTATTGAATCAAGAGAAGTTCTTATTATTCCAGGGTTCGCTAATAATGGATATTGCAAGTATAGAGTTAAATAATAATTATCCAACAATAAGTAAATTAAATCTCTAGATTTCAATGGTGAAGAAGCTCGATGAATTGATGTCATTGGTGTAAACTTTGAGTTTAAGGGAGCTGATTGAACTTGTGATCCTGCCGAATTTGTTGATAATATTGATGATAAACTTGATCTTTGTTCACTAACTCTACTATTTGTAGTTATTATATCACTAGTAAACGATTGTCTTGGAGATCTACTGGGCAGTGAAAAGGGAACTTGAAAATTTGAATTTGAATATCTGTAGGTGCTGTTGTTGGTAAATTCATCTTCAGAGTCGGAGTTTTCAATATTACTTCTGGAAGTTTTTTTATAATTTGAATTCGATAGCATTATGTGTTTATTGGTAGAAGATATTGAAGAATTTGAGCTAACAGAATGTGTTGAGTCGATGGATCCTTTCCTTCTTCTATTTCCAAAAGATGTAGATAAATTTGGCATTTCAGTCGGAACTTTCCAAAAGATACCTTGTTGATTGTTAGCTTGGGTATTATTGATAGTTGAAAATGGTATAGAATTTAAGGGAGGTAAAATTATTTGAGGGTTAGGAATGGTTGAATTCATTTGCGTTATTGGCAAACCAGGGGGAGATAGGACGGTGTACTTCATAGTATCACTATCACTGTCATTAGCTTCAATAAATTTGGTTGAGTTTGTTGAATTTGTCCTTGATCTTTGATGTTGTTTTTTTGTAAAAGAAGGAGGGGATAATTGTTTTCTATTGAACCCTTTGTTTGGGCCTCTTTTTAGTGGAACTCTTGTGAATAAACATGCATCACCATTTTTTTTGCAATTTGTACAGATATCTATTATTGAATGTGTTAAAACATCCAACTTAGCATTACATTTAACTTTTTTTCTTCTACATTCGTCACAGGCTCTCGAAACTTTGGATCTCTTACGTGGAGGCAGTTTATTGGCATATCTGTTCTCATCATTATTTGAAACATTATAAATTTTATTTTCTGCTGCATTATCGTTAGTGTGATTATTGTTGTTGTTAATGATGTTGTTGATGATGTTTTCATTGGTGTTTTCATTTTCATTGTCAGAATCATCTCTGTTACTGCTGCTGCTATTATCAGTGTCAAATTCATTTTCTGTTTGATTTTCGGAGTTAGATATTGCCTGTGTGGATGAAAGATTTTGTGCAGAAATATGAGATGCTTCAGGTATAATGGGGGTTAAATTGACGCTGTTGTTAACATATGTATAATTTGAAGGGGGAACGGGTGATTTTGAGGGGTTCAATAGAGAATTAATCTGTGGTGTTACTGCGACCGTTGTTGCAGGTGTACTCATGTCATTATTTAAAGCTTCATTGGTGTATGATGAAAACTGTTTTGGAATATCGTGAATTGGCTTATTTTTGAAATTATTACCTGAGACTGCTAAACTAGGTAGAGACATTTTTAACAATATATACCTATATATGTATAAACGTGGATGCTGTGTGTTTAAATTTTTAGATATGTATTAATATATATCGATGCTATTCAAAATAAATATGAGAAGAAGATTGTTCCGTAACAAAATTCAAAATGAAACAAAATTCGGAAATGATAAATCGTTGTTCTCTTTATGTGTACATTTTATTAGAATATTCCAAAGTCTCTCAACAAAAACGCATTCACATTTCTCCATGGGGCAATTTTCCCTTTTTGCTATTGTAAAGCCTAACTTATATTTTGCGGGGAAAAATTCCGTCTTCCCGGGCCCCGGGCACACCACAATTTTTTCTTAACGCCAAAAGTTTTTCCGGAATCCGGTAAATCGCCGAATTGTATCTCCGGGATTTTACGCACAATCAACATACGTAATCACGGAAAAACCAAAAATGCAGCAAGCCCAAATTGTAGGTCGATCGACGGTATCATGAATCCGCGGCACGTTTCAAAACTAGGCTGTATCGGGGAGTTTCAAGCTGGATATAGGCCAAGACCAGACATTGGTTACTTGAACAAAAGCTGAACAAGCCAAGTATTTAGCAATGCTTCCTAGACATAAAATATCAACTGCTCACAAGAGGTTATTGCGTGAACTACGTGAACTTGTTGAAAACCCAACAGAAGGAATAATTGCAACCCCAATATCCGATAGTGATCTATTTCATTGGCGTTGTTTAATTACTGGTCCTGAAGACACAGCTTACGAATACGGAGTTTTTGAAGCGTTACTTGATTTTCCGGCAGATTATCCGTTATCTCCACCGAAAATGAAGTTCATAACTCCAATTTATCATCCAAATGTTTATAAAGACGGTACAGTTTGTATTTCAATTTTACATGAACCGGGAAATGATCCTTTGGATTATGAATCTGCTGATGAAAGATGGGGCCCATTACAAAGTATAGAGAAGATTTTGCTTTCTGTTTCTTCGATGATTGCTGACCCGAACCCTAACTCCCCTGCGAATGTTGATGCTGCCAAAATATGGAGAAGTGATAGAAAACGATATGATGAAATTGTACGTGGCCAAGTGATTGATTCTTTGAGACTATGATTAGTGTTTTTTTTAAAAAGTTTCATTTTATGGATGTATCAGTATCATATATAATATTTTAAATACCCAGTATTCACAAGTACGTATCCTAAACTCTTTATGTTTTTAAAATCATCAATTGCATTAGACCAATTTCTCTAGTAGAACAAAAACCAGGCATTTCTTTGATATGTAAAACATTAATTGATTATGAAAAAAACAATAAATTTTACTGCTAAAAAGCACGCTTGACAAAATTCAAAAATACCTTTTTGTTTATTGTATGGTTTATCTGCAATCTTAGTATCGCCATTATATTGATAAAATATATCAATAAAACTAAATTTAAATTTTGACTTTACTAGAGAAAATTGAACATAGTAAAATGCATGAAAACATTTGCATACAAAACAGTAGCATTTTATTGATTGAACCAACAATCAATTGCTTAAAATAGATTTTCTCAATTTTTAGCAGTTTAATACTAATATCCTTCGATAGCCACAACCAAAATGACGAAGATAGTTTCAAATTTTAAGATTACATGTGAATTATCTGTTTGTTGTTGTTTCATTTTAAGCTGAAGAAAGTACGATTACAAAACATATTTGATTATATTTTTGCCTAACTTTGACACCAAACAGTTTAACATGAAACTAATTGGATATTATTTTAAATAGCCCCTTAATATTGTATTGTGGTAAATAGTCTTTGAATATTTTCACAGCAAGAGACCTGGTAATGTCTGGATATTGCTATTCTACAAGTACTTATTTCATTCCTGTTCGAGATACGCTTTTTTCATACTTTTTTTTGAAGTTTCTCCTCCTACTATGCAAGTTGAATTTTACATTGTTGTGCTTTAATCGCATTAATTCTAATATATTTCTACTTATCCTAGGAAAATTATTTATAGAGATAACAAATATAAGTCCATAAACTTTGGTTTTCCCAAGCATGTCAAAAGCTAATTTATACGCGGGCTTCGGGGTTAAAGGCGCACACATATCTATATGAGACGATAATCTGCAATTTCTTTAATATAGTCTGTTCTGCTCCTCT
The DNA here is from genome assembly GCA_030563725.1 of Pichia awuae. Lineage (NCBI taxonomy): Eukaryota > Fungi > Ascomycota > Pichiomycetes > Pichiales > Pichiaceae > Pichia > Pichia awuae. The sequence continues at coordinate 419,526 of JAJMJV010000002.1, forward strand.
AAGCATACAAGCCATTGCTTTTAAATGGGCAAAGTGGACTCAAAGGAATCACAAGAATCTGTTGATTCGATAACTCAAGTTGACGAATACGGTGGAGGATTTTCAAATAGGAATCTCCGTCACACATCAAAAGATCATATTGGCAGATTACAACATGTAATTCTAAAATCTACATTGGTGGGAGGATTATATGGTGCATTGATTTCAACACCGACTGAATTATTTATCCGTTGGCGTTCGCCACTTTATAGAGCTTTTGGATTTCGTATTAGAGTTTTTTATCATACAATTTGGATAGCATCTGCAGCTGCATTCCATACCGAAAGAGAAGTCATTCGATTTGAAAATTCTGTAAGAAAAGAGGAAGAAGAAAAAAGGAAACATTTACTTGAATTAAGTATTATTCAAGGTGTTTACACACCAGAGTCTGAAGGTTATAAAATTAAAAAATAGCTTTCAAAGTTTATACTAACCAATGATACATTTCATATCAAATCCTTGTTTATAAAAATATAATGTGTACAGTTAAATTTCACATAAATCCTTCAAATTCACGATTAAACGAATGCATCTCCATTGACTCAAAGAGTGATGATTGATTAAACCATTTGGTGACATCATCCCAATCATTCAATTCTGAAGGCTCTAAAAAGTTGAATAAATCATTTTCATGACCATTATTTGTTTCTGGTACCATGGGGTTATTCTGTGTAGCATTTTTTTGTTCAATATTTAGGGCATTTAAAACCTCTGCGTTTGGTAGACCTGTTCTTGGTGTACCAAGTTCATTCGTAGAATTTGATGGACTTTCACCAATAATAACATTAGCATCGGTAGTCCAGGTAGTAGATGTATTTTCGTTTTTATTTGAATCTTGCTTATAAATTGAATTCAAATTATCAATACCGTGGGATTTTTCGGTAACTTCAAATTTTAAATTAATATTTTTTAAAACGACGAGATCAATATCCATATAAAATTCAGTCACTATTGATATTGCATTCTTATTTTTATCATCTTCTGATAATCTGTTTATATTATTAACAGGGTTATCTACTTCGGTTTTTTCTGATAGAAAATCTAAAGCAAATTTACCTCCACTTTCAAACCATTCAACAAGCCTTTTAAACATAGCATAATTCCTCAGTGAAATATACCAAAACTTACTTAATCGCTTTTGAATCAAAATCAATGCTTTCATTAATTTTAGGATATGCACATACATTTTCTTGTATTGACTAAGTTTAAGCAAGAATTCCGATTTGGACATATAAAATGTTGAATTATTTTCTATTTTATAATTGAATATCAAAATTCTAATTGAGATGAAAAAAAACCCAAGCATTAATTTATTGTAAACATTATTGATAACCGGTGCCAAAATCATTATAAACTGTGAATATTTCTTCTGGGCTTTATCTCTTAAATTACCTGGTGTGAAATGTTGCCAAGTTGAAATAACATTGTCAGCCAATAAAATCCATTTTGTAACGATTTGTGGAAATATTGTTTTGAATCTTTCTGAGCCTCTTTTTTTAGTTTCTGATTGATTTCCAAGATATTCACATTGTAACAATAGATTATAATGAATGAATAATAAACTGTTGAATACTTCAAATTTTGATTTTATACAACTTACTTCGGCTGCTGTATTGGTTATTGGAAATTTATAGACAGATGATTTATTTGGATCAAAAACAGAATTAGTAATTGTTTCAATTTCTTCAATGAGATTTTCAATTTCAAGAACTGTAGGCTTTTCTTTATAACTATGTAATTTTCTAAATAGGGTGAATATTTTAAAATTAACAGTTGTAAAGTTATTCATTCTGTTAACAACAAGTTTTTCTGTTTCTAAATTTGAAGCATTTGAAATTGTAGCGTCAAATACTAAATTTCCGTTGGAACTTTCATCCGGGTCATGATCAAAATGTGGAGTTGAGCCGTCCTTCATTGCTTGGTTTAAATCAAGTTCTAAAGATAGAAACCAAAGTTTTTTCCATAATTGAACGTACGGTTGTGTACCTCTTCTGAGTAAATTCATTTGCAAGTGGGGAGACATTAGCATATTATTTTCCGTTTTTAAAATATTTTGTTGATTTTTACGTTCTAAGGAATCTTCAAAATTCTTATGTAATCCCAAGGATCTTGCAGTTGAAGCGATTAAACCTGTTAAAATTGTACCATTAGAACCAAAGTAACCGTCACCATCTTCACAAGCACGAACTTGGTAAAATCTCAATAAAACAATTACTTGATAAGTTTCAACTGAAGATTTTCTTAAAAAGTTTGCTCTGTTTAAGGAAGATTGAACTAAGTGAATTGCATCTGGATTTACCTGGTATGATAAAATACGTTTTATTTCATCATTTGGTTGAGTTGAGGTCATATGATATTCAAGATATAAGGAAAGATATGAAAATCTTAAAATTAAAAGCAAAAGAGATATTCTCATTAAATCCAATTTACTAGTTGCAATAATTTTTGGTCTATTAAAAGGAGAATCAATTACGGCAAAAATATTTGCAATATTATTTTTAAAAATATATTCATCAAACACTGGAACAAACGGATAAATTACTTGCATAAAGTTATCAATATGAAAATTGATAATGTCTAGAGGTGGTAATATTTTTTCAACAGAATCAAATAAAAGTGCATCATTGCTGAATATAGGTTCTTGCTTTTTCAATGTCAGTTGAGTATTTAAGAATTCAAATATCTCCAAATCGGGTATCTTACTCACCTTCAACTCATTTTTGGGATAATATCTTTCTACTATGCTTTTCTTTTTGTGATTTTTTGACCCATCTGCAATTTTCTTGATTAAAAAAAAGTTTTTCATGAAATTTTGCATTAAAGGATCACGTCTCCAGACGCATTGAATAGTAAAAGTACCCAAAGAAATAAACCTGACATTTTTTTTACTCGTAAATGAAGCAAGACTTGTATCATCATAGTCCAGAACAAGAGAGATACATTCCGATTCCCCATTAAAAGAGTTTTTTATCATTTTGATTTGTTTCTGCAATCTTTCAATTTCATGTAATTTTTCAACTGGGGTCTTACACTTCAAACTGTCATTTTTTACCTGTAATAACTGATTTTGGAATTTTAATTTATTTTGATTCAAACTGTTGGGTGATATCGTGTTAGAACTCAGTTTTTCATTCGGAATGTCCAAAGAATATACACAATATGGTGTATCTTTACCAAATGGTTTAACTGAAGTGTCCGAAGTATCGGACCATAATTTTGGAGAGTTATACTCACATGATATATTTAAATTTAGGCATCTAATACAATTGGGTTTGCTTCTATCACATTTCACTTTTTTTTTCCGACAATTGATACAAGAAAACGGAGTTCTCCTCCTCTTTTTTGGTGGCTCGTCCATACTTATAAATCAGTTGTATATACCAGAAAAATCCTATTATTTTTGCTGCATTAATTAAACGCTATAAAACCTTGATGCAAACACCAAGATCTAAAAACCTTAGCAAAAGGAAGGCAAAATATATGGGTCCTGAACAATAGTAATCTTTATGACACATTATTTTATACATATCCAGCTCAAACGTTTTTGATGTTTGATTAGACGTAATTCCAAAGTAGTACCCTCGCTTAAATCAACATCCGAGCCGGTTTTAACAATCGGGCCATTCGGTGATTTTACCAAATCGAGTAATCGGGCAGGAGTAACGCGTGATCTGTCGCGGCAGACAAATTAGCGGATTATTAGCCGCATTACGTAAGCCGGTCGGATAATTTTTACGAGTATCCGGAGGCTCAGCAATCGGGCTCAAAAAAACCATTGCGACAGTTTTATTTGTCGTGGCTTTTATTCAAAACGAGCAAATTATCATCAGTTTGTCAAGATCGGGAAGGGCCCTTTTAGTTGTGAGGGGGTAGGCTTTCGGAAAGAAGCAGGGTTTTATTATACACCTTTCTCATTCGGAACACACATCAGAACCTAATCTGTATCGACAGAAATTGTATAATATACTTGGTATTATACTTGATTTGACCAGTTTGAATAGTCTGGTTGGTAGACTAATTTTGTGCCTATTTTTAATGCCACTTTTTCACTTTTTGACACAATAGTAACTTGAGATAAGGAGAAAATTCAATGATTTTAGTAGATGGGGAAAAATATGCATGCCAGCAATGCATACGAGGACATCGATCATCAAGTTGTAAACATATCAAACGACCGCTTGTTTTGGTTAGATCTAGAGGTCGGCCTCTGACAGATTCGTTTCAAAGGATCGCTATATTTGCAGAAGAAATTAAAGATAAAGAAATAAAAGATGAGGTTTTGAAAAAGGAAGATAATTCCAAGGGTAACCTAGTGGCTGCAACAAGAATTGATAACATTAAGAAAAGTAGTTGTTGTGCAGATATGGTTCAAAAAGAGCGTACAATAAAAATAGAATCTGAACAGTCTATATGTTGTCCGGAAAAAATAAAACTTCCTGAGACTGAAAGCAAAAGCTGTCAATGTTGTCCTGATAACTCATCTGGTAAAGGATGCAGTAAGGTTTTGAATTCGGTATTTATTTTAAAAGCTGCTAAGCGTCAAGTTTTTAATGTTGAAAAAGACTCGTTGCGTTTATTGGATCCTGTTGCTGAAGTTCCCAATAGTAAGGTTGGTCTTGATATAATTCAAAAGGTGTCAAAGAATAAAAGGCTGCAGTCATGTAGAAATAAGGATAAAAAACAAGATTTAATCCAATCTTTGTTGAATGATCAATCATCTTCAAATTGTTTCAACTCTGATAGCTCCGACCAACAAATACGAGAAAATTTTAATAGCAATCGTGGGCCTTTCCATCAATTTAAAGTTTCAATGACTAAACCTAAAAGTACCGCAAATTCAGCTTCAAAAGAAAATGAAAACCTTGATCATATGATAAACAATCTTCAATCTGCCATTAATAACCCAACAAATGAATACAGCATACCCGATCACTCAAATGCATTTCTTTATGACCTTTATGTTGCAGATTCATGTACAGTCCCCGGGTCATGTGCTTGTGAGCCTGATAAATGTTCTTGCCCTGATTGTACAGAACATGGGAAATATAAAAATTCTAATTTAACAGTTAAACAACAGTTTGAGGATTTCCAATTTCCTATCGATAACAACCACGTGAAATCTTTTGGTAAAGTTGAGGTCCAGCCTACTGTACCAGACTTTGAACAACATTTTATGAAATTATTACATGAATATTCTGTTGATAATATTGATCTATTTCCTAATACTAACACTAATGCTGATGTTGTTTCGGGAGATCGTGATGAGTGCTTTTGCGAAGCAGATAGATGCTGCTGTTTCAATTGTGCTCAACATGGCATTTTCAATGGTGTAAGGATAAATAGTGATAGTTTAAATGGAGACATACCTTTTCAAATCCAACTAACAAACCAGAATTTATTATTGGAAGAATCGTCATCTTCGATATCAACAACTACAGTGGATTCTACTCAAAAATATATACCCTCCGACCTGGTTACAGATAGGGAGCAATGGTTAGAGCAATATCACCAACAATACCCAACTTCAAGAGGCGCAACACATCAAAATTTACCTGTTAGTGATCCTTTAATAGATGACACTTCCACTCTAGACATAAATCATACACAGACTTTAGATACATTTTCTATGTTGAACGTACAAAATATCTAAGTTTCTTTGTTAAAAAAATATTCATCGCATCTTGTACATAAATATATAGAGAAATATATAAATTATAAATATATTCATTGACAAACCTAAAATTCATCAATTGCGCCTTCAATAATACCTTCTTTTATTAAAATATGATTGGCTTCACGTCTACCACTCATCCAAGCACCATGAACAGCACCTGCACCATCTAAAATTGTATGCTCACCTGCAAATCTAACGTTTCCTAAACCACGTTCTAAATGTATAACTAAATCAGTTGGGTCATTATTCGGTTCGCATGCAGCATATGAACCCCTAGAAAATGGATCAACTGTCCATTGCGAAACTATTGTTCTTACCGGTTTAGAAATTGAAGATTCTGTAGTATTTTCATCTAAATCAGTTTCCTTTAATCTCGATAGTATTGGCTTCATATAATTCCATGCTTCGTCTGGATTTGCTTCCAAATATTCAGTTAAAGCACCCTGTGTAAAACATAAAAGTGAAGGCACATCATATATTTTATGCATATTTAAAATCAAAACAGGAAAATCCCATGGTTTTGGTAGCTTTGGTTTTTCTGTTTTGTTGGTTTCAAATTCAACTTTCATTTTAGCTGCAGTCCAGATTTCAGCAAAATGGTCATCTGGTTTAGCTAAGGCAATAAACCTATCTGTATCATGATGCCTCCACCACGCATCATCAAATTCAAAGATAATCTTTCCTAATTTTCCCCAACTCATATTATTCAAAGATTCATTAATACGAGCTGGTAATTTAGGTATCCATTCAATGGCACCAGTTTCACCTGGATTTAATTGTAATATAGATTGCGGTATCGTGCATACAACCCAGTTTGCACTAATTTTTTTTCCATTTGTAAGCTCAATTTGAATAAGGCTTTTAGATTTGTTTATTTGTTGAACAACTGAGTTTGTAAAAACACGCTTAGGTTCGAGTTTTGATTGAATATCTTTAACCACTTCATCGTACCCATTCCTCAGCAAACAATTTCTGCCAACATTATCAACCATACCAAATTTTGAGCTCATTTTATTCCATCCAATTCCATGCCAAAGTTCTAAATGTCTAGCTAATTGAGGTGCATATAAAACTTGCTCTTTAGTTAATAGTCTACACTGTTTTCTAATAAACTGCTCAACGGTTAATTTCAAAGGCACGTCTTCTTTACCAATTTCTTCAAAATATGAAAGTTCAACATACTTTTCAAATTCATCAACAACCTGCCCAATTTTGTGATGGCCAAAAAATTTTGGTCCCTTATTTTGGTGACTAAAATACAGTGGTCTTTGATCATCATAATATAATGCATACTTTGTGTATCCGGACTCTTCTTCTTGATCTAAAATATTGTCGAATAATTCATTTGTCAAGGTGTCGTGTGCCCATGAAGCACCCAAATCATAAGGTGCTAAACCTTCTCTGTGAGTTTGAATTCTTCCACCAACTCTGTCTCGAGCTTCCAGAATAATATAATCTAGTCCATATTTCGAAAGTAGCTCTGCTGTTGCCAATCCTGATATCCCAGCACCAATAATAACAACTTTGTGGTGCTCTTCTTGTTGAGACATGCTGGGTCTTTGATATCACTTAATATCAGGAACCAAAACGGATGAAAAAAAATTCAGCTAAATCTGGTAATTCCGAGACTTCTACTGACATGAATTTGTCTGAAGTAATTTATTGTATTGAAAAACACAAAAATTGAGCTAAAATTATACATGGACTATACACATAAGATCTATATTGTCTCTTGTTGGTCTTCTTCAACTTCTTCCCTGGAATCTTTCTTATCTTTAACAAAACTCACAGAAGAAAAACTAGATTCTATATTTTCTCCTGTTTTTCCTAATATATTAGGAGTATTCATATTTCTAGTTCTATACACATCACTTAAGCCACCTTCTTGTGAAAACAGTGGAGCATTGTATGCTCTATCATTATCATTTGTATTGGATGAGGTTGAAGAATGCAAATATAACCCTGAATCATAAACTGATTCCTTTTGTTTCTTTTTAAGTGCTTCAGAAACACCAATAACAACACGTTCACTGACCTCACGACCTTGCTCCTTTGCAAGCTTTCTGATCTTCTCCTTTGTACTAATTCTATCTCTCTGTAGTTCTTCTTCCACTCTCCTTCTACGCTCTTCACGTCTTTCAAGCTTGGTTGAAGTTTCATCAGTTGTTTCAGATTTTTGCTGTATGTTTCGTGCTTCTTGTGCAAGTTTGCTGAGACGTTCTTTGGTTTCATTGGCTTTTTCATCTTCTTTGCGTTTTCTCCAACTTGCTCTAGTTTTTATATCTTGTTTTGCCTGCTTTTCTGCATTTTTTAAAGCATCGCTTAATGCAGTGAATCTTTTAGTACTTCTCTCAACATCATCAGCTGTTAGCTGAGACCCAGACTGTGTTGAATTTTGAATTCTACTATCAATTCCAATTATAAAACCCTTGGTGTTTTTCCAGTTTGAAACAGATGGCGCAATTTGCCATTTTTTTTGGTCAGATTTAGTCAGTTTCTCTGAATTGGTTTCATCGTGCATTACTGGAACTATATCATCGGTTTGTGGACCTGTTGGTGCCCTCCTTATACGAAAAGAAGACGGTAACATAGGGTCAACTTTTTCATCCGTGATTTTAATTATTCTTTGTTTCGGTACAGCTTTTCCCGACAATTCATCTGTCGTCTTTCCCAACTGTGCAGAAGAGTATCTAAGATACGTTGAGTCATTATTAGTGGATGCGGATGATAAAGTTGTCACTTTATCATTATGAAGTTTTTGTGCTAAAATTTTATTTAATGCGTCTTTTGTTCTTGCTGTTGTTTCAACAACTTGTCTTTCATTATCCGCCTTTCCCTCATAATGCTGCAAACTTTTTCCTGACATTATTTCTGTATCTAGGTGTCCGTTTAGTCTACAGTTCTAATCTTCATTAAACAAGTTTCGGAGAAGAAACAATTTTTCAAAAAAATTATTGATACCGCGTTAAGTCAACTTGCCTTGTCTTTTATAAAGCCATCGGTAAGAGCAATAATGCTCATCTGATTGACACGACGTTAAACACAAGATGTAAAGCTCTGTAGGTGGTAGAAAACTATTCTGGGTATAAACCTATTCTTTAAATATACTGCACAATCATGCTTTTTACCAGTCAATCAAATTCTTGGTTAAAAGCCAATCTTTAAAAAAAAAAAGAATATAGAAATGTGTTTCAAAAGTGAACAAAAAAAACTTTCCACAAAAGCAAACCTACATGAAACTCATATATTAGGGGTCCTTTTTGTATTAGAACACCTTTATTAGTTACCAGATATACTAAAACTAAAATGACTAGATTTACAGCATCATCTCACAGTTTGCCTGTTCTTGAAGGCACAAAGAGCCCACGACAACGTTTGTTGTTGCACATTACGTAATCCACACTCAAGTTTATGTTTTATTTTTCTGTTATTGATATCGGAATATGTTAGGGCTTTTATGTTGGCTGGAAAAACAAGACGATATTTGAGCAGGTTAAACTCCAAATTGACATAAAAAGATGTATATTCCAGTGGAATTAAGTCGACTCAATCAAAAACCATTGTTGTATCAACAACTGATGTTATCAAATATTTATCCAGTTCAAACAACAGATCCGAATGCAATTTATAATCTGGATAATGAAGATTTTGATTTCAATTCTTTGGATTTTGTTTATAAGGCGGAAATTGGAATAAGGATTTCAAGAACTCCATTATCTTCAGACGATCCGTCAACATATGCTGCATTATCTAAATTTACCGAATTTTATCTTCGTAAAATTCATTCTAGTTCAGGTGTCCTTAATGCAAACCAGTTAGATAAACCTCCACTTTCAGTACCTAAAGAATTGATTGGCTCCGTCTTAGACGGAAAGTCAGAATATCTCAGAATTGGTTCAGCTCTTAATCCACTAGTTTCCGATAAATTTCATCCCGTTCATCTAATTCCAGGATGTATTTCAAATATTGTCAATTTTTCACGTATTAAAACAAACGAACATTTTAATCTTTTTGGAAATATGTTTGGAAAACCAAAATTAAACAAAAGTGACACTGAAATTAATTATAAGCTTCCTAAGAATAACCTCAACAGAAACAATTCTACATTTATTGATAGATTGGCCACATCTGATAATTACATTAAGAAAATGAACAACTCAAATTCAATTTTAATTGCTGCTCATGGAAGAATTATAAATATTATAGCATTAAGTGAAAATCCTAAGGAAATAGATATTGATCCACCTTGTTTAAAAGTTACAACGGTTTCAAGTGTTATAACATGTATGTGCTCGTTTCAATCTATTACAAATTCCGGTGAACGCCATTTAGATATATTATTCGGTTTTGCTTCGGGAGATATTCTATGGCTGAACCCTTTTAAAATGAAATATACAAGATGGAACAAAAACGGTAGACTAAAAAAAGAAATCATTACATCTTTAGAATGGTCGAAGTGTGGAAATTTTGCATATATTGGTTTTGCTGATGGTGAAATGATGATATTTGATCGCAGATATGAAGATTTTGAATCAAATTATACCCCAAAGCTTCAATATACTAAGGAATATGTTAAGATCTTTCGAAGCGTTCTAAAATCGACTTCCAATTTTGAAAATCCGATTGCTCACTATAAATTCACAAAAAAGCCCATCACCTGCATCAAATCGCATCCAGTATTTGCTAATGTTTTAGTCTTAACATCCGATGATGATTTTACAAGATGTTTTGATCTTGCCACTGAAAACTTGACAGACTTGATTCCATCATATTATGCAGGCATTTTAACAGCCAAATTTACTAAAGATGGGAAATATCTTTTAACAGGCGGGGAAGATGATATCGTTTCAGTTTTTGAATTCAATGCAACTAATTTGTTTTCTTCATCTTCTAATCATGGTTTATTTAAACTTGTTACCAGATTAGTAGGGGCTAAATCTTGGATTAAAGGTATTGAAATTAAACAGCCAAATCCTAACACATTAAGCTATACAATTGGAACCGCCAGTGATGACGGATATATACGGTTTTATGAATTTCAACCCAGAAATCTTCGAAAAGTGAAAAAACACTATAATCATGCAGGAGCAGTCAGTCAATTAGGATCTCCTAAATATCAAATGCATAAAGCACTGTCGTCACTTTCCATTGATCCTAGTATTGATTCAAAAAGAAAGAAATTAAACAAATCAAGTAATACGCTATCATCATTTAATACTGGAGCCAATAGGTTATCTCTTATGGATCTTATTAATCAACAAGGCTCATCTTCAACTTCATTACAACAATTACAACAGAAGAGCAATTTAAAACTTGGGGATGGAATTTTATTTGGCTCATCTTCACGTGAGGTGGATACCGCAAAGCAGCTTTTAAGAAGTGAAAATATTTTATTCCAGAATTTGGAAGAGTCGTCTTTTAATGTCCTATCTTTGGATTCTAATATAAAACCATATATCCATCAAACACCAGGAATCGATGCAATAAGTAAGTTATTACCTGTAAGTGAGAAAAATATAAATCTCGGTCGTCTCAGTGGTCTTTATTTAGGAGAGAAATACATTTGGGCATTTGTCAGTGGTGGTGATTTGATCAGATGGAGAGTAAGTAGCATATAGCCTATTATAGTATTTATAGTATGAATGTATAAACAAAATATGATCTTCAATAGTTTTTTCATCTAACGGAATGTGTTGAGCCTTCCTCAACATTCGCTTGATTTTTGAAAGACCACGATATATATTATGAATATATATGCTGGTTACCGAACTGACTGGCTTAGCAAACAATTAAACAGTAAAAGTGGAGGCATTTGAAACAGTTTAATGCAAATAATATAATGAGAAAGAATAGTAGATCATTATCCTCGACATCAAGCACTTCAAGTTTATCATTTAATACACCAGCCAATCCACCGGTGGATCCAAAAGTACTACTGAAAAGGGCGCAAATGTATGAAACAAAATATCCATTACGTATACTTGTGAAATCAGCATCCGGCATTTTAAGAAATGCTAGATCATATGAAAGTGAAGGTGCAAGAGATGATGCATTTGTTTTGTATTCTAGATTTGTGGATTTGGTTGCCAATCACATGGCAAGCAATTCGGAATTAAAGAGTAGTAAAGTTGCATATAAAAAAGATAACAAAAGCAAATCAGGAGAGCTATATTATAATTTTACTAAGCTGTTGCCCGATCTTGCATTTGCAATGGAAAGAAGTGAAAATTTAATGGATGAAATGAAGAAAGAGTTTGAAGAATACCAAAGTTTTGAAAATGCAAGACAAGAAATACGAGAATTACAGAGACGAAAATTCTTGCAGAAGAAAGATAAAGAAGAGAAAGATTTGATTGAAAGAAAAAAATACATTGAAAGAAGAAAATCCTCCATGCATTCAGATGATAGAGAGTTGTTAAAAAAATTAAGATCCTTATCAGATAATTCGTTTGATGACGCTGATGCATTATCAAATATGAAATTACCTTCATATCCAGTAATCAGCGATGTTGCTATTGCAGAGGAGGAAGAATTAAGCGAACAAATAATACCAAAATTACCACCTTATCCATCTATACAGAAAGAACGAGAGTCCTTATTGCAGTCACAACCAAATATAAGCAATTTGACAACTTCCTTAGTCTCAGCTAAAATATCTGAGGATGCTAACCATAAAACGGTAAATTTTACTGAAGGTGGTGCACCACTAAGGTCTATATTTTTACCAGCTGAGTTATCACAGAAGTTTACTAATATTGCTCAATATAATACAAGTAGGAATTTAGAAACATGTGGGATTTTGATTGGTAAATTAAATCGAAATGCCTTTTTCATTACACATTTACTAATTCCAGAACAAGACTCAACATCAGATACATGTTCAACCAAGAATGAAGAGAAAATGTTTGAATATATCGATAATGAAGACCCCGATTTATTTATACTGGGTTGGATTCACACACACCCCACACAATCTTGTTTCTTATCATCAGTTGATTTGCACACACAGAATTCTTATCAAATTATGCTTAACGAAGCAATTGCAATTGTTGTTTCCCCCAGTGACAAATTTACTAAAAAACTTGGAATTTTCAGATTAACTGATCCACCAGGCGTCCCAACAATAACCAATTGTAGCCATTCAGGATTTCACCCACACGATGAGCCAAATTTGTACGTTGATTGTAATAGAATTAGCAATTCACAAGCTAGTAATGGGCATGTAGTCATTAAGAGTGGCTTGCCATTTAAAATAAAAGATTTAAGATAGTTAGTTTATGTTCAGATACGTAAAGCGTAACTCATTATAAATAAAATGTTTAAAAAAACGCTCAATAGAAATGCAATATATAGGAAAGTTACTTAATGATTTATTCAAGAACCATTTCTTCACCTTGTGGAACAACATCTAAATTACCTTCTTCATCATCAGTTAAAGGTTCAAGCTCAAATTTTTTTGTTTCCCGTAAGGCTCTTTTCTCAGCTAATTCAGCTTCTTTTTGTTTTTGTTCTAATTCTTGTTGAACTTTTTCAGGATACAATTCTTCAAATTTGTGTCTGTCACGTACATCATACTCAACAGTCTGGTCTTTTAACATTTCTTTTTCCATGGCAAGTCTAGAAGGTTCATTTTGTTTGTACTGTTCAACTTTAGCCATAAATTTTTCCAAATTTGAACCCGCTGCAGCTTCACTTTCTAAATTGGTATAAGGATTAACACTTAACTCTTTAACTCGACGTTTATGAACTTTCCCACGCAAATGTCCTTTAAGGGCAGTGTTATCTAAAAAGTATTTGTCACAATGAATACAAAAATATTGTCCTAAACCGGGAAGATTTTCGTCTTCTTCTTGTTGTTTTAATTTTTGAATAGTTTCGGGATTAGAAAGATCATTGAGAATCAAATCCAAATCCTTGGTTCTTCTTTTAGTCTTATATCTCTTGACAGAATATCTACCCATGTTTTCTTGCCTTAACACCCAATTCACAATGGATCGATCACATTCAAAAATATTTTTTTTTTTTTTTTTCACATACTGAAAAATTCATGTTAAAATAACCGCCTTTTCCAAAAACGGAAACATACCACCAGCCACATTGGCACCATACACACGTGACTTGGGTTTTTGGATTTTCCCCAGCCACACCTGCGCACCGCACACAAAACAAAATTGCCCGATTAGGGAAGAGTGACTGTGATTTTTAATTGCGCGCAGTGCGGAGCTCCTGCAGATTCCCTGTCTGCGTCTGTGCAGCGGGCGGACTATACCAATTTAGAGTAATTTTCAGTGTAGAGACCCCGTATTTTTGATTTTGTTACTATACCCACAGAAGGTATGTACCAATAACACACTATATAATAAGATACAAATTAGATGAACAACATATTTATATGTACACGCTGTTATTGAAACCTAGAACTGTTTTGAAGGGTTTTCATTTACTAATAAAATGATCATATTGAACTGGAAAAATAGCATATGTTGAATCAACACAACTTGAGTAGAATATGTCATTATAGGAATTAAAGAGCACATTTATTTTTACACAACAAATATACCTCCTTTTGTTCTAATTGATTTTTGTTAACACTTGTTTTGTTCAAAAATTGATATTAGTAATCAAAATTTTGAGTACAACTTTTTCACTCATTTATATTTTTGAAGGATTTTTTTAACACGGATTATAAATACAGTTGTTCTCATCTTTTTTTTATCAAACTTTTTGTTGCAAGTGAACTTTATACTAACTTTATTTCTTTTTTCATTTAATTTAGTTAATTATCCAAAATGGCTAGAAGACCAGCTAGATGTTACAGATACTGTAAGAACAAACCATACCCAAAGTCTAGATACAACAGAGCTGTCCCAGACTCTAAGATTAGAATCTTTGATTTAGGTAGAAAGAAGGCTTCTGTCGATGATTTCCCATTATGTGTTCATTTAGTTTCTAACGAAATTGAACAATTATCATCTGAAGCTTTAGAAGCTGCACGTATTTGTGCAAATAAGTACATTACCGTTCAATCTGGTAGAGAATCTTTCCACATGAGAGTCAGAGTCCATCCATTCCACGTTTTAAGAATCAACAAGATGTTGTCATGTGCTGGTGCGGATAGATTACAACAAGGTATGAGAGGTGCTTGGGGTAAGCCACACGGTACTGCTGCAAGAGTTACCATTGGTCAAGTCTTAATCTCCATCAGAACCAAGGATTCCAACAAGGCTGTTGTTATTGAAGGTTTAAGAAGAGCTAGATACAAGTTCCCAGGTCAACAAAGAATCATTATCTCTAAGAAATGGGGTTTCACCAACTTAAACAGAGATGAATATGTTGCAAAGAGACAAAACAACGAAGTTAAGGAAGATGGTGCTTACGTTAAGTTCGTCCCAATGAAGGGTTCTTTAGAAGATAACTTCAGAGAATTCCCACACTATTTCGTTAACTAAATTTATTTTAGTTAACTAAATTATCCGGTTTTGTAATGTTGTTTTTTTTACATAAATCTTTTATAAAAAAAATATAATATAATCTCTTTAAAGAATGATTAATAGCTTTAGCTCAATCTTTAATTTAATTAATCAATTTAATTATTTTAATGCTTACAAGATTATTAAAATTTATACACTGTAGGTGAGATCAATGCAATAATAACCTATTCTTTTTTACCACCAAATCCAAGAAATCCATGACCCTTTTTTGTTGATTCCTTTCGTTCTAATTTGTCCCTCTCTGTATATTCCTTTTCCTTCAATTCAGCATCTTGTGCACTCTTCAGGGCCATCTCAATATAATTATCATAACTAACATACCCTCTACCAGCATCACAAACCCTGAAATTCTTGATCCATTCACTTTGCCAAATTTGATATGTTCTCATTCTATATGTTGGATCAGGGTTTAGAATATTGTATAATACATATTTTCGTGAATCATTAACTAATTCTTCTTCATTTGATCTAACGTTTGAATCCAAAATACCACCCTTACTAATCCAGCTGTTCAGTATACCACCTTTAATATTTTCAATTGGTGAATAACCACCCTGTTTAACACAATAAAATTGATGTGCCTTTGATGTACTTTTACGTGAATAATCATACATTGCTCTTGAATCAATAAATCGTGAATATGTTTCGTCACTCATTTTTGCACATTCCCAAGAATATTTACCATAAATCATTGTCAGATAAATAATACCAAGTGACCAAACATCACCTAATCTTGGGTCATACTCTCTATCTTTAAGAAATTGTTCAGGAGCAACATATCTTTCAGAACCACATGCTCCCATTGACATTTGGACATCATTTTCCCATGCTGTTCTAAAGACAGCCGATGTTCCAAAGTCAATAATTTTTAATTGCCCCTTACGTGTCAATAATAAATTTTCTACTTTCAAATCATTATGCGAGACACCAACAGAATGTAAATATGTTATTGCATTAAGTATTTGTTTAAAGAAGCAATCTGCTTCAACAATATTTAAACCATTTGTTAATGAAATTAATGAGAATAAATCACCACACGGAATAAATTCCATAATCTCAGAATATGTCATTGAAACCGGATCGACCATTAAATCATAAACATTAATTACAGCTTGATGCGTCAAAGATGATGAAATCATAAATTCTGATGTAACTCTATTACCAAAATGATGCAAGGATTCACCTTGTTTTCTTTTAATTTGTTTAATTGCAAAATAAATTTTGGTGTTATTCACAGTTTTTGATGAAATACATACAGTACCATATGATCCTTTACCAACAACACCCTCAATATTACCATATTTTTGAGCTAATGAAAGCTTGATTTTGCCATTCTTTTTCTTTTCTCGAAGTCTTGATTTGAATTTTTCAGGATATTCAATCTTATTCAACATACTATTGATAAGAAAAACCTGCTCTTTACCAATAATTGGTTCAATCATCATATTATCAACTTCATCATCAAAATCATCATCATCATCATCATCATCGTCGTCGTCGTCATCATCATCAACATCCAAAACATCATTATCTTCTTCCCCGCTACCATATACCTTTTTCTTTACAAAATCCAAGGATTCATCATCATTTTCAGCTTTAATGTCTTGCGCGTAATCACATTCATTCTCATATTCATCATCACTATTATAGTGGATTGTAAGTCTTCTTGATTGCCTACTTCTAACACTTTTATTACTCCTAGCATAATTTGAACCCTTAGAACTTTGTGTGCTTTGTAAGCTCATTTTTCTTTTAATTGCTGGAATTTGTTTGACATTATTATCTTTAGAACGATCTTCTTGTTTATTAGTAAGAGCAGATGGATGGTCGGGATTATCATCGTTACTATCATTACTATCACTACTATCATCATAATCATTATCATCTTCATCTTCATCATCGTCGTCATAATTCCAAATGTAATTTTTAGGATTGTTTTTAACTCTCATTAAGTTACCAGAGTATTTATCAGGTAAAAGGGAAACTGATTCTTCAATAACTGAATATCCTTCTTCCTTCTCAGATTTTGCAGCATCTTTTTTCCTCATCCACCCAAAGATATTTGTAGTTGGTTTATTAAGACTTGTTTTATATTTTGTGTAGTCATGTTCGTGACATCTACCAAATTCAGAAATTAAAATTCTATTACCTAACTTAATCACTTGTTCACGTTGATGCTTCAGATGAGTTGCACTATAATTAACAGATTCAGTATGTTTCAAGCCTTGCAATTTTCTTGGATCTTTATGTGCTAATGATGAATTAGATGAACTGACTGGTTTATATCCAGTATTAGAAGAAGTTGCGGGTGAATGTTCATTTGGCAATGGGATTCCATCCAAAGTATTCAAATTGGAATTCACATCTACATTAAATTGACCAGCAGAAACAGTTGAAGCTCTCACCCTTGAATGTTTTGGTTGTTCAACAAAATTTATTTCACGATTTGAACGTTTTAATGTCTCGTCTTCCGATGACTTTAATTCAGAGTCAACATCATGCTGAGAATATTGGGCGGGGAGTTGTGGTTTAGGATTAATATGAATTGAATGTATATTGTTTGAAACTGTTTGACCTCTACCCATTGTTCTATCAGGAATTGGCAATGCAGGCGTATGCTTCAAAGGAGTTTTCAGTGTTTTGGAATGTGAGTTATCAGAATTGAGGTCTATGTCAGTATCCAATTTAGGTAAAAGTTTCCTTGACATGCTTGAACTTGAAGGAATCTTTTTAATGGAATCAGATGACTGTGATATTGATGCTGTGTTTGTGTGATTATCATTAGAACCTAAGAATAAACTCTTGAATTTTTGCGAGACTGAACTGCTTCTATGAACTTTCTCCTTTTTACTTGTATAATCGTCATATTCCGAATTTGATGACGCAATTGAGTTGTTTGAATTAATCGGATGCAATGAAAAAGGTACCGGATTGTTAGAAATTGCTGGTACATTTGCAGGTCCCAGTTTGGGAGAAGCACGAGGTGTCGATGCCACAGAACTTGGATTTGAAGCCTGGTGTTTTGAATCTTTTTTGAACAATGGCATGACAAACCAGCAATGAAAAAAGAAGGGTCAAAAGTAATATTCAGTGTTATAAAAATACCTTGAACAGACTGGAAGCTGTCGGAGTAATCAATTTTTTGATTTAACAACAAAAATCTGAGAGCAGTAACCACACAAGGTGTGCAACTAACCGGATGCCTATACAAAAAGTCGCAATGCAGTTGCAACACTGTTTCCGGTATTTAATTAATAATAAATAACAAAAAAGCATTGGTGATTTTTCCACCCCCCAAATTCTTTTCTCGCGGTTTCCGTTTTTGGACAATATTTTTTTTTTTTTTTTTCTAAACTTTTCACTTGAGAGAACATTTTTTATGGTGTTAGAAAAGCCATAATACAGACGAACCAGCAGCTTATAAACAAGACAGATGAGAGAACACATTGTGGCAGCAGGTGCTTTTGGATTTTTAATTTTTCTTGGGGGAAAACTACTTGTTTTAGTACTTATCTTATCGTTCACTGCGTTATTTTATTATTCTTCAAGAGTTGAAACAGTTACGGCAGAAATAGCCAAAAAGACGGAATTAAGGTCGAGAAAGGGTAACAAATCTAAAATCATCAGTCCGGATATCCAGAAATTGAAAAGAGCAAATCCTAATGCCGATATTTACACGGCAAATAAATCCACATTAAAAGAATCTCCAATTTATATCTTTTACTCGTCATTAACAGGATCCTCAAAACGTATCGCAACATCACTCTCGAATTCATTGATTAATGGAGAGAATGGTATTAAGAAAGATCAAATTCATATGTTGTCGCTTGATGACGATATTGACGATTTAGATAATTATTTTTTGAATATACCAGCTACACCAAATCGTCCAGATATTTATCCGATTTACATACTGGTTTTACCATCATATGAATCAGACTCACCTATTGATTATTTCTTGGAATTTTTACAAGATACTGCAACTGATTTCAGAGTCGATAAATTTCCACTCAAATCATTATCTGGTTTCACTGTTTTAGGATTAGGTGATTCTGAATCTTGGCCCGAATTATTTTGTTACCAGTCAAAGTTGGCTGATAAATGGCTATCTAAATTAGGTGCAAGAAGAATTTTTCCGCTAGGCCAACTTTGTATTAAAAATGATTTTAAAACTACAAGTGAAAATTATATTAATAGATTAATTGATGTTTTATCAGATAATGAACCATTCTTGTACGAAGAAAAAGACCCCGAGGCTACAGATGATGAATCAGATGGTGAATATGACGACGAAGATAATTCATCATCTGATGAAGGTACATTAGTTGATATGGAAGACTTATCAAAATCGGATAAAACAGAACAACCAAAATCGAAATCCAATAGTCTTTTAAAATCTACAATGAAAAAACAAATGGTGGGTAAAAATTCACCAACTTATAAGTCTTTAACCAAGCAAGGATATACTGTTGTTGGATCACATTCAGGTGTTAAAATATGTAGATGGACCAAATCTGCATTAAGAGGGCGTGGATTTTGTTATAAATTCGCATTTTATGGTATCAATTCTCATAGATGTATGGAGACAACACCATCATTATCATGTTCAAATAAATGTGTTTTTTGCTGGAGACATGGTACCAATCCTGTTGGTACCACATGGAGATGGGAAGTTGACAAACCCGATTTAATTTTAAATGGTGCATTATCCGGCCACTATAATAAAATCAAACAAATGAGAGGTGTTCCTGGTGTTTTGATGGATCGTTTTGAAGAAGCATTTACAGTCAAGCATTGTGCATTATCATTGGTTGGAGAACCTATTTTCTATCCATATATTAATGAATTTTTGAAAATGTTACACGATAAAGACATTTCCTCCTTTTTGGTTTGTAATGCACAACACCCTGATCAATTAAGAACATTAGGTAAAGTGACTCAATTATATGTTTCGATTGATGCACCAACAAAAGAAGAATTAAAAACTGTCGATAGACCATTATTCAGAGATTACTGGGAAAGGTTAGAGCAATGTTTAGATATTTTACGTACAGTTCAGTCACATCAACGTACCGTTTTCAGATTAACCTTAGTTAAAGGTTTCAACATGTCGGAATCCGACATTGGAGGATATGCCAATTTAGTTGAAAGAGGTATGCCTGCATTAATTGAAATTAAAGGAGCAACATTCTGTGGTTCTAGTGAAGGTAATGGTAATCCATTGACTATGCAGAATATTCCGTTTTATGAAGAATGTGTTTCCTTTGTCAAGAAACTTGATGCAGAGTTGAATTCCAGAGGATTGTTATATGGATTAGCTGCCGAACACTCCCACTCATGTTGTTTCCTCATTGCAAGCAAGAGATTTTATAAGAATGACAAATGGTTTACACACATTGATTATGATAAGTTTTTCAGCCTGTTACGTTCTGGTGAAACTTTTGACAAGATGGACTATATTTGCGAAACTCCGGAATGGGCCTATTTTGGATCCGAACAGGGTGGTTTTAATCCTGCCGATACAAGATGGAATCGTAAAGAGGAGAAATTAAAGAAGAAAATCGAAAGAGAGGCCAGCTCAAACACTTAATGATCAAGCCTTTTAGTTTTAACTTAAATTCGTTGTATAAAATGACATAATATAAACATGTGTACATAAAAAAGAATCGAAAAATGGAAATGTCTACTATTTAGCTGCTCCCCTGAGCCAGTAACTTGGATTCGTCGGATTTTTCATTATCTCCCTGAACCAGTTACTTGCTTTCGTTGGACTTTTCCATCATTTGTCTTGCCAGTTCGGCTCTCTTCTGTCTATCTTTCATTTCTTGGTCTCTCCGCTCCAACTCCTCGATCCATAACTTTTCTCTGATTTTGGCCTTTTCGATCGCCAATTCCTCCTCAGTTTTTTTTGTCTGTGTGAAGGTTTTATCGTAGTAGATGGATCCGAAAATCAACGCCACCAACGTGAAACCCTGTAGACCCACACGCCAACGAAACCAAAACTGTGCTTTTGGGGCATTTCCTGTCCGGACGCCCTTTGCAGCCATGATGACAGCAACCGTAGTTGCCAAACACCCTAGAGGGACTAAAGGTTGTTGTTTGGATCTGTACATGATCTTTTCCAAGACAGACATGCTATACAATCGAGCCAACGCAGAACGTTATGTAGTTAGTATTCATTGCACTATATAAATTTCTAGAATCCTCTCTTAAACAACAAACCTGTACAACCATAGAGCCAGACAAGCCTTTATTTACACATACTCTTGAAGCGGATCCTCAAACGAGGAAGGGTAGTTCTGAGACGCCATTTCCGTTGTCAGAAGAAACAAGCTGGGAATCATGGTCAAACCATCCGACGCCACCACGCGCCTTTAAATTGCCTTGCTCGCATCGCCCGAGGCTCAGACCAAATGCCCCAGCATGCTGAGCAGTTGAGCAGTTGAGCAGCTCAGCCGTCATCCCCCCGTCGCAAGAACGAATAGTCTCGAGGTGCAACAACAAGCCCACGGCCCTTAGTGGCCCCACGGTACACGGTTTCCACAATATCCACCAGCTCTTGCACATCCTCAATGACAAAATCCAGCTGGTTGTTGTTCCCCGTGCCGAAATCACACATCACGTGCTTGTTTCTGTAGAAGAACATGATTGTGCACGCTCCTCTCAGTTCATACATCACATTGAAGTCAGTAACCTGGTTGATATCACACGTGTATACTGCTGCAAACCGTGACACCAACGGTGCCATTTTGGCCAACTTCTCGTCCATCAACAGACACTCGCGTGTGCCCGGTCTTCCAAACCGAATCACCACAACCCTCTCACTTTCCGATAGAATCGCCTGATCAACATGCCATCCTGTCCGCAGATCCTGCAGAAACGCCGCCTCCATGGTTGCAAAACCCAATCTTATTGCTGAAACGAGTAACTAATATCCAAGCAACAATAATACAGCTTTTTCATGCCGCAGACAATTTAGGATTTTGTTTCGCTGCTTTCGCATCGAAAGGTTTCAGATAGCTAAATTTTACAGGTATAATTAACTATATGGTATTGTTTGAGATATTTGGTATACACCAGCAGGTCGAGAACAGAGATCTTGACATATTAGAAGGGTTCATTTTTAAGGAAAATTATTGATTGAACAAGCATTGCCAAACTATACCATGTCCAGCGCCCAAGCATACGATCCATACAATCCGTTCAGTGATGACGCCGCACGTGAGCTGTCGAATCAGTCGCCAATACCATTTGAAAACGAACAAACAAAGGATGCATCCCGCTCAAAACTGCAGAATCTACAAAACACATTGGATGATACAACAGGCATGATGAGAGACAATATCGAAGCCATCAATCAACGTGGTGAGGTGTTGGAAGACATCGACAATAGAGCCTACAGCTTGCAAAACAACGCCTCCTTGTTTAACAAATCGGCCAACCAGGTCAGAAAAGACATGTGGAAGAAAAACCTCAAACTCAAACTGTGTGTGGCCCTGATCATTGTGGTTATACTTGTGGTGATCATTGTGCCAATCGTGGTGCATTTCACCTGATGTCTATTTCTTTTTGTTAGCTAACACTCCCCCTATTATTTAGTTTTAATTTTTATTCGACTTAGTTTTATCTTTTGTTGTGAGCTGATACGATCAACTATAAGGGCCTTGTATTTCTATTTTATTCGGGTTTGGAAAAACTTGAATAAATACATGTAATATATATGTACTAAATATAAATATGATATAGAAAGATCTTTGTTTATAGTTAGTTTTCGGTTGGTGATTGATATTGGGCATTCATGGTGGACAATTCAACTATACGTCTGATAGTTGGTAAGTTCAAACGCGCTGGAACATATGCTTCGATCTTATTAAATGGTCTCAGTTCAATGTGTCTGAAAGGATCTTCAAAGAGAGTATCTTTATTAACCGGTTCTAAATAATCGGTTTGTCCGCTCTGTCTGACTTTATCAGCTAACCCTTGGGTTATAACAGGCGAAATTGGCACTTCGTAATCCGCAACATGATAAAGTGCAAATAATTTTTGAACTTGAACAGGTTTTAAACTGAAACAAATTTCATATATTATATCAATATCCTCTGGAGTATTTTTTCTCAACTGTAATAATTTTGAAACTTGGAATAATTGTGATAAATGGGTTCCAGCGTCAGAAACTCCGTGGCCTTTACACCATTCATCCAATCTCATAACATTATAATTCAATTGTAATCCACGTTTCCAAGATAAGAAATTACGACGCATGATCAAATCATTAAAACAGCATGCATTGACAAATTTTAATAGTTCAATTGTAACGGTATCCATAACTTCATTTTCAAGATAATATGATTTCATTGCCCAATAAACATTGTTAAAGAAAGTTAAAACATCATCCATCTTATATTTTGGTTCTTTTTGGAACATTTTACTAATTAGTGGTGATGCATCTTGTGACATAAAACCTGGTAACGATTGGCCTAGAACAACTGCTGATACAACCTTTTTCTCTAATATAGTCATAATTTTTTTCATCCAAATATTATAGATATTATATGACAATGATTCAAAATCTTCTTTCGCATCTGCAATTAACTTTAAAAATAAGTTGTAATCTTCTTCACCCATTGATTTGGAAATTTCGGTATTAGCAGACACAGTATTTTGAGCATATGAAACAAAAGAATATAACTCATGTGTATTAGTCAACCAGTACGCACCATATGTAATGATATCATCATCATTTAATTCTGTTACCATATTTTGAATAACTGATAAAACTTCACCAAAAAATGTTTCAGAATGAGATGTTAATCCTAGTCTCCACATATCACTCAAGATAATAATGATTATTCTTGCAGGGAAAAGAACTTCTTTCTTATTAGGTTGAGATGCAACAACTGCAGGTGGTAAAATTAATCCCTTAAATAAGCCTTCAACAACTTCTTTATGTAAAGTCTTAGAATCCTCTAATAATCCTAATAATTCCATATTAATTGCTTCTAATTCATCATTTTCATCATCAACACTATATTCAGCATTGTTGTTCATATGGGAGCTGGATTTAGCTTCGTTAAATGCTAATGCACCAGAACCATTAGGAATAGTACCTAAGGTTGTATTATTAAATTTACCCGAGCTTAAATGATCTTGTAATTCATTTAATTCGGCCTTCAATTTTTCAACAGATCCATATAGTGTATCTCTTTCATCATTAGATGCTGCTAATTCTTCTTGGGCTTTCTTCAAATCTTCAAGTGTGGTAGTTAATTCCATCTTCAAAGTATTTTGAGATTCTGTTAGTTCATCAACCTTTCTCCTTGCTGTTTCATAATCAAGCTTAACTGAGTTAATTTCATTATTAAGTTCAATAATGTTGCTTTCATAACCAGAAATCTTAATTGAGTGGTCATCTTCTGTTTTCAAATTTCTTGCCTTGAGAGCAGAATGGTCATTTTGAGTTTTTTGAACCAATAATTGTAGCGCACCCATTTCAGCAACTAATTTAGCATTTTCTTCTATCTTACCACTTAATGACTGAGTTAATTCAATAACCTTATTTTCTAAACTATATTGAACTTCTTGTAATTTATTCAATGATTTAGCTTCTTGCTTTAATTCAATAAATTGTTTTTTAGCAATTTGTCTACGAGCAAATGATTGAATAATAATTGCAGCTCGCCTGGTCTTTTGAACTTTTTTTCTTGCAAGATAGCTTCTACTAATAGATTGAATGGTAATTGCTGCAGCATTCATTTGATTTTTATAAATATTATTTCTTAATGATGAGCCACGAATCTTAGATTGTAATATAACCAAAGAGCTAATTGCAGCATCAAACCTAACTCTTGCCGTCTTACCTCTAATTAATGATTGAATTAAAATGGAAGCATTGTCCTCCTTTTCTTTTTGAATTTTATTTCTCACTATAAAACCTCTCACCAAACATTGTAAATTAATTGCAGATGATCTAGCTTCTAAAAACTGCTTTCTTGCAGGATAACCTCTTAGATACTTTTGGATAATTATTGCAGATTTTTTATGTTTATCACTTTTCATTTTTTCAATATTACCTAAAATACCAGCTTTGAAGAAAACCTTGGTTTTACCAATTTGAAAACTGTAAACATCCTTGATTGTTTCATTTAAAAAGTTTTGAGTTAAAGTCTTAAAACGTTCTTCAGAAACTTCACCTTTGAATAATTTAACACGCTCTTGAGAATCAAACAAAACATTAAAGGAATCAACAAATTCTGGATATGTCATTTTAGATGGGAAACCGGCACATGATATTTTAATAGTTTCTAAAACACCACAAGCTCTTAATTGTGATAAAACCATATTAGGATCAAATTCCCAAGCTTTCTTTTCCTCATTTGGTTTGATACATCTAATATAATGAACATTACTTGAATTGATAGTTTTCATTAATTCAATTAAAGAAACTTTAAACTTGGAACCTAAGGTTTCTTTACCAGGTACTTTCCTTCCAGGTTTTGCTTCAGTTTTTACAGCTTCTTGCTCTTCCTTTTCAGAACTTGAAAGAATATCAATCAGGAATGGATTTGTTGAATTCTTTAAACTTTCCTTTTGTCCATCAGAAACAGTATCTCTATTCTTTTCTACAAAACCTTCAGTGTCATACGGGACATCTAAAGCATAATGTGAAATAATAAATTTATTGTTACCAAATCTTGGTTTTTTGAAAACTTTGTCTGTTGGAGATTTTGCCAGATTTTGATATAGTTTATCAGTCCATTGTTCATCAGATCCTGAAGGTAATCTAGATTCTTCATTTAATAAATCTAAAATACCAAGTCTCTTTTCGATAACATCAATACATGGTTGATTATCCGCAAATTCAATGAATGACCATTCGATATCTTCATCAACATAAAGTTGTTGTTCCAACTTAAAAACATGCTGAGTAAATTCTTGTTGCAGTTTTTCATTAGCATAGTTGATACAAAATTGTTCGAACGAGTTTTTTGCAAAATGTTCAAAACCATAAATATCTAAAACACCAATAAAAGTTGAAATTTTAGATTCAATTTCTGAAGGACATAAATCAGAATTCACATAATCAACTAACCAATCAAACAAATTATGATATATATATTTAGCAACTGCATCTCTTGCATTAATAGCTTCGTGATATTTTAAATCTGTATTAATAGTTTCGAATCTAGTTTTAATCTGTTTTTTAACTGTCCATTTGGCGAATAAAACAGGGTCTAAACCTAAAAGTTCACAGGCTTTAACTAAATTTGGTTCATCAGAAGAAAGTGAGGCATTATTTCTAGTTTTTGGAATTTCAATATTACCTAAATGAAGTAAACCGGATAAAATTTTAAAAATTTCATTTTGTTTTTCCTTTTCAATACCAATTAAAGATAAGGCATTACAAGTGTCTTCAAATTCTTTAGCATCATCAACACCGTCAATATTTGGTAAACCACCTTGATTTAAATAATAATAATCTTCAACATTTTCTAAATGAATGGATTTTTTAGTTTCATCATCTAAACCTTGAATCATCTGATAAAAGATGTGATAATTTCTTTCAGTTTTAGGCTGGAAAACTAGTCTGGATCTTTCTAACAAATAAGTTCTGATTTTAGCACCACAAATAGTTGTATTTTTGTCAAACAGAATTTCTAAATATTTACCAAATCTTGAAGAATTATCATTTCTGGTAGTTTTTGCATTACCAAACGATTCCATAATTGGATTGGTTGCCAAAATTTGCTTTTCTGTATTGGACATATCATGATGATTTTCATCCGAATCCACCGTAGCAAAATATCTCATGATATATTTAGCAGAAACAGTTTTACCAGCACCAGATTCACCAGAAACAACAATCGATTGATTTTGCTTTCTATTAATCATACATCTATAAGCTTCTTCGGCAATTGCGAATAAATGTGGTTCTTCGTCACCTCTTCTCGTATTTGCATATCTTTTAATTCTATAAGCAGAATAAAGTTCATCATTTCTCTGGAAAGGATTGACAGCAATTAAAACAATACCTGAATATGTATAAATATTAAACTGTGCATATCTTAATTTGATCACATTCAAAACCGAAGGTTCATTCAAATGTGATAATGTAGTCAAATCTTCGACATTTTCAGCTTGATTTCTCATTAATGGAACCTCTGGATTGGTGTCATTCAAATTGTCTGTAGTGATTGTTATCACTCTTTCTGGATCATTTTCAACTTCCAGAACAATTGTGTATTTCTGATCTGTCTCGGTGATTTTTTTGACCTTAACAGCCAACCAGCCTTGAGTTTCATCCGGAATCCAACACAGACTTCCTACGTCTAGTTGAACTGTAGACATTGTGTATGTTTGTTGACCGACTACTGAATTTTACTCTTATTTTATCCCAGTTTTGTCTCCTCAACTGTTGCCCTTTCTTCAAACAAAACAAAAACAGACTCGTTCTCGCTCAGCAAACGCCTGAAACACGAATTAAAAAAAACGAGCTTTTCATCCAACGCGTTTCAGAAATCAAAAAAGGCGTCGATCGGCGCGGCAAATGAGGTGGCATGAATCATGACAATCCAGATAATCCAGAAAAGACACAATAATGAAGATTTGTAAACAGGATCGGATATATTGAGGTTGAGCTAGCAATGCCCGGTAGTCAGGGTGTAGAGGGAGAATCTGTGCTCCCGAAAATAGAAGCAGCACATATACATATGTCGAAGAAAGAAGCAATGAAGAAGAAACTGTCGAAAATCGGATTTTCCATATCATCAAGTGATAATGACGCAGCAAACGAATATATAGATTTGGAATCGTATTTAGACACGGACTCGGGTTCTGAGATAGATGCCGATATTGATGCAGATATAGATGATAAGCATAATCAAAACAAGCAGAAAAACAAAAATAAAATTAAAATTAAAAATAAAATGAAATATAAATATAGAAATAAAACCACTAACAATAACACAGAATATAAAGACGGGGTTGAAGATGAACAGTTATATACATCTGGAAAAAGTAGATCGGAATCCCCCATGTCTACGCAAAAATCTTCTGATTCTGGCTCAACGGGAAAACTCAATAAATCCTCTGCAAGTCGATCAAACTCCTTACAGGCTAAAGTTTTGAAGAAAGAGAGTAATATTGACTCTTCTTCATCTTCAATTGGATCAACATCTCGAGCCGATTCATTGGGTAACGTTTCAGTACAAAATTCACATCTTAAAAAACCATTGGCTAATCTTTTTTATGTTTCTCCCAATAAATCCAACCCAAGGTATCCAACCACAAATGGTGACCATGCTGATCAGAGTGCTTTGGGACCACTGCAACCATCATCACTTCCACAATTCTCACATGTGGTGCAGAAGCCCGTTGTTACTCCCCCAATTGTTGTGGCACCAGTTTACAAAACAAATCAATTAAATCCGACCATCTCGGAACCGCAAATTGGATCATCATTTTCCCCTCCAACTTCAAGTACATCTTCTTTGAGAACTAAGAAATTAATTCCGGGGTTGTTACAAGTCTCTAATAAAAATATTCATCACTCGAAAAACCATTCAGTTTCCGCCATAGGCTCTAATATACCTGACGATTTTGTAGAGCGTGATTTGTTGAATTATGATGGAAATTACACCAATGCAGAATTCCCTGATTATTCAAGTCCATCAAAAATGAATATTCATTTTTCTTCAAACCATCATTCTGCTCCTACTCTTACGAGAAACGCTAGTGTATCTGGTACTAACGGCCAAACATATAAAGATGCTGACTTTAAAACGCAATTGATATCACCCCAAATCCTCAACGAATTTCAGAAATTACAAAGGTCCATACAATCTGGTTTGAAAAAAAGACTTGAAAATTTAGATGAAGAAAATCAATCTTTACTGAATGAGTTGGATTCCAATTATGTGAAATTGGATAAATTTCATAAACAATTATCCGAACAAATTAAAGATTTAGATGGCTATTTAGTTAATTTATCGGGAACCAGAGAAACGGAAATTGAACGCTTGAATCAAGCTGGCCTGTTTGAAAACTTAAACGATCTTGAATCAAGAATTGATGCAGTTAAAGACAATATGGCATTAAATAAAAACATTTTACTATCCTTTGATTCAAAACTGGTTGTTCTAGAGAAACTAAGAATAACAAATGAGGAAAGAAGTAAAATTTTAAGACATGTTTTTATGCTCTCATCGGTAATGGTAGTGCTTGCTGTATCTATTAGGAAATTATTTTATTAAAGTACACAATACTTTTGTAGATATAAATTATAAAATCTTTTTAAATTTTATCACTGTTTATATTTATAACATTTTCAATGGAATGCTTTCAAACATACCTTCTGCAATAGGGATAAGATAATCATCTTCTAGGATGTCATTTTCTGTATTTTGAAACGATAGATTATTAGAATCCTTATATGAAAAATTTGTTTCGGTACTATGTCTATCAGCTTCATCACTAGCGCAGTCAGTGAGAATTCTAGTAACTTGTGATTCACTCAAGTCGCTGGTCTGTTTCATGATAGTATTGATATCACCTAGTCCAAGGGATTTAAGCTGTAGAATTTGGATGAGCGTTAAAATATGCATCAAGCGAATAGGCGCATCTGTAATATGTCTATCATGGCACCAATCCAATAAAACTTCCAAGTTGGATTTCATTAAATCAAATTTCGTAACATCCAGATACTTGGGACTTTTCATAAGTTTATTAAATATGGAAATGTCAACATATGTCAATAAATCTTGGAGAACTGAACAAATAATATAGTCATCAAAACCGTTGATTTTTAAAGCAAGATAAACATCATTGAAAACCTTAATTAAATCTAACATTGTATATTTCACGGTCTTCTGAATCATATGTCTAAAATAGCCATGTGAATTTTGATGAATTGCAAAAACTGTATCATCGACAACTATAGCGTCCAAAACTTTTAGGTCTAAATCTTCAAGTATTGATGAAATCCAAAAGTGATACATTTGCCCAAACACGCTATCACAATATCTTTTCACAATCAACAGCATCTTTAAATATTCTTTTCTTTCAATGCCGGTAACTTCTGTGCTGAAATCCTGCATTGCTCTTGCCCTTTCAAGCTTAATCTTCAGTCTTACTTGATTTGCATTATTCAAAAGGAAGGTACCTTTATTGATAACTACACTTACATTTGGCTCGTTTGTCAATTCTCCCTTAAAAACATTCAAGCAAGTGTCTAAAAATATTGTGGCCTCATTAATCATCCCTTTTTCCCACATTTTTAGAAGTAATGTATTTACCAACCTAGAAGGAAATACCATTTCGCCAATTTCAATATGCATCTTTGGGTCATCTGCTGGAGTTGATAAATCTGAAAGAAGCGTAGTGGCTGCAACTAATGGTACGAGTGACGGGCCTTGCATATATTCGGTAAGGTCAGAGTGACTTGCCCGGTAACTTCTTTCAAGATGCTTGGTAATAGACACTCGTTTATCAAAGCCAAGCTTTTCAAAGGTAGAAGGGGTGTTTGGTGAGTTCTTATCCTGATCAGATTCAATATATTTGATTCGTTTCATAACATATTTCAAATTATCTATATCTGTTTTTAAGTCGGATTTTATTTTAGATACTAAACGAGAACGTGATTCTTTGTTGTTCATACTATTATTGTTGTCAGATTCGTCAGAAGCTCGTTTCATTCTCGTAATGAAATGATCAGTAATCATATTCAAGCCATCTTCAGGTGAAACACTCATTATTGCTTGACGCATTAAGTCTGGTGAATCACTGCGCATTTCAATCAATTCATGCTCGCCACCTGATGGTTGCGTTTTACCTTCAACTATAGTTGTTGATTTACTAGCAATTGAAATTATATCCAAAAGATCAGTTTCTGTAGTTGTTTCATTCAATTTTTGTATACCCATTCCAGCACATAAAACATCACTCGTTTTTTCTTGTGTTTTAAAATTATTTTCTTCGATCTTTCTTCTTTCATCTTCTCTTGATCTTTTTCTCTCTTCTTCTTCAGCTTCAAAGATTTTTCGTTTTCTCTCTTCTTCTTCAGCTTCAAAGATTTTTCGTTTTCTCTCTTCTTCCTCTTCTTCTTTTATCTTTCTTAGTAAAAATTCAACATTGATTCTTTCGAGATAACCACGTATATGAGACTGAATTAAAATAGTTGAATCCTTCAAATTCATAACCTGTTGTCTCGCAAAATAAGCTCTAATTATAGACTGAAATAAAACTATTTGTTTTAGTTTTTCTTGGGGTTCTTTACGTGCTATCAAGCCTCTAATAACAGATTGCAAAGATATTGCTGATTTTCTAGTCTCAATCCAATTATTTCGTATCAAATAAGAGCGTAAATTCTTCTGAATAGTAACAGCAGCAGAATAAAGTTTATTCGCCTTTGCAATTTCCATTTGACCCAAAACACCAGCTCTAAAAAATAATTTTGTTTGACCAGCCTGGAATAGTGTATGATCTTGAACCATCTTTGTCAGAAGTTTTATACTCATCTTCTTCGTTTCTGAAGAATCAAGATTCTCAATACTTTGCACTTTCAAGCGATCTTTCAAATCTAGTAAAATGGAAAATCTATGTAAAAACTCTTCATATTTATATCTAGATGGAAAACCAACAAGAGAAATTTTGATAGTTTCAAGAACACCACATGCTCGTAATTGCGACAAAACCATTTTAGGATCAAATTCCCAAGCTTGCTTTTCTTCATTTGGTTTTATACATCTAATATAATGTGCGTTGGTTGAATTGATTGTAGCCATTAAATCAGCCAAAGATTTCTTAAAAATATGACCTAAAGTAGGTTTTTTATTTCTTGCTATACTTCTTCTACTGTTATCAACCGGTTGTATATTATCAACATGATAGGGGGAGTTTAAAATTTCATGAAAAAAGGAATTCTTAGTTGCTTTTAAAACTTCATTCTGCGCATCAGAAACTGTATCTCTATTTTTTTCTAAAAACCCATCAATTTCGTAACTGACATCTAATGCATAGTGAGACACAATAAACTTGTCACTTCCAAATCTAGTTTTTTTGAAAACTTTATGATATGGCGGGCCAGACAAAGTTTGAAACATCTTTTCGGCCCATGCGTTATCTGACCCTGATGGTAATTTACATTGTTCGTCTAATAAAGATAAAATACCGTTTCTATTCTCAATAACATCAATACAAGATTGATTATCTAAATATGAAATAAATGACCATTCGATACCTTCTTTTATATATTCTTCCTGTTGTAATTTAAAAACATGATGAGTAAATTCTTGTTGTAATTTTTCATTGGCATAATTAATACAGAATTGCTCAAAAGAGTTAATTTTAAAATGCTCAAATCCATATATATCCAAAACACCAATGAATGAAGTTTCTTTTAAATTCAAATCAGCTGGTGATAAATCATTGTTAATATATTGAACAAGCCAATCAAATAATAATGAATATATGTATTTGGAAACCGAATCTCTTGAAACAATAGCCTCTTGATATTTTAAAGATGATACAATATTGTCTGACCTCGTGGAAATTTTCTTTTTTGTGATCCATTTACTGAATTCTTTCATATCAATTCCTAACAAATTTGTAGCGTGATGTAAATGTTCATCATCATCAAGCAAAACAGCTTCATTTCGAGAATTGCTTATTTTTATATTACCAATATGTAAAAGTGCTGCCAAAACTTTAAACAGCTCAAATTGTTTTTCTTCATTTATCCCGATGGTGTTCAATGCATCACATGTAATTTGAAACTCCTTTGCATCATCAACATCTTTCACAACAGAAGTTTCACCTTTGTACAAATAAGTATAATCTTCGCAATTGGTTAATGCCAACTCTTCTTTTAAATTTGGTGATAATCCTTTCAGCAATTGGTAAAATATATGGTAATTTCTTTCATTAAGCGATTGATGAACCAGTCTGGATCGCTCTAATAAATATGTTTGAATTTTTGCACCACGGATTGTATTATTTGGATCAAAAGAGATTTTTAAATATTTACCAAATCTTGAAGAATTATCATTTCGAATCGTCTTTGCATTACCGAAAGACTCCATAATTGGGTTAGTTGCAAGTATTTGCCTTTCAATTTCGGATGTGTCAACAGATGATCCAATTGTATTAACAGAAGCAAAAAATCGCATTATGTATTTAGCAGAAACAGTTTTACCCGAACCAGATTCTCCTGAAACGATTATTGTCTGATTTTCTGTGTGCATCTTCAATAATTTGTATGATTCATTGGCAATTGCAAAAACATGCGGTAGATTATCTCCTTTATCTGCATTTTGATATTTTTTAATAACATCGTGTGAATAAAGTTCTTCAATTCTCTGAAAAGGGTTTACTGCAATCAAAACAACGCCAGAAAATGTATAAATTATCTTCTTCTTATATCTCAATTTCACCGAATTTAAAACCGATGGCTCATTCAAGTGTGAAAGTGTCGTTAGATCATCAACTGTATCATCAAGATTTTTTAACTTGGGTAATTTTTCGTTGTCTTCATCTAAATCCGATGTTTCCATTACTGTTATATCACTTGCATCTTCTTCATTCTCCAATTCAATCTTATACTTTTTTGTTATTGAATCGTAATCAACCTTCTTTACACGTGCTGTTACCCATCCTAGTTTGTCGTTAGGTAACCAACAACTCGTCCCTGGTTCCAATTTCATCTTTTGGACTGCTATTAACACTGTTAATTGGGTGAATAATACACAAAAAATAAATCAGTTGATAAACAATAAACAATTTTTATTGTAGCATTTAAATTTCATGTGCTCTATAAAATCCCATTCTCCTTTTCAGCTTCACGAGTTTTTCTTAGGAGTCTCGAACGCAAAATAATTACGAGATTTTTTTACGACTTGAGCATAAAATAAGCATTCAGGACAGTGATAATTCGGCAACTACATAAAACAATAAATATAAAATTTGATAAGTTTATACTATTAAATTTGGATATTTTGAAGACATAAAGTCATGTCTTCCTCGCTCAGAGAGCTGATGTATAAACATTTGGAAAGAATGTCTTTGTCTGTTTCGAAAGTGTAAAATTTGGACCATTCAATGTAGCGTAGAATCTTCTTTACGGTTTCTCCAATTAATGAAAACTTTTTAAAATTAATCAAATCATAGTCAACAGTAGATGCTTCGTCAAAGCCTGTTAGCGAGTCCAATTCATCCATTTCAGATGTAGATGGTAAAATGGTTGGCATTTCGGAATACATTGTTAAATCACTTAGTCCAAGAGGTAAGAAGGGAATAAAACCCTTTGATGGTATTATCTTGTTGATTTCATTTCTATAGTTTTCAAAATCATTATTTGGAGACGTTAGGTCTTTTAATTCCTTAAATTTCAGAATGGTGCCGGGATCAATACGAATCCATGTTGATTTTAATTGTTTCATAACTTCTGAATTTAATGCTAACAAAATTTGAAACAATGTAGCATAATTTTGTATTTGACGACATTTTTCTGCTAATTGTATGAATCTCGTGATTGCCAAAATTCGTAGTGTGATGTTTTTACATAGTAAAATTTCAGATATAATCCAGTTATTAACTAAATTAAATCGTAAAGTAATTAACTCCAATCCTGATTTATCAGATAGATCAACTAATAACCTGAGCCATGAATTGTACGGAGTTAAAGGATGATCCCAACGCAAATTAATCAGTTCTTTCCAATCTACTTCCAATATTATATCTCTTTCAATCAATGTCATCTGACAAGCTAAAATATATGAATCATATTTAAAAATAAAAGGAATATGTAACTCGTCTTTCAATATTTGATCTACCGACAAAACAGGA
Source organism: Pichia awuae (assembly GCA_030563725.1). Taxonomy (NCBI): domain Eukaryota; kingdom Fungi; phylum Ascomycota; class Pichiomycetes; order Pichiales; family Pichiaceae; genus Pichia; species Pichia awuae. The sequence continues at coordinate 454,566 of JAJMJV010000002.1, forward strand.
TTATCTCCATCAAGATCATTTTTAGGCGTAGTAAGCATAGATTGAATTTCAAAACAAGATTTTTCTCCATCATCTTTTAAGAGTTGTCTAGTGCTAACCCTAGTCAGCATACTTCCATTATCTCTGATTTTATTGCAAAATGATTGTGTAGAAATTAAATTCATTTCTAGCTTATTTCCTGTATCATCCAACGGTTTATTACTAATAAACAGATCCCTCACTTGATTTTCCAATTCGGTTTCATTATTATATTCATGTTCACTTTTTTTATTTGAAGTATCCATCAAATTTAAATCTGTTAATCCATCCCTGTGAGGTGATTTACAAACAATAGCAACTGCATATTTTCTATGTGTTTCGTCATCACCTATTTTTATGTCATTCAATCCAACAACTTGATTGTCTCTAGCACGATCACCTCTTAATTTATTTAAGGTATAATTCAATGGATCTTCATTCAGCGCTTGGTCGGGTATAGCTGCAAGTTCATTTATATCACTAGGAGACAAAGCTGTGTAACATGCTTGAGAGGCAGTGGGTGATGGTATTATCGACACCTCAGATTGAGTATTCAGATTTGATAAAACATATCCAAAATATGGTAAATTTTGAAGTGAGTTCAAAGCATCTATGGATTTTCTTTCAAAATATTGAATATCCCATTGATCCTTTTCGTCACCCTCGTACACATAATCATCTTCATCTTCTTTCTTATTGTCATTTTCTTTCTTATTATTATTATCCTTATCAATTGGATTAGAATTAAAATCAAAGTCAAAAATTTCAGGCTGTTGGATAGTTTCATGATTATTCATTTTCAAATTAGAAATTGCGTTTTTTCTATTTAATAAATTTAACCTATCGTTTCTCTGTTGTTGTATATTTGAAGATGCAGAAAATTGGGAATCATAACTGATATAAGATTTAGTTGAAATTCCGCTACTTCTACCAACAACGTTAACTGAAAATCTATTTTGCTTTTCCTGTGAAACAAATGACATTGAATCATTATTATTTAAAATATCAATAAATAAAGAATTATTGTTCTTTAATGCATTATTTAGAGCTTTTGAGTCACTGTTGCATTTTTTCCTTCTAACAGTATATGATAATCTACTTGTTTTAGACATTGTTTGTAAACTTGATCTTTGACGTTTAGCTTGATTTTGTTGAATATAAAAACCATCATTTGTATTTTCATGACTGAAAAGTAAATCATTATTATGTGATCCGCTATTATTAAAATAATTTGAATCATCTATTATTGAAACGTTACTTAAATCATTATCTTCCTCATTTAATATACCATTCATATCAATAAAATGATCATTATTACTTTCATCCATATTCATTGAATCAGACCAATCGATAGTACATGATGGTGTGCAAAATGATTTTTCATTCTCTATATGTAAATCTTTTAAATTCATTGATTCTTCAAGTTGACCTTCATAATACTGAAAATTTTTTACTTTACTTGGTGAGTCCAACGGATTAAATCTAGATCCTCGATCTCCAAAGTCTAAAGACATAGAAAGAACCGATTTTCTTTTGGAGTTTCTCATTTGCTTAGAAAATCTATATTTGAAGCTAGGATGTTGTATCATTATTTGATAATCTCTAATTACCAAATCTTCTAAATAATCTATGCTTTTCTCATTTATTGGAATCTCATTCTCCAAAGCAACAATAATGTCAACTAAATTATTACTGTGTTCAAATTTCTGATGTTGATTTGATTGATTCTTTTTAAGTTGTGGCTGTGTTGGTGGTGTTATAAAATACATATTTTCTTTATTATTTGAATCAAAAAAAGACCTGATAAAGCTTTTCTTTTTTGTTTTACTTTTATCTTGGATAATATTTTGTTGTGATAAAGTTTTCATGACTACTTTCTTTGAAACTTGAGGTTTTATTGGTAACTGTTGTTCAAAAACATTTTTCTGTGGAATTTCGTTTGAAATAGACTTTATCCCTGAAATTTTGCTGTCATTAAAAATTTCTATATTACCCCTAGTTGTAAATCCATCTATGTTCTTTTGGTTACCATATCTATCTAAAGCCACAAATCCGGGTATTGGTTCATTGTTATTGTATAATGATGAATAAATTTGATCTATACTTGAATTAACTGATCCTGAAGGTGTTATTTTCTGTAAATCTAAGGCATTTAGTGAATCTTTTGGATATAAAACAGAATTTTCAATTTTTTTTGATTTTGGTAATTTGGATTTATTTTTAAGGAAAGACTCTAGTGGCGTAAAATCACTATTGGCATGCGATAAATTATTTCCTGCATTAAAAATATTTGTATTTGAATTTGTATTTTTTAAGGTATCATTTAACACGTTTGAAGTATTTGGATTTTCAAGCATATAAAGTAGTGTTGATCGTCTAACTGAAGGATCATTTAACTGGTTAAAACCAATTGAAGATAATCTAGATTGATTGTAATTTTCATATGATGAAATTCTATAATTTAATAAATCTCCGTCTTTAACATCCACATTCCAATATAAAGAAGCCAGAGTTAAATAATTTTTTTTCAGATCCTTTAAAATTTTAGACTGCAAATTGTTTGAATCGGATCCAGCATATTTTTCATATTTAGCAAACTCGTTAATAGTGTTTGTAAATAATGATCTCAAAATACTATTGTTGACAAAGTCATCTTGGAAATGGTTTAGTAACCAATGTCGAATAGTAACAAAAGTCCTAACTAATACTAATTTCCCGTTAAAAGCGTGTTCTTCTGTCTCAGATAATGATTTCTTTAAACTCCATGATAATCTGCAAAGTAGCAATTCCAATAATGGTAACGGATCAATATATGTTCTAAATGTTAGAAAAAAATCAATTAAAAATTGATAGTTCAACACATCTGGCGATGTGATATAACTAATTAATGCTTCGACTGTACCATGTATCACTACTTCGTCGTTTTCCTGGCTGAAACGTATAATTTCTGAATGTTTTGGACTTGGATATAACAAATCATTATCAAAGATAGGATCGTTTTCTTCGAAGTTGAGTAACAATTGTTGCATGTCTAATGCATACTCGGAATTAGCATCAAAGTTTGCCGTACTCTCTTCAACTATCGAATGAGAATCTATAGATGTGTGTGTTGAATTAGACCTTGATCTTGATCTACAAATAGATGGTGAAGACAAAGGCATTATGCAAAGTTTGGTTCGTTTGTTTGCTTTGTATATATATATATTTCTTTTTTATATCTTTTTTTCCTCTATGGTAATATAACACTAGCACAAAACAATCAAGTAGAAAAGAGGAATTATTCACCAGTCCTCTCTTACTGCTGAAGAGAAGTCTATTGCAGAGAAAATCCAATAAAAACCTTAATCTCAAGTGTATAAAAAAAACATATTTTAGTCAAACCATCCATAGATCTGAAGTTTGTTTACGTTTTGGAAACGCTACTACCCCAATCTGGAAAACACAAACAAAAACAAACCGAAAACTCAACGCGCGATGGTACGAGAGCCGAAAATCCGCCTGGCTGGGGAATCGCGTGGGAGTTACGTGGAGATTGCGTGGGAATTCCCAGCTGAAGCAATCCAAATTTCCTGGGAAAGTTTTACACTGTCGGGGGAGCAATCTATAAAAATCTTACGGCTGGTGTGGGCATATTGCAAGTTTACCTCTGTTTGATTAATAAAGTGAATCGGTCTAAAAGGAAACGTATTGGTTTTCATACACGCAATTAATTTTGGCTTGCTTGAATTCACAAGAAACGGATCCCAGGATAAAGAGGTGTCAGAAAAAGTCGTCGTTAGCTTAAATATATACACACATTTGAATATTTAACTAGTTAGTAGTTTACATAAATTATTTTTTTTAGTATAATTTGTATCGTGGATTTTAAAAGAAACTCAAGGTGATCAATCAATCATATGAGATCAAAGAACCAGGTCTTGCACATCTATTGAGGACCGTCGTTGATTGCAATTCTGACAGCCTTAAGTTGGGTATAGTTGTCAAACGCTGCTTCACCCATTTCTCTACCAATACCAGATTGCTTGAAACCACCAAATGGCATGTTGGAGTGGAAATCGTTATAAGTGTTAATCCAGACAGTACCTGCTTCTAACTTATTAGCAACATAAGTTGCAGTGTTGATAGAAGTGGTGTGGATACCAGCAGCTAAACCGTATTCAGAATCATTTGCTAATGCAATAACTTCATCAGCGGTCTTGAATTTGGTAACAACAGCAAATGGACCAAAGATTTCTTCGCTGTAAATCTTCATTTCTGGCTTGACATCAGCAAAAATAGTTGGCTTAACGAAATAACCCTTGTCACCTAATCTTTCACCACCTGCAACTAATGTTGCACCTTCAGATTTACCAGAATCAACATATGATAAAATCTTGGATAATTGTTGTTGAGAAGTTTGAGCACCTTGGAAAACACCATCTTCGAATGGGTTACCAACCTTTAAACTTTCAGCAGCATTCTTAAATTCTTGTAAAACTTCGTCATAAACATCTTCTTGAATATAAACTCTTGAGCCTGCACAACAAACTTCACCAGAATTATAGAAAATACCTGTAACTAAGTTTTGAACTGTCTTCTTAATATCTGCATCATTGAAAACAATATTTGGAGATTTACCACCTAATTCAAGAGTAACTTTCTTTAAGTTAGAATCAGCAGCAGCCTTCATGATATGTTTACCAGTAGCAGTGGAACCTGTGAAAGCTAATTTCTTAATCTTTGGATGCATGGAGATTGCTTCACCAGTAATCTTACCAAAACCTGAAACAATATTAACAACACCCTTTGGCAAACCAGCTTCTTGAATTAATTTAGCTGCATATAATGCAGATAATGGAGTGGATTCTGCAGTTTTTAAAACAACAGTGTTACCTGCTGCTAAAGCTGGACCAATCTTCCAAGACCACATTAATAATGGGAAATTCCATGGAATAATTTGACCACAAACACCAATTGGTTCTCTCTTGATGTAGTTAAAGTAGTTAGAACCGGTGTCAACTAATTTACCAGTTAATTTATCAGCCCAACCTGCACAATATCTAAGGTAGTTAATAACTAATCCAACATCACCTGTTGCGGAAGCTAAAGCTTTACCGTTATCCATAGATTCAATAGCAGCTAAAGTTTCTTTGTTTGCTTCCATGACGTCTGCTAAGTTTAATAAATGTTTACCTCTAACTGCAGGATCACATCTAGACCATTCGGAATGGAATGCATTGTAAGCAGCGTCAACCGCAGCGTCAACATCTTCAGTTCTTGCTTCGTAAACATGACAAATTTCTTCTTCTGTGGAAGGGTTTAAGACTTCGAAAGTTTTGTGTTGTTGAGATTTAACAAATTCACCGTTGATGAATAAACCGGTAGGTTGTTCATAGGTTTGGCCATTTGGTAAAGTGATGGTTTGAGATAATGGAAGGGAAGAATAGTATCTAATTGCGGAAAGAGCAGATAAAGCTCTTGGGGATCTAATTGCGTTGGTCTTGGTTGCTAATCTTAACATTGTAAATTAATAGCTTTTTGTTAAAGTAGGAAAATTTATATTTTTCATTCCAATAGGTTCAAACTGGTGGAACATGGCGAATATTTATACAAAAATGCAAACTCGGAACGAAGGCAAAATTGTAAATCTATTTTGGGAGGGGAAAGGCGGGGTGAAACTTGAAAAAAGAGGGGTGCAAAAAAAAACCGGTGATAACTCAATTACATAACCCGCATAGCTTAAAGGCTCATTTCTCCAGCCATCCAGCACCTTTTAGCCACCTCTTCTAAAATGATGACGGGACCGACATTGACACTGGTAAAGCAAAGTATTGACCGAGTAATAAGTGTACACTTTGGTGAGTATCTGATGATATACTCTTTGGGATTACAAATGAATCGGCCAGATAATGCGTAAGTCCTTATATAGTTACGTAACGCTAAACAAACTAAATAACTGGTTAAAATTGTCCTACAATACCCAGTTCTGTCATCACGTAATACATGCTGGACATGCTGCGTATCTTTTTACTTTTTATGACTACAGCAGAAGTTTCAAATAAGAATCGATCATATCGACGAGTTGGCAGTCCGTAGTGCAAGGCTGTATGCAGGGTGGCTGATACCACGCAAGTCAAGCCTACAACGCCAATCTTCAAAGCATTTGGTCCTGGTTATATGTAGACGGTCTAAAGGCTTTGTAACCCCTCCTCACCCACACAAATTGCTCTTGAATTATTGACACACCCAACAGTTTGTACGCAGACATGGCAAGCTGTCACTTTTGATCTTATCAGATTGGCAGTAAAGCACACACCCCCTCTTTTAGAGCTGAAAGTTTTATTTTGACACCCCCTATTGTTTTCTCCTCGGGCGCTCTCCGCTTTTGTCTTGAGTCACGGACAACACATTTCCCCCGCCGGGCGGCTTGTGCGTTGCGCCTTGCGCCTTGCGCTTTGCGCTTTGCGCTGACTGCGTCTCCTCTCGTCCCGGCCCCTCTTCTTTTCCCCTCGCTCGCGCGATTGCCCGGTTCACACGTGCACCCCATGTTTGCGCCGATCGGCGCCGGTATCATCAGTGTCGGCAGTGTCGATTAACCAAATGGTGGCAATTAAAGACGTACGTATGTGTATTCATTATAGAATGTTTTCTAAATCTATAGAGGATAGTTGCTACAGAAGCTGATTACATATATGACTCAGTTCCACTATAATAAGCCAGTTTCTTTAAACGATTTTTCGGTGTTATCGGTACTTTCTAATTGAGCCAATGTAGATTCATTACCCCAAAACTTACCGTTGAAAAATAAAGAAGGAACCCATTTACGGCCTGAAATTTCTGTAAACTCTTTCTCTAATTTGAGAGAGGCCTTGCCGTCCATCTTATCTAATTCGACTAAATGGACTTTGTTTAAAACGTTATATTTTTCAAAGATCCTTATCGCATAATGGCAATCTGGACACCATGATTTGGACAACATCAAAAATTTATGTTTCTTGATTAACTCCTTTGCTGAAACCATCTTGTTTTTTTGTTTGCTGCTTGCTTGTAAGATAAACTGCGAATAGGTTCAAAACAAGAGGTGCCCTGTAAGAAAAGAGGTGTCAGAACAATTTTTTCATGTCGGAAAACCAATCGAGGAATTGCTGAGCCGCTGAGGAATTGGACCCTTCTTTAATGGTGTCCAACTGTTTCTGATTGTTTAGGCTCACAAAAGAAACCTAAAATTTCATTAATGAAGTGATTAGTATAATTAAATATAGATAAAATGTAAAACTAATTGGCTTTCACTTGAGAGAAATTGTTTTGTTGAAGCTGTTTTGTTGAAACTGTGTTTGTGAGTAAACAAAAGAAAATAAAAATCAAGAAAAAAAGAACTTATGCCCTTATTTGCATACGCTTGCCCAACTATATTGGTTTTTTGAAAAGCAATCATAGATTGCGATTAGCAGCGTTGGTGTTTTTGTTACTTTTGAAGCTATTTAAAATAAGGGAGAGTGAGAAAAGAGAGCAGCAATCTTCGGTTTTTACAATTACATCATGTGCTGCATCAGAACAATACTTGTTTAAGAGAAACCTAGGAATGATTTGAGTTTAAACTCGTTAAAAATAAAAAATAAAAATAAAAATAAAAATAAAAATCACCTTTTCATCTATAACTCTGCTGAAAAACTTAAAGTCAAAATATTCCATGTCGATTGAGTCACGTCTCATGCCCATACGTCAGACTCACCCAACAAGCAGTCGGATAAAACTTATGGGTATAAGATACGAAACACAGGATAAACTGACACTCCAATTACATCTGCTTTGTCAAATACCCTTGTACCAAACCCTCGTTTGCAAAACTTGAAAAGTATACTGACATTTCATTACACAATAGTGAACATTCTGGGGTTTACTACATTCTCAGATACGTTCAAGGCTTGATTCATTCACTACGCCAACAACAAAAAAAGATCAAAGTTATCATATCTCGTGTTCCACCTGATCCCTTTGCTCCACCCTGATCCACCTGATCCCTTTGCTACACCCTGATCCACCTGATCTTTTTGTTCCACCCTGATCCACCTGATCTTTTTGTTCCACCCTGATCCACCTGCTGCCCCTCATCCTGCCTCATCTTCTCATCCGATTTTACCTATTGTACGCTATTGCCCGCACCTATTTGCTTCGAATCTGGGCTTTCTCCGGCAAAACCCTTATTTTCGCCATGTACGGCGCTACGGTTGAGCCGTTAATTTTGTTTGCTGTTTTAGTGCGACGAACCCCCGAGATTGCTCCGGCGGGAGAATATTGAGAACAACACGGCTAAATTTTGCTACGAAAAAAAAATGTAAGCCCGGTTTGAGTATTCATACGCTGACTTTCAGGCAGTTTTGATTTGGATCTTTCTTTCTTCAGACAGCAGGTGTTGGTTCTTTTCTGAAAACTCAATCGACAAAAAATCAATCATGTCTTCAAGTGCTTCACAGAGCACAATTTCAAGATACGAATCGGCGCAAGAATCATTCAAATCGGTTGATGAAGCCGATTCAGGGTCTGTTGTTCTAAAAATGGCAGAAAAAAAAAACTCCATAGATGACGATGCGTCCAATACACATTCTGAAGGTACAATTGGCCAGAAAAAGGAACCTAGTGCTGGATATGCAAACGGAGATGAAGAAGAAGAAGATGAAGCAGAAGATGCAGAAACATACCAACCGGGCTTGTCAGGTGCAAATGGTGATGGCGTTGGTTCAAATAAAGCAGTTCCTGTTAGAGAATCTTTTAATGATTATTCCGATGTTGAAAAATTTAAACAATACGCTGAAAATAATATGGTGGATGAATACGAAGATGAATTAGTTAACGAAATTAAAAGAGAGGCAACTCAACATTCAAAATTATCGAGATATATTTCTCATGGTGAAAAAGAATCTAAGGACATTGAAGGTCAATCGCCAGCTGATGAAAATGATCCTGAAATTGTAGGTTATGAAGTTGCCAAGGTTGATTGGGATAGTCCAGATGATCCAGATTGTCCATTCAATTGGCCTACATGGAAAAGATGGTACTGTACAATGACTACTGCTACTTTATGTTTGGTCATCACTTTGGGCTCTTCCATTTATGTTGATGCAGTTCCTGAAATGGTGCTAAAATGGAATATTTCTCAAACTTTAGGTTTAGCAGGTTTAACTTTCTATTTAGTTGGTTTAGCCTTTGGACCTGCAATTGCAGCACCTCTTTCTGAATTATTTGGTAGAAAAATTGTCTATTGTTCCACTCTACCAATTTCAATGTTTTTCATTATGGGTGTTGGTTTATCTAAAAATATCGGTTCTGTTTTGGTTTTGAGATTTTTTGCAGGTTTAACTTCATCAGGTGCTTTGGCTATTGCAGGTGGTACTATTACTGACGTTTGGAGACCTCAAGAATTGGGTTTAGCTATGACACTTTTCTGTTTAGCTCCTTTAGCTGGTCCTGTTATTGGTCCAATTATTGGTGGTTTTGTGTGTGAAAATAAAGTATCACCTGATTTGAATAGAGTTGGTGGTTTAAGATGGGCAATGTGGGTTAATTTATTCTTTGCTGCTGTTGTTTTCATTCCACTTTATTTGATGCCTGAAACTTATAAACCAATTATTATGAGAAGACGTTTGATTAAAAGAGGTAAAAAAATTAAGAAAACTATGGGTTTAGGTCAATTCTTAACTGCTGTTGTCTTCATTACTTTAATTAAACCAGTTGAAATGCTTTTCGTTGAACCAATTGTTTTAGTTTTCTCAATTTATACCGCATTTGTTTTTGCAGTTTTATTTGGTTTCTTTGAAGCTTTCCCTGTTATTTTCAGAGGTGTCTATGGTATGGAATTGGGTGTTTCTGGTTTACCTTTCTTGGGTGTTGGTATTGGTTTATTGTTTGGTGCAGCTCTTTATGTTTATATGGATAAATACATTTTTTTCAAAAAATGGGATGATGGTTATATTGGAATGAAAGATAAAGAAGGTAATCCAGTTCCTCCAACTCCTGAATCTAGATTATTGCCATGTATGGTTGGTTCAGTTACTTTCGGCCCTTCATTATTTTGGTTAGGTTGGACCGCTAAACATAGTATTCATTGGATGGCACCAACCGCCTCAGGTGTTCTCTTTGGTTTTTCATTAGTTTTAATTTTCTTCTCAATTTTAACATATTTTTCAATGGCATATCCACCAATTTCGGTTGCATCAGCACTTGCAGCTAACAATATGACTCGTTATATTGTTTCCTCCGTTTTCCCACTATTCACTGTTCAAATGATGGAAAATTTACACATTTCATGGGGTTGTTCTGTCTTTGCATTCATTGCATTAGCTATGATCCCCGTTCCATGGATCTTCTCTATTTATGGTGCTCGTTTAAGAAATAAATCTAAATATGGTTGGACTGCTATGATGAACCAAATGAAAGCAGCTGAAAAGGCTCCTTCAACTTCTGAATCTGAACAAGAAAAAGAAGAATAAGAACACAATTTAATAATAATACTTTCAATTCCATCATAGTCCATCGTTTGCAAGATTTGGATTTCTTTTTAAACCGTCTCATTTAATTCATTTGATACCCTTCAACAATTAATAATAATGTTATACACCTTTTTGTTGACTCCTCTAATTAATATCTTGCATTTTATTATATTTTGATTTATTAATATTCTTGTTATTTTATGTTTCACTATATAAATATATATTACACGTACGTATAAAAGGGTTTATTCCTTTTCTTCAAGATTTGTTGAAACTTGTCCGGTAAAACTAGAAGTTTTTTGATTTCCTCTCTACTCATAAAAAATATCAGAGCGACATGGATTTCCGAAATATTTCAAAATCATATACTTTGTCAGCACATCTCTTTCTTTTCACACGTAACGCTGACACATCACACGTAACAATGGCTGGTCAGAAGCTCGAAGGTCAAGATTTACTAAAAACACCATTGCATGGTATATATATTCCTGTCGCATTATGTATTTTTGGTACCGCCATTTTAAATTATGATTATGTTCCTCATATGATAGGTATTCTTGCTCTATTTTTTGGATATCATTTCATTCGTGTTAAATTACAAGGAGTAGTTTTATCTTCAACTAAATTTCAAGATTATGAACTTATCGATAAAACTATTATTTCCAAAAATTCGGCAATCTACAGATTCAAATTACCTCAAGAATATGACCAATTGAATATCCCTGTTGGACATCATCTTGCATGTAAAGTTATCATAAATGATGAAGAAAAGGTTAAATATTATACACCAATTAACAATCAATTTGATGAAGGTTTTTTTGATATTATTGTTAAATCCTATAAAGATGGTGAGGTTTCAAAATATTTTGCATCTTTAACACCAGGTAAAAAGGTTGCTTTTAAAGGCCCTGTTGGTAGAATGTCTTACAAGTCAAATATGGCCGAAAACATTATTATGATTGCTGGTGGTAGTGGTATTACACCAATGTTAGCTGTTCTTGGATCTGCTATTACTACACCTGAAGATCAAACTAATATTAAACTATTATATGCAAATATTACCGAAAATGATATCTTGTTAAAAGACGAGTTAAACGAGTATTCAGAATCATACCCATCTTTTAATGTAAAGTATGCATTGGAAGAGCCACCAAAGGGTTGGTCTGGATATACTGGTAGATTCACTAAAGAAATTCTAGAAAAGGAATTACCAGAACCTAATGCTAATACAAAAATCTTCATCTGTGGTAAACCAGAGATGAAAAAAGAAATGTTAGAATATTTAGAACAACTTGGCTGGCCTAAAGGTACTTTACAATCTAAACAAGATGATCAAGTTTTCTGCTTCTAATAATATTAAACATGTATAGATGTGTAAAATTGAAATATTAAACGAAAAATTATGATATTTGAATGATTTTTTTGATTTATCAATTGAAAATAAATATATTTATATTATAGTATATAAATATAAATATAAAAATAAATATGAAAATAAATATAAATATAAAAATAAAAAGTAGAAATAAAATAATTAAATTTAGTCTTTGATGAATGAAAAATCCACACACGTAAAAAAATAAATGCAGAATTTAGGTATACGCGTAAAAATTATGTTCAAAGCTGTAGATGCATCTAACACGGTAGATCCTAACATAATCCTTAATAATCCACCAAAGAGACTAAATATGAATAACAATGATACATCAGACTTTTTACGCTCATTGATTGGTAATAGTAAGTCTAATACTTTACTTAGGCCAAACGCCAAAGTTATTAGGGAAAAACAAGTAACTTTATCAAATGGTTCGAAAATTACGCTAAAACCAAAGACTAAAGAATACAAGCAAAGAGAAGAGTCGATTATTAATGAGTTAAATATCAATTTGGATGGCAGTGGATATTTAGATATGTCTGCACTTTATGAAAAGATTCGGATAGAAGAGAAAACTAAAAAAGATTTAGAAGAATTTGAAAGAAATAAAACCGAACTACAAAACGTATCAAATAAGCTACACGATTTGACTAGTAGTTCAAAGAAACCTGTTAATTCTTTATGGACTGAAAAATATAGACCGAAAAAGTTTATTGATTTAATAGGAAATGAAAAAGTTAATGCTATTGTTCTCAGATGGTTAAATGATTGGAATTATGCAGTAAAAAATGGTAAATTAATAGATAGTAATGGATACGATAGAGATATAAATATGGACCCATTGAAGAGGCCAAGAAAAAAAGTTTTGCTTATTCATGGGCCTCCCGGGATTGGTAAAACAACAATTGCACAATGTGTTTGTAAACAACTTGGTTACGAAATGCAAGAAATTAATTCAAGTGATGAAAGATCTGGGCAAGGTGTTAAAGAGAAAGTTAAAAATGCACTAAAAATGAGAAGCTTAAGTGGTAAAAATATATGTTTATTACTTGATGAAATTGATGGAGCGGTTGGTAATGAAAATGGATTTATTAAAAGTTTAATTTGGATGTTAAATAAAGATGTCAAAGCAACTGATGAATGGAATAGCTTTAATAGATTAAAATTTAATAAAAAAGAAGATTTTATTAAAAGACCAATAATTGCCATGTGTAACGATATTGGGGCACATTGTTTAGATCAATTAAAACCATATTGTGAAATAATTTCATTCAAGAAAAGTAATAATAAAAGTATTAAAAAGAGATTGAAAATGATATTAGATAATGAAAATATAAAAAATGTTAACGAATCATTACTAGATGATTTAATCATTTCATTGGATGGAGATGTGAGGAATTGTATAAACTTTTTACAGTTTAATTCACAAAATTTGAATGGGAAAATAAAAGATACAGAAATTGTTTGGTTTCAGTTATTAAAAGAAATTTTCAATTTAGATAATTCAAATATCAAAAATAGAAAAAGTAAAACTGAAATTTTCGAAGAATTGATGAATAAACTGAATAATTCAAGTAATGAATTAAATAAAATCAATTCTGGTTGTTTTAATTTAATGTTACAGATAAACGATCAATATGATAATAATCTATTAAAATTAAATGAAATATCAGATTGGTTATATTTTGAAGATTTAATTAGTAATAATTATAAACTGTTAGAAAAGGACGAATTAAGTGCATATAGTTCAATTGCACCATTGAAATTTTTTAATATATTTGCAAGTTTTAGTGATGGACACATTTATGATAACAGACAAAAGTTTAATTTTAAATCACAAGATAATTATGAACAGAAAAGACATGTTTTAGATGTTTTGAATAAACTTATTGTTGAATATAAATTTAATTTGACAAAAGCTACACTAATTTCAACTGAAATTAGTATGCTTAACTATATTATAATTCCAAATAAATTGACAATCAAAGAATTTGAGAAAGATAAAAGTAAAGTGAATCGGATTCTCGAGATTTTGAAAGATCTAAATATTAATATTGAAATGAGCTCAATAAAGAATTACAATAGGTTTAAAAACAACAGTTATATTACATATAATAAGTTCAAACCGGACATTGTTTTAGGATTAATTGACAGTGATTGTGAGATTAATAGAATTTCAAACAAAAACAATTACAATAACAACAATAGCAATAACAATAGCAACACCAAGAATCCTTATGACGAATCACATGATACTAACAACAACAAAAACGAAATTAGAGCTATTCCATTTATTAATGCAATTGACGAAACTTTGAAACAAAACAAAAAGAGTTCTATAGATAAAGAAAAAGAAAATATGAACAAAAGGGGCAGAGAAATTGGCGACGAGGGACCGGACGCAAATGAGAAACCAAAGCCTGTTTCAACGGTCGACTTTTTCAAAAATCAATACACCATGTTTCATTCGCAACTACAAGTAGCATCACCAGGCACTAAAACCGAGCTTGCTACTGGAGACGTGGTGAGACAAACCCATCGCGATAAAGGTGTGATGTCAGAGAATATGAATCGAATCTGGGTCAAGTATCATGAGGGATTCAGTAATGCGGTGCGGAAAGAAATGACGTGGCAAGTATTGTTTGCGAAGCCCCCTTGATTGTACTTGCTAAGAGAAAACAACACAAAATGACGGAAAATGACGAAAAGGTCAATAAAGATAATACAAAATGACGAAAAGTGGTGAAAATATTCAAAGCATTGTTTTAATAGATTGCATAAGTTGTTGGAGATAGGGATGGTCGCAGATCCACCGAACTGCTGAGCTGCTGAGCCTCGGAGCAACCTATCTGTAGTTGCTGTTGCTATTTTTTCACTGTGCCAACACCCCCTCTGCTCGCAGGTCCCGACCGGCCGGAATTCCCGATTGACGCATGCGCCATATGCGCAACTGGCACCCCCCGGACTAGCACCCGCAGGTACCATGACATCCCTGGCCTTTCCCTCGCTTGTCACTCGCCTCTCCCTCCTCCAAAATACCAACTCCGGGTCTAGCATGTTCGTTTCAGTATGGAACTGGCGTTTCTCGCTTAAAAGTTTTCGCCTACTATTTTTGTCTCACAATTTTTTCGTTTACTATTTTCCTGCAGCTTCTCGGAATTTCTATGAGTCAACAAATTTCTTTTTGTTCTTTGCTCCTTTTTTCAAAAATTTTATTAAATTTCTTTTTTTTTTTTTGTTACAAATCGCACATTTTTCTATCGCTCAAGTTGGTGCTGATATTCAAAATTAAAAAAATAAAATTCTCCTGTAGGCAATTTTCGTCACTACTTTGTAACAATCCGTCCCGAACATTGCCATTTCTTTGTGTGCTCATATTCTTCTTTTTTTCTTTTGTCATTTGAATTGCTTTTTCACAACCCTTCCTTGTTTATATTTTATAAATATCATCCTCCCTCCTTTACACATAACAAACACATAACCTTCTTCCTTTCGGGCGTCATATTTGACTTTTCACACGTTTGCTCACATTTCCTATATTTCATTAGATTTCAGTTTTTGCACTTGATTATACCTTGCTTTTTTTTTCTACCTTTTCTTTTCGACAAACTTGAATATAGATAAATAAATTAATAATAAAACAAAGATGATAAATCACATCAATAATTCCAATAATGATCAAAATGTTGAAAGGCAACCTCATTTTAAAGATGTTTTCAATACAAACGATCCTTCAAAAAATCAAGATACAACTATTAATACAAACAATATTGTTGCTTCTGAAAGCAGAAGACCCTCTTTAATGGTTACTCACAATAAAAAAAACGATTTACTTGATATATCAATAACTAATAATACCATATCTTCTAAAACTACAAATTCATCCCATCCTTCAGAAACTGAAATGGATGTCGATGCTCAAGTTGATGTTGATGCACATGTCGATGTCGATGTTTCCTTGGATATAGTTGATGATTCTGTTTCAATAAACTCAAATTCATTAAATCCTTTATCCTCCTCCACTTCATCTTCTGCATCTCCTTCTGAATCTTGTTCTTCATCTTCACCTGATAAAAATAACGGTATATTAATAACAAAATTCAAAATGTTAAATATACCAAACTCAAATAAAAATCACCGTCTGCATAAAATTTCGAAATCAAGAATATGTTCAAAAAAGTTTCGTTCAAAATCTTTACCAAATATATATATACCTTCAAAACATTCACATAGTAATCAACATTTTTTAACTGAAATGAGAAATCATCAAAATAATCAACATATTGATTTACATTTGAAACGAAATTTCAAACAAGGATTCCCATCTATTCCACAACATATAAATCAGCAAAAATTTCAACAAAAATTTCAACAAAAATCACAACAAAAACATCAATTTTTTCCAAATTTATTACCTCCTGTTAATGTTCACTCGATGCATGAAATTGATTTACAGGAGGTTTTAAAAAATCCTCAATTAAGGCACGATATTTTATTTGATCCTCAACTTCAATTTAGACCAAATTTAGATGGTGAAAGAGGTAAAAGAAAGAAACTTCAAGCTGATGCTTATTGGAATATGATTAGATCTGAAACTGAAAAATTACTTAACATTGATAACAACATGAAATTGAACATTCACTCTCCAATAATAATTATGTTTCAATCATTAAAGGGTATTCTCATAAGTTTAATTCCTGCTAAAGATATTTCTTCAATTGATGAAATATTAGATGATGGTTTGCTAATTCAACAATTAAATTCAAAGTGTTTTGATTTTAAAAGTTTCTCTAATTGGATATGCTCAATTTTTAAATTACATTGTGCTCCAATGAGAGATTCATGGGTTGATGAATTAAATTCATTATTTACTAAGGCATATAATGATTCAAAATCATTAACAAATATAAACATAAATTATCTTATTGAAGGTTTTAAAACGTTATTCTTATTACTTGAAGCTATGAAATTAGATGTTGCAAATCATCAAATTAGAATTTTAAGACCTTTATTATGTTCATCTGCTGTTTCATTTGAAAAAGAATATTTCAAAAATGCAATTAAACGCAATAAAATCAATTTTACATCATCATTTTTGTGGTTTAATCTAAATTCTAAAAAATTAAATTCAAAAGATACAAGAGAGGTTTTAAATTACTCAACTTTAAATTTATTATCCTGTTCAAATATGTGTCACCAATTTCCAAATGTTCTTAATTTTGATCATACAAGACTTTTATTATTAAGAGCTGAAATTAGACATATTGTTTGTACAAAATTATGCTATATTCTTTATAAGGCATTGATTCATCAATATAAATTAGATAAAAGTTTATTATCTGATGAGAATATTATGAAATTTAGAACTGAAATTCTAAATATAATTGTTGATGAAAATGGTAGTTCAAAGTGGACAAAAAATTTGAAAAACTTATCTGTTCAAATTGTAAACAAATTATTTAACAATTTAGATTCAACTAAAGTTGATTTTGCTTATAATTGGTTGTTAAAGCAAACTCAGCCAGATTCTACTCTTTACAAAATGTTAGAATCTAAATTATTTGAAAAAATTTTGTCATTCCTTTCATCTTTACCTTTGTCATCGTCACCAGCAAACTTAAATTCAAGTAATTTGAAGATCCAAGATGAAATTATCATTAATAATGAATTGCAAAGTGTTGTTGAAAGATTAAACCAATTAATTGAGTTTAATTATCACGTTTTTGGTGAACTATATTCAACATACTCTGATTGAGTACTCTCATCTTAACAAATACCCGCATTTAAAAACCATTGGTTCACTTAGTCACATATTTCTTCTCGTTTCTGCAAATGTTGTCTTGCACCTGTATTATATTTACCTGTTTCCACGCCCCAAGATATACCTACTTAGTTAACACAGAGTTTTTATTGCTTTCTTTTTTTACTCTCTTTCTCTCTTTGTGTTTGTGTGTGTGTGCCCTCTCTGGGGTATTTATAAATTTTACTTTATAATTACACCTTAATTAATTTATATAAAAAAATTATAAAAAATATGAATCCGGTAATACCATATTTGCAGTTATAAATGAAAAGATGAAAATACTCTTTTTAAAATGGCTCAAAAGATAACTCGAAAAAAAGCTAATGAAAAAAGAAAAAATTACTGAGCCGAAAATCTTTATTATAAGAAATACATCATGCAACACCTTTGTTTAATCGATTGACTAAACAAAAGGGGTTTTCAAGTAAAGAGATGGATGCACGTGCAAGCAGATCAGTTTACAATACATTTCGAAGTATGGCATCGGGATTGAGATCTCCAGATGCGGAACTACAAAATGAAATGGATTTAGATCTCGATAATATTCAACACGAAAACAAAGAGGATATTGAAACAAAGGAAAAGGATCATGATGAAATACTATATGAGAATGGTGTAAAAGATATGGAAGCAGCTGGGCTTATAGATATTGGAAATCTTGCATCGTGGGAAATAAGTTCGTGTAAGCTAGGGTTTGATGGATCAAAATTAAGAGACGAATCTCCAAATACGTATTGGCAAAGTGATGGAGCTCAACCACATTCAATTGTCATTAGATTTACAAAATGTGTCACTATTCAACGTGTGAGCTTTTTTTTAAACTATGCTGTTGATGAATCCTACACGCCTGATAAAATAATGGTATTTGCGGGCACGGGAGAACATGATTTGATTGAAGTTGTTCGGAGAGAATTCTTTGAACCAATAGGTTGGCAACATATTGAATTCGATTGTGCCAGTGATTCAGGGTTGTTAAAATGTTATGTTTTAAAAATCAAATTTGTATCCAATCACCAAAATGGTAAAGATTGTCATGTTAGAGGTGTTAAAATATTATCACCCAATTCCAATGGTTTAAATTCAAATCCTGACGTAATTGAAGATTGTGTAGGGTTTACAAGTAGGAAATTTATTTGTGAATCGGTGATTCGTTAACTTTTTTAAAAGAAAGTATATTCCTTCACATAGATAGAAAAAAAGAACGATATATCTGACTGCTAGAAAAATTAAAAATGTATATATATCTTTTCTAATAACAAAAAAAAGAAAAAAAAACAATATATTCGGTATCAATCTATTAATTTAGTAAATTTTCCCATTGTTCCTCTGATCCTTCAGCATATTCATCCCAGTGTTTAAAATTTTCCTGCCTTGATAATTCCAATGCTTGTCGTAACTGTTCATCCTCATCATCATCCTCAAAATTTTCATACGAATTTTCTTCATATGATGCAGCTGTTCTAGTTGGCTCTGTTAATAAAGACAATTCCAACGCCAGTTGCAAATCATCAATGTTATTATCATCATTGTGATTATCAGTAGAAATTCCTGTTGCACTTGATTCAGACGTTTTTAGTGCCGTATCTATAGACATACTCATAGCCAACTCTAACACTTCTTCTTCGGTCAGTAAATGAGACCCATTGTATTTATTTATCAAGATTTTATCTTTCTTTTTTTGTTCAACTTCTATTTCATAATTATCCAAATGAAAATTTATTTCATCACTATTAGAACCCTTACCAATATTTTTGCGGCTTTTTTGCTTTCTCTGCTCAACTCCTTTTATATCGGCATATTTATTATCCCCTAACATAAAATATTGAATATAAGGACCAATTGTAACTAACCCCCTTGGCGTTGTTTGATCAAGAGACAATTGAATCAAATTATTTCTTCTGATATCAGTTTCAACAATTGCAATATTGAGTAATTTTTTATTTGAAATTCTATCAACGACAGTTCTTAAAAATTCACCTGTCATTAAATCATACACTTCAACTTTCCCTTCATGACTTGCAAGAGCGACAATAATAGAATTCATTGCTATTGAAGCAACAGGACCTACTAAGGGTGATAAGAAATGTCTTATTTGGGATTTTGCATGCTCCTTCAAAAATTTTGGAGTTATAGGATTTTCATTTATTGGTTTTAATTCATTTGATAAAGATTCTCTAATGTTTATAATTTCCACAATACCACTTAGTAAAACAACAGCACCAAATAATGGATCAGAACCAACAATAGTTTCATCCCTTTTAATAAAAGTTTTATCATTTGATTCAAATGAAATAAGTGAAATAGTTTCACCTGCAGGGGGTGTATATTTTAAAACATTTAAATAATTTGAATAATTTGAATAATTTGAATAATTTGAAATGTTATCCTCCCTGTATGAAAAAATTTGCAATTCATTTTCGTTCCATGTAACAACAGATTCAAAACCATAATCAATAAACAAATTATGTTCATAAATATTGACATCATAGAATTCTGTTTTTCCAATTTTAATATATTCAATCTCAACATCTTCTCTTTTAAGTCTTTGAAAAATATTTTTAATTACCCAAATTTCACCATTCGATAATACAGATATTAGCACAGTTTTACCATCGGATTTCAATTTTGTGATTTTAAGAGTAGAATTGATTGATAAACCTGGGATGATTAGTTTGCATAAACATTCACCAGTCCTAATATCCCAACCCCAAATTTCACCACCTTCGTCGGCACTGAAAGCACCAATTGTACCAGATTTAGAAAGTAAATTATGAGAAATATTATTAAAACTCAAATTGGATCTTAAATTGCTATTTGAAGAAACTATTTTTTTTGAAGATTTCAGCGTTGTTAAAGAAGAGATTGAAGGAGTAGATTTTTCAAAATCTTTTGTATTGGAATTGTTTGAATTAACACAGGAACAAACAGCAACAATTGAACTATTTAACATTTTACCCCAATTTTTAACATTTGAAAGTAATATACCTTTCCAATCAACGAGTGCACCTGAAACTTCACCCTCTGATCCACCAAAAATTAAAGATCTTGAAATGTGCACGTTAGTCGTTGAACAGCCCGTATCCAGAGAAGTTAGAGAATCTGGTACAAAATTGACACTTTCTCTCAGGGTTTTGCCATTCCTTACATCACAAGATATAATTGTATCCCTTGGTGCATCAATTATTAATAATTTATTCCTATTCCAATCAACGGATATAGTATGCGTAAATAATAATAAATTAATATTGTATTGATTATTAAGTAATTTGCCACGTTTGAAATCATGTTTAATATGGGTTCTATGTAATAATTCTGTTTTGTAAAAAGGAGAACGTGTTACAGTTGGGAAAATTTTTGATTTGAATGGATATTGAACATTGAAAATTTCATGCCAAATTAAATCATCTTTTAAAATTCTATTCCACTTTTTGCAAACTAAAGATAATTTCCCTAATGTTAAAGGATCAACATTTGCCAGTATCAAAATCAAAATTTCAGGTGGAAATTGATCAACGTTAAGTGAAGTGTAATTGGTGTTTTGAGTATTAGACATTCCTGACATATCCTATAAAAGAATGCAAAACAAAATAAAAGCTGAAATTAAAAGATTAAAAAGATATTTTATTTTTATTTATGCGAATCAGATCATGAAAAGTGCATGAAGATGTGCAGCTATTTAAACCTTCTACTTGAAAATCGAGCAAAGAATTGTGGTGTGAGATGAAACTGGTTGTATAGTAATCTAGAGATACATGTCGATATTTTTATGATTACAAGTTTAGAAGGCTCGAGTGCAAAAAATGAAAAATGAAAAATGTAAAATGTAAAATGTAAAATGTAAAATAAAGAATAAATAAATGAATACAAGAGGACAATTGTAATTGTAAGATAATATCTTTTATTTTAAGCTGAAAATCCAATTGAAAAAATGAAACAGAAAAAGGGTGAAACAAAAACATAGTAAAAGATTTAAAATAATCAGACTGCATACAGAAAAAAAAGGATAACGGATTACAAAATTAATTTGGAAAAGTATATAAAATTAAATAAAGATTCAGATTAAGACTAATGACAAGATTAGAATTAGGATTAAAATTAAAATTAAGATTTAAACTATTCTTCTAAAGTAGCAAGATAACTTTCTGCTTCTAAACCCGCCATACAACCGGTACCTGCAGAAGTGATGGCTTGTCTATATTTGGAATCTTGAACATCACCAGCAGCATAGACACCTTCAATTGAAGTAGATGCAGTACCTGGAGTGGTTTTAATGTAACCAGTTTCATCGGTTTCTAATTGGTCCTTAAAAATTTGAGTTGCTGGAGTATGACCAATTGCATAGAATAAACCATTGATTGGTAAATCCTTTTCTTCTTCGGTTTTAACATTCTTGATTTTCAAGTGGGATAATAATTTACCGTTACCCTTAGCTTCTAAGGAAACTGTGTTGTAAAGAATTTCTAACTTAGGGTTATTTTCAACTCTTCTTTGCATGATAGTTGATGCTCTCAAGTAGTCTTTTCTGACAATAAGGTAAACCTTTGAGCCGAACTTAGTTAAAAATAACGCTTCTTCACAAGCTGAGTCACCTCCACCAATGACTGCCAATGGGTTGTTTCTGAAAATTGGAACCGCACCGTCACAGACTGCACATGCAGAAATACCCTGTTGCCAGTAGGTTTCTTCACCTGGCAAGTGTAATCTCTTTGCAGACGCACCTGTAGCAATAATCACTGCGTCGGTGGTGATTGGTTCGCCATCTTCATAGAATTCTGGCCATAACTTAAATGGCTTAGATGAGAAATCAACCTTTGAAATAGTTTCCGTGATGATTTGCGTACCAAACTTTTCGGATTGGGCTCTCATTCTGTCCATCAATTCTGTACCTGTTAAGCCATCTGGGAATCCTGGGAAATTTTCGATTTCCGTGGTGGTGGTCAGTTGACCACCTGCTGCGATACCGTTTGCCATCATACCTTCGTATAACACTGGATTCATTTCTGCTCTAGCTAAATAAATTGCAGCCGTATGCGCTGCAGGGCCTGACCCGATAATAGTGACTTTATTGTGAACCATTCTTGTATGTATTTGAATTGTGCTTGACCTTACTTGTTTGACAAATCTACCAATCATCAATAATACGAAAAATGGACTTGCCTCTTCTTTTAAACTCCACTTATCCTCCTATTTTTTCTTTTTCCCAATTCTCGACCACCGTCCAAATCCCTCTGACAAATCCCGATTAGAAATCATCCCGCCAGTTCCAGACCCGTGTTCCCTGCACTGTGCAGGGTCACCCATTGCGTTTCATGGGAACCATCCCAGCATTGCGCCCGCGCAAACCAATGTCACCCGTCTTTTGTGGGAACTACATCCCACGGACAGCTGAACAAACGTCCGGGCGCGCCCTGGCGCGCCCTGGCGCGCGGGGCCCGGAGGCTCAGCGACCGGACTTTTGTGGACTTTTTATTTTTCACACCCTTCTTCCTTTTTGTAAAACAAAAGCTCAAATGGGAAGCAAAAGAAGAGCCGCCATTCTTTTATTAATAAGCGGAAATGCCATGCGATTGGCAGCATGACAAAATGTCCAGGTCAAGGACTATAAAGTAAAAGTTAAGAGTAAGAAGAAGAGGGAACCTGAAAACGGAACGGCGCAAAGAACCAAGACAAGGCCATGTAGAAGTGTAAAAACAGAAAAAGCCATTACAGGGCAAAATGAAAATACAACAAAACCGGTGTCGCGAGAGTTGCGGATTTTTCCATTTTTTTTTGTGTGAGACTAAAGGAAGATATAGAGAAAGAGAATACAGAAAGAGAATACAGAAAGAGAGATGTTAGGTATTATAACAAAACCACAAGGTTTTACAGGTCGTACAGTTTTGGAGATATCTATTTGCAGATCAGTGTTTTGATCTTGATCTATCTTTGTTGTTTTGTGATTTTTTGAAATTGTTCAGTGAAAGCCATCATGTTCTCAAGATCGTTGAAGATTATCAATACGTCTTCGGTATACAGACTCAAACCCGTTATGGGTAACGCACGCTCGTTTGCTGCATCATCACAGGCCAGAAATTCCACCCCATGGTATTTGGACCCCAAAGAATCTTCTTTGTCATCTTCACCGTTGAAACAAGTTGAAATACCCCAGCTTCCAGTAGATCGTCCGGATTCTCTAGAAAACTTAATAATGTATTTGGCAAATGAATTAGGTGTTGACGATTTGAAGGTTTTTGATATGCGTAAAAAATCAGAGGCTGGTGCAGTGGAAGGTGCCTATGATATTTCAGATTTCATGGTGATTGGTACAGGTAAAGGTACAAAACATTTACAAAAAGCTTCCTCCCAACTAGACTTTTACATTAAACATAATTTACACAAACTGCCTTCAACTGAAGGTATTTTGAAAAGCGGCCAGTTGGCCAAATATCATCGTAGATTGCAAAGGAAGGGTAAAACTGCCCCAAATTATTCTAAAAATGATTACGGCTCCTCCCCAAACACTTGGGTAATGACAGATACGAAAACAGATGGTATAATAATTCACATTTTAACAAAAGATAGAAGAAATGATCTTAATTTAGAATATTTGTGGTCAGATAAAAATGAAAAACATCTGTATAAAAAATCGGCATCTTCTAATCAAAACTCTAATAATATTTTCAGCGGAATAAGATACTTTCATACTTCAAGAAAAATCCAATTTGACAAGTTTGATTTATCTTTTACAAATTACTCAAACCAATTTGATATTCTACAGAAAAACCACCTTGTTGATCCAACAAAAACTCCGCTTTCAACTTTGAAAAATCACATTGATTTGATGTATGCTGCAGGTCTAACAATGGACTTTAAAATGCTATATTCATATTTCAAAACTTTCATAGAATCTAAACAATACGATCAAAATTTTGATAATGTTGCTAAATTATTCAGTAAACGTGAATTGTTTTTGCTTAAAGTTTTACAGAATTATAATATAATTCTAACAAATGATCAAATTTTGCAATTGATTCCATTGCTTATAATATCTGGTTCACAGTTCAACTCTGATTCTTTTATCACGTTGAAAAAAATTGTTCAAAGTCCGGATATAAAAAAACTTGATCACCCTTATTTGCACTCAAAATCTTTAAGCCAACTTGCGGTTTTATCAAATAGTCTAACTGATTCATTAGATGAAAATAGCCGTAAATTAAAGACCACTATAGATATTTTATTATTAACAGTTTATGCAAATAGATTAAACTGGATTCATTTTTTCAAAGTGGTAGATTCGGCAATCGAGAGAAACGATTTGGCCATTTTCCACGCCTCTTTACCTCTGATTGTTTCATGTGCTGATAAAAACACAGTTTTAAAATTTGAAAAGGACTTTTTACCTATAATTATGCAAAATGACCTTCCAAAAGAGTTACAGCCATTTGTTGAAAAAATATCTAGCAAAGCAAACAATTAATTTAAATTAACATTTTCACCCCCTCCTTTGTCTCATGTATATACCATTTGTGTGTTTTTATAAAACCTTTTTCCAGTTTTTACATAGTTTAAAACCTCCAACATTATCAAGCTTTTCCAGTAAAACTAAATCCCCTTGTTTGAGCTCAACCCACTCATTCCATAGGCAAACTAACCAAACTTTTACCACACTCTCCTCCATCTCAATAGAAACTATTCGAAGTGAATTGCTGATCAATTCAATTTCTTTGATGACATAGACCATTGTCTCTTCTTTCTCATCTGTATTTTCTTGTTCAATGTTTTCACGTTTTATAATACCAGGTGTTGTTTCAGATCGTGATTTCTCTAAAATTCTTTGCATTTGTAAACTCAAACTATCTTCACCACCAACAGTAAATCCTTCCGGCCTCCTTGCCGATTCAACATTACTATTCGACTTGGAGTCTCGTATCTTTTTAGACCTTTCTCTTAATTCTTCAAAACTTGCTCCTGTCTCCAGTTTTTGTCTCTTCCGTTCCTGCTGTATTTTCAACCCCAATTGGCGAATATCAACACCCGTATCATGTTTCTTAACTTTCAACTGTTTACTAAATAATCCACCAATATCATTCTCCTTATTATTCAAACTATCATCCACACTGTCACCCAAACTACTCATATCCTAACTGATATCAAGCCTGATTGAATTTATCCTATACTTTCCCAGACCCACACATAAAGATCCATGATTTATAAAACGCGTACCTATTTTCAAATGTGATTTTTCACTTCCTATAATAATTAAAGACATATTACACAAAAAATGCTAGTGATGTTCGTAATAATATACACTAAATATCTAATGATAGCTACCACCATATCCACCTCTTCCACTGTAACCACCACCCATACCCGGGCCTCCATAGTTACCTCTACCTCTGCCAGCATATCCACCATATGAACCTCTTCCACCTCTTCCACCATATCCACCATATCCACCATATCCACCTCTACCGCCTCTGCCACCATATCCACCTCTACCATTGTTATATCCATTATATGTATTGTAGTTTTCGTTTGGATTAGCGTAAGAGTCATATTGATTATGATACATATTATTGAAATTTACTCTACCTTGGTTGTAATTTGCAGTTTGTTGTTGGTGTTGAACTTCTTTATTGTACATATCAATAAAAAATTTATAACCACCTGCTCTTAAATTATACATTGATGGTTGAGCTGGTCCCGTATGTTTGCTGAAATCAATATTGTTTCCGTATTGTTCATTTCTATTGAATCTGTTATTATTGTAATTTCTGAAATATAGGATTTTTTCTTTATCTTCAGCATTTAAAACTGAAGCGTGCGGTCTGTATCCAGTCAATAACATTGATTTACCTGGAACTTTAGGTGGCATTTCAAATTCAACAAGCATAAAATCAGACGTATTTAAGTCACCATACTCACCCAATTCGCTTTCGAATGGGAATTTGAAAATACTTGATGGTTTATAAATTTTGTGTGGTCTTGCCTTACCTGCTAAATGTGTCTTATGAAAGTTGAATTTAACCTCATCCTTTTTCTTATCTTCGTTATAAAGCTTTGAAAATTTCTTGAAATAAGAATTGTTCTTACCAACAAATAAAACTTCATTTTTGTGAGAATTTCTTTCCCTTTCATTTTCAGTTAATTCATCGTATTTACTACGAACGACTCTTAAAAGTCTCTTTTCATCAATAAAAGGTAATAGTGCAATACCTCTCCATGATTGTTTTTCTCCATTCATATCAATTTTGAAGTCTTCTGGATAAAAATCAATAATTTCTGAATCAGCTTCAGACATCAACTCTCTAAAAACTTCAGGTAAATTATGATTAGAAGCTGCAGGTAAAACACTCATTAATTGTTCAAATGGTTGGAAAGGTCTACCTTGTTCAAAGTTAACATCAAATTCTTTTAAATCTGTAAAATCTGCTGCAAATGGTGCATAATGATATGGGTAATACCAATTCCATGATGGACATCCTTGATAATAATAAAGTAAAACCCATGATATACCTTCAACATAACATTTAGTCATATCTCTTCTAATTTTTGAAATTTCTGTTTCATTAGTTGTCTTGAATTTTTGTTGGTAATATCTTGTCTTATATCCTGGTTCCCATAGTCTCACATCTTCGTCTTCAATTTCTTCATCTTTATTCTCATCATCATCCTCTTTGGTTTCTGGATTTACATCAATTTCATCTACTTCTTCTAGATTTCTCTTCTTTTCATTAGTTTCTTTTTCAGTTTCGTTACTCAAGTTTTCTCTCAAAGCATCAGCTACACTTTGATTTGCAGAATTAGCCTTGGAAATAGTATTAATGTTTTGAACAATATCATTATTAGACATTTGTAAACCAGCCGTTTTACCTGAATTTAAATTAGTTAAAACCATATTTTGTGATGGGTTGATAGGGGCATTATCTTTACCTTTACTAACAGAAGCTAATAATTGGTTTTGAACTATACTTTTTTGTTCATTGTCAAATTTTCTACGTTTGAAATTTGCTTCTCTACGCATTTCTTGTTCACGTCTAGCCTTAAAAATACCATCTTCTTTCTTTGCTAATTCACCCAATAATTGTTCGACTCTATCTAAATTCAAATTACCATCACATGTAATATAATGCTTTAATTTAGGTAACAGGCCTTTCCATATTCCAACTAAAGCATCTAAAGAATTATCTCTAACATCTAAAGATGGTAAATGAGGCAAGAAATCATTACCAACGAAGAAACACATAAAAACCCAATCATCAATTGCCCTTTCAAAGTCATATTTAAATGGCAATCTAGGAATTTGTAATTCTACTTGTAAATATTCTCTTAAAACATTGATGTGCAACCAAATAAAAGGCTGTTTTTGATTCTTTAATTTTTCTTTAGTTTCTTCATCCATATATAAATGATCTTTTGCAGTCAATTGCCTTTGTCTATTATCAGCTGCAAAAACATCCTCTCTTAAAACTCTAAAATGAGGTTCATGAGTTGCTAAAGATAAGAAAATTAAATCGGCATCTAAACCATGAATACAATGTGAGACATTTGGATCATATTCTGGATCTGATCTTTGTGATCTAATAAAATTCATAATTTTATGTTCTCCTTCACCAGGAACAGAAGCATCACTAATAATAACTTGCAGTTCAGACCATCCCGGATCAGTAGACAGTTTATATGCCACCCAGTACTTTAAACTTGCGGCAAGAATATCCATAAATGGTGTACCTGGAGTAATAGAATTTGAATCCCAACTTTTTTTACCCTTAATAGTTTCATCAATAACTTCACCTCTTGCTTCCATTTCAGCCAGCTCTCTTTGTTTTTCTTCATGTGCAATCTGTGCATCTTTTGCAGATCTAAAACGTCTGGATCTTTGTTGATTCATTTTTGCTCTTGGTGCAACACCATCAACTGCAATCATCAATAATTTTCTTGGTCTTGCAATGTTAAGAACATGATTGGTATATTTGAAAATTTCAATCATCATTTCTTCTTCTGTTTCTGGCGGTGGTCTGTTTTCCGGATGGGAACATGGATGAACAATTGCATTCATATCTAGATAAAGATTATCTAGTTCACCATTTGGATTAGGATCGGAATAATTAATTGGTTGTTCAACACCATCAACAACTGGTCCTTCTTCATCAACCACTGATGAAATAATCTTTGGATATTTCTTAGACAACCAACGGAAAAGTGCTGGAACACCCATAGCTGCTTTCTTGGTTTGTTTGTCCTCTTTTAAAGGAGAAAAAGATTTTCTATTGTAATGAAAAGCTCTTCTTTCTTTATTTATTACAAAAATGTGGAAAAATCTTTAAATTTTTCAAATTTCGGCGCGTCGATTTGTCAAAAAGTTTTGGCCATCTCTTAATTTGGATTTGGATTGATCTATAAGTGTCTTGGATCTTTGTAGGGGCATATTCTGTACAGGTGTGCAGGCGTAGCAGTATAAACCTTATATATTCCAAAGAATTAATATATTATAATGCAAATGCTATCAATGAGGAAAGTACCCAAGTTAAAAAATGGGCCCACAACAGTTTTTTTAAAAAGATCTATCAGTCGTAAATCCATAACCAAGAGAAGTACTAGAGATGCTGCACTGGAATCAAGTGAAACCCCAATATCAGCTAAGGGTAAAGGTATTTCTAAGTTAAAAAAGGATACAACAAGAACCAAAGAAAGTTTCATACATGATTACTCTATTTTTCCAGAAACTTTGCAATATAGATTACCAAATGAAGACGAGAAAGACCAACCACCAAAGCCACATTCTAATATTATCAAATTGATTTTTGAGCAAGGTGGTGTCGAATCAATGGATCTTGATATAAATTTCAAGAAATTTTCAAGATATCCAATAACAAATCCAACCAAATTAAATAAAAGATCCACTAGACCTGTGTCTGTCAAAATGCTAACTTCTGATTTTATTGATGATTCTCTGTATAATGTCAATTACGGTTATTTTGCAAAGGAAGCGGTTATTTTTCAACCGGATAGACCTTTTGATTATAACAAGTTAGAGGGTCAAGATGAATTTATGCAAAAATGGTTGCAAGCATATGATAAATACGATGAAGATAGAGCTAACGCATTAAAGGTAGTGAAAAGACCGGAAGGCTCAAAATCTGGATCTTCAACGTCCAATAAATCAAATAGAAAAACTCAAGAAAAAAAGACTGAGCCAGAAGATGATAAAATTGTCAAACCATCATTACAATTATGGCATACTCCTACTGAGTTATTTCAACCTTATTATGGGGAAGGTTTAGCACGTCATATTCTTGAAAATTATAAGTTGAACAATTTTCCTTATCACGATTTAGTTATATATGAAGCTGGTGCAGGTAACGGTACATTAATGTTGAATATTTTAGACTATTTGGAAAAGAAAGAACCTGAAGTTTATGCAAGGACTAAGTATAGGATCATAGAAATTTCTTCAAAATTATTTAATAAACAAAACTCTAGATTAGATAGACATCGGGATAAAGTTGAAGTCATTAATAAATCTATTTTAGATTGGGATACGGTGGTTAATGAACCTTGTTTTTTTATTGCATTGGAAGTTTTTGACAATTTATCACACGATGTTGTTAGATATGATATTGATACAAAACAGCCTTACCAAGGTTATGTGGTAATAGATGAAAACAATGATTTCCATGAATATTATTCGCCAGAATTGGAGCCATTGACTAAAGAATTTTTGAAATTGCGTGAAACAAGTAATTATCCAATTAGTAAATTGAGTGGCCATCCTAGTAGACAATTTTACCCATATATGAAATTGAGAAATACATTCAATCCATTAAGAAATAATTTATCTGATCCTGAATATATTCCAACCAGACTTTTGAAATTCTTTACCGTCTTAAAGAAATATTTCCCACAACACCAAATTTTGGCTTCTGATTTCACTAACTTTGATAAAACAATTAAAGGTTACAATTCTCCAACCGTCCAAACCATGTATAAAGATAATATGGTGAACACAGATACCTATATGGTTGAACAAGGTTATTTTGATATTATGTTCCCAACAGATTTCAGGGCAATAAATGAATTATACGGACAGGTCACAGGTAAATCCAGTCACATCTGTTCACACTCTGCTTTTTTGAGAAAATGGGCAGATTATGAGAAGACAAACACAAAATCCGGCGAAAATCCAATGCTTGATCTTTATTCGAATGCTGCTTTTATCTATTCATAAATATGAATCTTTCTAAACAGTTGTGTACATATAAAATTTAATGACCTATCTTGTAAAAATACAATTAATAATCAAGTTTTAGACCTGGTTCCCCCCTTTTTTTAGCTTTATTTGATTATACTGAACTACTATGAACAAAACGTTTCAGTAGACACTACAGTGCTGTCACTTTTTCTAAAACAAGGTGCAACACAATTACTAATTACTTCTGTTACACCAGCCTTCACATTAAAAAGACACACAAATTTTTACTAAAGAATAGCCTTTTTGAAATTGTCATCGTCATATATATCACCTATAGGCCATAATACATTGTTGCTAAGCCGTACCTTTATACATCACTCTCAACTTAAAGCAGTAGTTGATGCTCCCATGAATTCAAGAGTTTTCTAGAAAATTCGGTTTCCCGATTGGGAAACTATTCTTTCTCGAATGTTCTAAGGAAATGACAAATGGGGCTCAGCAATGAATTTGTCAGCTTACCGTTTGTGCTATAAAAGGAGAGCTTTTGCCTGATGTTCAATAAGGCAATTCCTTTGATTGATTAATTATACAAAAAAACAGATAACAACACAAAGAACATATAATTATTATAAACAAACAAACAAACAAAAATGCTTTTTATCAGACCAGAAGAACAATATTTTACCAGATCTGTTATGCCATCATCAATTGAACAATTGAACGAACTTTGTCTCTTGGATAACTTACAAAGACAATATGCATACAGACAACAGCAAATTGAAAAAAGGCAAATCCAGAGATTGAATCAACCAAATATTGAATTCAAACAAGATTTGCAAAATTATTATGTTATCTTAAGTAAGAATGTTGACAGGATGAACTATCACTACATGAATAAGTTCAATGATTATACATTAAAACAGGTTGACAATTCTTTAGTCATTAGGTCAACTAGAGATAACTTTTATAAAAGTATTACTTTACCTTCAAATACCGAATTCAATGAGGATATTACATACAAATTAACAAATAGTGGATATAGGATGTTGATTAGTATTCCAAAACAACAAATCCATTATCAAATAAAGACATCCACTTTTGGTTTACCTGAAATGCTAGAAGGTTTATTTTCTGGGGCTTCTATCCCTTGTTCTCATGCAACCAGAGCTTTAGGAGAAAATATTAGAATTCCTATTACCAATGAAGAAAAACCAGAAAATGTTCATATTACAAGAAGAAATCTTAATCTAAAAAATGATGTACAAGTAGGCGAAAGATCCAATAAACCATCAAATGAACAACCACGTGTGCAACATACTGAACAACAAGCTACAGGACTAGCAGAATCAGATGCATCTGTTGTTTCCGAAAACAACTTCAGCTCACTTGAACCATTGACAGGTAGCACAGTATCTGCATCTGAATCTGAAAATGATGCAAGTATTGAAGAATCAAATGATTCAAATCCACTCAAGAATTATAAAACCACCGAGAGAAGAACCGTCTTTTTACCTGACACTCTCACCGAAACTGAAGAAAGTAACTTTTCAGTCAATGAATCTGATTATCAAAGTGATACAGAATCTATACCAATAAGAAGAACATTAAGTCCAACATTAGAAGAGGTTGTCGACAAAGAATTTTTATAATTTTATGATTTATGATAATTAGACTAGATTTAACAGTTTTTAATAGTTTTAATAGTTTTAATAATTTTAATAGTTTTAATAGT
The DNA here is from genome assembly GCA_030563725.1 of Pichia awuae. Taxonomy (NCBI): domain Eukaryota; kingdom Fungi; phylum Ascomycota; class Pichiomycetes; order Pichiales; family Pichiaceae; genus Pichia; species Pichia awuae. Next base: position 487,131 of record JAJMJV010000002.1, read on the forward strand.
TTTTAATAGTTTTTAATTTTTTTAATAGTTTTTAATAGTTTTTGATAGTTTTACCAGTTTTACCAGTTTTACCAGTTTTAAACGTTTTAGTAGATATCTGACTGCAGTTAACATTATTTCGAAATTGTAGACTGTTGTTCTTTTGTAAATATGCTTAAAATTATAATTATATAAGAATTTTATACAGTTCATGAGAGGTCATTAAAAAAAGTAGCTATAAAAAGTGGCCGGGAATAAAGAAAGCGGGAAGGAAAGCAGGATAGTTATTTTTCAAACTTACTAGCAATATCGGATTGGGTGACTAGACAAAATAATGGCCAGTTAGAGGTTTGCGTTCAGGAACACCAGGTATTATATGATCATCAAAAACTAATTTGAATTTAAGTTCAGGATCTAGGGAATAAATTGAAAAGGCTTCAGTTTCAGATTCTATTGAAAAACGACGAGCAGGCCCCTTATAAGAATCTTCAAAATCATGGTTCAATATGATTGGTTTACCACTTATCATATCTACTGGAATATCAGAAATAATAACCTTTCGATTCGGCTTTGCTTTACCTTTTAAAGTCAAAGGTTCAATAAATAGAACTTCGTCACTATTGATGCTATTAGAACAGATGGAATTTTCAACACCTAATTCACTTGAAATTGTTGATAATTTTGGTGAATCTTTCTTTTTCAAAAGGTTTTTTTCTCTTGGTGGTGGGCAAAATGACGAGTACTTGCTTTTTTGTAAAGTCTGTAATGTACTATAAGAAGAAGACCGCAATTCAAGCTCTTTATGCTTTGGATTGAGTTGTAAAGACATGGATCGTTGCATGTTGTTTCTTGTTGAGTCTGAGTTAATTATGGAACCGTCAAAATTATAGGCGGCTGTAATTGTGGTATTTGAAATTTCATTATCTTCATCTGCACGTTCTTTTAAAGGCGATACGTTACCTTTTGTAGACTTTGAAGGGCACAAACGGGAAGGTTTTGAAGTGAAATTTGGATGTAATAATGAAAGACTCGACAGTGAAGTAGATGATACAGAATGCGTCTTTTGTTGATTCAAGTTTCTTGGTGACGAATAGGGTTTAGATACAGTTTGCACATTGGTATCAATTGAATGTGTTTTCTTTCTGATTGTGCGCACAAGTCCAAACAATATAGTATCCACTATATCCAAGATTGAAGCCATGATAGGATCTCGTGTAAAATACTGTTAGATGCAATATGCTCATCCAAGAGGATCTGGAACCCTTGGTCCAAAAAAGCCAACTATTCACACTATATACTGCTGAAAAGATTTCCGGAGTTGATTCGGGGTTAAGTGTATTTAAATTTTGTCCGAGAAAAAAAACAGAAAAAAAGAAATTAAAAAAGGCCACCCGCAATTGTTTAGCACAGCGAAAGTTGTGCCGAGGCCCGTCGGAAGCCAAAGCTCGGAAAAACAACAGCGGGTGAAGCTAGCGGGTGAAGCTAGCGGGTGAAGCTAGCGGTGGCTAGTCCCTACTAGTAGAAAAAAGTATTAATAATCGGCGATCCGCGGCCACCGGAACCAAAAAAGGTATTTTTTTAATTCCGAGAGCCTTGAAGGTGCTGAAGCAAAAAGAGGGTAGCAAGAGTATTATAGACATTTTATACATTTATTCATTTCTTTATCTATTTATTTATTTAAGCTATCTAGTATACACTTCTCTGAAAAGAAAATGCAGATGATGCATAAGTAGCATCCGATACAAAACGCTGACTGTAATTGCTGTGAATGCTCTTTAGATCTTTCATCCGAGCGGAGTGTTTGAGACCTCTATTGGTATTGTTACTTCTGACGCTAGTACTTAGAGAATTAACACCAGTCGTATAGATGACATCCTCTCCTGGAAGAGTAGACATGACGGACTTTTTAGAGGATTTGTAGAAGATCGAATCGCTTTCGTCAATGGTGGAGATGGAAGAACCGTCAGTTTCACTATCGGAGATATCACTGTACGTGCCGGAAGAAGTATCTCTATGATCACTTTCACTTTCACTGCCTAAAGTTGACCAGCTCGATGAGGAATTTGTAGCAGAAGTGGTTGTTTCTGTTGTTTCTGTTGTTGTCGTTGTTGCTGTAGTTGTTGTTCTCATACTTGCTGCAACAGTTAGTGTTTCTAAGGTTCCCGAGGTTTCTGGAGTTGCTGTGTTTGCATTCTTTATATTTATGTGATCTCCGTTTATTGATAATGATAAATCACTGGAAGTATCGCTATTCAAATGAATTAGCTTCAATGGTCCACTTAGTGAAGAAGCTGCAGTTGAACTTGAAGAAGCAACATAGGTAGAAATCATTCTAGCGATCTCAGACTGTTCTAATAATTCAATTGATTTCTTCTTGGATTTTGAGCTTTGAATAGATTTGATTCTCTTCAAATGATTGGCATTTGATGCATCAATCTTTATATTAACTCTATTCATTATACTATTACTTAAATAATGTTTCCATAATATAACCAATTGATCTTTTTCAATATCGTCACTATACTCTTCCCCAGACTCAATAGGACTTAATTCGGTAATTGATTTTAATGTTTTTGAGCTTTGTAAATGATTTCCAATTGGATTCGTTTTTCTATGTGTACCACTGTTTTGTAAATTATGACTTTTAAATGCTGTGTTATGAATATCTACTAAAACTGGTTTTCCAATCTTTTTGCCTCTTGCACTATTGTTTTTTCTTTTACTTGTAAATGAAACCTTCTTAGCTCCTCTGGTAATTCCAATCCAAATTTTCTTTGCAGCTGCTTTAATGGCTTGTACTAATACAATCAAACTTTCCACAAATCTTGATCTACGCTTGATTGCATTACTTCTCTTCAACTCACATTTAGGCTCTTCAATTGTCGGTAAAGCTTTATTGTACGTTGAATTAACTCTATTGATTTCTTCATTTAAAGACCCAATACTCTTTTTAATACTTATTTGCCTCTTTAAGCTCTTTTGTGTATTAAACGGTTTGATCAGGTTGAATTCAGAAATTTTGCTATTAATTGATTCATCATACTTTATTCTTGATTCTAAATGAATTGAGTTTGTTCTCGAACGTATTGTTGAACTACTACCACTAGAACTTGATTCTTCCTTAATATCCATTAATTCTTTTAATAAAATATCCAAACTTGTAAAATCAACACTTTTAAAACCTTTGTTATGCATTGTACTTCTAATATCACTAGCTAATGTTTGGATAGATTTTAATGAATTACCATTTAATTTTCCTGACTTTCTACTTGAAAGTTTTGATTTATTGCTAAAAGTGGATGGTGTTCTACTAAGATTGGCTTTAACTTTAAGTCTTTTGGAACTTCTTCTTGGAATTTGTAAATCTTCAATTTTGGGCACTTCAATGTTTGATACTTTAGAAGGTGGATTAATGATTATTTCAATTGGAACTTCAGAAACTGGTTCCAAGCTTGATTCAACTGGACTTAATAAACTAGATGTTTCTTCAATGACGGTTTCTTGTGGATTTTGAATAATAGTTGCATCTTTTCTTTCTTCTGTGTTTGTTTGCATTGTATTATTAGTTTCATTAGTATTCGAAGTTCCAAGCGTACCTACAGTCCTAAGCGATCTCATTGACCTAAAAGATCTCAAAGAGTGTAAAGATTTTAAACCAGAAAAACTTCTTGTTAACTCTTTTTCTTTTTCAGTTTCAACTTTGTATTTTCTTAACAAACTATTTCTTAGATATGGATTAACAAATTTGCTTGAATATCTAGTAGAATTGACGGTTTTCAATGATGGTCTTTTGGAAATTAGTTCTTCGTTTTTTGAGGATTTGAAATTTAATTCTCTTTGGAGCTCCATCAAATCGTTTCTTGTATGACTTTGATCATCTGAATTTGAGGACATTGAAGATCCGTTACTATATTTTTTATCAATTAATTCTTCTAGTTTCATTTCATCGGCCACTGTTGGAAATGGTGTCACTTTAGGAATACCAGATTTAATAAAAATCGATCCTGCACGTTCAACAACTCTAGGTGAACATTCTCCATTTTCTGATTCTTCCCCACTTGATGGGAATGAATAATTGCTTGGGTCTCCAAAATATGAAGGTTTTGAAGTATGACCTTTTGTTGTTTCCATTTATTTAGTTGTTTTATTGCAAAATTTGAAAAAAAATGATAGAAGGAACGGAGACTAAAAGAACGAAAAACTGTATCTTTGTCAATCATTTTCAGCTCAAAGACCAAATACATGGAGTATTATATCAAAAACTCCATGTTAAATCCTTTGATTTCTCCCAAATCTTAGATAAAAAAGATGGCTGGCTATGAAATTTCCCAAATGGGAAAAATTTCAATATCAACACATGCGGGTGGCTGGTCTAAATTCCTGTCGATCCACATACTCTACATGGGTCTGAACAATAGCTTTTTCCCCCGTTTCGTCTAAGACACAGAGCTCTAGCTAGAGCTCTGTCCCAAAAACTATTTTTAAACTAGAGAGTCTTGTCCATAACCAGCTAATAAAAAAATAATTATATTCTTGTTTAGTTTTCACACTTGAAACTCTAAAATTAGTTACATTAGAAAATATATAATCGAATTTATCTATTTATAGTTAAATAAAATATCTAGGTTCTTCAAACACATGATATGCATGCTCTCTAACCCCTTCACCATAAAACATTCCAGGGAATCTTTTATCTTTGTTCATCCAAATTTCAGGTACTCTATCTTGAGAATATTCTTCATCAACATCACCAGGGAATGGAACAATAAATTTACCAACTTGTAATTCAGTATCGGTAATTGAACCTCTACTGATTCTGGCATAACCCGTTCTCTTTAATTTTTTGTACAAGATGTATTCACACCAACGATCGCCATCGGTTTCATCAATATCATGCATACCAGATTCTTCACTGACATAAGTATGATAATTTCCTTCCAATGGTGTTGTAACCAAATAACTTAGTAAAATCATTGGTCTATCACTACTTCCCATTATTCTCTGTAGTTCTAAACTTTGTAATCTACGATCTTCAACATCTTCTTCTTGACCTGAATGGAAAACGACAACATCAACTAATGTTCCATACATATCTAAAGTGGCATGAATTGCAGGTGCTAATTCACCGACTGGTGATGGTAGCAAATGATGTGTTGAATTCAAAATTGGGAATTTAGATAATAATGCTGCACCCCAAGTGTGTTTATTTGGACCTGGTCCAAAATCTGCATACATGTCTAATTCTTCTGCAATTCTTTGAGTTAAATCACGATTACCCATAATAATTCTTTCAGTGTCAGATTCTAATAATCCAACAATATCTAATTCTGCATCACGAATCAAATCTCTCATTCTATATTCGCTGGCCCACATATCATTATCTAAGCCAAAATGAATTGTCCAAATACCTGCTGTAACTAATCTTGAATTTGGATGATAAGGTTTTGGTACATTATATTGAAATCTGTTAAATGCAATAATACCTGATAAAAATAACATTGATATAATAAAATTACCAAATTTACTAACATATTTTCTAATTTTTATATCATCTGAAATTTCTTCTTTAACTTTATAAACTAAAAATGAAATCAAAATAACTGATGATCCTAAAACAATATCAGTTCTTTCACGTAAAAGAGGTCCACCAGGAACAAAAGCGTATGCGACAACCCAAACATGCATTAAAGCTAAAATAGTTGCAACAACAGTTGAAGTAAACATAATTTTTGAAATATTTTTATAATGTTGAGAAATTTGTTCAAAACAAATTGGTGCAATGAAAGATAACCAAAAAGTGTATAATAAACCACCATAGTAACCTAACCATCCAGGGAATGAATACAAAACAATTGAACCAATTATACCAATAAAAGTAATCAATTTGAATGGTTTAGAATTATATAGACCAAAATAAATACCAAATAACATAACAGTTAATGTAATAGCACCATGAGGTACAGGAACAGGGCCTTTAATTGGATAACCATCCCAAGTCCATAAAATAATAACAGATGAATCAGTTAACATTGCTAAAATTGAAAATAAGAAAGAACCAAAACCGGCTGATACAGTTAACCAGGAATTTGAAGTTTCATGATTTTTAGTAGTAGAATTTAAGTTTTCTAATTTCATTGGAATAACTGTTAACCAAGCTGATAATAAACCAACAGCAAAACCAATTCTATTCAAACCACCAGTTTTATCATTCATAATTGGCCAAACAGGATTATTTGTCCAATATGCAAACTTTGAAATTGAAGATAATGTTAAACCTAACATAAAAGTAGTTGCATAACTTTTGATATTCGATGAAGATTTAGTTGAACCGATCAATGCTATTTCAGAAGCTAAAGAAAGGAAAGCAAATAAATTACCAAAACTAATTGAAAATAAACGCACTGTTGGATCACTTATCATAAATGCACCGATACCAAAAAATATAGATAATAATCTAATGATTTTTGGTGAACTGTAAGCAAAATCTCTAATTTTTGAAATTGATAAAAGACAAGGACTGAATGAACTAATAATAACCAATTCATAACCACTAATACCCATAAACCATAATGGGAAATACCATATACATAAAAATAATGAAGTAAAAATCGACCAAAACATATAAGAATTAATTATATTGACTGCGATTTGAGCATAAGAGGTATTAAATTCTGAATTTTGCTTTGGAATCAAAGTTTCAACATTTTTTTTACTTTTTTCATTTATTCCAAAATTGGTTTTTTCAGGGATTTCAAAATTAATAGAAAAATAATCATTTTTTGAATCTGAAGGTTTGATTTCGACATATAAATCTTTGAAATCGATTATTGACCACGAATCAAAAAGAACATCAAAAACAATCAGCGCCCATTCAGTATATGCATAATAAGAATAAGAACCCGGAAGGTGATGAACTTTATGTTGAATAAATAAGTAAATTAAAGGAATCAGAGTTCCAAAAAATGCAATTGAAGTCCATTTTCTATAATTTTTGACATCTGAAGTGGACAATTTAGTGACTGCAATATTCCAAGGGAGGGTCAAAACAATATACGATATCATGAAAATATCGTGCCAATCGTGATCATCTGTTGACGTGATATAAACCCATCCACCACAAGTAACCGTTCTGACCAGACCCGAAACGAGTGCAATTTTAGGTAGTTTAGAATTGGGTTTAAATAATCTTATGTAGGTGAATAACAACAATAAAAATCGTGGACCCGATGTCAGTGCAATTAAAATTTGAAAAACTGATCTTTCTGGGTATCGATCTCCAATTGTTGATGAAACTGACGGGAACCACTCATCTGGATATCCAAAATATTCATTCCTGACGATTTTCTCGAAATGTAATGTATACCCCAATACAAATGCACTAATGAATGCGATTGACGAACACAGCGTATGTGCAATTGCAATAAACTGTGCATTCAATTTGAACAGCGCCTGTTTGTTCGACATCGACCGAATATCCTTTACCTTCGCCTAGTATCAATTAAATGCCTATTAAAAGTGCCTATTATAAGCACTAATTCTCTAAGATGATGCTGTCCACAGAGTCCGAAAAAACCCACCTGTCTGTAAAATGCTCAGCAAGCGCAATTGCATTCTTTCTCTTTGATTTTTCCTTCTCCTTTGTAGATGAGAATCTTTTCCTCAAAACAAAAACATACAAATGCGCCACACGTGACACGGAGGCTCAGCTGCGTGGACACTAAACCGTGTCGCAGAGGGCAAAACACCATACGACAAAGACTGTGTCGCGGTGCACAGATGGAAAATTAAAGCACGTGACACGCTGCGTCGATCGGCGACGGTTTTTTTTTGCAGCTTTTCTTTCGTGTGCGGGGACCTTGGGAGACGCTCTCATGAATTTTGCAGACAGTACTCAGTTGTAGGTTTTCAGGTTTCGGGAATTGTATATATTAGGATTCGAGTGGATTTGATTGATTGATTGTCTGCCGTTCTTCGATTCCAGCACTTTACAAATAAAACACAATGGCTGGTATGTTATTCTTATATATATAGATATATTCTTACATGTTTTGAAGGGGGAGATCCCATCCACTTTTAGATATGTGTACAGGTTTACTAACATTCTAATACTTATTTTTGCCTTGTGGCTTTTTTTATCAACAGATTCTAAATTCAAACACGCACCAGAAGTTTCCTTTGACGAAATCGATTACAGAAATGCAGCTGATTTAAAAAATGCACAAGAGTCCCTTCTTAAGGAACAGTTTGTCAAGATCGAAGTCCTTAAAGTTGTTAGAAAAGCTCTAGAAAACTGTTTCAAAGTTAACGGTCCAAACGGTTATGAAGACTGTAGAGAAATTGCAGATAAATACTTAGCTCTTTTGCCTGAATCCAGAGCTTCAGGTTACCTCGGCTACCAAAGAAATGACCCAACTAAATAATCTAACTCATATACCGCTTTATTATTCATTTTTCTGACTCTCACATACTATAGATATATTTATATAGACATATATATGGATATATTTAAAAAGACGAAATAAAAACTTTATTTATTATAAACAACATCTCTTGGTAGCATTACGGCCTCCATTCGTAATATCCAGATTTTTATTTTGGAATAATAAAAATCCACACCCGGCCCCTATCATGCAAGAAATGAATACGTATCCATTGAAATACATAAACAAAAGCATAATCACATGGTGAATTGACCATTCGATGGTATCACCAACACAAAGAACTAAATGTTCGAAAATACTTGGATATATGTAAACTTTATTTTCAACTTCAAGACATAATTTTTTGTTGAATATCTGAAACCATTCATGTTTCAGTGTTTTAGTAAGAGGTGACAGTTGTAGATACCCTTCAGTTTTCTTTATTTCACCCCCCGACAAAAGAAACTCCTGAATTTCCACCACACGCAACTTGGAACAGTAAATCCGGTACTGATAAATAATACGCCTCAGCCAGTTAATACTTAAAAGTAAACCAAAGACTCCAATACAGGTGCCTGCAAAAATACCTTTTGTTTCTGTCTTCCATTTATTAGAGATAAAGCACACATCTTTACTATACCAGTTCCATAGCATGGACATTGTACACTCCATTTTCATGGTTCCCGAAGTTGATTTTGTTGTTGCTGTCGCCACAATACCAGTGTTCATACCAATTGCCATAGAAAAAGAAGTACCAACTACTGTTGCTATATTTCTTGTTACATTTGCCTCTAAAATGCTAGTCATTATTGTCTTGTGCCTAATTTTGTCTGTTTCTTTGTCACTATTTTTTGTTTCTACTGACTTTCACCTAAAAGAAGTACAAGTTCCTTTTCTTTTTTTATATACTTTCAAATACGACTGCTCTACATCACATTTAATGCAAACAATGGATCTCAAACCGTATGTGTCGTCTCTCTTGAGCAATAAAATTGCATCATTAATTTGCTCTCATTCCTTAATAGGAAGGTCAAAACACATCAAGCACATTCCTAAATTTTGCTCATAAGAGAGAGATAATTTTGAAAAGTGGCATGAAATGACATATAAATAAGACAAAAGTTTCTATAGTTTTGGATAACCATGTTTTTTGTAAATATTAGCCAGCCTTTTTAACTTCATTTTGAAAAGTATCAGAAAAAACACAATGTCAGATATTGCTTTACCGCTAGAAGTGCAAAACAAAATGGCAATGGCAATGACGATGTCATCATCAACTTCAACAACTAACTCCTGCAAAATTTCTATGTTATGGAACTGGTACACTATAGACTCCTGTTTCCTTAGTAGATCGTGGCATATTAAATCCAAAACCATGTTTGCAGGCACCTGTGTTGGTGTTTTCTTCTGGATCATTGCATACTGTTGGTTTCATAGAATAATAAATGAGTACGATACTGCAATTATTGAATTCAGACTCAAAGATGTTAATGCCTCTTCCACATGTTCTACATGCTGCAGCCTCAATAATATTAAAAACAAAGATTCTTCCCATTCTACAACCCCCGACTGCCTTAACAGCACAGCTGAGAGAGTGATCACCAAGCCGCCAGGATCTGATATATGGACACCCTTAAAAAACACCTTCTCTCATAAATGGTATATTTGCAAGTCTAAAAATCATGGTGAAATCTATCCCACAGCCTTTGAGCATCTCTTCCGTTCAGTTTTGTATTTATCCGAATGGACTGTATCATATTTAATCATGTTGATGTGGATGTATTACAATGGCTACTTGATTATCACTATGATTATTGGCTTTTTTTTTGGGCAGCTTTTGTTTAACTATACTCCACTCACTGTAGTCAAAAAAGAACATTTGACAGACCTTTCGTTTTCTTCTTTATAGTTATCTTTATTCTGTTTTCTTAGATGAATATGAAACACATTATATATACACAAACTCAAACTCAAACACAAATTTATATACAAACACAAACTCATATACAAACACAAACTCATATACAAACACAAACACAAACACAAACACAAACACAAACACAAACACAAACACAAACACAAACACAAACTTATACACATACACATACACATACAGATACCTCTGTATTTATATTAACCACATTTAGACGTCTTGTTTGGCTTTGAACGCAAAGCAGAATAGCAAATAGCAAAGCGCTGAGCCTCCAGGAGATGCGGGGCGCGAAAAATTCAGCAGATTTTTTTTATTTTTATTTTTTTATTTTTGTCGACGTCCTTTGAAGTGAAAGTGTAAAGACGAGGCAACCGTTAATTGAGAGATCGTTTTGAACTTTTGCAACAAACAAGTCTACAAAAATGTTAGATATTTTACAATTTATTGAAGAAAAGGGTGGTAATCCAAATATCATCAGAGAATCCCAAAAAAAGAGAGGTGCACCAGTTGAAATCGTTGATGAAATCATTGCAGAATATAAAGAATGGGTCAGATTAAGATTCGTTGCTGATGAATTAAATAAAAAATTAAACAAAGTCCAAAAGGAAATCGGTTTGAAATTCAAAGCTAAGGAAGACGCTTCAGAACTTTTAAAGGAAAAAGACCAAATTATTCTTGAAAAGAAAGACGCTATTGAAGCTGAACAAAACGCAGATAAGCAATTAAGATACAAAGTTAACCAAGTTGGTAATATTGTTCATGAATCTGTCGTTGTTTCTATGGATGAAGACAACAATGAACTTGTTAAAACCTGGGCTCCAGAAGGTATTGAATTTGAAAAATTAACCGATGTTGCAACCGCAACAGGAAAACCAGCAAAATTATCACATCACGAAGTTTTACTTAGATTAGACGGTTATGATCCTGAAAGAGGTGTTAAAATTGTTGGTCACAGAGGTTACTTCTTAAGACAATATGGTGTTTTCTTAAACCAAGCTTTAATCAACTATGGTTTATCTTTCTTAGCTTCTAAAGGTTACTGTCCTTTACAAGCTCCTGTTATGATGAACAAGGACGTTATGGCAAAGACTGCTCAATTATCTGAATTCGATGAAGAATTATATAAAGTTACCGATGGAGATGACGAAAAATATTTGATTGCAACTTCAGAACAACCAATTTCCGCTTACCACTCCAATGAATGGTTTGAATCACCAGCTGAACAATTACCAATTCAATATGCAGGTTACTCATCTTGTTTTAGAAGAGAAGCTGGTTCTCACGGTAAAGATGCATGGGGTATTTTCAGAGTTCATGCCTTTGAAAAAATTGAACAATTTTGTATTACTGAACCAGAAAAATCTTGGGAAATGTTCGATATTATGATTAACAACTCTGAAGACTTCTACCAATCATTAGGTTTACCTTATAGAGTTGTTGGTATTGTTTCCGGTGAATTAAATAACGCTGCAGCAAAGAAATTCGATTTAGAAGCTTGGTTCCCATTCCAAAAGGAATTTAAGGAATTAGTTTCATGTTCAAACTGTACTGATTATCAATCAAGAAATCTTGAAATCAGATGTGGTGTCAAAACTCAAAACCAAAAGGAAAAGAAATATGTCCACTGTCTAAACTCTACTTTATGTGCAACTGAACGTGCTCTCTGTTGTATCTTAGAAAATTACCAAACCGAAGATGGTTTAGTTATTCCTGAAGTTTTAAGAAAGTATATCCCTGGCGAACCAGAATTTATTCCTTTCGTTAAGGCATTACCAAAAAACTCTACTTCTAACAAAAAGAAATAAGTTTTTTTTAAACTCTATAATATTTATAAAATTAACTGTTAAATTAAATTTAATCTATTAAAATACACTGAAATTTTTATTGTCTTTACATAATACTACTGATATTAACAGGCATTTCTTCAATTTGCGAAGAATAATATTGCTCAAGTTCGTGCAATGTTGTAACATCATCTTCAGTGATAAAATTAATTGCAACACCTTTACGTCCAAAACGACCAGATCTACCAATTCTATGAATATAATTTTCTCTATCAGTAGGTAAATCATAATTAATAACAAGAGAAACTTGTTGAACATCAATACCTCTTGCCCAAACATCAGTTGAAACTAACACACGTGAATTACCTAAACGAAATTCATTCATAATTTTATCTCTTTCATCTTGTTGCATATCACCATGCATAGAAACAACTGTAAAATTAGATCTTTTCAATTCACTCGTTAACCAATCAACTTTCTTTTTAGTATTACAGAATATAACTGCTTGTGTAATAGTTAATGAATCATATAAGTCACATAATGTATCAAATTTCCATTCTTCCTTTTCCACTTGAATAAAATATTGCTTGATACCTTCTAATGTGATTTCATCTCTTTTAACAAGGATCTTAACTGGATCACTCATAAATTTTTTAGTCATATTTAAAACTTCTTTTGGTAATGTGGCACTAACGACAACAACCTGGCATCCTGGTGGTAAATATCTATAAATATCATAAATTTGTTCCTGAAATCCCTTACCTAATAATTCATCAGCTTCATCCAAAATAATCATCTTAATACCTCTAGTTTGAATATTTCGTCTCTTAATCATATCTAAAACTCTACCAGGCGTACCACTCACAATATGTTGACCTTTAGTTAAAGCTTTGACATCATCACCAACAGATTTTCCACCAACACAAGCATGAACTCTAATATTCATAAAATCACCTAAAGCTGAAATAACTTTTTGAATTTGAACAGCTAATTCTCTCGTTGGTGATAAAACAATTGCTTGTGTTGATTTATTCCCCGTATCTGTAACTTCTAACATACCAATAGAAAAGGTTGCAGTTTTACCAGTACCAGATTGAGCTTGTGCAATAGTATCCCGTCCAGAAATAATTTGTGTAATTGCTCTTGATTGAATTGCTGATGGTAAGGTGAAACCATATCCATAAATACCTCTCAAAAGTGATTCTTTAAGTCCCATAGCTTCAAAAGTGGAAGTAACTGGGACTTTCTTCGAAGTTTTGAATTTGAGTTCACTATCAAGCTCCCTGTTAAATTCCATGACTTGTTTTTATTACTACTATTTTTATTTTTGGGATTTCTCTGTCTTCTTCAAAAGGATTAAATAAAAGTTTTCAAATATTAACTTAATAAAATTGATTTTAAAAAAATGCACAAAAAAAATATTTTTTTAATTTTAATGTTTTCATGTCAAACTTGTTTTATTGAAGCTTCAACCGACTAAAAATATACAAGCTCCTTTAATGGTCATTGAACATAATAACATACTAGTTCTTATTGGTGGTGGCCATGCAGCCGGCAAAAAATCCGGTGCCAAGATTTTAAATGAGCAAGTTCAGCTATTAGATGATGATTTAAAAATTAAAACTATTGACATGAATGATTACCTTGCTGTATCAGAAAGTAAAAGAGGATCCAAGGAACCTAGCCAATATGATTTTACTAAAATTAAAAATGATTTAGAATTTTTACTATCCAGTAACAACTATGATATTGTCATTCTATACGGTTTATATGCTCTATACGACAAAGATATCATTAATATGGCAACAGTTCGTGCTTTTATTGATTGTGATTCTGATGTTAGACTTGGAAGATGGATTAAAAGAGATATCTTAACATTAACTGGAAAAGATACTACATTAAGCAAGGAAGCTTTAAAAGCAAAACAACAAATACTACTAGAAGAATTATTGAATGTTTACTTACAGTACTCTAGAAATGAGATGAAAAAATATATCAATGATACAAAGGATTTTGCTGATGTTATATTACCTAGAGGTGCAGACTTAGTTGGTTTCACACTGATACTAGATGGTTTGAAACCATTATTAATGGAAAAAATACAGCAATACAACGCAATGTCATCGTCAAGTTTGAGTATATCAAGCACCACACAGCGCTCATTTAGTACAAACAGTATTAGCAGAGATACTGTATTGAATACGCTCAAACAAATATCTAATGAACCAAGCGTGCAATCTTTAAATAACGACAATTTTTCGAACACAAAAAAAATATTTTACGATGCAAACTAATATATTTACATACATAGAAATCTATAGATAATAAGTTTTAACTTTTATGTTGATTTTAATTCATCTGCTATGCTAATCAACAAAACAAAAATATGAATAACAACAGTTCAAAAATAAACGTAAAATAAAATTTTCAGCAAACAGCAGAAAATGTGGATTGTTCTGTTCTTATGCTATATTTTTTTTATCTTTATATAAAATTCCTAAGTTTTCAATATTATCTTGAAATACCAATCCTTTTTTCTCTTAAAACTTTCTTATCATGTTAAAACATAGCAAAGTCGTCACTTGTATACTTTCATCATTTTTCTTTGACAAAATCGGAGGCTCAACTGCGCAAGAGAGCACAGATCAGTATGTCAGTGCACTTTATTATTCTGAATGGTCCTTTCCTAAACATATACCTTCAGACATTCCACTATCCAGAGTAACTCACATATATTATGCATTTGCAGATCTTGATGCTAAAAACAAAAATATTAAGTTTCAGGATAACTCATTGTTATCCCAAGAAATTGATTTTAATTTTCAACCACTTGAAAAAGACTGGGAAGATATGAAGTGCAAAACGGTTCCTGCAACCTTGAGTTGTACAGATTATACATCCATCTTTTGGATAAATGAATACATGAAAGAAATAAATAATGTGCTGAGCATCCCATCAGATTTTGCAAAATCTAAAGGACTTATTGGTCAATTAAAACAAATGAAAAAGCTAAATCCAATATTAAAAGTTGTGCTTTCAATTGGAGGTGCAAACTCCTCCAAAAAATTTAAAAGCCTTTCTGATGTTAAAAAGCATTATAATCAATTTATTTATAATGTAATTGGTAATACATACGGATTTGGTTTTGATGGAATTGATATTGATTGGGAATTTCCTTCAAATAATCATGATTCTCAACTTTTAACTTATTTAATAAAAACTCTTTTTACAGGGTTGGAAACATTATATCCAAATTCAAATGAAAAAAAATAATTACATTGGCCATTCCTTTAGATATTGATGTGTTAAAATATTATAATTTTAAAGAAATAGACAAATATATTACATACTACAATTTAATGGGCTATGACATTTCAGGAACTTGGAGTTCAACTACCGGATTCCAATCCCAACTATTCCCGGATAAAAATATTATAGGTAGCACGATTTCAGTTGATACGACTGTTAAATATCTTAAATCATTTGTTAATAAGAAAAAAATAATTATAGGTATGCCGGCATATGGCACTTCATTTAATACCAATAAAATGTATGATACTTTTGATGATTGTGCCAAAATAAAGTTATCTGACAATGATAAGCAAAAAGAATTAGAAGAAAATTACTATAACGGTTGTAACATTGATTATCATTTGTTACCCCCTCCAGGATATACTGAAGTTTCAAATACCATAATTGGAGCAGCTTATGCATATAGCAATGAAGATACTAAAAATAAAGGCTTGATTGTTTATGATACACCAGCAGTTGCACGCATGAAAGCGAGGTATGTTATTGCCAATGGATTAGGAGGAGGGTTTTGGTGGGATTCAAAAGGAGATCCGTTGGCCAGTAATTATTCCCGATCTCTAGTTTACAATTTTATTGATGAATTGGGTGGTGTTTACAAGTTAGACTCTAGTGTTTCAAAATCCAATTTTGAGACATCATCAAACACTGAAATTATTACAGTTGATATAAATGGTTTGGATGATTTAAACAACGATTCTAGTAAGTTGTTTTTGAACAGCAGCATTCTCATGTATATTTATATTTTGAACCTTTTGTTGGTTTTGATGTGATTATTTTACATTTTTTAAAAACTGATTTTTATCAAAAATAAAACTAAATTTATTATACAAATTAAATATGATTATTTAATTTAGTCATCTTGATCCCAATTTCCTGGTTTTGGTTGTTGTGGCATAGCTGGACCACCTGCTTTCTTAGCAACAATAATTTGATCAACACTTAAAATAGTACAAATTGCTTCAGTTGCTAATGTTATTGCATTCTTTTTACAAATATATGAATCAAATATGTTAGTTTCCTTGACATCTAATAAACAATCATTAATGTTATCAGACTCAATATCAATACCATATTTTAGTGTTTCAGGATCATTTTCATCATGTGATGCATACAATCTTGGTAGTATTTCACTTGGGTCTAAACCTGAAGTTTCACATAATAATCTTGGTAAAAATTCAAAAGCTTCAGCAAATTTCTTTATACCTAGTTGTAATAAACCAGGGGTTTTTTCACCATAGTGTGTAATTCTTTTGACTAATTCAGATTCAGTGGAACCTGCACCCGGTAATAATCTTGGGTCCCTCAAAAGAGATTTAACAGAAGCAACACCATCATCGATAGAACGTTCAATGTCCTCCATAGTATTTTGAGTTGCACCACGAATAACAATAGTTGAAGTCATGGAAGTTTCTTTATTCTGTTTGAAAACGGTAACTCTATCAGAACCAATTTCAGTACATTCAACGATATCAATTATACCCATTTCTTCAAACATAGGTGCACCTAATCTAACTAAAGGAGTTGCACCACAAATACGACATATACGTCTCAAGTCGAATTTGGATGGAACTTTCAAAACTAATAAATTATATTTATTCATAAAATGTAATGCTAATTCACCAACACCCTGACCTGCAACAACAACTTTAACACCAGAATCGTGTATTTCTTTTATAACTTTATGTAATTCTTCTTCTTCACCTTTACTAAAATTCATCATTTCATCCGCATCGTGTAAAAGAACAGTACCCTTTGTTTCAGAAGCAGAAATATCAACAGGACAATTAAATACAGCAACTTTGGCAGTTTCACTAATTTTTTTTAATTGAGATTCAGGTTCTCTTGGGAAAACCATACCTTTAATAACAAATGAGTTAGCTAATGATCCACCCATGATTTTAACTACACGAACAGAATCGACATTAAAAGCTTGAGGGTTTTCTTTTGGCATAACATGTTGAACAGCAGTAACAACTAATTCTGAAATTAGATCTTCTTGACCGTATTGTTTTGACATGATCACAGGACTGATAATTTTTAACAGTTCTTCCTTGGAATGGAAATCATTAATTTGATCAATAACTAATTTTTCTAATTCTTTCACTGCAAATTTACTTGCCATTTTGTATCCTTGAATAATTTCTGTTGGTGTTAAACCTAAGACAACCAATTTTTCTGCTAAATTAGACAATTCACCTCCAAGAACTAAGACATAGTTTGTATTATCACCTAATTCTTGTTCTTGTTGTTCTGAATGCATCACTAAAACTTTCACCGCAGGATGAACAATATCTAATTCTCTTAACATTGTTGCTGCATCGTTAGTAATGAATGTCTTGCCTAAATTATTGACAAGAATCTTGTTTTTACCGTATGGACCAATTGATGTTGAAATCATTTTAGATATTTCACGACATGCTTGGATGTTTCTGTTGATCGCACCGTCCGTGTTAGAATGAACTTGGTATCCTTGTTTAAAAAGCCCTGCGTTTGGTTGACCTGGAAGTTTCAAAGACATAATTTTTGTTGTTTGTCTATGTGTAGTTCTTTATAAATCTGTTTATAAATCTCTTCTATTGGCTTCTGTTAACGTTTTCACTTGCCTCTGCACCGGGTGGAAATTACGTCCAACGCCAAAAACATTTTTCAACACGGCGCGAGAAATTTCAGCATGAATCAGGAAAGCTGAGTAAGATGTGGGAAGCTCCATATGTAGAGTTGATGAGACGGATTATCGTCTTTTGGCATACAGGAGCTAGTCCAACAACAGGTGGCGATGGCAGCATCATCTTTGAAGAAGGAAATTATTGGCCTTTCAAGTGATAGAAATTTAGCGGCACAAAAAGGAGCGAATGGCGCAGCAGTAATCGGAGATATAAATTGCGATGACTACGATCCGATGTTGGATATCTTAGAATTGTTTGATAGCCCCTCTGCATTGGGAGATGTAGATTATCTAATGAAATACTCCAATGCTTATCAAATGAAGCTAGAAGAAGAGATTGAAACGAAACGAGAAGAATACAAAAAAAGCTTGATGGAGTCAAACAAAGACGAGGACTTAAATCATCTGGATGAACAGGTTGTCCAATTACTGGAAAGCTTTCAAAGTTTGAAAGGGTTAGTTGAAGGTACAGGAAAAACCATTAATTCTATGACGGCCAATATTAAAAAGTTGGACCATTCCAAAAAAAATCTAACATTTACCATGACTACTTTAAAACGTTTACAGATGCTAGTGACCGCATATGATAGACTAGAGAAACAATTGGAAAAGGAAAAACAAGTCAAAAATTATTTAGAGATTAAACAATTGTTGAGTGCTGTTTTAGAGTTGAATGCATACTTTCAGGATTTCAAAAGCATCGATGAGGTCAATAAATTACATAAATTGATATCATCCTTAAAAAATCAATTGATCAATGACATTTTTAAAGATTTTGAATTGGAGTTAACTGATAATCTTAAAAATGATCAGTTGATTGAAGCTTGTCACATTTTTGAAATTTTAGGTGATGCATATAAAGTACAATTGGAGAAATGGTATATAGATATGGTGCTCAAAGATATAACTCAAGTTTTCACAAGTTCAGAAGAAGCAGGCTCCTTGGAAAATCTAAATCGTAGATTCATATATTTTCAAAACATATTGACCAATTTTGAATCAAAGCATTTGAAAATATTCCCAAAATCTTGGAATATGTCTATAAAATTATCACAGGAATTTTGTGCATATACTAGGTCAGACCTTCAAGAAGTTTTGGGTAAAGAAACTAGGGTTAAATCAACTACAGATGTTAATATTTTACTTAACTCATTATCTCAAACACTTGATTTCGAACAATTTTTACAAAAAAAGTACAAATATCAGAAAACTTTTGAAGAGCAATTGGAAAATAAAGACTCATTCAATTTTGAAAAATCGATTTCGGATGTTTTTGAACCTTTCCTCACACACTGGATTGAGAATCAAGCTATGTTAATTGATAAAAAAATTCAAGATTTTACTAATCCCACAACAATGTTTAATAAAATTGGTGATGGTGTTGCCGATGTTGATAATAAAGGGGAAGAATCTATTAATATTTTAGAGAGTGCAGCAGAATTATTTAGAATTTACAGACAAGTACTTTCACAATTATCAAAACTTACAACAGGTAAGGCCCTAATAACACTTTCAAAGGTATTCGGTAAATACCTTGCAAAATATCAGCATAAAATACTTGACTCTATTTTACCCGATAGCAAATCACTCATATCAGTTGATTTAGAAAGTCAAAAGGAAGGAATTGATATAATCTGTTTGGTTCTTAATACATCATCTTATTGTTCCACTACAATTGCACAATTAGAAGATAAATTTAAATCATTGATTTCAAATGATAAACTAAATTCTCAAATCAACTTTGAGTTTGAAAATAACGGATTTGTTGAATTAATTGCATACTGTATTAATCTATTATTTTATAAGATTGAAAATGATATTCAACTTTCATGGAGGGAATTATCTAATTTTAATTGGAGGGTGTTGAGTGAAGTTACTGGTGAATCACGATATATTGGTAGTCTTAAATCAATTGTACAGGAAGATTGCCAACTAATATTTAAAAAAATAAGCAAGATTGTTTTCATTAGAAATTTAATTGATAAATTGATTGATATGTTTTTGAAAAATATTTTATCTAATATTATTTTATTAGAACCTATTACTGTTATAATGGCAGAACAATTCAAACTTGATTTGCAGGAACTCAAATCATTTGTTAACATATTACCAACCTTGGTGGAAAATGGAGAAAAAATTACTTCATCCTTAAGTTTTAAAAATCATGTCAACAAGAGCTTTAAGAATATTGATAATTTGATGAAAGTTTTAATGGTTTCAACAAAACCAATGGATGTTTTTATGAATAGTTATTTCACAATAATTGGAGATTGTCATTTTGGTAATTTTATGAAGATTTTACAACTTAAAGGTGTTTTCAAACAAGAAGCCAGTGAAAAGGATAAATTTAAATACATGGATATGTTTAAACTTCAGTTGGGTTTGTATGAAGAATCAAATCCAAAAGTTACCTTAACAGAGTCTGATGAATTTTTACAAAAATTGGAACTCCCAAATAAAAAAGTTAATGGACACGCAAGAACGGGTTCTAGATCGATTTATCTACCATCAACAGTTTCAGGTAGCGCAAATACACCTTCATCTGTACTTTCACCACCGGAACCTCCTACTCAAGGATCCAAATTAGAAAGCCCAGAAACTTCACCTAAACCAAATTTTGGCTTTTTTAATACAAGTAAAACCTTTGGAGAAAAAGTTACTTTTAATGAAAACTTCAAAAAGTTTTTCAAAAGAGGTGAATAATTTAAATTGCGTTGAGATAACTTTAATAATTTGATCATTCTGCGACCAATTTAAAATAAGGGTGCTTATAAAACTAAATAAATATAATAATGAATAATAGTTAGATAGAAAAAAAATAATTTATAAGTAAAGAGCAAAGGAAAAAAAAAGAATATAAAATCTTTTTTTTTAATCTAATGAAAATAAAATAATATGACTGTAAATTAATATGTGTATACCTTTCCGCTAGGTAACCACTCTTTTTCTCCTTTTTTTCTTTTTCTTGATCTATTTTTTAGTTTTTTAAAAAAACAAAAAAAGAAGATTCAAAAAAAATTGTGTTAACTTCATATCAAAAAATGTCAAATTTTTAGTATGAAAAGAAAATAGGAACAAAAAAACATAAATCTATATATACAAAGGAATAAAGTTAAAAGGTGATGAACAAGATGAATAATTTTTTAATATTTACCATTAGTTCTCTTGTGTCTCAAGTCCTTTTGTTCTTGTTCTGTCTTTGCATCGAAATAGATAAACTCATCTAAACCTTTACCTGCTGGAACCATTGGGAAAACAGGGACCTTCTTTTCAATCAAAACTTCAAGGATAACAGGACCTTCAGTATTAAGCCATTCTTGAATACCGGATACCATATCTTCTTGTTTAGTAATACGAACACCCTTCATATGCATTGATTCAGCAAGTTTCATAAAATCAGGGTTTGATTGATGTGTATGAGAATATCTATGTTCATAAAACAGGGATTGCCATTGAGTAACCATACCTTGTTCTTCATTATTCAAAACACAAATTTTAACAGGTGCATTTGCTTGAACAGCAGCAGATAATTCCATTAAAGTCATGTTGAAAGATGCATCACCATCAATATCAATAACTAAAGCATCTGGCTTTGCAATTTGAGCACCAATTGCTGCAGGTAAACCAAAACCCATGGTACCTAAACCACCAGATGTGATAAAAGTACGTGGTTTAGTCCAAGTAAAATGCTGAGCTGCCCACATTTGATGTTGTCCAACACCAGTTGTAACAATAACTTCTTTACCGGTTGCATTTGCTTGTTTTGAAATTTCTTGAAGTAAAGTTTGAGGTTTAATCTTTGATTCAGGAGTTTCAAGTTGGTAAGCATATGGAAATTTCAATTTCCATTCATCAATTAATGCAAACCATTCCTTACGTTCATCAACTCTGTTGATTAATTGATTGAATAATTTTAAATTTTCAGTTACATCACCTTCAACGGCTTCAGTTGCTTCAACGACTTTATTTATATTCTTTGGAGAAATTTCAAAATGAATAATACCACCTCTATTTTCTTGAGCGGCTAATTTAGCTTCAGGAGCAAATTTTCCAATGTTACAAGTAACTCTATCATCAAATCTAGCACCTAAAGCAATAATTAAATCAGCATTTTGAATTGCTAAATTAGCAACAGCTGAACCATGCATACCTAACATATCTAAAGATTTATAGTCAGTTTGATCAAAAGCACCTAAACCCTGTAATGTTGTTGTGACAGGAATATTTGCCTTATCAGCCAATTCCTTTAATTTTCTAGGACCGTCTTCAGAATTTAAGATACCTGCACCTGCATAAATAATTGGTCTTTGGGCTTTGTTAGCCAATTCTACGGCTCTTTCGACACAACCCATAGTGTATTGTGAGATTTCCTTTTCAGACAGCTTTGGAATTGAATATTTTGGAATGGTGGTAGAAATTGGAATTTCGTGTCTTAAAATTGCAGCTGTGACATCTTTTGGTAAATCGACTAAAACTGGACCTGGTCTACCAGAAGTTGCAATTTCGAATGCTTCATTGATTCTTCTTGGTAATTCAGCAACATTTTTGACCATGACGTTCCATTTAGTACATGATCTTGAAATACCGACGACATCTGCTTCTTGGAAAGAATCAGTACCAATTGCCGAAGTTGGGACTTGACCGGTGAAGACAATCAATGGGATACCATCAGCTAACGCATCTGCCATTGGAGTTATAACGTTGGTTGCACCAGGACCCGAAGTGACTAAAACGATACCGGGTTTACCACTTGCTCTTGCATAACCTTCAGCCATATGACCTGCACCCTGTTCGTGTCTAGGTAAAACGAAGTTGAATTTGTCGGAGTTATAAATTGCATCATAAACTGGCAAAATTGCACCACCTGGATATCCGAAAATAGTATCAACATTATGACGTTCCATCATTTCATGAAAAATTTCACCACCTGTTTTACCGATGAATGAAGAGTCCATTTCAACTGATGACAATTTCGATCCTGTTTTAGGGCTACTTTTAGCATCATCCAAGTCTTGGTTAAAAGCTGGAGCTGGTGCTTCTCTTACAACAGAGCTTGAATAGCAACGACTAGAAATCATCTGTGATGCTAATCTATTAATAGGTTTAGCGGCATTTATACGACTGGTTGCAGCTGCAGCCTTGAGAGCGTTTCTAGCAAGCATTGTTTCCGAAAATCTTGGTTACTTGAACTTAAAACAAAAGAATATCTAAGAATAACTAAGAATAACTAGGCAGAACCTGATAAAAAAACAAAAAAATACAATTTCTGCTGCACTTGTGTTGCACTTCTGTGAAAAACCTATCAAAGATCAAAGAAAACGCTAGAGTCATTTTCTGGATGATGACTCTAAATGAAAAAAAAAGAAAATGCGGCGGAGGGGGGCGCCGGCGCCGGCGTTCAAAGCCGCCGTTATTTTTTTTTCAAAGCCGCTGTTTTCAAAAAAAAAAGAGCGGGGGAAAAAAACAAATTCTTTGAGTCGATCGACGCTGGTCACATGACCAGCGTCGATCGGCGCGGTGTTGAAACAACTAAAAAGGCAGGCAGTGCAGTGGCAAATGCAACGCGGCTCAGCCGAACGGGGAGGCTCTAAGATTTTTTTTTCAACATGAACAGGCAACTGAGAAGACCCAAGTTGAGAAGACCAAGCTGAGCATTTTGGATAGGTTTTAGGTTTGGGAATTGAGTTTTCGGTTTTTGGAGTTGGGATTTGAGTTACAAATTGGTACAAATTGGTGGAAAGCTTTTCTATTATTGCAATGGATGGTTTGTTATATAAGAATACGGGGTCTCTTAAAATAGGAGATGTACAGCGGTTTGTTTTAACTTATACACCGTCACAAATAACGGAAGAAATAGGGTCTTGTTTATATGTTAAAATCAAAAATATCGAAAACGTGTTGATGAATTCTGTTTTGCTAACGGCACCATATATGATTTATTGTGATATAAGACCCGTAGAGTATTCGCATGACAAAGAGTGTTTTGTGACAGACGATCAACCAATTTATGAACCAAATATTATACCCGGACAATCGCTAGTACATAAACTGTCACTGAATAAATTACAGGATAAATATGTTTGGATCGTTGATGTAATCTCGCAAATCATATTTTCCACTACAGCAGAAATCAATTTTGAAATTTTGTTGAGCAAATCGGAATCAGTATTATCCAAAAACCATTCAAGTGTCAAAAATACAAACTTCATTCCGAACTATTTGTCGGTACAACATTTATCAGTGGCCGATATATGGAATAAACCACCGAAATCAATCACTGATCCAATTCATTTGGTCATTTTAACTCATGGCTTGCACTCGAATTCTTCCGCTGATATGTTTTATATTAAAGAACAAATTGAAAAGATGTGTGATATTACCGGTGAGAATATTGTTATACGAGCCTATATGGGTAATGTTTGTAAAACTGAAAGGGGTGTTAAGTATCTTGGGAGAAGATTGGCCGAATATATCACAAATGAATCAATGGATGGTTTAAATGAAGAAAATGTTAAAAAAATATCATTCATTGGTCATTCATTGGGTGGACCAGTTCAAACATTTGCCATTTCTTATATAAATTTCAATTATCCAGATTTTTTCACCAAATTTGAGCCTGAAAACTTTATAACAATGGCTTCACCACTGTTAGGTATATCAAATGAAAATCCTGCTTATATTAAAGCATTTCTCAAATTTGGTATTGTTGGTAAAACCGGTAGAGATTTAAATCTTGATGGTAATCAACCACTACTTTTGCTTTTGCCGTCAGAAAAGACAAGGAACATTTTGAAAAAATTTAAGAGGAGGACAATTTATGCAAATGTTTTAAATGATGGCATTGTCCCACTACGTACCAGTGCATTATTATATCTCGATTGGAAAGGTTTGACTAAAGTTTATCAAACTTTACATCATGATTCAACAAACATTTCAAATTTTGATTCAGTAAATGAACCAAATGAAGCAGGTGAAATTCCAGCTGAAATCGACGATGAAATTAACTCAAATGTTGGTGTTGATGCTAATAATGCTGATGATGTTGGTAATAAAAAAAATATGTTAGTATCAATTAGAAGTAAGATTCAAGCCACTATTGGATTATGTTTACCAAATTTGCAAGCTTCTAAAACAACCCAAAAATATAATTATTTTCAAACGACAGATTTAAATGAAAATATAGATGAAAATGGTAAAAGTGAAACAAACCAAATTAATATTTTAAGGGATGAAATGCCAACAATTCCAAAATCTTCAGTTTTAACCTCAATTACTAAAATTATTTTACCTTCTCAACCTACAACAAAATATATAAATGACCCAAAATCGAGATATGATACAATTTTACATGATCAAATTTATACACCAGATATGATCCCTAAAAAGCATACAACCCTGTCAAAGAATATTGTAGTTTCACATTTAGAAAAAAATAAAAGGCATAGATTTTTTGAAGAGAAAATTGCTCGTAGATGGCATCAAGGGATGACATGGAGAAAAGTTTTAGTTTATTTGCAGCCCGATGCTCATAATAATATAATTGTTAGACGAAGATTTGCAAATGCTTATGGATGGCAAGTAGTTGATCATTTAGTTGCTCAACATTTTGGTGAATCATCGTTTAAGGGAGAAGATTTAAAATTATGGGAACTAAAACAAGCAAATGATGATTTTATAGATTTAGATGAGGGTGAACTGGATGAACTGAATATAAACTTTCGAAAAGTAATGAATGAAGAATTTTCTAAAGAATTCAAACATCACATGAATCTACATCAAGGAGAAACTCAAGGAGAAACTCAAGGAGAAACTCAACGAGAAACTCAACGAGAAACTCAAGGAGAAAATCAAGGAGAAACTCAAGGAGAAAATCAAGGAGAAACTGAAACTTCCAAACAGGAATCACAAGATGATATGAGTTCCGATTCAAATGTGTCATCTAATGAAGACGATGATTATGCGTGGTTGAATGAAGCTTCAAGTGGTTACTATGACGGACCTACAGGTTTACTCAACTCTGTTAATGAAGGTGTGGCTGCTTGGAAAGACAGTGTTTTGAACCCAAAGGAAGAATCCCCTACCGAAATTCCTAATAACGAAAATCAGGATCTTAACCAGACTGGACATCTGGACAACTACCTGTAGTATATTTAGTATTAATGTGTGTTACAATAAAGATTTATAATCCAAAATTAATACAAAAACAGCGGACTATCCATTCTATTTGGTCTACCAAAACTCCTTGGTCTACCTACTGTACCTGTCTACCTTTATACCTGCTTAATTACTTGTCCGTTCAGTCGTTTTATACACCTGCTGAAAAAAAAAATAGTGTGATGTGCGAAAGTGGTGAAGTTTGTCAAGGTTTTCTGTTCATGTTGTGCAGACCAAGTTTTGTTAGAAAGGAAGGGTGTAGCACAGAAATACCAAGATGACGGACATAATAAACGAAAAGGCGGAGGAAAATAACCAAAAACAAAACAACAATAACAACAACACTCGTCAAGTGAAGAAGAACACATATGCACCAAAGCGTGGTCCAATTATTGACCTTGAGCCAGTTCTAAATAAACAAGTCAACGTGAGGATCATGTCAGGTAGAAATGTTGTAGGTAAACTAACAGGATATGATCAATTGATGAATGTTGTGATTGAAGATGCAACCATCACAACACCGGACAACGTGTCATTGTCCGGAGAAGAAGAAACTCACAAATTGGCCAAAGTTGTTATTATCGGTAGACTGATCCTTTCTTTTGAACCAATGGATGGCTATCAAGTTCTCACAAATCCGGCAGCAGACTTTGAGTTTGTTATATAATTCTTGCAGATTATATCTAGTATTTTTTTATTTCTCTTTTCCTATATATTGTAATACTACAAAAAATTAAAGATGGCTTAATTAGTCTATATAATTTAATCACTACTTGCACAACCCCTGCATCCACATTTAACGCATTTGAAATTCGGGTCTTTGTTTCTTACACTTTTAGGAACCCTACAAACGCAAACCGTCTTACCAATACATTGTAGACAACATAATGATTCGTAACCTTGTTTTCTCCATTTGGCAATCAACTCTCCATTGGCAAATTTATACTTGATCAGCCAAAGATAAAGCTCTTGTGTTATCAATTTCCTTTGATAGTATAGAGAATATATATATCGGCTCTTCTGGTGATCAATACGGTAGATGTTCCAGTGTATTTCGTTTTTGACAATTCTGGGATTGGTCTCTTGGCCTTCAAGAAGCTTTAATTTGTCCTGAAACTTTTGTATAGTTGGTTGTATCTTTTCAAATCCATCTGGAGGCGTGTTTTTAGACGGTATCCTTATCCTCTTAGGTTGTTTGCCCATCTCTCGGCAACTGGAACACAACCTTGTGCAAACATGCCGAACCTGCAATTTGCTTACGTAAAAATTTCGTGAAATTTCGTGAACTTGCCTTTGAATCCTGAGTAATTAATCCAAATACTTACCCTTCAACTATACAAGGGTGTTGTTGTTCTGTGCTTGGCTTGTTTCATTTATCAGCAATAAAAGATGGATTTTGTCAATGGATTTGTCAACAAAGTTCAAAAAAGAATTTTTAACGATTTTGATGTCTACCAATTAATCCGTTTAGTGATTATCATTGGAGGTTACATCTTTTTAAGAACTAGAGTTTCCGATTACTTAAAGCAAAAGCAACTTGCTGCGCAAGTTGCTCATGATAAAGAAGCCAAAGCAAAGAAATTGATTGACGATCCAACAGGTGAAGTTGCTCAGGCTGAAGCTGAAGAATTATTCAAAGAACATGAAGGTATTAGTCAAAGTGAAAAAGGTTGGGGTTGGGGTAAGGCGACCAGAAAAAGAGTTAAAAAACAACAAACTTTATTCGAAAAGGAAATCGAAAGGGCTGCTATGGAAGCCCAACAGAAGTTGGATGATGGATACAATTCTGATGATGAGATCAATGAATTTTTACAGGGTTAGAATAATCTACTTGTGTTGAATGAATAACCTCTAACTTTAACAAAAAAAAAAGAAACTTATTTGCAGCAATCAAATAAGAAGCATGTATAAAAAAAGTAATATTAAAACTTAAACCAAAAGTAAAAATATAATTAAAAACAAAAACAGTCTTCGATATATTTTACATTTGTATTAATTTAATTTATGTTTGAAAATAAATTATACTTTATTTGCCTTTATTTTTGACTTTATTGAATAAAACCAAAAGAAATTATGAAATTTAATTTAATTTGAATCTTTGGATTCTTCAGTTTCTAGAGTATTCCAGCGTTCTTATTGATATGCTGTTAACCCTCTACTCTCCTTTTCACAAGCTTCGTTCAAATTTCATCTCTTTTTAAATTCGCTTACGTAACATATGTCTGTTTTCATGATGTTTTTTTTCAGATATTTTTTTCCACCCTTTGAATCAATAACTGGCATTGTGCACGTGTAAAACACACATCAAAGATGAGTTTTAGAGGTGGTGGTCAAAGACAACTCTTGCCATTTGGACTGGACTGGGCAGATATTCAACAAAATGCTACAACAAGTTATGAATTTCCGATCCCAATTAACGGAGAACCGACAAATATTGAAAAAGAGTGCTATCAACAATTTACAAATCTTACAACTACAATGAAAGATTCTTCATTTTATACAGGTAACTTGAAAAGTTTGACTCAAGAAAATGCTTCATATTCAGGAAAAAAGGGTATTGTTTATTTGGAAGGTGGTGTTAATGATGGACTGAAAAGATATTCCGATAAATATAGAAAACAAATTAAAATAGGGAGATCGATAAATGACCATCCATTCATACTATCATATTTTCCAGGAGAATTACATTGTGTCATCTCTTCGAAATCTGGTAAAAAATCACTAAATGTGAGTAAATATAAAAAAGGTTCAAAAAATGGTACGAACATTGATAAGTTCATTAAAAATGCCGAAGAGAGACAGAAGGAAATTTTACAAAGATTGAATGATGTCGCAGCTAATGTTAACGATGATGATGAAGATGAAGATCACCAAGAAGAAGAGGAGAATTTTGACGATGAATTCGAAGATGATGATGATGATGACTATAATGCTGAAAAGTATTTTGATGATGGTGATGATTTCGACGAAGGAGATGATGGCGAAGATGAGGCAGCTTTCTAAACAATAAATATATTATAGTTTTAATATACATTGGAATCTTCTATAAATTTGTACACATATAATTAAAAAAATTTGAAAATCTATCTTTGCCTACGACGATCAGATTTACGTTTCTCGTACCAACTCATATTTCTATCAAGATCTGTATTTTGAGCAAGTAGTTCCTTTGCGGTTGCACCTATTTTAGTTGGGAGGTTGGTTTCATAACCGCCAAAATCTGATGGTTTAGATGCAACACTATCAAAAAGTGGACCAATGGAAACGGTATGTTTCGGTGGTGGGGGTGGTAAATCTGCATCTTCATCTTCAGTTTCAGAAGAAGATTCATATTTTGCTTTTACTGGTGGTAATTTTTTGCTCTGATAACTTAATGTAAAGTCATCAGTCTCAAAATTTTTTAAATCAAGTTTTCTGGTTGGTGAATTATGGTTACTTTTGGATGATGTTTTAAAATCAACCACTTGCCCAATTGTGTATTCTTCATCGCTATCAGATTCAGATACATCATCATTACTTTCGCTATGATACGTCATAGAGGAAACCATACGCTGATTTCCAGTAAATAAAGCCTCTTGTCTTGATGCAACACTACGTTTCCATTTTTCGGTAACGCTTACATTATTGCTATCATCTTCATTTTCGTCATCATTTTCGGAATCACTATTAAACAAATTACTTGGTCTTTCTTGTATTAAATCTGGGCTTTTCAATTTTAATGATGCCTTGTTATTCAATTCTTCGTCAAAACTTCCTAAAATATCGTTTTTCTTATGACCAAGAGCATTATTCAACATGGATGTAAACCATCCGTGGCCACCATTTTCATTATTTGATGATGTTTCATGACTAGAAAATATACTTCGGCCCTTTTTATTTGGTGAAGTACTAGCTGATCTTGATTTGCTTTGTGAAAATCGATTACTATTTCTGGAATTTTTAATTGTGAGTTCTCCCAGTTCGGGTATATCATCATCTGTGTGTTTCATATTATTACTTCTTTCTCTTGTGTTTCTAAATGCACCATCAGCACTTGCAGGCAATACCATAGTTTTACCCATTTGACTTCTTCCCGCATTGGTCGTACCGATGGGCATTTCCCCTTTTCGTGGATAGTATGTCATCTCTAGATAGACTTTACCAGCATTTCTACCTTCCCAATATAAATCAAACCATCCATCATAACCTTCTGTCACGCTCTTCCTTACGGCAACAGTAAAATCAACTTCACCTGAACAAACTAACTTGGCGTCTTTCTTTCCTTGATGATACACGTTAATATAGAGTACTCTTTCTTCGGTACCGTCAAGATTAAACCATAATTCGTCATTGAATGTTGGTGTCTGGCCCCCTCTAGGAATCACTTTCGTTAATTCTTCTTGATCCTGAACCCTGATAGTAATAAAAGGTGACTGTTTATCCAACTTTAAAACATTTCGAAGTCCTTGTGCTTTAGTAACAACAACAACAAGACTATTAGTTTTTGAATCTGAAGATTTCGTATGCTCTTTTCTTCCACGATGGTTGTCCACTATTTGCGAAGTTTTGAAACCCGACATATTCAAATTGTGTTTTCTAGCTAATTTCTCAAACTAGTAAAATAAAACTTGTCCCTTCTTGATGAACCACAAATAAACAACACGCAAACAAACACCAATAAAAACACCTAATCAATCTGTTTATGTTAATACTCTATTTGCTTTTCCGCTGATCTGATGCCAAACTCAGAAATTCATCCCAGTGAAAAACCAGCCACGCGATTCCTCCGTGGAGGCTCGGCCAAGCCAATAGAGTAATGTGATTTACACAATAGATAAATAATGTTAAAAAGATGACTAAATAAAAGTGACTAAATAAAAGTATAAACAAAAAGAAAACTTTTATCTTCAAGGATCGGTATTAGTAAAACCAAAACTAGTATAGTGCCAACCAACCTAATATAATGGTGGAAAAATGAAGCCAAAATGGCGATGCGGAGACAGAACCATCGTTTTTATGCGTTGAGCTAATACTTGATACAGATGCGGAAGATGAAGTGTCAGCTTCAATGTGTTCGATTTCGGAAGCGGAAGGTGTAGATTCGGTACTGTTGTATCTACCAGTATCCGTAAATGCATCGGGGTAAGAGTCGTTTTCGTAAACATAGGTGGAGCCATCCCAACAATATTCGTCAAAACATGACTGACATTCAGCACCGATTTCAACACCGGCTCTTTCTTTGGATCTCTGTAAAATTGCACAACCAATACATTTATTAAACTCAGAGTCGACAGTTAAATTGTTGAAAGTTGAAATTGCAAAACCATTTTCAATCATACTTAATTTTTCATCATCATCATATTCTAGTTTGAAAGTAGATGTGTTAGAATTAAAAGTCCATGGTCTATTTGCAATATAAACAACCAATGGTGGAACATATGTTGTGTTGACTTCTTGCATTAGATCTGTCATGTTAGAAGCATAACAACCAAAGAATGTTGGCTTTGCGGTCAAGTTATTGTGCAAGAAAGTATCAGTACCAGGAACATAAGGGAAACCAACGTTTGATGATGAATTCATAAATTGTCTTTCATATGTATGAACTAATGATGCACCATCGGGCCAGTTTTGATCAGTATCGGCAGAATTATCAAATGCAAAAATAATATCAACGCCTCTTTCTTCTTGCAACAATGGATATAATGGTACATTTTGATCGTCTTCTCCACCATCAACTAAGTATAATGTCTTTGAAGTTTTGATGGTTTCAGAAGTACCATATGGTGAATTGTAAAATGGATTTGGATGCCATGGGGAGATATCGTCTTCTCTCGAACTCAAATCTTGTAAAAGGTGCAGAGCTGCAGAATATGCCAATCCGCTTACACCGGTAGTATTCAATTGCAATAAAAATTGATTAAATAATGTAGAGGAAGTACCAAAAACAAAACCAGTATTGTCTAAACCTGCCCAACAGGAACCATTACCGGATGGTTTACCTTCATCCATTGGAGTACCTGTATATTTGAGATCGACAAATGAATCAACATAAGGGTCCCAAGATCCAAGTTCAAAAGCGTTGAATTCGAAAACTGTAGAGTTAGCATCAATGATCTGTTTACCTGGAGTTCTACCGTCTGAAACAATAATCGGAAAGGGAATTTCGTGGTCAGTGAAAATATCCCAGTTTCTTAAACTTGTAAAGGTCATGCTAGCACCTTTATCCTCCAAACCAGGGAAAAATTGGTGAGATAAACCTCTACCCCATGGATCTGTTAAAGAGGTGTTGAAACCTGCATCTTTCTTTGCATCAACATCATCCCTCAGATCATCCCAATATTCTACGTCTTTGACAATATTAGCTCCATTAGGCGCCAAAATAGAATGTTCTAAGTCCCAAATAGCACCATCCTGTCCATTTTGGTCAATTATTTCTTGAACCGAAGTCCAATTATTAAAAACTAAACTTGAAACAAACCATGAACCACCCGATAAACCTGCGATATATGATGTGGAGCCTAGGATTGGTAAACCGTGTTCGGCTGCGCCAACTGTTCGATTGTCTAAACCGGAAATCTCTCCTGCTGCACAGAGCATGGCACGATAGCCACCACCTGAAAAAGCCAATGCAATACGTGGAATTCTTGCTGAAGAATTAGACAATAGGTCATCAATAAAATCGTCTGTACCGGTAAGACCGGTTTCGGAAAGAAAAGTTCTTAAGTTTTCAATTGTAACATTATCTCTGTTTTGCATCCACTCGTGTTCCTCATCACTGATACCATCCGCTTGACGTAAAAAACCTGCGTGTGTAGCGTCATTGAAAGAAGCATCATCGATGTAACTTGGACACTCAACAATTCCTGGTGCGTATGAGTCTGTTGGTGACCATGCCAATACAATGCTAGCCCAGACAGATATAATAACCGTTGCCCTTAGCATTTCTCAATAGTTGTTATTCCGAATCAAAAAGAACACAGCTTGGTTTTGGCAAAGACATTTTGTTTTCTGACCAAAACAATAGCCAACTCGGCGTAAGAGGCTTAACAGAAAATCGCAAGCCATGCCCCGAGCTGGTGATGCGCAGGAATCAACGGATGGTGAGAATATACAATACGTAATAGTGGTGGTATGGAGATCTTACAGGTACACATTTCTTAATATAGATATATCTATTATTTTTATTTACAAGAGGCGGAAAGCATGAAAGAGTTTGCAATGTGTAGGAAGAGTTGCAAAAAGTTGCAAAACAAACACCATGTCTTATTTTTTTTGCAGGTAGTCTATTAAGATAGAGGAAATATAAGTTTATTAGATATTTCTCTATTCTTCAGACTTTGGAGTCTTCTTTTTATACTCCAGTCTCATCCTGCCTCTTTTTGTTTCCTTGTTCCCACGTTCAACAAATGAAACAGTCTTTTTTGATGCTAGAGACTTGGAATTTTTGCTGTTTTCCACATTTGGATCCAGAGCTTTTATTTTGGCTTCAATAGCTGGGTCTTTGTCATAGATGTATTTTGATATTTGTAGTTTTGGGCCTAACATCGAATCAATAGCATCGTCGTTTTCAAAACCATCTTCATCAAATGCCAAATCTTCATATATATTAACCAGAATCTTAGACGGCAACTTCTTAGCCTTAGGTTTTATAGGTGCCAATAGAGGGTTATATCCTTGGTAAAGTTTATCAAGTAAAATATCTCTAGTTTCAAGATTCAAAGTGCTTGGAACTTTAGTGACGTTGCTAAAACCTTTTCTCAGCTTAACAGCGGTGGGTATTCCAAGCTTTTGCGTTCCAATCTTAGATTTATTCGAGTGTGTCACCCCTTTTGTTTGACTTGAAGCAAGGACATCATCATTCTGTCTATTTTGTTGCTTCTTCTTAAGGAGTTCATCTTGTATTTTTTTTTCCTGTTCCAAGACAAGCTTTGTCCCAGAGGATCCTGATTGAAATCTGAACCCCCATGTTTTATGGAACTTTTGCACTATGGTTGATCTTCTCGCTGTGATCATCGTCTGAGCTGTGTATTGTATCGATAATCCATCTAAGAACCTCTATGACTGTCCGTAGCAGTATTAATCGCCTTCCGTAAAAGAAAGATTTCTCACCGCGTCGCACAGCCTTGAATCGGTAGATTCATAAATATTGATTGACTTTTGATGTATCTGTTTAACAGGAAAGGGTTGTGAATAGGTGAATAGCATCTTGCTTGATCAAAGTTGTATTTTTGGCTGGTACAAAGTTTGAAACATTGATAATACTGTGCTGTTTATCAAAATGATAATTTACAATTATTTAGCGGTATTGCTTCTTGGATTGGCGAAATTATTTGGAATCTGTCAGGCTGTATCATCAGATGGAACCGAAAATAGGGTGGAAATTTCACTTGAAGCCAGTTGGCACAAAACCCCGTTTAAATTGAATGTTATTGAAAGTATTTCATCACTAAATGAAACTTTTTATGAGCCATTGGTATTGAAGTTGCTGGGAATTGAAGTGGATTATGAAAATGATGAATTTACGCTAATAGAAGATTATAATGAACCAACCGATAAAGAGTTTTACGATTATGCAGTTGGATTTTTGAGTTCGGAATCAGACCGATATTTGGCAGATCTACAAATAGCAAATTTTTTGGATAGTGCCAGGGTTCAAACTCAGTACCAATATTATAATGACACAATCAAACAAAAGCATAGTTGCAAACATGACGTCGTTCTGATTGAACCGGTTGGGACAAACATCTATTGCGATAAAGATGCTGCATTTATGTTACAAAGCCATAATAATGATATGTTTTATGATGATATCAAACTCCCTTTTGATAGAATGCTTGGTTCAGCTGTTACCCCAAAGACTTATATAATTTATGGGGAGTATAAAGATGAATATTTCAGAACTATGTTTTTCAATATGTATCAATTTGTTGGTTCCGGTAAATTCAATCTGGTTTGGAGATATGTCCAATCTGATGACGCAGTGGAAATTGAAACTCTGGCTGGGTATGCTGTGGGTTTGAATTTGAAGGAAACGTATGAGGGTGAAACTGATCTTAGTGATAAACAACAAAGTTTAGACCTTTCAGGAAAAGAACTTGATGAAAATGTTCTTCAAACAAATGAAGTTACACTAGGAGGAATCCACTCAAAAATTATTCCTGTAGAGAATGCTGAAATCAATACACTTGGTTTAAAGGTAACAAAATTTCTTCTGGATTCCAAAGATCAAATTAATGACTTAATAACACTTATTTCAGAATTCCCAAAATATGCATATAATATGAGTAAACAGAATTACACGGCTGGTGAGTTAGAAGAGATTTCAAAAATAGCTGATGAATCCCTTCAAGTGCATATTCCTGAGGGAATTTACATCAATAATGCAATCGTTTCACCAAAAAACACAGATCTATTGGAATTGATTAAAAAGGTCAAGAGAGAATTATCATTTAACAAAATTTTAGAAAACATTGGTTTAGATTTAGAAGCTGGTCAATCATTGATGTCAAAATTTGCTACTCTGGTGTTTAGATTAGAATATCAAGAAATGAATAAAAGATATGACATTACATCTATAAAAGATAGCATTGTTTTTTTGAATGATATTGAGAATGAAAAACGCTATTCTGATTTTGGATCACCAAAGCAAGTGTATAAGACATTGCCGCAGGATGATCAGATACCTAATGCAAAGGAAAATATTCACAGAATGATTTTTTTTATTGATTTAACTGACGCTAATCAATTAACATTTTTACTTGAAATTTTTGATCACATTATACAACTTAATACTGCAATTCAAATTGGGGTTGTTCCTTTTCTTGACACTGGTAAATGGAATAATGAAATTATAAGCAAATTATACGGCACTTTCCATAAACACGGACCCGAAGAAACATATCATTATTTAAAAATGTTAAACAGATTGGTTTCATCAAAAGAGCATGTAACTCTAACAACCCTCAATACTTTAGAGTTTCCTTCCTTGGACAGTTCTTGGGAACCAGATTATTTATATGCTTTGAAACAAACGCATTTGTTATTTCAACTCTCTAATGATAAGCCTTTAGTCAATGCAAATGGTATATTTTACTCTCTTTTTCAAATGGATAATGGTCTCAAACAAATATTTAAAGATGCTATATATTTGCATGATGCTGTCAGAGAACAAAAGGTTCCATCTCTAATTAAATTGAAAACATATTTAAAAAAAGATGCTGTTTCCCCCCAGGATAGCTCATTAACTCCAGAAAAAAAATTAATTTCACAGTCTAACGAGTTTTACATACATCCTCCTTCTTTAGAGGAAATGAAAAAATGGAACTCTCATGAATCTTTGAAAGTCTATACAGATTTAGAATATAAGGAACCACTTGTCACTCTTAACTTAATTGGGTCATTTACCGACAAATCCTTTTTAAAACAAGTTAAAGAAGCCTTGATATATTTAAAAACTGTTGATGATGTAAGAGTCGTTGTTTTAGATACGCTTGAAACATCAGAATTTAAAAATCTTTTAACAATTGAGTCTTTAGATGAACAGATTAATTACTTAAGCAATTTAACTACTTGCAAAGCTGGTATTTCTAAAGAAAATCATAATATAGCTTTTCAAATGTTTGACATTTCTTCACTTGGTACTGAAAAGTATTTGATTATAGCAGGGAAAAAGATACAACTAAATGAAGTGCTACTTGCTAACCAGATTGCTTCTATTGTTGATTTGGAACGTACTTCAAGATTATCTATGGCGTGGCTCATTGACGAAGAGTACAATATTCGTGTTGATATTGAAGATGACTTTATGAAATTTGAGCTCTTTGCATGGGCAATGTCATACTCAAATTTTTTTCTTACCCCTGAAACATATATATCAAATCATGTATCCCGTATTTCATTAGAAATGCTCCCATCTGGAAATACATTAAGACAAGCTGCTATCTCTGAAGAATTATTAAATATTAAAATTGTTATTGATCCTATTTCTGAAATGGCACAAAAACTTATTGGTTTCATTCCATTATTCCAAAACATACCTTTTATTTCTCTTGATGTTCATTTGAGACCTAATAAAAATTTACTAGAACAACCGATCAAAAGATTTTATAAGTCACGTATTAACACAAACCCCTTTACCACTAATAATAAAATTTTATTTTCCAATGTTCCAGGAAATTCTTCATTTAGTGTTCAACTTCATGAACCCCCAAGATGGTTAGTTTCAATTAGCGATGCTTCAACTGATCTGGATGACATTACATTTGATGAAGCTGCAGCGAAATCTGTTTATGGTACTTTTAAACTCAATAACATTTTGATTGAAGGCTTTGCGAGCTATCATATGGGTGATAGCAAATATGTTCCAAATGATTTATCCCTTGAACTTACTGGTCCTGGTTATTCTGCGACTACTGTGATGTCAAACTATGGTTATTTTCAATTAAAAGCAAACCCTGGAGTGTGGAATTTAAAGATCCAAGATAACATGAAAAGCTCCGTGATTTTTGAATTATATAATAATAATCAAATTTTTATGATAGATCTAGGTGGTGTTATAATGTATCCGAAATTTAAGAAAAAGTGGGACTTTGTTGACAACGTTGTGGTTGATCAAGCTGGACCTTTAAAAGCTATAAAAAATATGCTCCCTACACTATACATGAAAACCCGGCTTTTGGTTAATCAGTTTTTTTCAACACGAGTGAAAACAGCGGAGATTAACATTTTCTCCTTTGCTTTTGACCGTTCGCAAGAAAGATGTTTGAGTATAATGGTTACATCAATTATGCAAAACACTAACTTCTCAGTCAAATTTTGGTTGCTTGAAAACTTCATGTCTACAGAGTTTCGTGATAAATTATTTGAATTATCGCAAATATACGGTTTTGAGTATGAACTTATTAGCTATAAGTGGCCTCTTTGGTTAAGTTGTGACAATAAGAGAGAAAATATTATTTCTGCATACAAAATTTTATTTCTTGATGTTTTATTTCCAGAAAAATTAGATAGAGTAATCACTCTTGACCCTTGCCAAATTGTGAGAACTGATTTAAAAAAGTTAGCTGACATTAGTATGGAAAATGCTCCTTTTGCATTTGCCTCGATATGTGATTCAAATGATAATTTGCAAGACGTTCGTGAACAGGGGTATTTTGAAGTACTGTCAGGTGAAAACTATCAAAATTATAGCAATTTGGTGTTTGTTATTGATTTAGATGAATTAAGAAATATCCAAGGAGGTTTCATTTTGAGAGATTATTATCAAAAACTTTATCGTGATCCCAAATGGGCAAACAATATTGTTCTGGACCTATCGAGCATGACACAACTTCTTTTTCCAACATATACATTACCTCAAGAGTGGTCATGGTCTGGAACCTGGTGTGATACTGAATCGATGAGTAAAGCAAAAATCATTGATTTATCTAATAATTCTTTTATGGATGAATCGACGTTACAGAAAGCTGTTGGACAAATAAAAGAGTGGATACAGTTAGATCAAGAAGGTTCTTTTGTTCCTGGAACAACTATGTTAGAAAACATAGATTCCCAACATGATGAGTTGTAATTGTTTTTAAATCTTGTATTTTCTTTTTTATTCTTTAGTTTATAGAATATAACTGCATTTTAAAATTAATGTTGTCTCCGCTTCAACGCTTTTATTCTACAAATGTCTCTAAAAATCAAGGTACAAGCTCTAAAAATATTTCATTTAAAATGTCTCAGTTAATAAAAGGTTAATTCGTAAACTATTAACGGGTCTAATTTAAATTTTATTATTTCTAGAAAACTGGCAGTTGATTTTTGCTTATTAAATATATACATTCCGAACGAAGCCCAAGGATTCATACAGTGTTCTGGATCATTAATCAACCCAAACATACAGAAGCTCCTACTAGCAATTTTCGCTTATTTTAGCCGACAAATCGGATGCTCGGCATGCTGTGTGTATTTGAATTCATAATAGTTTTTCAAAAAACGATCTACAGATTTTGATTGAAATTTAGAATTTCATGACAAGCCAGCATAAGTTAGCATAGAATAACCGAACATAATGAACCTTAAAGGGTCATACGTGCTTATGAATAAAAGTCGGCAATATTTTAGAAATTTCTGTTCACATGTTAAAGACGCCAAAGATGCTGCCCATAAAGCATCCACATCTACTGCAACTTTGGAGTTAGCCACCAAGCAACAACTTTACATGTTAGATTCCAACTCTCCAGGTTCTGTTTTCTTTTTGCCTCATGGTACAAGGATTTTTAACAAACTTTTAAAATTTATGAAACTCCAACAGGAAAAACAAGGTTTCACTGAAGTGATTACACCATTGATGTATAAAAAACAATTGTGGGAAACGTCAGGACATTGGGCTAAATATTCCGAAGATATGTTCAGAGTGGAAGGAAATGATAAATTTAAATTTGATGAATCTGAAAAAGACGATATATATGGATTAAAGCCAATGAATTGCCCAGGGCATTGTATCGTTTTCAAAAGATTTACTAGATCATACAAAGAGTTGCCAATTAGATTCAGTGATTGGTCAAGTTTACACCGTAATGAATCCAGTGGTGCACTTACAGGATTGACTCGTGTGCGCCGTTTCCATCAAGATGATGGACATATTTTTTGTACTCATGATCAGGTTGGAGACGAAATATCTAAAACTATTAAATTGATAAAAATTTGTTATGGGGTTTTTGGCTTGGATAAGTTTAGAATGATGTTGTCAACTAGACCAGATAATTATATTGGAAGTATAGATGATTGGAATCGTGCGGAATCTGAGCTTTCAACAGTTTTAGATTCTGAATTAGGCTCAAAAAACTGGGCTTTACGTGAAGGTGACGGTGCATTCTACGGCCCAAAAATTGATATCTTATTGACTGATCAGTTTGGAAAAGAGCATCAAGCCGCAACCATTCAACTTGATTTTCAACTACCACAAAGATTTGAGCTGGAATATCAAAATGATAATGATAGTTATTCTACTCCTATAATGATTCATAGGGCAATTTTTGGCTCAGTTGAAAGATTTATGGCTTTATTAATCGATCATTATGGTGGAAAATGGCCATTTTGGTTGTCTCCAAGACAAGCTGTTGTTATTCCAATAAATGATACACATAGAGATTATGCTCAAAAAGTTGTCCAGCAATTGAGTAATGAATCTGAGGATTTTGAACATGCAACTAAATTAAGTCAAAATAAATTTTTCATTGATTTAGATAATAGAAGTGAAACTATTGGTTTCAGAACTAAAGATGCATTAAGTAAAGGATACAATTACATAATTCTTATTGGTGATAAAGAAATTGAATCGGGTGAATTAGCAATCAGATCTCGTAGTGATCGTAAAATTGAGAAATTAACTATTGATTCAATCATCAGTAAATTTAGAAACCTCGAAGATAATTATGAATAGAGTGATTATATGTTTACATATAAATATTTATTTATTTTGTAACTTGTTTATAGATTGTTGAATAATATTTTCATTTAAGTTGGGCAAAGTTTCAAGACTATAATCTAAAGTAATTTTGGGGAATGTTGAGTTAACAATATCAAAATCTATCAAATTTTGAGGCAAATAGTTAGCATGATTTTCAATAAATTCATTTCTTTCAAAAGTATCTTGATTTTGCAATTCTTTCAAATCATTTTCAAAATTATTAATCAGGTCTTGAACTCTTTTATTAATCGTTGTTCGTCGATTTATTTCAAGCAGCAAACTATAATATGAATTTGTAAATTCAGCTGAGTCATCCAAAAAATCTGAAATTTCATTAGAATAACTATTTAAGCTTTTAAAACATTCATTTACTTCAATAGATATTTTATCCAAACTAAATTTTAATTGGCCTTCAATAACCGCAGTTATAAATGTTTTCAAATTATCCGAAGCTGTGACAATTTTATTTTCAAATTCATCAAATATTTGAAAGTAGCGTTGCAGATCGTTACAATTTTGAGATATCACATCACAATTACTTTGCAAAATTGTAATATAACTATTTGACCTAAAATGAAAACTTTTAATTCTTTCAAAAACTTGACTGTCTTGAGTATTTTCGTAGGTTATGCAATCATCGAGCTGTTGATTCAATTTCTTTAATATTCCAACAATTTCAATTTCCAATTCTGAGTTGTTTTTAGCAATGACATCAATTTCATTTTCTTTACCTTCATGTAAAATATAGTTTTTATCAAATGCAGTTATTAATTCCCATTCTGCTGATAAATTGTTCAATTCCTTTTCTAATCGACCATTTATATTACTCATTATTTTTGAGCTCATTAAATTTTCAATTATTGAATAAATTTCTTTGATTTCGTTAACAGTATTATCTATTTTTTTACTATCTATAAATTCAAATAGAGTTTGGTTAGAGTTAGCGTTGTGAATGTTCAAAGATGGATCAACATTGACAGATTTAAGATCATTATAAATTTGATCCAATTTTTTTAATTGATTTTTAGAATTTGTAATCAACACAATTTTTGCATTTGTTAATTTACGAATTGAATCAGATGTTGACAATTTTAATGATTTAAAAGATCGAAATTCATTCTCAAATGATTTTATCAAAATTGAAAGTTTGTCGGTTATTGATTCTTGTTTTCCCAATAAATTATAAGATTCGGTTAATTGTTGATCTATATCAGCACATATTTTTTTAGCATGATTCAATTGATCCAATACTAACTGTTTGAATTGTGATATATCAGACATAGTTTTAATATTAGAAAGACATGTCCAACAATCAATTTTGACGCATTTAAAAAATGAGACTGCGTCTTTTTTAGATTTCAAGATGAGTTTAATTCCAGTTTCAAAATTTAAGCTAGGCTGGAGTTTTGTGGTGGTCCTATATAATCAAATAATTAAAAGTATTTAACGAGTGAAGGTTATAAAATAGTGAGGTATCAAATAGAAAGTAAATTTAGATGTGTTTAACATCAGTGACAGACCTTGATTAAGCGGTGTTCCATGAATCTAAACCCCATTCTCTGATAGTAGAGTTGTCTTGTAAGGAGTTGAAGAAATCACCAATATAGTTGTCTGCTGCATACTTACCGGAGTCATATTCTTCAAAGTTTTCTAAGACATCAGCAATGAATGGTTGAGATGCATAGACTAAGTTAACTAAGGAAGCTGCAATACCACCTTGGTAAACATCATCAAAGAATTCAACAGAGTTGTTACCAACGTAGTTGTCATTGTAGGTGAAATCAGAAGCGGATCTCATAACAACAATTCTGGAGAAATCAACTAAACCGTAAATTGCAGCTCTTAATAAAGCTTCTAAAGTAGCATTATCTTCTTGTTGAGTAGTACAGTAGTTACCGGTACCGTTGGTTAATAAAGAAGTGTAATTGTCAAAGGTTTGATCAAAAAGATCACCAAACCAGTAAGTATCAGAAGTTAAAGTATCACAAGCAATTGCCTTTGGAGTAACGTTTGCTGGTGCATAGTTATAGGTTAATCTCATTTCTTCGTTAATCTTAGTACCGTTGTATAAGAAAGCACTTTGAGCTAATTCAAGAGCTCTGTCTCTTAAGTTGGTGTTTAATTCGAAAACTTCAGTACCATAGATGTTACCTGGATATTCACCTGGTTGATCAGTACCATAGTTGTAGTAACCAGTGGTCCAGTTGGATGGAAGATCTCTTGCATCGACTTCGTATTCAAGAATTTGAACAGCATATCTTGCAAAGGTAACATCACCGATGGTACCCTTTAATGGAGAAATACCTGCAATACCTGCGACTAAAAAGAAAGTCTTGGATAAATCGAAGAATGGAGATAAAGAAAGAGCAGTTAAGGTAGAAGCAGCATTAATTTCACCTTCACCAGTAGTAAGTTCACATAATTCGTATTCTTCGTCACAGTAGATGGTGTTGTAAATTGGAGATAAACCTGGAATGGTAATTTCATTGGTGAAGTTGTAAGCTTCAAGGAATGGGGCTTGTTCTAATGAGAACATGTTAAGAACGAAAACCTTTGGAGAATAGATCTTGAATTCATTGTACATGGTTTCGTTAAGACCGGATGATTGAACTGGTAAAGCGGATGCAGAAACAGTTGCAGATGGCTTAATAGTAGTAGAATATTCTGGCTTGAAAAGTTCAGAAGATGCTGGGAACTTGATAGCAGTTGCAGTAGATGCAACTGCTGTCAATGCTGATAATACAAGTTTGAAGTTCATTTTATCTTTTAACGAAAGTGTTGCTTTTGTTGAACTGCTAAACTAATAAAATTCAAAAGAAAGGAAAAGTTTTTGTTTCAAGAAAAGTTTCTATTCCAATTGCCAAAGAATAGAGACAGAACAGGGCTATTTAAGCAATTTTTAATATCCAACTTTTACTTTTCACTATGGCTTATTTCTATGACAGCTTTAACAGAGTCTTAGCAAATTAAATTTGCCCTAATCAATTTTTCACTTTGCTCTCTGATAAAGATAAATATCACACCCTAAAACGTTGCCGTACTGCCTAATTGGGAAACTGCAAGTGCAAAACAAACCGTTTTACGCTTTTTTTTTAAGCTTTTTCGTACGGCCCCTAAATTTCCATCCAATCCCGACGGTTACTCTGACATTGTAGCCGTCGGAATCTTTAGATTACAATGTCCGAATATGGATGACGATGTTACCGTAATGTTACCGTATTGAGAATCCCTCGCGCCCAATTTTTCCCCGAGGGCCACACGCTGCTCCCCGAGGGCCACACGCTGCTCCCCGCGGCAGTTGCCGCGGGGCGGTTGGGGTGGAGTCATTTTCCGGTATCGGAAGGTCGGGTGGTCTGGGACTTGGAATATCCGAATATGCGAGGGTTTGAGAAATAAAAATAAAAATAATTAAATACGTGAAAAAACAAACTGGGTCGACAAGTGAGAAAAATCGAATTGCTTTTAAAATTGGAAAGTGAAATGGTGAGCCATGAAAATGAAAAATGGAAAATGAAAATCAAATGGAAATAAAAATGGAAAATGGAAAATGGAGAAAAACAATATCGTTTTCGGCAAAATTGAAGTTGCGATTGTATGGGGTTTTTTGAAAAATCAAAGGTAACTTCAAACATAAACAGGATGGATACAGTCGAACAGCAATTCCGTGCTGCTCTCCATGATTATGAGGCTAAGAATTATAAAAAAGCCATCCAGGCAATCGAAAAGATTCTTAAAAAAAACCCCATGCACAGTCAATCATATGCATTAAAGGCACTTATAATTTCATTTTATCACCCTAATAGTCCAGAAAATCAAAACGTCAACGCATTGTGTAAT
This sequence comes from Pichia awuae, assembly GCA_030563725.1. Taxonomy (NCBI): domain Eukaryota; kingdom Fungi; phylum Ascomycota; class Pichiomycetes; order Pichiales; family Pichiaceae; genus Pichia; species Pichia awuae. Next base: position 531,649 of record JAJMJV010000002.1, read on the forward strand.
TTGAATGCAGAAACTTTGAAAGAATGTGATGAGTTGATCCAAGCTGCAGTGAAATATGGCCCTTCAAATTCAATCTCGGCACATTTATCTGCTCTTTACTATAGACAAATTAAAAACTATGAAAAAGCAGCACATTTTTACTCCGTAGCGTATGCAAATAATCCAAACAACAAGGCCATTTTGAGAGATTTATCGTCTTGTTTATCACAATTAAGAAAATACAAGTTGTTATCAAAAACTAGATTGGATTATTTGACAGCGGAACCGGGCTATCGTGCAAATTATAGCTCAACTGCCGTGGCATATGATTTAAATGGTGAGTATGAAAACTCCATTAAAATTATCGATCAAATAGAAGACTTGATTAGTGGTAAATTGATTGATGAAGATATGCATGAGAATTCCGAATCTTTGATTTACAAGGCTGAATTATTTGTGAAATTGGGTGATTTTCAAAAAGCTTTAGATTATATCAACGAATTGTTAGAAAGTACTAAAAAATTCAGATGCTACGATGTGACAGGTTTATTGGAGATCAAATATTCTGTTTTAGTTAAACTTGAGAGATTGCATGATGCGCAACTTGTAATTAGAAAATTATTGAAAAGAAATCCTGACAATATTGATTATTATAAAGATTTGGTCAAATGTTTGAAAATAGAAGATAATTTTGATCTTCAGAACAAGCTTTTCACAAAGTTGGCAACATTTTATCCAAAATCAGATTTACCAAAATTCTTGCCTTTGACTTTCCTCACAGGTGATGACTTTGAAAAGCACTTGAAACTTTATTTATCCGGTCTTTTCAACCGTGGTGTTCCTTCTGCTTTTTTGAATATTAAATCGTTATATAGAAAGAAGTCTAATGCTGATATCATTTGGAAAGTTGTTCATTCTTTAGAAGCTGCAGAAGAAAACCCACTTAATAAAACCTGGATTAAATATTTCCTCTCTCAACATTCATATATATTAAAAGATTATGAAACTTCTATTCTTAAAATCAATGAAGCCCTTGAAATTACTCCGACTTTAGTCGAATTATACATGTTCAAGGCTAGAATTTTAAAGCATCAAGGTAAATTATTAGAAGCTGCTGATGAAATGAATAATGCTAGATTGATGGATTTGCAAGATAGATTTATTAATAGTAAATCGGTTAAATATTATTTCAGAGCAGATAAGATTGATGAAGCATTGCAAATTGCAAGTTTATTCACAAAAAATGAAGAGGGTGATACAGGTATTAAAGATTTGCATGTCGTGCAAGCATGTTGGATTATTTCCGAATATGCTGAATCCTTAACTAGAATTTTCAAACGCAAATTAAGTCATTATAAAGAAATTGAAAATGTTGATCAATCTTTAGTGAGTGAAGATGAACGTGAAAACATTCACCTATTGAAAAAACAAATTGAAGCTTATTTGGGCTTATCATTACAAAGGTACTTTTCGATTTTTAATATTTTTGCAGAATATTATGAAGATCAATTTGATTTTCATTTCTATGGATTCCGTAAGGGTAATTTGCGTGCATACCTTGAAACTATTACATGGGCAGATAATTTGTACCAACAGTCATTTATTGGTAGAATTTATTCTGATATAATGGAATTAGTATCATTTTCTATTGAGAATAATGATATATTACAAAGAGTGTTTGACTATTCAACTACTTTGGCAAAGAGAACCAAAAAGGATAAAAAGGAGGAAGTTAAGTGGAAAGAAAATATGCTTAAACTTCATAAAGTCTATGATGACGATGTTTTTGGTGAAGATCTAGTAAAAGATATTATTGTCAAGAAAGACTTCACCAAACTTAGTGAAATTGAAAAGGTTTTACCTCAAAAGAAACCTGAAACTGTTTCTTTCTTAAAAGGTTCTTTTGATTATGAATTAATTCATGGGAAATATGTTGTTTCCCTTGCCACTTTGCGTAAAGTGAAGGAAATCTCTTCGCAAGAAAACGAAGTTGGTGAAAGGGCTAAAGTTGTAACTGATCAAATGTTATTAAAGATTAATGCCTTTATTGAAACGCCAACTGAAGATCCAAAACTCCAATCACTACAAAAAATTGTTAAACTAGGTTTAATGAGACTTTAGACGACATTAATTAAAAAGAAAATATATTAATTGTTTCTATACCACGTTTTTAATGATTTACATACTTAACTAATTACAGACTACCAACTCTGTGGCATTCTTGTAAAAAGAATCTAATTTGTTCAGGATCCATAAATGGATGAGTACCGTGGCCGAAATTAACAATGTAATTTTTCTTACCACCACCAAATCCATGAATCATTCTTTCAACTTCTTGGGTAATTACTTCTTTACTACCGTACATTACGCAAGGATCTAAATTACCTTGCAATGTAACTCTGCTGTTGTTGATTTTAACCGCATCCTGTGGTCTGTGTAACCAATCCAATGAAACAACATCATAACCACTGTCACATAATGAATCTAATGCATACCAAGAACCTTTTGCAAAAACTGTCATTGGGACCTTTTCTAAACCTAATTCTTTTAATCTAAGTGGAACTTGTTCTACAATTTGTTTTAAGTAAGGTAATGAAAACTTGTCGAAATCATCAGCACTTAATTCTCCACCCCAACTTTCAAAAATTTGTAACATCTGAGCACCTGCTTGAACTTGAAGAGCTAAAAATTCAACTGCAACTGAAGTTATAGCTTGTAATAATTTCTTACTTTCTGTTGGATATTTGAAAATCCATTCTTTAACGAATCTAAAGATTTTAGTACCACCACCTTCAATCATGTAACACATAAGGGTCCATGGTGCACCACAGAAACCTAATAATGGGACTCTACCATTTAATTTTGTTCTAGTCATAGTAATTGCTTTGAAAGCCCAATCAAGTTCCTTTTTAACATCAGCATTAAAATTAACTCTATTTAAATCTTCTGGGACTCTTAATGGATCAGTAAATCTTGGACCTACTTTATCAATCATTTGAACATCCATTCCCATAGCTTGAGGGATAACTAAAATATCGGAGAAAATAATAGCAGCATCAATTAATCCATCATACTCATCAATAGGTTGGATAGTTATTTCACTTGCAATTTCTGCATCTCTACAAGTTTCAAAGAAATCTCTACCATCTTTAACCTTGTGATATTGAGGTAAATATCTACCTGCTTGACGCATTAACCAACATGGAGGTCTTTCAACTTTTTCACCACGTGCTGCTCTAAGTATTAAGTCGTTCTTAAGTTCTGCAAATGCCATTATATTTAATTATGTTAAAAACTACTGCAACTTTAGAGAACTGATACAGTTTATGTAGGCTGAAATTTACAAAAGTTCCAATCTCATGAAAGGTTCCTTTTTGGTTAAATAATCCCCCATGTGCGCCGATCGACGTGTGTTTTGGCATCCTTGTCTTGGTTTTATCTATGTATATACAAAGGACCTCTTAGGGAATGTTATGAAGGATATCTGCAGAACATAGGTGTTACTGCTTTGCTAGAGTAGTCTTTATTTAACTAAGGCGTGGTATGAAAAGTGGTAATTTATTTACCCGTCTTTTTTGCTTTAGAAAGACATCATTGACGTTTTTTGTGTTTATCACATACTTTATTGTAATACTATTACAACATTTTGCATATTACTATTCGTTGAAGACACCAAACATTGAACCAGCTTTATTGACTGATGCTTGGGATTATTTGCAAGTTATTTCATCAACAAAACATCCATTTACTTCTCCCAAAAATGATATATTACACAATTATTTAGAAACTGTGATAGAAACAATGGTAGAAAATATTCCTTTTATTGAAACCTCCTCTGATAAAAACGATAATCATACTATTTTCATTAATCAACATGACGTATTTGATAAAACAAATGATGATAACAGGATAATTTATTATGAATCTTCAAATTTATTAGTGAAAATTCAAGGTTCAGATCCAAGCCTTTCAGGTATTTTATTATCTGCACATTTTGATTCCGTTCCAACTTCTTTTGGTACAACTGATGATGGTATGGGTATTGCATCTATGCTAGCCGTTTTGAAATATTTTTCCGAATCTGGTAAACAACCATTGAGAACACTAGTCTTTAATTTCAACAATAATGAAGAATTCGGTTTATTGGGTGCAGAAGCATTCGTTAAACATAAATGGTTTAATGATGTTGAATTTTTTATTAATCTAGAAGGTACAGGTGCAGGTGGTCAACCTATTTTGTTTAGAGGAACAGATAAATCCGTTGTCGATTGGTATCATTTTGTTTCTAAACCATTTGCAAATTCAATTTTTCAAGAAGGTTTCAATTCAGGTTTCATTAGCTCTCAAACTGACTATCATGTTTATGAAATGAACGGATTGCGAGGTTTGGATATTGCTTTTTACATTCCAAGGTCATTATATCATACATTTAAAGATAGCATTAAATATACATCTAAAGGTTCACTTTGGATGATGATCAGTAACGTTTTAGACATTTTATGTGTCGTTACAAATTCTGATGAAAAATATGATTCAGAGTTAGAATATTCACTTTATTTTGATATTCTTAACATGTGGTTTTTTAATTTTGGTGTTACTTCTACATTTATTTTTAATGTTGCACTCTTGGTTATTTTCCCTGTGCTCATCTCAATTTTATTACTTATTATTTCAAAAAAAAATAAGTGGTTAATTGGTATTAGAGGATGGCTGAGATTTCCTGTGGCACTTTTATTATCTTACCATGCAGCCTCATTTGTTAATGTTTATTTTTACAATTTAAACCCATTATTAGTTTCTGTTAATTATATGATGCCAGTTATTTGTATCTGTTCACTAATATTATTGATCAACTATGCTGTTTTAAGCGTTTCCAATGCGATAACCCCTATTCATGATCAAAAATTAGTTATCATATTAGAAATGAACGTGATTTCTTGGGTATTTTTAGTGTGGATAACTTTTCAAATAAATGACCATTCTAATATCTGTGGTTATGTTTTAACAATTTTCTACATTTTGACCTCATCAGCTACTACTATTGGTCTTTTTGGCATGGTTTTTAGAAAATTACCCTCTAATGAATATTCTGTGAGTGTCAGAACTGTTTACGGTTCCACAGAACACAATGAAGATGGTTCAATAGAGACAGACCATATTCATGATATTAATGATGATAATAACACTAATGAATCATCTCGACTCATAAATGAAACTAATGTTATCATTGATCATCCACCGAGAGGAGAATATATGCGTAATTTAAAAAAGCAAGTAATAAATAGATTTCAATATGATTGGTTATTACAATTTTTAATACTTGTTCCTGTCAGTCTTTTTTTCATTTACACAGAGGGTAAAATGATTTTAGATGCATTGGCTGAAACTATTATACCAAACAACACATATGATAACGCAGTATGGCAAATTCTTCTTTTATATGCAGGATTATTGGCAATTGTGATCTCACCCTTCTTACATAAGTTGAATTTTATTGCATTTCAATTTTTAGTTATATTACTTGCACTTTCGGGTACTGTCAGTTACTTATCACCATCATTTACCGAACAGCATCCAATAAAGATTCGTTTTGCACAAATTTTTGATATCAATTCAAATAACTCATGGACCAATGTGTATGGTAGAAGCGGCTATGTTCACGATATTATTAGTGAAGTTCCATACATTAATGAATCTGATTTATCCTTGAATAATTATTCTAACGGGGCAGAAATGTATTCATACGAAGGTTTCAGGCCATGGCTGCTTTCTGCATCAGAATTGGACAATTCTTACGTTAAATATATGAACATTACAGTTGTATCAAATACAAATGTTGGGCTAACTTCTAAATCTTTTGGATCATTAGATAAGTTTACACCTTTGGAAAGTATTTTGAAAATTGAAATTGCTGGCGCAAGACAATGTTACATGACATTCAATTCATCTAATCCAAAATTCAAAGCGCCTGTCAAGATGATAACTTTGTATAAAGAAGGTAATGAAATAACATATGAAGATTCGATCATACCTAGTGGAATGAGCAGAGATAATGAAGGAAATTGGATTTTTAAACTTATGAAAGGTATTGATTTGGTTGAATTTCACCGCTTGGATTGGGCGGGGTCTGGTTCTCAACTCAATACATTTCAGGTAAAAATTCAATGGCTGCCATTTTTATACGATAGTGATGTTGAAGTTTTAAGTAGTTTAGGTGTCAACGTTCAGTGCCATTGGTCAGATTATGATGACATTGTTACAGTTGATGGTATTCAGCACCCAAAAGTTCAGAATTTTATGGATTTGTTGATGTATACCGATGCAGGCGTTACATGGGAGAACTTGAGACCAGGTTTGATTCAAGGGGTCGGGTATGTTGAAATATAAGTTTTTGGGTGTATTTAAATATAATTCTTATCTGCTTCGGACATCTCCGAGCCAATTTTTTTTTGTTTATCCTTTTTAATTTTTTGAGATGAGATCTTTGAAAAACGTCTATATCGGAGGCTTTTCCAACGTTTGAATTATTTACTTGACCTAAATTCTTTCTTTCTTTCTTTAAAAAAATAAAGAAGTTTAATTGTAGAACATAGGATATGAGTGATTGCAATTTAAAAATAGGAGGGGGGTTTCATGATCCGGTTACTAATAAAACAGAATTTGCAGCCAATTTCAGAAGACTTCGAGCGTGTGCCAGATGTCATAGGTTAAAGATGAGATGTGTCTTTGAAGATCCAACATTTGAAAGTTGTACCCGATGTTTTAAATCGGGATTAAGATGTTCTACAACAGATGATCCTACCTTAACTCATGCTAAACCAAGACCAAGAAAAAAAATGAGAATGAGGGGTAATGGGCCAATATCCCAATTACAACAAGCTATTAATGAAGCAAACAAAATTTTCCGTGGTATTCAAAGAGGTCAAGTTGAAGATCAGGAAGACGAATGTTTTAGTATAGAAAATTTGGCAATATTACAAGTACAGCTTGCAGAAACTCAAAAAATAATATTCCACACAATCAATTCAAGAAAAGCTGAAAAATTAAATGAAGCCAGTTCGGTTAATTCAATGAAACAAGGCATTGTCAAAAGTATACCTAATTTACCCTGGATATCAAATGAACAAAATGTGGTAAAAGAATTAATCAAACTGGATATAATATCAACACAAGATGCTCAGCTCAGAATGAAATATTTTTTTGATAACTTATATGAATTTTGGCCCTGTGTTTCATTTCCTAAACACTACACATATGATTGGCTTATAGAAAATGAGCCATTAACATTATTGGCAATAATTACAGTGACTTGTTTAAATGAAGTTGATTTACATGATACTTTATTGTATTATCTTGAGGAAAAATTGGCACTTAAAACATCAATAACTGGAGAAATATCGGTTAGCTACATTGAAGTCTATCTTATACTTTCACTATGGTGTTCACCTCCAAGGAAATGGGGGTCATATAAACATCAAATGAGTTTACTTATGGCACTTAATCTAACATTATGTTTAGATTTAGGTAATGAAGTTTTCAAAAATACATCCAATGTTTTAAAAGATAATTCGAAGGAAAGGCAAATGATAAGGTCATATATGGGTGTATATGCATGTTGCGGATCTTTGGGTCTTTCTTTACCTCGATTTAAAGTTGTAAATTGGACACCAGTTCATGAAAAATGCAGTCAACTTTTACTTGCAGGAGAAAGTAACGAATCAGATAAATTTTTATTCTACTATTCTAAATTGGTGTCATTAGGTGAAGAAATTTTTTATTATTTTTGTCCTAACGGATTTCCTAGTACTAAGAATGTTGATGATTTAAGTAACGAAATGCTAAAGGATATAATGATTGGATATGAGAAAAGGATGCATGAAATAGTACTTGAATCAAAAATGTTTACAGGTAATTTCAAAATGAAAAATTTATTATCCATTATTTATTATCAATTATTAATGACAATGTATGATTATATTGTTTGTAGGGTTTTGTTGAGGCGGGATATATTGACTGAAGTGTATTTACAAACACTAACTAGATTAATTAAAGCTGGAGAGAAAGTTGTAGATTCATTTGTGCTATTATGTGGGCAAACTAGCGAGTTCCCAACATTTTTCTATTATCGACCAATGCATGCCTTAGTAGCACTCATCAGATCTAGATTATTGGTCAAAACTCAAGAGTTGAATATTTTTGTTGACGTAGAAAATGCATACATGAAAGTGCATAGCAGCATTAACGAAATAAGTAAAAAATCTAAAGTTGCTAGTAAAATGAGTGCAATGTTAAATAGAATCTCTAAATGGATGAAAGTTTCAAATAAATTCAATAAAAATGGTGCTACTAATTCTATGGTTGATTTATTGAATGAATTGGGCGGTGAAAAGGCGATTGAAAACATCCATGTTGATTTAAAATCCAAGACTGCTATATCTGGTGATTCGGGTGATAATTCCCAACTTTCTGAATCTTCTCGAGTTCAATTCGGTAATAATTTTATGAATTCCAATGTAGACAACCAATCATTTGATCAATTTATCTCCACAAATGACTTACCTGCTTTAGAATCAATTCCTAACCCGATAACAGCGCAGCAACAACAAGACTTTTTGAATGAAATATTTAGTCAAATTGATACAGATCTGTTGCATATTGATGATATAGCAATGTTTGATTTTCTTGGAACGTCGGAAGTGCCCGAAGATTGGTACAAATCTATCTAATTTTGCATATTCCGCCCATCAAACCAATAATTACGATTTTTATATATTTCTTTTCCCGCTTCATAAGCATCGTGTATCATATCTTCGGTGATATCACCATCTTCTAGCTCTCTAATAACTTCCTCGAGTTGGGTATCAATTGCATCGGGTTTAACAGAAAAACATTGTTTTACGCTCGATGTATCAACATCGTCCAATAGCTCTTTCAACCCTGTGTAGCGGGAAATATCTTTTTCCAGAGTTCGTGCAAAGGTTACTTTTTTATACTGATACATGCTATAGTAAGTGTAGTAATCAGCAGACAATTCCAGATCCAGATCCAGATCCAGATCCCACATCCTTGCTCTCTGTATTCTTTGGTATCCGATCTTCTTCCTAAATAGGGTAGCAACCTTCAACATGAAACACACGCGCAAGATCACCGTGGCAACATTTGCTCCAGCCTTGTATGAGATTTGAGGAATGAGGAAGGAAGAGAATGTAGATTAAGAAGGGATTAAAGAATTCATTTTGGCATGCCGGTTGTTCAGATACAATTGTGTTTATTAGAATAATCTGCATCATGTATTTTTTTAGGTAATTTCTTTCAGTGGTTAGGTTGTAATTTCTTTGTATTGGACTATACTTGACTGTTGTAAGACAACAAAATGCAAGAAGCATTAGACACATATGAATATAACATGACAAAGGATGCACCCGTGGGTTTTGAAACGGTATCAACAGATAAAATAATTAATCCGTTGAACCCTGCACAAAGTGGACAACAAAGTGCAGTTTCTACAGATGATACTACTCCGCAAGGTGTTGTACTTCGTGAAAAGCTTGTGAAAGCATTTAGAATGAACAAAAGAAAACAACTTACACTAGAAAGAATCAACAAGTACAACATCAAGTTAATGGAAGAGTTGAAGGCGCCTCGAGTTAAAGCTTCAAACTGTGCGCTTATGGTTATTAATTACACAGAAGAAACAAAAGATCCACTTATACCTAGTATTTGGGGGGAGCCTAATAACAAAAGGTTTAAAATGGATAGTTCCATGAGTAAGAGCTTCAGAAATTTGCAGGTTGAACAGACTAGTTCGAAGCTTAGTGGCAGTGGTGGTAGTGTCAATGCTGGTTGTTGTGTGATCATGTAAGACATTGCTGGGCTTGCAACGATTTTATGATAGATATACTGATGTGGTCTATTTGTATAAGCTATAAAATTTATAGGGGAGAAGGTTTTTGTAATTTTATATAAATGTTTCTGAGCTTCAATATCACTTAATCTCAGTTTTAAACATAGAAAAAAAGATGCTAAGTATGGCTTTCAATTAATCATTTAACTGGTATATAAAATGCAGTTAATTTGAAAAACTGAGTATTGTTCTGAAATCTGCAGATGCCATAAATAGAGGTTTCTATTTATAAAAAACGAAAAAAAGAAAGAAAGAAACAATATTCCGGCCTGCCAATGTCAATGCTGGTTCTCTATAGCTTTATCTATAAACACACACCATGTTGTTTTCTTATATGCCCAAAATATTATGTATGCAAGTATGGTGTTTGTATTTTTATTATTATTTTTTCAAAAGGTAGCAATTTTCAATGCAAATTAAGTGTATCTTTTTTAACTATTTCGTAGAGCTCCTGTTGTGCAGGAGTCAGAGTTCCCAAAGTAGAAAGCCTTTCCATAACTCTCTGTAGTCCCATGAGTACACGCTCGTCACCTTTACAAAGTTCCATACCTCGACATAAACTATCCATACTTGCCCTATACCAACCTGATGCACCATTAACATTACCTATCTCATGCTCAACTTTACCTTGTATCATACATAATTCACCTCTCAAACACCATAATCCATATGCGCCACTACCACCAACAAGCAAACCATCTCCTACTAGCCATACCGCCTCTTTGACACGCCCTTCTCTCACCAGCCCCAATGCCTCCCTAATTATCCTCTCGACATCTAAAACTCTCTCAGTTTTACCTACCGTCCATAGATCATCCACATCAAAGCGTTCACCTATATTACCGGCCACCTTTAGAGCATTTTTCCTATTAGCCACTTTCATCACAACTTCGCCGGCTTTAGTGGCATACTCATCTGCTGCTTCAACACCAGATTCCACTTGTAATAGCTCTTTTCGTAATCTAACAACCATACCCAGTGCGCCGATTTCATCTCCCATATTCAATTCTCCACTCAGTAAATCTTTCAATCTCGAAATAACCCCTTGCGCAAGCACAAACTCTCCCATAATAATTTCTAGCCTACATAGCATTTCATGAAACCTAATCTTATCTTTCATATCAATTTTTGTTGTTATTGTTGGACCACATTTGGTATCCCTAAATATATGTTTTTGAGAAATCCTTGGACACTCGATATATGTAGCCACCGTATCATGCAATGCTTCCAATTCTTCAAACGGTGTTTCAAGGTAAGAACATGTAATTGATTGTCTAATCAAATTTTGCAACACCCAATCCGTCATCCCTTCTGCCTTTAATATCAATTCCTGCTTGGATTGTCCTGAATCCTTTACCGTTTTTCCTTTCTGATTTTGATCCGTATCGTTTATATGAGCCGCGTAGATGGCACAGACTGTATCTAGCGATTTACCCGGTGTAAGGAAATTCGATGTATGCGCGTAAAGAGAAGTCAAAGCTGAAAGTCAAAAGTGCACTTCACTATCAAAGTGAATGCACAAATAAAGGTATTTAAAGAATGTATGAAGTGAGAAAATTATATAGATCAATGTAGTCAATGGAAGTAGTATCTACATTCTAATATCTTTTCGTTTTTAGTAGTACTAATAGGTAATTTTTTATATAATAGAAAAATGAAAGAAAAATGGGAAAATAGATTAAGCGGATTCTCTCTTGAATTCTTTGTACATATCAGCATCAGGAACAGAACCACAGATAGTTTCAACCATAATACCAGTAACTAAATATGGATCAATATTGGAAGCAGGTCTTCTATCTTCGAAATAACCGTAACCTTCAGCTTGAACAGATCTTGGGATTCTGATTGAAGCACCTCTGTTTGCGACACCAGCGGAGAAAGTTTCCATAGAAGCAGTTTCATGACGACCAGTTAATCTTTGGTCGTTATCTTTACCGTATAATTCGATATGTTCTTTATGTCTCTTGGATAATTTATCAATTGCTTCGTTGATAACAGACATACCACCTGGAACTCTCATTGCAGCAGTAGAAACATTGGTATGACAACCAGCACCATTCCAATCACCTTGTAAAGGTTTTGGATGGAATGTGACTTTAACACCAAATTCTTCAGAAACTCTTTCTAATAAGTATCTAGCCATCCATAATTCATCACCCATCTTAATACCTTCACATGGACCGACTTGGAATTCCCATTGTGATGGCATAACTTCTGCATTAATACCAGAAATTGTAATACCTGAATATAAACATGCTTTATAGTGTGCTTCAATAACATCTCTAGCATAAACTTTGGCAGAACCAACACCACAGTAGTATGGACCTTGTGGAGCTGGGAAACCACCCTTTGGCCAGCCATAAATATAACCATCAACTGGGTCTAATAAGGTATATTCTTGTTCTAAACCGAACCAAACTTCTTCCTTAGAGTGAGCGCTCATTAATTTGTTAGATTCATATCTGTGGTTAAATTTGTTTGGGGTACCATCGTTGTTCCAACATTCGGTTAAAACAATAATGTTATCACCTCTTCTGAAAGGATCTGGGTAGTAAGCGACAGGCTTAAGGTAAACATCTGAGTTTTCACCTGGAGCTTGGTTGGTGGAAGAACCGTCGAAGTTCCATTCTGGTAATTGTGAAACATCGGTGACGGTTTTGTTTAAGGTTCTACCCTTAGATCTTAAGTTACCAAATGAGTCAATCCAGACGTATTCGGCAATGATCTTACCGTTTTGTGGTAAATCGAGATATTTAAGTAAGGTTTGAGTTTTTTCTAATAAATATGACATATTTGGACTTTGGATTTTATATTTGTGTTTGTTTGTGTGACAGACTGACCAATTGAAGCAAGTGTGGAAAGCAACAAGAGGAAAGATTTCTTTAAATACAACAGAGACTAAGATCAGAAAGATCAGAGTAGAGGAAAAGTTTTTTTCTTTTTTGGTTGCAACATCAAAAAAAAAGGGTAGATACCAGCTTTTATTTATAGCTTCCTCGTCCAATTGCAATTTCAATTGCTGATCGTTTTTCGCCAATTAGCGCGATTATTTTTTTTTCTTTTTGATAAAAATTTCTTTAGACGGGTAAGTAGAAATCAATTTTCCCAATCTGTAAATTTTGACTTTGCCTTTACCTCTAGCTTTTCGGAGAGGGGAGGGTTGCGAGAGCCGGGGCCGTAACAAGTGACTTGACCTCGGGCTACAATTTGTGATTTTGCACGGGTCTAAGATTCTTGGTTTGACTCTGGTGACTACACTGCGGTTTTTGCGTGCTGTGCTACAATGACTACAATGACCCGTGTACAAATATACACGACCCGTTCATCTTGGTTGCGGCTGCTGTTTCTAGAGATTAATGTCGTACGGTGTATGATATGATATCTGTCCATATGTACACACCTGCTGCGCCATCCGAGAAGCATAATCTTTTCTATGCCAAGCTCGGCTGTATCTCCTTGCTGTGTTTACAAAAAGTGTCAAACTACACACCACCTAGGCGGGCTTCCCAAAGGGGTAACTGTCATGCCTTAGAGTGCGCGCAATTTTAATCGCGCACGCACTATTGGCCAGATAATCACACTGGGCGCCAGATGTCCAGATAAGAGACCAAGACGTCTGAGGCAACGGCCTACGGCCTTACATCCCTGGGACTCCAGGCAGGGACTCCTGCCCGTGTCCTGCCCGTGTCCTGCCCGTGTCCTGCCCCTGGCCTGCGATGTCCGTGGGACAGCCGGCCAGCACAACATGTGTCGCTGCGATAACGTTTGTTTTCCTCAGTTGTCAGCCGAACACACCCCCTCTAATCGGACACCCTGTCACCCGTCTCTTGGTCACCCGTCTCCGTATACTTCCTGTAATGCTTGCGTAGGGCAAATCTTTCAGTATTGCACAATTTCCGCTACATCTATATACGGGTTGTAGCATACCAGCTTACGCTGTGTGGTTTTTTGGGCCTCAAAATTCTTCCACACATTTATGCTAACTCGGAGCAATATAGACCGGTATGAACTTGTTTTTGTACAGAATGCACGTACCACGGGCATTCTGGAGTGAAAGAGTCACCGAGGTTCTGACGAGCCGCTAAAAAAATGTAAAAAAAAAGGTGTGAATGCGTCTTTCGACGTGTAGAATTCTGTTTTCAGTTTACACGGCGGTTGGATTCAACAAATGGATTTGGTCGCTGAGCCGCATAGCGTCGCGTCGGCGCGTCGGCACCAAGGCCTTATTTTTTCGGGAAATTGAAGGGTATTTGATATTTATAGATCATGGCAGGTCTAGACGTTTTCGATACCCCTTTAAATATCAAGACACAAATATCAAGACACAAATATTGAAACAGCAATATTGAAACAGCAAAATGGAATTATTACCACAGGGAACATCCAACACCAATCAAGTGACATTCCAAGATCAACAAGAGATTAATGAATTCAGTACTCTAATGACCCATTTTGACCGTCTCAACGATAAATTAAAACATCTGGAATCTGATAAAGAACAAATTGATGACGTGACATTAGAATTAGAGTTGGTGGATGAAGACGAGCTGGTTGATTATTTAGTGGGTGGCGAAACTCCAGAAAATTCCACAAACGAAAATGGCTCTCTTGTGGGAGACGGGTGTTTCGTCAAACTAAAACAATCGAAAGTTATTGAACTGCTGGAATCGAAATCGGAATCAATCCAAGATCAAATAGACACAACAAATGATGAAATCGCTGCGCTAAATAAAACACTATCTTCACTCAAGTCTTCTTTATATGCCAAATTCGGTAATGCAATTAATTTAGAACGTTGAGTTGTGGGTGTGGTCTCTCTTTTATAGAAATTATGTATTTTTAATAACGTTGATAATTCACAGCTATGATTGTACTTGCCCAAAAAAAGGTAATGGTGTAGTCGAAAACTTGGAGTATGTTGTCGTGCGTGGATCTTGTACTAGAAACATGGAAATCACCCCATGATGGTGACAAGGTTGGAATATTCTCTGTTATAAATTCTTTTCATTTTCTATTCACATTCGGTTTAGCCTGAATCAAATATCTATACTCCTAGTTCAAATATTGCTTTTTGCTTATTATTCTGCTCTATTGTAGTTCACAGACAAGTTTAAAACTTTTACCGTTCCCATTTCCTATACGCCCATCTCAAGCGGCCTCCTGTGTATTCCAAATTTGATGCCATTAATGATAATGTTACAACATTTACTCATGCTAATATAATATCAATTACGTAATATACAGTTTTAAACAAATAAACAAATAGTTTGCCTCATAAGAGACCTTTTTGTCTTTTTATAAGATCAATTTCGGCAATTAATTTGTCACTCTGCTTTTTCAAATCAACCAAATGTGAAATTTTGTACAACAATTCATCGAATTTTTTGCTGACAGGACCAGTAGGAAGATTAGGTTTCACTGATAATCCTAGTTGTCCCAAAATTTCATGGACTTTGGCTTGAACACTGGGTTTAAATGATGCAATCTTTTGCGATCTAACATGCACACCAGGTTGTAATCTATCGGTGTGGATTTCAATACCATAAACTTCTAGTTCTTCAGCTGAAAGAGTCTTGTGTAAAAGTTGTTGAACTTCAGTAAGTTTGGTGTTGTTTTTATTTGGAGTAGTGCCTGTAATTGCTGTCGTTTGTTTAATTGTTGAACGTCGCTTACTGTCTTTGGTACTAGAATTTGATGACATCATAATATGTTGGGTATGTGGAATGGCATTAGGACCAAGTAATGGAGCAACTGGTACTTCAACTTTACGTTTCTTACTTTTATCTGATGCCATTAATGAATTGTATAATTGAGTTAAACCTTGAGATGTTAAATATTGTTGAACAGATGCTGATGATTGAGGGGAATCGAGTAACTGTAATAACTGGCCTCTTTCATATAACATCTTCTTTGCAGCAAGTTCAAATTTACGTGCTTCAATCACTAAAGATTCTTCTTCTGCAATTTCTGTAGGTGCACGATGAATCAATTTATTCAAGTAGAATTTACGTGCAACTTCCTTTTCCTTATTAAATGATCTTAGTGCTTTAATAAGTGCAGAATCATTTGGGTTTCCTCTCTTTTCTAATAATGCGGCTGAGATACTATACATTTGAACTTTTAAATCCTCTATTGTTCTGTTGAAATATTTATCTTGATAATTATCATAAATAACAGACCAACGCATATCTAAACTGGAACATAAGTCAAACAAAAATTTCGTCTCCTCATAGGTCCACGGAGTTTCTTTTTCTTCAACGGGTTCATCTTCACTTTTTTTATCTGCATCCTTTGCATCATCTGCAGTTGATTCTGATTCTGGGTTCATATTTACATTATCTTTAGATACATCAGTGCTACCCTTTTCTGTATTTTCTTTATCATCCATAGTTTTCTGTTCATCGTTTTTAGCTTCAGCGGACTCACTTTCTTCTTTGACTTTCAAATCTTGATTATCTTGTCTTATCTTTTCTTTTGCAACTTTTTCTTCCTCTTGCTTTTTCAATCTTTCTTCTTCAAGGCTGATAACTTCATTATATTCTTCTTCTGTAAACTCTGGAATTGGAAGTTTAGTATTGTATTTAGCATATCTATATTCATTTGTTTCAATTTCTATTTTCTTTGGTGTTTCTTCTGTTTCGGTTTCCTGTTTCGTGTCATCATTCGATGGTGATTCTATATTATTGGCACTATCACTGGAGTTGGATTTTGCCCAATGATATAAAACAAGATTGTCATTTCTAGCCGAATTCTTAAATCCTAAACGTCTCCATGGTGCATTTTTTTTACTATTCAGTAATTTATCTTTGAACTTTTTAGTTCCTCCAGCATTAGAAACAGATTCTGCATCAATGGCCATTGGCGGAACATTCGAACCAATTAGACTATAAAGTTCTCGATTCATAGCAGAAAGCTTCCTCTTTTTATTAGCAGATGCATATTCTTCTGGAGCATAAATTTGTCTCAGTTCAGAGATCGAAGACTGTTCTTGGTGATGTTCCTTTTCAACCTTTTTTTTTTGTGGGAACGATTTGATGTTCATAACATCCAATATGTCCGACATATTTAAGCACTTTTATATGTATTGTAATACTTGACTGTGTGGAAACAAGTAAAAACAAATAAAAAAACAAACAAACACAATCCAGTTTACAATTTCGTAAAATTAGAAGTTCCCATACGGTTGAAAAATTGCCCGCATTTCCTTAACTTTACTCACTGAACATCAGAAGATAATTGATTACTTTTAAAATAACAATCAAAAAGGGTTATTGGGGGATCAATATTAAAGGATGTTACCCGTGGGACAGAAACAACAGAAAACCAAGTCTAAGATTCGTCCACCCCGCAAAACAGGCAGTTTGGTGGACAATCCAAATGAATCTTGGCAAATCTTACAAACTGCCATTCGTGATATCCAGAACAAAAATGCATCTAAATGGACATTTGAACAGCTCTACAGATTAGCATATAATCTTGTACTTTCTAAACATAGTCAATTTCTTTACAATCATGTACATGGTGAAATAGTGAGCCATTTAGAGAATCGTACACGGGATCAGTTGGAAAGTTTAATTTTAGAAAAATATAATAACGGAAACAATACAGGCTCTTTGAGCAAAGGTGATAGTGCAGAAATTTTGAACCTATTTGCAAGATTATG
Organism: Pichia awuae; assembly: GCA_030563725.1. Classification (NCBI taxonomy): domain Eukaryota; kingdom Fungi; phylum Ascomycota; class Pichiomycetes; order Pichiales; family Pichiaceae; genus Pichia; species Pichia awuae. The sequence continues at coordinate 549,195 of JAJMJV010000002.1, forward strand.
GGATGATCACTTAATTTCAATTTGGTTGATTAGTCAAGTTGTTATGTACATGGATAGAACATTTACAAAAGAAAACAGATTACCACTAATTTATGATGTTGGTTTATTGGCATTTCAAAAATGTATCATATTATATAACCTAGAAAGTTTAAATAAATCAATTGGTATGGTTTTGGTTGAAATTCTTTTAAACTATTTTAACTTGAATAGGAATGGTGAAATGATTGATAACTTTTTGATTAAAACAACTATTACCATATTTGATTCATTACTTAATGATGAGGGTGACAGTTATTATAGCAAATTTTTTGAACCAGAATTGTTGGTATTTTCTCATAGGTATTATATATTGAAGGTAAATGAATTATTAGAGTATCGCAGTGGATCAATTTATACCAATAAAGTAGTAGAAATCATAAAAGATGAAGAAGCAAGATTTAATTTATTTTTCCCTGAAAGATCCAGTATTAAGCTTAATGATTTATTATATAAAGATTTGGTTTTGTCACAGATAGAAACAATTCTAGGTTTCCCAACCGACGGTTTGCAAAAATGGATTGAAGATGATAGTTACGATATTCTGAAAAAAGTTTATTATTTAATTACTGAAATAGACTCTAACAAAACTATACTTAAGAGTGCATTGCGAAAAATTTTTATCACAATAGGTAATGAATTGAAAGAAAAATCTAAAGTGATCGTTACTGAAGGTTCGGTAAATGAACAGAAGAAGAAAAATAAAAAATCATCTAAAGAATTAAATACACAATTTGCAATCAATTATGTCAAAAACTTTATTTCTTTAAAAGAAAAATATGAGGGCATTATTATACATGCTTTCTGTAATGATATGGAAATTTCAAGGGAAATTGAATCTGCGTGTACCACATTCCTTAACGAAAATAATAGAATTCAAGAATATCTATCACTTTATATCGATGACTGTATTAAAAAATCTTTGAAAAATAGATCTACAGAAGAGTCAGAAAAGATTTTTAATGATGCTATACTCATATTTAGATTCATTAAAGATAAAGATATTTTTGAAAAATATTATAAGAACCATTTGGCAAAACGTTTACTAAATAATAAATCATTATCAACCGATCTCGAATTAAGGATGATTCATAAACTTAAAACGGAAGCTGGTTCAACATTTACAGCAAAATTTGAAGGTATGTTTAAAGATATGAAGCTTTCACAAGATATTACCCAGAATTTTTGCAATGAAAGTAATAATACAACCTTAATGTCTGATTTAATTAGAATGAATGATGGTTGTAAACTAGATGTTGATTTTTCTATATTAACAGATAGTTTTTGGCCAATGTCTGCTAATAAATCAATGAATCGAGTTACATATGTACCTGTTCTTGATATTGCAAAAGCTTCATTTGAAAAGTTTTATGGAAATACATACAGTGGCAGAAATTTAACATGGGCCCCAAACATGTGTACAATGGATTTAAAAATGAATTTTCCTGGTAAAACATACCAAATAAATATGCCAACATTGGCGGCTTTCATTATTTTAACCTGTTTCAATGATGAGGAAACAGAAGATGGAGTTGAGAGTTTATCATTCTCTGAAATTCAAGAAAGAACGAATATACCAACTCCTGATTTAATCAGACATTTACAAAGCATTGCAGTAGCACCCAAAACTAGAATATTAAAAAAGGATCCAATGTCGAGGGACATTAGACCGAGTGATAGATTTAGCTTAAATCTTGAATTCAAGAGTGCACAGAGTAAATTTAAAATTTTGGCAGTTTCAATGAATTCATCATCGTCTACATCTTCTAAAGATAGATCACATAGTGAACAATTTGATGCAACATTATCAGCATCACGTATGGAAACAGAGGAAGAGCATGCCGTTACTTATGCATCAATTCAAAAATCTCGTGAATTTGAAATTGATGCTGCAATTGTCAGAATTATGAAAGCACGTAAATCTGAAAAATATCAAATTTTAGTAGCTGAAGTTATAAGGTTAATTAGTGATATTAGTAAAAGATTTTGTCCACAGCCATCCTTAGTTAAAAGAAGAGTTGAAGAATTGATTGATAAAGAATACCTTAAGCGTGATGACAATGATAGAGAATTATTCTGGTATGTTGCTTAGAAATGTAAGTTTTGCGTGTTTGTTTAGTACTATGTATATAAATGTAGTGTCAAATAGAAAGAACTATAAAAAAATTGTACATATGCCTTCTGTTCAATTTAATCGATTTTAGCATCTGCTAATCCTCTCAAAGACGTAATATTGTTAGTAAATTTACTTTTCTTAGTCAGTTTCTTCAATCTGTGTCTTACAACCATTACTGGAGACGTTGACTTTCTAACTAAGTGGTTAGATAAAGACCCCATTAGAACACCTTTTAATGCAGAGGAGCCTTTAGATCCAACAATAACTAAAGTTGGAGACATGTGTCTAATAACATTAACAATAAAATGTCTTGGAATTGGATGGTGGCATGATTCTATCACAACGTGAACTTGAAGCTTTGTGAGTTTGAGTAAATCAGTTGCTAGTTTTGCAATTTCGTTAACATTATTAACTCTGGTACGTTCACGATTGTTGCCTGTCTGTTGCTTTTCAGATCCATGAGATTTTGCTGGTTGGTTCGGTTGAATACCGTTTAAATTTATTGAAGAATATTCGTCATCCTCTAAAACATTGAGAATATAAAGGACTGAAGAATCAACTAAAACTGTACCTATGCACCACTCCAAAGCATATTTACTTTCTTCTGAAAAATCCATACACAAAAGAAAGCTTTTCGGTTGTTTGACGTTCTTTGAGATCAAAGTTTCAAAAAAATTACCTCTGGTAATTGTGCAAATAGCTCGTTGGTTTAAAGCATCGGACTCTATATCCGAAATTTTAGTTTTAGAATTTAAAACATTGGCTAATTCAGAATCAATCTTGTTTTCTTCATCACGGGTATAAGGAGCAACAAATTCGGAATTCCCATTAGTACCTGACGAAATAAGTTTCTTTTTATAAATTGCATACTCTTCTAATTTACTTTTCCTAGCACCTCTTTCTTGGTAAAATTCTTCGGGGTCAACATGAATTTCGGTGCCTACTTCGTGTGCCTTCTTTTCAAGTTTATGGATAACATCTGAAGGAATGGATCTACCTATCGCTTTTGCATTGCTAATAGCTCTCTCGGAGGCAAGTAATGAATCGGCAATTTTCGCAGATTCTGCTTTTTTCATCAAATTTCTTTCATTTAACAAAGACAGCTCATCTTGCTTTCTATTTGTATTTGTAATATTGTTTTCTGGGGTGGAATAGTTGGGCAATATTCTACCTTCATTGCCGAATGAAAGTTCGCCCTCATCATCGCTTATTCTCTCTTCGGAACTCACATCAATGTCGGCTTCGTCAATAGACGCCGTAGACAATCTACAAGAAGGATCTTGAAATGTGATTGATTCTGGATAGCTCTGTTGCTCATTCACTGAATTGGCTAAACTGTTTGATCTGCTTGTAAAGACGCTTCCTTTTCGGTTACTTCCCGACATCACACTACTGCTTCGAGAAGTTATGTCATTTTTGTTCTGTCTCTCCTTCAGCATCATCATCAATTTTTGTTCTTCACCAATTGTTCCCTGCATACTCATTTTGGTCTGTTTGTATGCTTGTATCTTCCTCAATCTGTTGCAATATAATCTGTTGCTTGCACATGAATGTAGATACAGTTGCTCAAATTAAACAATCGTGAGCATCTTTTTCATATTGTTGAATTCGCTGCATGATTTTTCATTCAAGTGGGTGCGTTGATGGCCTTGTACGTTGATATTTGAAGAAAGTAGGTCAATTTTATCTTTTTAGTACAAATAGCTGGGACAACAAAGGCACAGAATGGTAATTAGTGTGCGTTGTTACTCCACATGTAAAAATGTTGCATCTGCAACTGGTCTGAGGACAACAAATGTGTTAAAAAGGGCTCAACTTGATCTCAAAAACGCATATCAAAAATATGATTTTTACCAAGATATATGTACAAAGAGAAAAGTTCCATTTCCTTTGAATGAAAGCTTCAGGCATGATTATGAGCGTTTACAGAAACTAGATGAAACAGTTTTGAATTTTAAGCATGAATCAAAAAAGTTGCAAAATGTTTTGAAAAATTTGAAAATCGAACAAAAGAAAAATAAAATTGATAATATAATAGAACAGGAATCAATTTTAGATAAGCTTTCTAAATTCAAATCAATTTTAACTGAAAAATCGGGATTATATACACAGATTGAAGATGATCTGATGACACAGATTTCAAATTTACCAAATTACATTCATTCATCAGTTAAAGATAAACAGATTCTTGTGGAATATTTGAATCCAACTGAAGATATGAAAATTTCTAACAATGATGATTATCATGTTGATAGCAATCCACAATTCGATCATAAAGATATTATGGAACGTTTAGGATTGGTTAACTTTAGTCAAGCAACCAAAATTTCAGGTCGTGGTTGGTATTATTTAATCGGAGATGGTGCATTATTAGAACAGGCATTAATTCAACATGCACTTAAAGTTGCAAGAAAAGAGGGATTTCAAATGGTATTACCCCCTTCTATAGTTAAAACTGAAGTCACAAATGCTTGTGGTTTTATGCCTCGTGATACAAATAATGAAACTCAAGTTTATGAGCTTCAGAATGATAATTTGTGCCTTACCGGTACAGCTGAGATTCCATTGGCTGCATTATACTCAAATAATGAATTTAAAGATACCCAGCTTCCACTTAATATAGTCGGTCTTTCACGTAGTTATCGTGCTGAAGCTGGTGCAGCAGGTAGGGATACTAGAGGTTTGTACAGGGTTCATGAATTTACAAAAGTTGAACTTTTCTCATGGACGAATCCAAACGAACAAGAAAGCATGCGTCAATTCGATAGAATAGTCGAATTCCAGAAAATGTTTATTAAGAGCTTGGGATTAACTGCACGGGTTCTTGTTATGCCATACGATGATCTTGGGGCACCTGCCTATAAAAAAGTTGACATTGAAGCTTACATGCCAGGTAGGGGTGCATGGGGTGAAGTTTCTTCAACTTCAAATTGTTTGGACTTCCAGTCAAGAAGATTAGCTAGTAAAGTCAGAGATCCATTTGATAAAAAACTTAAATTTGTTCACACTCTTAATGGTACAGCTTGTGCGGTTCCCAGAGTAGTCTTGGCAATTATAGAAAATTTTTTCAATCCAGAAACCGACACAATTACTATTCCGGAAGTTTTAAGGCCTTACATGGATGATAAAGTTGAAATTAAAGCAACTAAATAATTTCTATTCAAAAAAAACAAAACTTGTAAGTAGAGTACATATTTTTATAAATAAAACTAATAGATTTAAACTAGCAATTCAGTCATTTTTTTGGACTCATCATCATTCATATATAATAGCATTTTAACAACTGGAAGTAGCATTTGCCTTTGATCTTTATGTTCAAGATAACCCATTAGGACGTTTTTAATATAAATAGATTTTTCCTTGATATCCTCATTTTCATCATCACCTGAAGGTTCAGCATTTTGGACATTTGGATGTAATAATTTTTCATTATTTTCAGAATTCATGCTAGAGAAACTACTATTTCTATCAAAAACACCGACCACACTATTGTTTCTACTTGAAGAGGTCAGTGAATTCTTTCTATATTGTTGTGATAATAGCTTATATTTTTTATTAAGATAAGCGAGTTTATCTGATGACTCCTGGTTTGCTGTGCGAAGTTTTGTATTCATCACTTCTAATTCATGTAATCTAGACTCCGTTTTATCCAATGATTCACGTAATGAATCGACCATCTTAGAGTTATATTCATTATTATCTACAACATTCGAATTATTTAACTCATTGGATCTGTTAACTGAAGATTTTTCTAATTGTTCAACTTTATAACTTAATAATTTTTTGGTCTCTTGTAAAGATTCTAGTTCTAATAATATATCATCATACTTCCTCTTAATATCATCTAATTCTCTCTGTTTCTTTTTAAGGGTAGCAATTGCTTCATTGTCAGATTTTTCCTTCTCTTCTAACAATCTGTCAATTTTTAATTTTAGTTCTTTTCTATATTGACTTTGAGATTCTTCATTATCTAGCATTAGCTTTCGTAACGTTGCCATTTCATGAAGTCTTTCTTGAAGCATGCTACGTGATTGAGTTAATTCTTCCTGGAGTAAATCAATTCTATTTTCGTATTCTTTATTTCTCATACCCAGCTCTTCGATTCTTTTTTTTAATGAATCGACTTGATCATTAGAAGATGACTTAACATGTTTAACTTCATTGAATTGATCTCTCAACTGTTCTAATTCTTTAGTCAACTTAGTATTCTCAAATGAAAATTTATTAATTTTCAACGAACTTTCATTGACCTGGGCTTTCAATTTTTCATTTATGGCTGTGAGTTTATCCTTAGTTTCGTTATATGAAGTCTCATGAAGTTTTAATTCTTTATTTTGAATTTTTAATTCAATCATGATATCATTAATTTTTGACTTTTCTTCTTGCAAAAATTTGATTTTACTTTCAGCTTCTGTCAGTATTCTTTCTTTCCGTGAAAGTTGTGTCTTCAAGTTTTCATATTCCATTTTGCTTGAATCAAAATCAACAATGGATTTCTTTGAAACTTCAATTTCGGACGTTAGTTTTTCCTTTTCTTCTGTTAGAGATTTGATTTCAGCATAAAACTTTTGTTCGGTAGACTTCATCTTGCTCATCAAAGTTTCTAAGTCGTTGTTTTTAGAGATAAGGTCTTCATTGGCTTCTGTTAATGATTTTATCTCAGAATCTTTCTCTCTAATTAAATTTTCTAATTCATTAGATTTCTTCATATAATCCTCAGCCTTTTTGGATAACGATTCTTTTGTCTTTTCATAATCTTTCAAAGCATTTGAGTTTTGTGATCTTAGCATTTCAACCTCATTTAATTTCGATTCTAACTCTTGTTTTGTCTTTTCTAATTCTTTAAAAACATTAGTTGTTTCCTTGTTGTTCTTTTGAGATTCAACTAAAGAATCTCCAACTTCACGTAACATGTCTTTCAGATCTTCAATTTCGTTTGCTTTTTCTTTCAAACTTTTTTCTAAGTTATTGCATTTTACAACTTCTTCCATATATTTAGTTTCAGATTCTTCAAATTTATGTTTAAACTCAATTAGCTCCAGTTCAGAAGACGCACTTGATACAGGCATCAAATCGGTAGTTTCAAGAGGTTTCTCATTTTTCTTTTCACTAGTCTGCTGTAATTTTTTCTCTCCCTTTTTCTTTTTGGAATTTTTGGATTTGGATGATGGTGATGATGATGAAGCTGGATGTGGTGCAACAGAATCCTTTTTGTCATCTGAAAGTTTTTGAACTTTTTCTTTGAATAAGGCATTTAATTTGTTTGTGGATTCCAAAGATTTTTCCAATTCTGTGATTTTTGTTTGTAAAGTTGAGTTAGTTTCTTTAAATTCGGATTCATCTTTTAATGATTTGGCCTTTATCTCGTTATATTCTTCACGAATACTTTGTAAATTTGATGATATTTCTGAATTTTCGTTAGTTAGTAGCTCTATTTTTTTATTCAATGACACTATTTCATTGGACAATCCTTCATTTTTGGAATTTTCTGATGCAACACTTTTCGACTCAATGATTTGAGCAAGTAATTCCTTATTTTCCTTGACTAATTGCTCATTTTGAATTGACAAATCTGTATTCGTTTTACTCTCTTGCCTCAATCTTTCAACTTCGGTCTTGAGACTTTCATTTTCCTTAGAAGTTGCATCATTCCTTGAAGTTAATGCCCTTTGTAACTCTTTAACTTTGTTATTTAAAGTTTTTATATTTTCTTCGGCATCGTTTTTTTCCTTTGTTACTCTAGAAAACTCAGAGTTCAACAATTTACTTTTATTTTCAAGGCCATTTAAATAATCTCTAACCGCATTAAGTTCCCCAATACTTGAACAAGGAGTTTTTTCTTTCAGCATATTTTCAAATGCCTTGACTAAGGCTGTTTTCTTTTTTTCAATCTTATATGCATCATATAATTGAGGATATTTCTTTTCATATTTTAAATATTTGTTTATCTTTGAACGAATTTCTGGTGGCAATGACATGAATTTAATCTCAGTACCTGGGACAACTGCATCGTTGGTTGATTTGGTGTCATTATTTGTTTCTGTTAATTCAGAAGACATTTGTGTATTTGTAGAATTGTTTTGATTATCTTCATTTGACAAATCCTCTGGCTTTTCCAATTCTTCTATCTCTGGGGTTTTGGTTTCTATAATCTTTTTCGCAACACCTGGATCAACGAGTTGGTTTTGTTCATTTGAATTGGGGTTATTGACTTCATCATTTATCCGGTTGATTTCATCAGCAAATGTTTTACCCAGTTGCGAAATCTTAGAGAACATATTCTACTTGTTATCCAATCACTACTCCGTTAAATTCCGTCCAGCAATGCCTTATATTCGAGAAGCAACACGCCTACATAAAAATCAAAAGCTCACGTTTCAATTCAATTACTGATAGATCTTTATCATAGAGCTTTGAGCGAGGGTATTTATTTCCATTACAAGAATCTGATAGTTTAATAGTTTAGTTTAGCATATTAAATATTAGCAAGTTACTCATAAACCTGTAAAAAGCATTACATAATAATTTATATCTAGTGAACAAATTCATACTCTTCTTTATTTGGGTTGGATCCATTACTCTCACCCGAAAGGAAAGACTTTGTTGCTTCACCCCACAAAATTCTTCTTTTATAAATTGCTATGTCACCTTCATAACCGTCAATACTTTCACGTAAAGCTTCATTTTCTTCCTTTGTTAGACTTTCTCTCATTTCCATCAAAGAAGTCACATATGTCCTAATAAACATCAAGTCTGCCCCCGTTTTTGGTAATCTAGTAAAGGATTGTTTTTCAACCCTGAAGAATACTTTGTTGAAATCTAAATCTTCAGGATAATGAGGATGCAGATGCTCAGCCTCTTGTTTTGTTGCGTGTGATCCTTTTGGTGCACATAGGTTAGTGTGAGTTTGTATAGACCAGTTGTTACGTACAATGAATTCATATGGTTGTAATCTAGTAAAAAATTTATTCATTGAAACTTGAAGCTTTTGCACATAACCAGGAACAGGAGCATGAACTTTTGTCAAAGGCTTATTTATTTTTTCAAGAGGATTAAAACCTGCTGGAAATAGTGAGATTGCTGCTCTAAGCATGTATTCATCGTAACCATCTTCCGCTTCTGGATTTTTAATCAAAAGAAGTATATCTTCTTCTATATTACAAGCAATAGTTCTTAACATTTCTTCTGGAGTCAAATCAGTTGGGTCAAAAACAATAGTATTACCATTGATTTTATTGGTTACGGTACTTTTATCTGCGGACAATTCGAAATACATTGGGTATCTTTTCAACAAAAGGTCAAAAATGTAAGAATATGTTTCTTTTAATGGTTCAACAGCTGATTCATGACATCCAAATAACTTTTTTTCATCAAATAAAAACTTTCTAAGTTTAGTTCTTTTCAAATAAGTATCCTCTATCCAAATCATATCCGCTGCTTCTTGTTTTCTGATTGCCAAGGTCATTTTATAAACCCCTTTCTTATATGGTCTATAAGGATAAGGTTTTTGTTTTGTCCAATCAAAATCTTTATCAACGGGTTTTATCACAGGTGGTTCAAACTTGGAATCAACTTTGGATTTTTTTGGTGTAGCATCTTTAGTGAAATGAAAATAAAGAAACGGAATTGATGCAATAGAAACCGCAACTGTTGTTGCCAAAGCAATTGTTTCTGTTCTCGAGTCACTTAAGCTCAGCATTTGATTTCAATTATCTTCAGTATTAATTCAGGGTTCTTTTTACAGCCTAGAAAAATTGAAGTATTCGTCTAGGAGTTTTATTTATACCATTAATTTATAGCTCGTGATAAACAAAGAAAATCTGGTCTTATCGAAACCCATATTGAAAAATCCTTATCAGCCGGAAAGCGAATGCCGAGGTAAAACGAGTAGTTGCCGCGTAAAAAAGCTGGGTACATAATACATTACTTAAACAAGGTTTATAATAGATATAGATAGATAAATTATTATTACACGCTGGCCACATGAATGAATCAATCATAAAAAAAATGGTTTCATTTACATGTGAAAAATTGGATCATAACATACGATCAATATGGCTGCTCTTGGATTCTTCCAAAGTATCAAGATCATCCCACCATTTGAATAAGTAAGATTCGCAGATTAACTTAAACCATGGAGTAAATACAAGCTCAGGATCATTGAACATATCCTTGAGCTCTGATTTGGAAACATATTTAACATCTCTTACTTCGTTTAAATTTGCATTGAGTTTTGGATTTGCTCTGATGATTAAAATATAATCGATTTCATGTTCACCCCAAGCACCGTTACTTGGAGACATATAGTGAATTCTGGTTAAAAATTTAAAATCTTTTAATGGAACGTCTTCCGATTCGATACCTAATTCATGAAATAGTTTTCTTTGGGCGGCAACTTTGGATCCATAAACTGCAATATCTAATTCTGTTATATCACCTTTATCTGCACCGGTTTCGGAATCAACACACAAAGGATGGGAACAACATGTGTTAGTCCACATATCAGCAAATGTAATTTTTTCGGTTGCTCTCTGTTGTAATAATAATTTACCTTCATCGTTGAAGAGAAATACACTAAACGCACGATGTAATAAACCTTGGTTGATATTGTCCATCAAATGGCACAATTTCTTGGTACCTGAACCAATTGGAACATCATTGTAATCTAAAACAATACAGTTTTCTGCCATCATCTTAATTTGTTCTTCATCATGACCTTCGAAAACATCACCATCAACAGATGCTGAACCGCTTGATGATGATAATCCCGATGCTTTTTCTAATGGAATAACTTCTGGAAAAGCTTCAAAAATCTGTTTAGCACTAAGATCTTTGACAAGTTTATGGTATTCAGATAATTCTGGCATCTTTGGACGTTATTTCAAAGCAAAATGTACCACAAATCAGAATGTTACCAGACGAAATTCTCAACACGAAAAACTGTTAGGAAAAAGAAAAAATCAGACCCAAATCGAGCAGAAAAACAAATTTTTCATCGTTTATTTCGTATAAGCAAATAACTAATAGTATCTGTCCTAATATTATAAGGTATTTATTAGATATCAAAGATAAACAAATGTGATATTAAGAACATGGTTTAAAAAAGATTTAAGTTCAGATGTAAATCAAGTAGTTAGATATAAATTAAAAAGTTATTTTCCTACACACAAAAAAGAGTGTTTTATTTTAGATAAAAAATTAATGGTCCCTAGCAGGATCGAACTGCTGATCTTGGCGTTATTAGCACCACGCCTTAACCAACTGGGCCAAGGGACCATTTGTTGAAAGTAAATAATTGTCCTAGTATCTCACTAGGTTTATTTAACGTTATTGTTTGGGGTTTTAATATTAATTTTGTCAATTTTTATAATTTTGGAAATTTTTAAAATATTTTAATTACAAAGCAATACCAAAAACTGTAATATTGGTCTACTGTAAACGTCTGTCTTTTATAATTTTAGAATAGCAATTTCATATTTTTTTCTTTTTTTATACCCAAGCTTGATATTTATAACAAACGAACTTCATTTTATTTATGCTATTATTGTGTTAAATTACCTTTACTTATCAAGCCAGCTATTTCACATTTATCATCACTATCCTTTCCTATTTACTTCTTGTGGCAAATTATATTTGCGACTTATTTTTGAAAAAATATCCAAATATCTTTCATGTTTGAGTATTATTTAATTGACTTTTGATAGAACTGTATATTTACAGTACAGGATGATTCTTTTGCTTTTTTTGAATTTCATCAGTATGCAAAAGTTTATTTGTTCCCAAAAAGTCATTAATTATATTAATATATAAAATCTATAAAGTTTGAGGCAAAATACCTATTCTATCATAATTCAAACAATGGTCTATATTCCAAGCCAATTCTTCTTTCAAAGCTTTGTCATCAATAAATTTACATATAGAAACATTTGAAAAATTGACCACATTTTCCTTTGTTGACAAAGCAGTAAGTAATTTCTCCAATCTTGGATCACGTACATTATATTCTAAGCTTATAACTCTACCTTTATCCACATCAAACTTCAAATGGAGTAAATCATTGTCTAGCGACATTGACATTTTAAATCTAGGAGTCTTGCCAAAAATCCAATCCCAACTTTGTAATTGTTTATAAGTATCCCAAATTTCAGCAGGTAAATCATTCATATCGTTTATTTTTAAAACTTGACATTCTACATTGTTTACTTTCAATAGTGATAAGTTTGTATAGTTTTTTTTTTTTATCTGTGATTCCAAATTTGTCGGCACTCCAAATTTCGAAACAAAGGAATGTGTTGCAATATCAATGAATGATTTTATTTCTATACCAGTATTTATAACTGGGCTTGGAATTGAATTAGTTGCACGATCTGTTATATTGTCTTTCCTTTTTTGATCAAGTTTCAACATTCTTTTCAATGTTTTCAGATCTGAATTCAAAAGCATTGTACCATGGTGTAAAGATTTACCTCTAGATATTTGAAACGCAGAACCGCTAATTTTTTTCTGGTCTTCGGAACGAATCAAATCTCCTTTTTCATTAAGCTCCAATCTATTATTAGGGAAATTTTCATTCCAAGATTTAACAAGCTCTGTTGTATATTGAATACGAGTAAAATCATCCTTTGAACATAAAAATGAGAAGTTAACATTACCTAAATCATGCACGACAGTTCCACCACCGGAAAATCTTCTTAAAATTGGAATTGAAAGTGAAGAAGCAAGTCTTAGATTGATTTCTCTAAAGACATTTTGGTTTTTCCCCAAGACAATGCAGCTTGAGTTTTTATAAAGAAATAGTCTTTTAGAAAATTTATTAATTGGGTCTTTAGGGTTGGGGTAGTTATCATAAATATATTTTTCAATGCTTAAATTAAGTTTCGGATCTGTGAATTTAGAGATAATAACCAAAGGCAATTCACTATCGAGTATTTGGTTTAATTCTAGGAGTTTTGGTGGTTTATCAAGGTATGAAATATCATCATTATCCAAAAATTCAGCAAGAGGAGAAAGCGGAGAAAGCGGGGAATCTGGCGTTTTTGCTGAATGCTCTAATTCGATCGGATTTTTATTGATCATGTCTGAAAGATATGTATCTGTAACTGGTTCGAATAATGATGGTTCATTATTTTCACCAGCCATCATCTTTAGAAAATTTTCGGTTGTTACAGTCTGTGGGCCTTTTGACAGATCTACCGGAACCGGGCCTTCACTATTTATTGGAATAAAAGACAAATCAAAAGGATCACTAGCAGAATCTGTCAAATCGGAGTTCAAGCTGTTTACTTGGTTCAGTGTATCCACATCGTAGAAGTTGGAGAGATTCGGATCGTTTTTCAACGTATCTGCAATATCTTGAGTTTTCAAATCATAGGAGTTAGATTTTGATGCTGCACCTATGGTAAAATTTGGTGGGATGGAATATTTTCTGTTAGAGCTTAAAACATACAAACACCGTAATCTAGGTATCCTGATCTTGTTCACAATCATTACAGCATAACCTACATGGCATGTTAGCAATTACTCTCTTTTTTTATTAATTTTAATTTTTTATTTTTTAGTAAATTTACAAATCCAGCCTGTTTTTCCGAAAGGGGAGAACCTGAGTCTCGATTCTTAATGCGGACGATCGTCGGATGTCGTGTTCCGACTGCTGCATCATCCCACAATACTATTATCCGAAACCATCGTGCTACGGCATCATCTTACAAACGAGTTTCAATATCAATATCAATATCAATATCAATATCAATATCAATATCAATATCAATATCAATATCAATATCAATATCAATATCAATATCAATATCAATATCAATATCAATATCAATATCAATATCAATATCAATATCAACATCGATATTGACCAACAGATTTGCTCATATAATCCAATAGCCTCATAATCCTACAGACGAGCTTCCTATGAACTGCGCAAAAGCTGTTTATGTGCGCTAACAGTGCCACCACAATCCACAGTCCACAGCCGAGCCGCAAAAGAAATGCTCTCAGCTCATAGAACGCCAACTGCGCCAACTGCGCCCTTGGCCCCCACCAATCGCGCACAAAATACACGACAGCGCTGGCCCGGGTCTAGAGCTGGTTTACCGCGACCTATCGCGTCGCATTATGTGCCCATCCTGGCAGACGCGCTCAAAAGGGAAAATCGCGGTGTTCTGCAAGCCCCGTGCCATATTCGGAAAAAAACAAATACACCGCGTTTTTGTTTGGGACGAGAAGTATAAAGATGCAGCTTTTTCTGCTTCTCCATGTGGTGATGCATCAGGTTGATTATCTTCTTCTCTTCTCCTTTATCTTTTTTTTCTTTCCAGTTATTAACTAGCTATAGTCTCTCACTTTAAACTAAACATATTAACAATGCAATTCTCCGTCGTTTTATTCGCTTCCGCTGCTTTAGCAACTTCTATCATCACTGAAACTGCTTCATCCACCACCACCCACACCATCACCTCTTGTGATGAATCCGTCACTGACTGTCCAGCAAGACACGACAACGGTACCATCTCATCTACTGTTTCCGATGCGGGTGCTAACGGTGCTTACGGTTCTTACTACGCTGCAGGTGCTGCTGCTTTAGCTGCAGGTGCTTTATTAATGTAAGGTCATTAAAATTTTTTATCATCAATAAAAATACACTTGATTAGTGTATCACTTTTTTAGTTTTCCTTATTTAATTTTTGTACTTTAATAATAGCTTTAGCTTTTTTTTATCGAGGCGTTTTCAAAGTAACGCAACATCTTTTCGAAAGCGCTGGAATTTTTTGACTTCTATAAATAGATTTTTTTGATATTGCAGTTTTACTAGTTGCCAGCCCATGTAGCTCATACAACTAACGCAACTGACGCAACTAATGCAACTGAAGCAACTGATGCTTTTTCAAAACTAGTTTTAGTAGTTATATATATATATTATATATATAAATATACGCATATAAAGAAACAACTAGTTGCAATTAGTTTGCTAATTGCTCTTTTTTTTCGTTGAATATATACCAATGTAAACCGACCCAATTTATTACAAAGATTATCTTATCAATCTTCAATCATATTTATGTATAAAAACTTTCTCCATAGTTCACCAGCCTCTACTAAAATATTTTCAATATCTCTATTGGATTTTCTTGAGTGATTAACCAAATTTTCACAACAATTATTTTCCAAATTATCCAAATTATCGTTTTCATCCCTCGTTCCAACAAATGAATTCATCTCACCAAAGTCTGTTTTCAAACTTGATAATTTATTAAATAAGGTTTTAATTTCACTATGATCTAATTCCGTAATAGTAAATTCTTTACTTTTTAAAAATGCTAGTGCAATGAAAATGATTTCAACATGTGGATGGAGTTTGGAAACTGGAATTTCTTTAGCTGGCTCAATTTTGATTTTCTTATCCAAATTTAAATCTAAATCGTCTGTAATATCCAACGAGTCTAGGGTTATTGATGCCAAAACTGGAGTTTTTTCATAGCTTAATTTGTTTTTTAATGTTAACATTGATAATGACCTATCATGTTTACAATCATTTTCTTCATCATCATTATCATCAATAACACCATCAGTTATATTTTCCATTGGATTCCAAAATAAATCTTGACCCAGTAGTATGATTTGTTCATCATTCAATTCATTCAATTCTTTAATATTTATTTCAGAATTTTCAAAATTCGGTCTATAACCTAAAATTAAATCCCATGTTCTACCTCTATCATACCTTGACCAAACTTTACTTCCACAATACTTTAGCCACCAAAGTATCCAATCTCCATTTAAACAATCTTCCTCAGCTAAATAACCGTATAATTCGGGTAATAATTTTCTCATACAGAAAAAGAAAAAAGAAATTCTATCTTTAATTAATCCACCATTACTTGCTAATAACGAATACTGCTTAAAACCTGAATCGTTGTAGATCTCATCATTACTATCATTTTCTTTATTTTCATTCTCATTTTGTTCTGGCTGTTCTGGCGAGTGTAAAATTACTAAAACCATACGTTCGTACATTTCAGCAAATGTCATTTGTTTATTTTCTAAACAAGAAGAACTTGTTAATTTATCTGAAACTGCATAATAACCAGAAACTTCATTCATTGATAAATTTTCAGAATTAAAAGTTGAACATGTACTATTAGTTGATGAAATATTGTTTAACTTTTCAAAATAATTATCATTCACATTTCTTAACTTTGTACCATTTTTAGCAACATCATCACGACCACATAAAACAAAATCGGAATTCGGTAATACGGGTATCCATTCTGCCAATCCAAGTGCAATCCATGCAAGCGATGAATTATAATGAATAATTTTACTCCATTTTTTTAGAAATTTTATGATTGCATATTCAATCAACTCAAATATTTTGTTTTGGATTTCAAACAATTCTTTGGTTTCATCATTTATAACTTTTGGGATATAACGTTCTGCCGATCTAAGATATTTTCTCAAGTCAAACCTTATATCCTTTACTGGAATGTTATAATTCATTTCTTCATCTTCATTATCTTCATCAATATCAATTTCAATATATGGATTTTGAACAAAAGGATGATATTTAAGCAATACAGGCCAGATTTTACACCTTAAATGTGGAGGCAACCCTGCTTGTCTAGCAAGCATAGCCAATCCAGTTATATTTTGTGATTTCAAGTATTGCGAGCATAATTCAGTTAATTCAGGAATATCAGAAATCGGTAATTTACCTGTGTATCTTCTACCTTGATATTTTGACGAAGCATTTGAAGCAGTCGATGATGAAACTGTCGATGGTGACCCCTTGCCCTTATTTATTGGATAGGAATCTTTCGAGTTTGGTTTCTCTAAATATTCCATATTTTTTTCAAAATTCATTGGATCTTGTGCAAATGTCATCTTTTTGAAAACTTTGAAAATGCAAGGTGATATTGTACTTTTCTGTGGATTCCCTAGTATAGTCAGATGTTGGAATTATAATTATCTAATCTTTTAACTTGTATTTCAAATTGCTGAAATATCACTTCCAAAACTATACATAAAATCAAATAACTTATGTAAGTGTCAAATAGAAGTATAACCTCAAGAGGCTATAAGAGCAATAAAACGTGAGAGTACCAGCGGGTGGGAGCAGTTGTAGCTGAAGAAAGAAAATTGTGAAAAACTGAAAAGTCTCTTTAAAATTCATCAAAGCACATTTTCTGAAATACCTATTGATCGTTTGTGCGCACCCTCTGACTCTGAGGTCTAATCCCACCCCCTGCACCATGAAAGTTTGGGGTAAGAACAATATCGAGTCGATAGACCTTTTTTTATTCGAGGCTCAGCAATTCGATCTTAGCGACATGCTTTTGAAATGTTGATCTTTACGGATTTGCCCTTTTGCAGGTGCATTTTATGTTTGGTGGCAAAACCAAGTTGATTCATAGCTCCACCAACTGTTATGTCTACTGGTAGCCAGGATTTACAGTTGATTCAAAAAGTAGAGCTTCGGTTTGCGTTGGCAGATTCAACAGAAAAATTTCAGCAGGGTCTCAATGTGTATCTTGCTCCGCTTTTGTTGAAATTTGCATCAAATGATAGTCAAGTCAAATTGCAATTGGGTAAAACCATCAAGTTTTTGCTATCAAAATACAATGCAACACCAGAATTGAAGTTGCCTGCGTTGGCATTGGTAGAACAAATTAGGAACCCAAATTTAAAGCCAAATCAAGATCCCACAATGGTTCAATCATACACTCTTTTGTTTTTGGCAAAGGCAATTCCAAGATTAACAGCAATTGAAAGGATAGACATGCTACCAAGATTGCTGGACAAAATTTCAAGCTTTAAAGATTCAGTGGCTGCCAGACTGTTTAATATTTCGTGTAAAATTCTGGTTGATTCCACAAATGACCAAAATTCAATGCAGAAATCATTGAATTATTTGCTGGATTTACATGATAATGACAGATCCTTTTTAATTGAAAAATATTACAGATTTATGTTGTTGAATCCCGTACAGCCTCAATCTAATGGGATAATTCCAAATAATATTTCGCAACCTGGTCTTTCACAATCCGACTGTTCGTTTTTTTTATATTACGCAGGTGTCACCTTCAATTCCGCCACATTATCAGAATATAAATTAAAGATTCTTAAATTGCTAGAATTTGCGGAACCTGAAAAGTTTGAAAAATCAATCATTTATGTTTGTGCTTCTTGCGATGGAGATTCAGCTATTTCATCATATGCTTTAACATGTTTAAAAATAAATCAATTTAATTACGAAGACAAACATTTAATTACTTTATTAATTGATCTACTAGTTGGTTCTGAACTCAGGGAACCCGTTAAACCTCAATTACAAGAAAAAATATTGAGTATTCTTTGTAAGAGTAAAATTGCAACCACGAATGATTCAATTGAAAAAATATCAGCCATGGGTCTCAATTCAACAAACATAAAACTGAAACAATCTACTGTTGCTTTTCTTAAATGGTATACAACTGTTAATTTGTTGAATGAAACTAACGATAATGTTGTTGTTAATATTGGAAACCAATTAAAATTAAACTTATCTGACATTTCTGCTGATAAAACAAGTTTGAACTATTTAGAAAATCGCCGCTATCAATATGAAACTTTAGGTTTATTATTGAAAAAATCAAAAGGGTTAATGGATGTACCATACATTAAATTTTTGTTTGATATGTTAGTTTCTGATGACCAAGCTTTACAACCAACAATTGTTGATGCATTATTTGGCTTAACTAATAGTCTTTCATCATTAGATGATGAACAACAAATAAAATTAAAGGATATGTTAATTGATTTATTTGAAACTTCAAATTCAATAGTTTCACCTCCTGATAATACAAGAAATCAACTTAGATTTATTGCGGTTAAATATGTTAACGCGTTATTCCCATTTGATGATGAACAATCAAGAACTATTGATCTTTTGGCACAATCGGTTTATGATAAAATAGAAACTATAGAGGAAGCAAAAAAGGGATTAAATCCATATTTATTCTCACTTAATAGTCTAACTAAAAACACCAAATTTCCTGCTTTTCATACTATGATTAAATATATTTTAAAATATAAGGATATCATTAATTTAGATGTTTCCCTTATTTTTGCACATAGGTGCTTAATTATGAATTCTATTAGTTCGGTAAATACCATTGTGGCAATTGATGAATATTGGGAAACCAGAGTTGATAAAGCTTTAGACATTGATGAAAATGTTAAAAGATTGGTCACGCAGAATTTACAAAATTTTTATGATCTTGATGGTGATATTACTGAAGATTTTTCAAATTGTTGTTTGAAACAATATATTGATTTAGCTTTTGAACATATTATAAAATCAAATAGTTTACAAGTTTTGATCATTTTGACTAAAATTATTACTTTATCGCCACAATCAGTTACTGATTCTTTAATAACTCATATCCCAGAATTATTGAACAATAACTTAAATCTAATTTCTCTTGAAGCTGAACATTATGTTTCTCAATTAACAGGTATTATATCTTCTACACCATCAGTTGCCGATGAAGAAGTTTCTAAAATTATTGATCAATTATTAACATCTGAATCTCTTTCAGCACTTGGTTTTGTTATTTCTAGACTTGTGTCAAGGGGTAGATTAAATGTTGTAAATAGTGAAATATTTTTAAAGCTTCTAGAATTACTAGATAAACAATTGAATGTTTCTTCAGCAAAATCTTTGAGAGCTTCATTAGATTGTGTCTCTCAATTATCAATGTTTGGTTGTTTAGGTCCAACTTTAAAACTATGTTCTTCAGTTGATGATTTCAAAGAGAGGCTTATTGAGAAGATTGAACCCTTAGTGAGAAAAAGCAATGATTCTGCCATTTATGCGTGGTGTTATTTAGCTTTATCATATAGTGGTGATTCAAACCTTGAAAAAGCGACTTTGTTTGAAAAAGTACTATTTGAAACATATAACAGTAAGCAAATTGATAACCTTTTTATCATTGGTGAAGGTTTTGCAATTTTAAGTGATGGTTGGTTATCTAAAAATATGAGAAATTTGAATGATATTTCAGGAAATAAAAATCCAACACAAATTAATCCAAAACGATGTGGATTTATTTTAAAAAAAATATTAGCAGATTGCAAAACTACAAAACCAAGCTTGAGGAAAGCTTCATGTATTTGGCTCCTTTCACTTGTTCAATATTGTGACGATGATGTGATTGTAGAGCATATTAATGAAATTCAATATACATTTATGAGATTTTTGTCAGACAGAGAAGAAATCATTCAAGATGCCGCTTCAAGAGGTTTAAGTATTACCTATGAAATTGGAAGTTACGATGTTCAAGAAACTTTAGTTCATAATTTATTAAAATCATTTACAGATTCTAATAAGACTTCCAAAGATTTAATGAGTGGCTATATTGATAATGAAACTCAACTTTTTGAGGAAGGAGTTTTAAATACTGGGGATGGTGAATCTATTTCAACATATAAAGATGTCCTTAATCTTGCATCTGAAGTTGGAAATCCAAGTCTTGTGTATAAATTTATGTCATTAGCAAAAAGTTCAGCTTTATGGTCATCTAAAAAGGGTATTGCTTTTGGTTTAAGTGCTATTTTAGATAAGGAAAAGTTAGATAAGTTACTACAAGAAAATCCAAATTTGTCTAATAGATTGATCCCAAAGCTATTCAGATATAAATATGACCCGAGTCCTTCAATTTCAAGAACCATGAATAATATTTGGAATAATTTAATTTTAGATAATAAGGCGACATTAGATAATAATTATGATTCTATTTTAAAAGAACTGTTATCTGGTATGGGTAATCGTGAATGGCGTACGAGAGAAGCTAGTACTACTGCATTGCAAGACTTATTAAGACAATGCGAGTTTAAAAGATTTGAAAATGAATTAGAAACGATCTGGACAATGGCATTCCGTGCAATGGATGATATTAAAAGCTCAGTTAGAAAAGAAGGCACATCATTAACGCGATTTTTAGCCAATACAATGGTTATGAAACTAATAAATACTTCAAATCAAGTTAACCAAGAGTCTATTTTGAAGCAACTTGTTCCTTTTTTTTTGGGTAACAATGGTTTATTGAGTGATTCTGAAGACATCAAAAAATTTGCGTTTGAAACATTGATGAAACTAATTTCTACCTCATCAAAAAGTTTAAAACCTTTTGTCTCTGAAATTATTAAACAACTTATTTTGTTAATGTCTTCAGTCGAGCCACAAGCTATCAATTATTTGACTTTAAACGCTGATAAATACAACATGAAGGTTGAGGACATTGATTCTCAAAGATTAGGCATTGTTGGAAGCTCACCAATGATGCAAGCAATTGAAAAATTATTAGATCTTCTTGATGAAAATACTATTGAAAATTTTATTACAGATCTAGCATCTGCTGTTAAAGCATCTATTGGTTTACCATCTAAAGTTGCAGGCTCTAAAGTCATTGTAAATTTGCTCATGAAAAAGTTTTTTATTGTTGGTAAGTATGGTGACGCATTATTAAAAATTGCTCTTGGTCAATTGAAGGATAGAAATGAAACCGTATCAAAATCTTATGCAATGGCTTGCGGTTATTGTATTAGAATTGCATCTGTTAAAAGAATTGAATCATTTGGTAAAAAAATAACAAAGTATTATTTTGAAAAAAAATCTGATACAGAAAATACCGAAAGGCTTCCAATAATTGCATCAATTGCATGTGAGGCAGTTTCAAATTTGGCAAATGATAAATTCCAATCACACAGTGCACTATTTTTACCACTCACCTTTATTGGTAAGCATGATTTATCTCCGGAAATAGCCAAAAATTTTGAGAAAGTTTGGATTGATTCAACAAGCTCAAGTGCTAATGCAATTAAACTTTATTTTACTGAGATTATTTCATTAATAGAACAGCATATTCAAACTCAAAACTTTGCATTGAGAAAAACAATTGCTGCGTCCATTATTGAAATTATTGACATTCTGGATACTCGTATTAATGATTTAAATCCTGCTCATCTGCATAGATTGTACAATCTTCTTTTGGAATCCTTAACCGGACGTGTTTATGATGGTAAGGAACGACTTCTAGATTCTCTCGTTAAACTTTCAGTTAAATCACATAAATTTTTGACTAATAACGATGAGTTGTACGCTAAAGTCGAAGCAAGAATTTTGAATGAGTCAACTAGAAAAAACAAAGATTACAAAAAATATAGTGTTTTTGCTTTAGGTAATTTTTTGCATACCTATCATGAAAACCAGGTACTTTATGAGACATACTTTGAGCTGATTGATAGTATGATCAATTTACAAACTGTTGATAGTGACGATGAAGAAGAAGAGGATAGCAAAATGGACATCGACCTTCAAAACTCTAAAAAACTTTCAGTCACACGCGTCAATTTAACTCAAGAAGCACTATTAAATGCAATTCATTCTATTTCAACTGATTCAAGTATCAACCTGAAAGGTTTACACTACATTTTTGATAAGATAATTGAGATATTACCAAATATTAATATTGACATGCTACCTAGTTCTGATACTAAAACCAAATATAAGCAAGGGGTTTTAAACATTGTAACAAAACTGATTGAATTGAACAAACATGATATTGTTCCTCCCCAAGAAAGTGAATGGTATGTTGATAATTTGTTTAATCTATGGAATATATGCAAAGAAATTGCAGGCACTGCAGATAATTTACAATCTGTCATTGTTGGATATACTAGACTTACAGGTACGTTATTAGAAAATGTCAGTTTGAATGAAAAACAGAAACAAACATGTATTATATGTTTGAAGCTATTAAAGTCTGAAAATGTTAACTCAGTGCTCACAATTGAATGCGATAAAATTCTATGTAAGTTTAAGTAATTTTGTTACATTTTTTAATAATTCAATGAAAAAAAATCTAGATATTACAAAGTAACTCATAATGTGCTATATAGTACGACTACAAAATTTGCATACCACCTCTTAATCTTAAGACTAAATGTAAGGTGGATTCTTTTTGAATGTTGTAGTCCGATAAGGTTCTGCCGTCTTCTAATTGTTTACCTGCAAAAATAAGTCTTTGTTGGTCAGGTGGAATACCTTCCTTGTCCTGGATCTTTTGCTTGACGTTATCGATGGTATCGGAAGATTCGACTTCCAAAGTGATGGTTTTACCGGTCAAGGTTTTAACAAAAATTTGCATACCACCTCTTAATCTTAAGACTAAATGTAAGGTGGATTCTTTTTGAATGTTGTAGTCCGATAAGGTTCTGCCGTCTTCTAATTGTTTACCTGCAAAAATAAGTCTTTGTTGGTCAGGTGGAATACCTTCCTTGTCCTGGATCTTTTGCTTGACGTTATCGATGGTATCGGAAGATTCGACTTCCAAAGTGATGGTTTTACCGGTCAAGGTTTTAACAAAAATTTGCATAGTGTTTGTGTGTACTTAGTTATATATGTAAGCTTTATTATAGCTAAATAAGAAAAAAAAAAGATATAAACACAGAAGAAAAGAAGGATATATAAGTTAAAAACAAAAGACAGCCACGGTGGCAAACCAGGAGGGCAAATTGGATTTACAAAATAGCATGAGCCTCAAAAAAAAAAATAAGATAAGATGGAGAGGGGAGGGGTTGGCCAAAAGCGGTAATTGCGCTGGTCTTCGTGCGCTGAGCCGAGACTTTAAACGGACATTTTTTATGCTCGGACATTTTTTACGCTCGGACATTTTGGCACACGGAGATAGCGCCTCGGAAGACAGAATAATAAGCCGCTTCGGAAGCCTGATGAGTTTTTTTGACCGGGTTCTAGGGCATAGAACATATAAAAGAGACAACTGAAGAAATATCAAGAGAAGGGACAAAGTAAATAAAAACAAGGTAAATAAAATTTTTTTATACGACTTTATAAGATTTTATATGATTCAAAGGGTATCACGCAGTGTGCCAATACTGCTCATTACACTGTGACCGATGCTAACGTCTTTCTCTACGTCCTTATGTTTCTTTTCGTTTAACTTCAAACAAAAGGCTGCCCTATTTACCATCAATAAAATGTAGTATCCTATCTGGATGATTGTAAGACCGAATACAGACCATATAACACCTTGAATTCTTGTACCTTGTCTAAAAGAAAGAATATGCATTGTGAAGGCACTACCAACAGAATGTAAATTTTGCATTGTGACCATCAACCAAGTTATTGATATAGATAAAATTGTAAGAAAACAAATCAGCAATGCCAAAATTGCTATATGGCTTTTGGTTTGACCGGGCAAAAAACTGAAAAGATTATAAAATTGGACAAGGAATATAATCAAGAGTGCAACAAGCTCAACAATGAAAATCTTATACTTAATTGCTCTGTTTTGAATTGAATACGCTATGTCAAACAATGCCAATGTTGTTGCTAATGTATTCTTTGAGCTATTTGTAACAGAAAAAGATGGAACTTCTGTTGCATATGCAGAATTCATGTCGTCAGTATAACCACAATTCAGGCCATAATTTGAGTCAGAACCACCACCAAAATCAACACAAATACCCATCAATCCAATTTTCATTGAAAAATCGGATAAGCTACTATTACCATGGCTAGAACTGTATTGTGTTGAAAGAAGAGTTGATATTTCATTGGTTTTATTATATTGAACATCCACTAAATATAATTTTGAATAGGCATCTGAATTATGAGTTGCTCCGTTTATAACAAAAAAGACCATAATTATTGAAACAAGCGTAAGAAGAAGACAAAGAAGTTTAGGAGCTCTTTTAATTAAAAACATTCCACATGAGAGTATCATTGCTAGTATTATTTATAAAGTTGGTAGATAATTTGGGTATACGATACAAAAAAAATTTTTTTATTTTAATGAAATTAAATTTGAAAAATTAATAATGACAAAAGATTTAGCTTTATAGATGAGTTGCATCTGGTGAATATATCTCTTGCTACACAACTGAAACATTTGTTAAATATTGCTGCTACTTTTCCTTCAACTTTAAAAGGAAATTTCGCGTACGCTTCCTGTTTTGAAAATCATGAAGTCTGGATTTTGTTTGAAGGATGTTTCGGGTTTTCATAGGTCTTTTTTTTAAGACAACAAAATCCCAAACTGAGAAGACCTAACGGTGAGGACAGATCCCTTAATCTTATCAATCTTTCAAATTATAATGAAACTGAAATTAGTTCGAACACCCTTTTTTTTTACTTTAGATTCTAAAATATTTCATATACGTCATTTTAGTTCTAAATCAGGTAAAATTCTAGAATATGATCTGTTTTCACCAAAATCTACAAATGAATTTACTACTATACCACCGATAATCTTTCTGCACGGTCTTTTGGGTAATAGAAGAAATAACCGAACAGCTGCGAAAACCTTAGCTGAACAGCTGCAAACTTCACTCATAGTGCCTGATTTACGTAACCATGGTACTTCATTCCATGCAACTCCAATGAATTATAAAGTTATGTCAGATGATATTTCCAATTTAATTGATAATATACCATCAGAAGTTCCAAGAGATCGTGGGTTTATAATAATGGGTCATTCAATGGGCGCAAAAGTAGCTATGCTTCATGGGTTGAGATTCCCAAAGGAAATTAAAGGAGTTATTTCAATTGATAATATTCCATACACTAATCCTGAACCTTGCTTTGTTGACTTTCAAAAATTTCACATTGTATTACGTACAATTGATTGGGGTATCAAAACCCATCCGGAATGGAGTGTTATACAATTGAGAGATTATTTACTTAAATGGGTTGAACCATCATCAAGTATTGTTAATTTTTATTTGACCAATGTTGTTTCCAAACAGGGTAAATTGACAGAAAAAGTGCCTTTTGAATTACTGAATAATTCACTTGAAAATATTTTACATTGGAAAATGGAAGAGTTTGGAGATATAGACGTGTACGCCAAACAAAAAGATGTCCCACCATTGTTAATAATTAAAGCAAATTATTCAGAATTTGTTGGCAATGATATTCATTCTCACGCTATTTCTATGTTTTACCCAGATTATGAAATCAGCTCAATCGATTCTGGCCACTGGGTAGTTACCGAACGCAAGAATGATTTTATCAAAACAGTGAAAGACTGGGTATTAAAAATGTATAATTAAGGATAGATTTTATAGATCATGTACAGCTAACAAAAGAGATACTGTTCAAATTAAAAAAATTACTGTTAAATGTTTTGGACCACATGGTTATTAATTAAAAGAAAAAGTTGTGTCCATTGACATTTGCAGGTAGCAACAAGAATTAGCAGAACAGAAAATCAATTGTTGCTTTAAAAGAAATATGAAGCAAATATAAAAGAGGCCTTTAGATAGATACACCTTATCTAATTTAAAAGCATTTTTTTATGGTACATATAATAATTAATAAAAAAACTAAAGATATTTTTGCAAAGGAGCAAGCATACAAACCATGCCATTCTTTTACTGATTGAAAACTGTAAACTATTTGAAACATTAATGACATAAATTAAATTTTGTTTACACATAGCTATATGTTAAATAAGCCAAAAAAAATATAACAGGTTCAACCTAGTAATATGATTTTCTATAAAAAGAAAAATTTAAACAAAAACTTGTTGCCGTTTTTGAAATCAAGAAACTTTTTTTACCAAATCAACATTGCTTTCACATCAAATTGGTCAGTAAACTAGAAAATAGTTTTGCACTCTTTTAATTTTGTAATTTTATTCAAAAATGCTGTGAATCCAAAACACCAGGAGTTTTGTAAATAGCAACATTTCTAGTGCTTATATGCCTATCTTCAACCTTAAAAAAGTGCTATTTATTTCTGAAAATATAATGAAATAATTGATATAATTTTTGCAAAGTATTCCAAATAAATTACAGCCAATAAATATTGCACAAAAAAATATGATGCTAAGTATAATTTATAAAATTAATAATGAAAATGTGAAAAAGCAATATTTGCTGGTGTAATAGATTGTCATCATGAATTTTATAAGCTCTGAATTTTCACAAATATAATTAATATATTGCGAATTTTTTTTTTGACGATTATGCTTTAACGCTTCCTTCTATCTAATCTGTTGCCTATCAACTAAAATGGTATCTAAATTATCATTTAAAGGAGATAATACTAATAATAAGAAGAAGAAAAAGACAAAGGATAAATTATTTAAAGAAACATCCAAAACAACAACAAAAAAAGATGAGGTATTTTTAATCAATGGATCAGGTATTAAATTGAGTGACATTGATTTGGGCAAATTGACCAATGGTTGGACTTTTCTTGGACCTAAAGATCTTTCCGCTGCTTCAGTTTCAATATTAGATTCAGAATCAGGCAAATTACCAGTTTTGATTACATTTATCAATGAAGAAAGACAATTATGTTTGCAAAAGATAAAGGAGATGACATCCGAAACAGATATAAAGGCGAAGTTAAAATTTACAGATGATTATGAACTTTCAGCCCCTGAAAACACAATTAATTATATAAATCAAAAATTAGATGATTCCAACAAAGCTTTACGAGTAGAACCGAAAGATATAAGCCAAATATTCATGTTATCTGAGGTATCAAAATTATTTCAAACGAATAAGTTTATAAATAAAGATCAAACGAAGAAATATTCGATAAAGTCAACAGATGGTGAATACTTAGTATTTGATCCTTTCACAAATGATTTAAAATTATCAATAACATTAACAGAAAATGGACTTTTTACCCTAAGACCGGATTTTACATCAGCAGTTCCGCAAT
This sequence comes from Pichia awuae, assembly GCA_030563725.1. Classification (NCBI taxonomy): domain Eukaryota; kingdom Fungi; phylum Ascomycota; class Pichiomycetes; order Pichiales; family Pichiaceae; genus Pichia; species Pichia awuae. Next base: position 577,091 of record JAJMJV010000002.1, read on the forward strand.
ATACCCTAATAGTTGGTGATGAGAAAGATAAAAATAAACTGGTAATAACCAAATCCAATGACCCAAAGATTATACCAGATGAAGAAGATCTACTAGCTGATATATCTAGATTTTATCTTCGTATTCGCCGTGAAGACTCCTCTACGACTAAAGCAATTATAAAATTAGCACACGAATCAAGCAAACCACACACAACAGCTGAATTAGACGGATTGGTAAAAAAAACTATTGTTGAATTATCAAAGATTACAAATATCACAGATAGAACGGTGAATGAGATAAAAAGCGCCCATCGTAATGGTACTTTAAATCAATGGATTGTTGAATTCAAAGAAAAAAATGTATCTGATAGAAGAACGTAAGTAGTGAACACATGACCCTTTAACTGTTTTGCAAAAAAGATTGGCTCCTACAACCGAATTGCAATATTTCTATTTTTCTGGTTATTAATTTAGTAGATGAAGATGATAAGATTACAGGTGACGAACGAGAGTAAGCGGCTATCCAAATATCTTGCAATATAAAAACACTGCAATTTTGGCGTGGTTAAGAATGTAAAACTACTCCAAGCCGAAAATACATAAGTCATTTTCCAAGGTAATGATTCTGTCAATTTCTATTTTAATTTTATATGTTTGGCAAAAGCGATTTTAATAAAATTAAACTGAAGTGCTCGTCATGTTACTTAAATCCCGCTTCCGAGAATGTTACAGTAAGATTCTTCTAGACTGGATTTTCCTTTTACAGATTTCTGTACCATATCATCGATAAAATATGAAATCACTTTACATTAAGTTGAATACGCAGTAAATATTTTAATCCAGTTCGTATATTATTTAGCTACTAGATTTGTAAAGAACAATAAATAATCTGGTTGCAAAAGAACCAATATCGGCTTGTTTTCAAGCTGGAACAGAGAAACACCAAATTGATACAACTCCCTCTTTTACGTGGCTGTGTGCTATCCAACCGGTGCTCGTTTTTAAGTTTTTTTTAAATAAGACCCAATTTTAAAATTTTTAACAATACTTTACCTACAGAAACTACAAAAAGAGTTCTGGTTTCATGCTTTCATCCACCTTGAGAGCTTCAAAGCATTTACAAAAGAAAAGCTGCAGAACTGATGCTTTTATTTACAATTTATTTGATTTATTTGAGTTATTTCGTTTTGCTCGTATTGCTCGTTTTTCTCGTATTGCTCGTATTGCTCGTATTGCTCTCGTATTTCTCGTTTACTCGTTTTTCTCGTCTACGTCGTTTATGTCGTTTAGCTTATTCCTCTGCCAAAACTGCCCTGTTTTTTTCTTTGCTCTGGTCGTATAGAACAACAGGCGCACAAAACTGAACTTTTTGATGCGTCGTTCCCCCGATCGTTCCCGGTCGTTCCCCCGGTCGTTCCCCGATAGTTGCCCCGGTTATTTCGCCGGTCGTTGCGCTCGTTCATATCGTATTGCTAACGCGTTTTTTAAACACTATGAACGAATGGAACAGCTGGACGATGGTAAAGAGGTAAATAAAAGAAAGCACGTTTACATTTTAGCAGAAAGAATAAGTTTTTTCTTTGAATTTAACTTGAATTTACCTGGAAATTTTTTAGTTTCTTCTTCTTTTCATTCTTTTCCTTTAGTAGAAAATTCAACAGTCCCTCTATAGCAAAAAAAATGAGTTCAACCCAAAACATTAAGCTTGCAGAAAAGAACTTCAAGAAAGATCAAGAATTCGCAACCGCATTACACGGTAAAGATCAAACCAACACTGGTGGTTTATTTGCATTAACCAACAAAAATCAAAAGGCATCAGAAGTCGCTATTGAAGGTTATTTCAAACACTGGGATGGTAAGACAGATGAAGAAGCAGAAAAATCCAGATTAGATGATTACTCTTCATTAACTAAACATTATTATAATTTAGTTACCGATTTCTACGAATACGGTTGGGGTGCATCATTTCACTTCTGTAGATTTTTTAAAGGTGAACCATTTGCTCAAGCTATTGCAAGACATGAACACTTTTTAGCTGCTAAAATGGGTATTACATCTGACATGAAAGTTTTAGATGTTGGTTGTGGTGTCGGTGGTCCAGCAAGACAAATTGCTAGATTTACTGGATGTTCAATTGTTGGTTTAAATAATAATGATTATCAAGTTGAAAGAGGTAATAATTATGCTGAAAAATTAGGTTTATCAGATCAATTAAAATTAGTCAAGGGTGATTTTATGCAAATGGATTTTGCAGATGAATCATTTGATGCAGTTTATGCAATTGAAGCAACTGTTCATGCACCTGTTTTAGAAGGTGTTTATAGTGAAATTTATAGAGTTTTAAAGCCTGGTGGAGTTTTCGGTGTTTATGAATGGGTTATGACTGATCAATACGACCCAACCAATGAAGAACACAGAAAGATTGCATATGGTATTGAAATTGGTAACGGTATTCCAAAAATGTACAAAAAGGAAGTTGCTGATAAGGCTTTAAAGAATGTTGGCTTTGAAATCTTATACGAAGATGATTTAGCAGATAACAATGATGAAATTCCATGGTATGCTCCATTAGCTGGTAAATGGGAACACGTTCAAACTATTGGTGATATGTGGACACTTTTCAGAACCTCAGCATTTGGTAGAAAAATAACTACTTTTATTGTTGGTTCTTTAGAATTATTCCACTTAGCTCCAAAGGATTCAGTTAAAGTTACTGATGCGTTAGAAGATGCTGCAGTTTATTTAGTTAAAGGTGGTGAAGAAAAATTATTTACCCCAATGATGTTATACGTCGCAAGAAAGCCATTAAATTAAAGGGGGTTAGATTCCATGTTATTTGAAATAACTGTATATATATAAAATATATAAGTAATTTAGTACGCTTTTTTTATAAATTAATTTGAAATATTCGATATGGTATCAATCCGGATATAAATTATTAAATGGTAAATAATATAAAAAAAAGAAGAGGAATAGGAATAAGAATAAAAAATATGAATAGAGTTTATGAGAAGAGACAATAAAATCTTCGGAGTATCGATATGTCTATAATATAATATCTTTTTACATCACTCTATCCGAAGTTACACCTTTGATGCTACTGTTTGTTCAGATTGTAATTTCAAAGCATTACGCTCATAACATTTATCCTTGTAAATTTTCAAGCCCTTACAGTTATGGCTTTCAAGTAATCTATGTTTTGAACAATATTTGCCTTGACAATGTTGACAGTCTCCTACCATTCTTAACGGAGTTGAAGTACAGTTCAAAAAAGAACATTTTTTAGATTTGGACTTTGACCTTGATTTTGACTTGGACTTGGAGGACTTTCTTTGTTCTGATATTATCAAATCAGACTCTAAATCTGCTTCTTCGGAAATAGCACAAAATTCCGTTTCAACAGGCGAATCACTAGTCGTTGTCAAATGGATAAGCAGGTTTGTATTGATTGCCAGAGACTCTGGTGAAATATTATATGACTTCAAAGTTCTGGAATAGTCTAATTTATGTCCACTGTACCAAAGGTTGATGTCTTTAGAAGTTATCTGAGTTGCTGAGTTATTCGGTAGGGAAATAACTGTTGCAATTTTGAGATCTTCAACAGTGGCGTTATCTGGAACAGTAAGAGATAAACTTGTTTCGTTATCAATTTTGACCGTGAGTTTCATGAGTTCTTGTTTGCTTTTTGGGACCGGTGTGCGTCTGGTTTCAAGGTATTTTTTATGTAGATGGAGTAGGTATATACAAGTATATATAGGTATATATAGGTCTATATATCTGTATATTTATGGAATATATAAGGACAAGAAGAACAAGTATGCAAGTAACAAAGCGAAAAAGAAGGAGGTGCACTCCTCCCTTAGAACAAAGCCCGGGTGGCAAAAGATGTCATAATCCGATGGTTATCAAAAGCTGTGTTATCGCTGTATGTTCTGCGAAGCAGCAGAACTGGGGGCTCGGCTGTGTCTGCTTTCGATGCCGGAGCACATTTTATCCTTATTTTGCGTGTCTCTGCTGATGCACACCTGGTGTTTGCACCGGCACTGATGACAACCACAATAACTACTGCAAATATCTGCAGCCTGGCATTTGCTGTTTTGTCAAGTTTATTACTTTTAACATTAGAATGCGACTGTTTCCCGCCCGCAACAGAAGGCAATCCTGATGCAGATGAGCCCGATGGCTACTATTGTAAAAATCGTACATTCAAGCTGGCTTTTCATTTTTGTTTTTCAAAAATAATAGCATACCATGTACCTTTGAAACCTGTCATATAAACCGTGCCATTTGTCATATCAATACCACAAACACCATGAGCATCCGAACTACAAGACTCAATTAAGGCTCTGACGGATGGTTGGTTTCTTTTGACGTTGAGCCGCACAACAGGCGCCTTAGACGCCGAGCCGCACACTTCGAGCCGCATGTAAAAAAACACCGTTTGCGTCGATCGGCGTTAAAATTGCTGACGTTTGCGCAGCCTGCTATTCGTAGAGTAAAGCTGCCCGACCCGCGTGCGCTGTCCGGCAGTGCATTTGGCCGACATCTTATTTTTTGTCATATTTTGTCAAGCTCTCACAGGTCCGAGTGCCGCCAGGCTATAGTCAACATTTTTCGGACTCTATTGTCTTGTTTTTTGTGCTGTTTACCTGGCATTATCGTCGCTATTACCATTTGTAACATTCATATTGGTGCATAAATTCAAACTAGTTTTTTTTTTGAAGCTGTTGTTTTAAATTTGAATAAAATCTTTCTTTTTTTTTTTTGCTTGTGCATTCAGATCACGATCGTTCATATATTTATATATATACATATATCTACCTAGATCTACATATATCTACCTAGATCTACATATATCTATATATACATTTTTTCCCTGTTTTTTTCCTAGAAGTACACTCCTCTGCTTTTACATTGCTCCTATAGCTTGTTTAGTGTTTGACTAAATAGATCCAAGAAAATCAAAATAAAAAACAATAACAAATCATAAACTCGGATTGTTTTTTTTTGCCTGTTACTTGTTTACGTTATCCCTAATCACACACAGTTCAAATCAACATAACAATATACCAATTGAACACACAAAAGATCAATCAATTAATATAATATGTCATTAGTCGGAGTGAAAGTTTTAATATCCAAATTTTTGCCCATCTCGAAGTCTCCAGATTCAAGAATCAATGAAAATACAGCCTTGCTCAATGGCGAAAGTAGTTCGGGTGATTTAGAAACTGGTAACGCAGAATCTTCAGAATCTTCACAAGCACAATCATTCCCGCTCAATTTCCTCAATAAGGTTGATCCTAGAGTCATGAGTGATTTAATTATCGGTTTATCAGATGGTCTAACAGTGCCATTTGCACTTACAGCAGGTTTATCTTCACTAGGTGATACCAAATTAGTTATTACAGGTGGTATGGCCGAATTGGTATCTGGTGCTATTTCAATGGGTTTAGGTGGTTATTTAGCTGCAAAGTCGGAATCAGAATTTTATATCAGTCAAGTTCGTAAAGAGAAGCAAATATTTTTTCAGAATGAAGACACAATTGCTGATGAGTTATATGAAATCTTAATAGAAATGGGTGCTTCGGATGCAACAGCTGAAAATTTTGTTGACGATTTATCCAAAAATCCTCAAGGGATGATTGATTTCATAATTAGATACGGAAAAGGATTAGAAGAACCACCTGAAGGCAGAATCTTAACTTCGGCTTTAACAATCGGTTCTGGTTATTTTTTTGGTGGTTTTATCCCACTAATACCTTATTTTTTCTTTCAATTTGTTGATGAGGCTTTATTAGCTTCTGTTGTATTGATGATTATAACTCTTTTTTGGTTTGGTTATTTTAAGAGTATCATATCAATGGGTGAAGATTGTTCAATTGCAACTAGAAGTTGGGAAGGTATTCAAATGGTTCTGATCGGCTCAATTGCAGCAGGATCAGCTTGGTCTTTGGTTTATTTTATCGATAACTAAAGATTTCTCTACTAATCTCTCCACTAATCTCCTCATATCATAATTATAATTATAAATATTTATATATCAATATATTACATCATACGCAGTAATAATATACTATAGCTTGTTTAATTGATTGGTAAATCACAACCTTTTTTATTATATTTTATATATAAGCCCTGTTTTTAAAAAAAGGTAAAGTCCAGAATCTAAAACATAATTGATTACTTCAATTGACATTATAAAACTGGTGCGATATCAGGAAATATGATAATACTGGATTTTTATAGATCGATCGATTATACACTATCTAATGTCAGTACTTTTTTTTCAACCAATGAACAAACTCAAACCACTCAATACTTTCACTAGAAATTTAATAACAAAATCAATACCCAAAGCACCGATATCATTTGTTTTTGATATTGATGGTGTGCTTCTGCAAAGTAAAAATCCAATAATTCCATTTGCACCAATTACATTACAATTATTAAAGAACAATAAAATCCCATTTGTTTTATTAACAAATGGTGGGGGTCAAATGGAAAAAGACCGTGTTGATTTTATTAATAACTCTTTTGTCAATTGCGACCTAGGTGACAGTGATACTGGATTTCATCTAGATCAGAATATCATTTCACCTAGTCAATTAATCCAGTCTCATACACCAATGAAGAATTTAATTGACAAATATGAAAGAGTTTTAGTTGTGGGTGGTCCTGACCCTCAAGCTCGTGATGTTATATCATCTTATGGCTTTAAAGAAGTGCTAAGACCAATTGATGTTATACGTGCAACACCTGATGTTTGGCCATTTACACGATACACCACACAAGAAATTTCTAAATATTCTCTATCCCCTGATATTTCAAAAATAACTAAAAAACCAATTGATGCTATATTTGTAATTAATGATCCAAGAGATATGGGTGCAGATATGCAAATTACTCTTGATGCTTTAGAATCAAAAAATGGTCTTTTAGGTACACGGCGTGATTTTAAGAGCTCAATTCCAAGTGTTCCTATAATTTGGAGTAATATGGATTTATTATGGAGTACAGGCTATCCCATCCCAAGGTTTGGTGCAGGTGCATTTAGAATTGCCGTGAGAGAAATATACAAAGAATTAAATCAAGGTAAAGATTTACAAGATGTTATTTTAGGTAAACCATGGCCAGTGAGTTATTCATATGCAGAATATGCACTGGAAAATCAATGGAAAAAAATTAATGGTTATCATATAGATAATAAATTGACAGAACTTGGAGTTAAACCACAAGATACACTTTTAGAGAAGGTTTATATGGTTGGCGATAATCCAGAATCGGATATAAAAGGTGGTAATAATTATGAGTGGGATACAATTCTTGTTAAAACTGGTGTTTATAAAGATGGTGATTTTGAAAAAAATAAAACATTGGCAAAACCTACATTGGGGGTATTTGATAATGTATGGGAAGGGGTTACAACAGCTCTCAAAGAAAACGGAATCAAAATTAATTTATAAATTATATTTTTTATTAGATCAGATTTATTTATAAAATTATATTTTTATTTAGAAGAGAAGAACCAAAACAGTTCTTAATATATATTATTTAGTATAGAATATAATAGAGATAGTTTTATTGTATATATGAAAAAAGAATCGAGATTTAAGCTAGACCATTTAACTTTAAAGCAGCCATAACACCTTCTTTCACATTTGGGAAAATACCTAAACTTGGTTGTGAAGCTTCAGGATTTATTTCGAAATCACCATCTTGATAAACACCAGTTTTAACTAAGATAGTTCCCCAGTTGTAGTTGTTACCACCCATTATATCAGATTCTGGATTATCACCAACCATATAAACTTTTTTGAAAGGAGTTTTAACTGGTGGATCATTCAGTTGTGGTAAACATAAGTTACCAGCTTCCTTTTCACCCAATAAAACACTTCTCCAGTCAATTAAGATATGATGAGCGTAATCATAACATACTTTTTCAGGCTTACCTAATGTCAGTTGCTCTAATGGTTTACCATTGATCTTTTCATAGATTGTCATAATTGCAATTTTCAAAGCACCCATTGCAAATCTTGGTTGTTTATATTCATTTGACCAAAGGAAGTCGTTATTTGAGAAAATGATTGGTATAGTTGGTTTACTAGATTTTTCTTTACGTCTTGTACCCAAAACACCATTTTCTGAATTTAGTAAATCTAATGCTAATTGTAACTCTGTAGCTAATGCTCTTGAATCGTTAAAACATAAAATCGAATCGATTGGTAAATTTTCACCACATCCATCACCATCAACATCAAGTTTGGTGACTGCAGGATCTTTACCCCATTCTTCAATTTGTTCATCAGTAAACATATGGTAAGGCCAGATTGTTGGATTAGCTCTAATCACATCGACTGGTCTGATCACATCTTCAAAACCATAACTCTCAGCAACTTCTCTAACATCATCAGCAGGTCCACCACAAATCAGAACTCTCTTGTGATGTGGGATTAAAGTTTTCATTGGAGTGTGTGCTTGGACCAATTGATCTTCATGAATTGGAGTGGACAATTGTAAAGTTTTATTTATAAAGTCAATTCTCTTTTTTTCTGTCATACCACCACCATTTGTCAATAAAATAAACGGTATTTTGTGTTGTTGTAAGTATGTAATAATTTCTGTTGCCTCTACAATTCTCTTTTTACCTTTAAGTAAAACCCCATCGATATCGAAAACAAAACCGATTTCTTGAGGGTTTTCCAGTTTTCTTTCAATTTCTTCAACTGGGACGGACAATGGAGTAACGGTATTTAATGTCATTTTTGGTATATAAATCTAATTGATAGATATAATGATGTTTAAAAGAAAAAGACTAAAAAAATAAATTTAAGGGTTTAAAGATTACTGATTTACTCAAATAATTTGAAAAAAAGGGATATGGCGATCCTTTTAAACAAAAATCACTTGTTATGCATCTACGGTGTCACACAGACAAATTTTTCAGATATGAAAAAGAAACATATGAGTTGACAAAAAGCAATTTTTCCGATATCTATGAAAAAACACATGGTTTATCATGACGCAATTACAACGTATGTCTTTTTTCTTGTTCTGGCAAAAAATTCCTTTTTTTTATTTAATGTTTCTAGTGCGCGAGATAATTTCTAGAAAAAGCGTGCAAAGCCATGACTGAGTAATGACGTAAATTGGGATTGGGCAATAAATGTGAGCGCCACAATCTAGAAGTTGAGCCGCCGCACTTATTGGCACTGTCTTCAAATTTTGTGCTTTGGTTTGTGCAGGGAGGCAGAACAAGATGTGGGATTGCGCAGTGAGCGATGGGCAGCGAGCAATTGATTGTGGGCAGTAGGCAGTGGGCAGTGAGTTGGGGCGTGGGTGATGCGCAGCGGATAGTCCGCACAAATAAAAGAGAGGCAGGAATCAGGTTCGGAAATTTTAAATAATAGATAAGGAATGTCCGAGACAGGTATCGGCGGAATCAATATATTACTAGTTTTGATGATGATTGTTATGTCGGTTATGTTGCTCTGAAGTTGGTATTGTATATTGCGTTTATCAGAAACTTTTAAAGAAGTGAAAACATGGATGCAGTAGCCAACAAAAAGGTCGATATCGATCTGGAGTCACAGATTCACCACTCGAATCATAAAAAAGTAGCATTCAATACTTCTAGGATTTTCACAATCGTTGGCTTTTCCCTTCTGATCTACCAATTAACTCTTTTGGTGTTTGATTCTAAATTTGCACTTGACACTACCTATACAAACGTAAATTATGCCTTTTCATCAACAATTTTACTCAATGCTTTGAAGGAAAATCTTTCGGGAAAATGGTTGAAAGATTATACCGAAAGTAACCAATTAGCCGGTACAAACCTTCAAATGGTCAATTATACTTTAAAGAAATTCCAAGAATTTGGTTTGTATGATTGGTATATTGATGAATATACATCTTTTGTTTCTTATCCAATAGAGAATTCGGTCAGGCTAATTGATAATGATAGTGGTTCTATTGTGTATACTCCAACATTGATTGAAGACGAGCTCAACGAAGATATGAATTCCTTCCAAAAAGTCCCAGCCTTTTTAGGTTATGCTGCAAATGGTAATGTTACGGCAGAATATATTTATTGCAATTATGGCAGATTTGAAGATTTTGAAAAGTTGCATGAAATGGGAGTTGTCTTAGAGGGTAAAATTGCAATTGTTAGATATGGTGCTATCAACCGTGGTTTGAAGATTAAATTTGCTCAAGAACATGGTATGATCTCTGTTTTACTTTATACCGACACATTTGATGATGGTGAAGTCATTATTGAAAACGGGTTCAAACCCTATCCTGAAGGTTATGCACGCAATCCATCTGCTATTCAAAGAGGTTCTGCACTGTTTTTATCTTACACGCCCGGTGATCCAACCACTCCAGGATATGCTATAAAGCCCGGAGAAGGTAAAAAGAGAAAAGATCCGTTTCACACAATTCCAAAAATCCCTGCTCTACCTATTTCTTTTAGAGAAATTCAACCAATATTAGCTAAATTAAAAGGATATGGTCCTAAAATTGAAGGTTGGACCGGCCTAGTCAATGATTATGATTATTCAATTGGTCCAAATCCGGAGTATAAACTTAATTTATACAGCAAACAAGAATTTAATGTTAGTATAATGCACAACATTATGGGTAAAATTAAAGGCAAAGATGATTCCAAGTTTATATTAGTTGGTAATCATCATGATTCTTGGACACCAGCAGCCGCTGATCCACATTCAGGCTCTTCTTCCGTTCTAGAAATAATCAGAGCTTTTGATAACTTATCTAAAACTGGCTGGAAACCTGCAGTTTCTATTGTTTTTGCGAGTTGGGACGGTGAAGAATATGGGCTACTTGGTTCAACTGAATATGCAGAATATTACCAAAATAAATTAAAAAAGGAATGCCTTGCTTATATTAATACAGATGTATCAACTATTGGATCAATTTTAAGTTTACATGCATCACCATTATTAAATGATGTTTTATTATCAAGTGCAAAAGAATTGATGTATCCAAATTCAAACCAAACTCTATATGATCATTTTATTGAAAAAAGGGGTAAAATTGGCACCTTAGGCTCAGGCTCAGATTACACTGTTTTTCTAGAACACTTGGGTATTCCCTCCGTTGATATGGGATTTTCAAACGATTTAAAACATTCTTCAGTTTATCAATACCACTCACTCTATGATTCATATTATTGGATGGAAAAATTTGGTGATCCAGGTTTTATCTTTCATAACTTACTTTGTAAATTCATGTCATTGGTTATTTTACATTTAGCTGACGAGCCTATTTTAAGATTAAGGGTTCATGATTATTCACTTGCACTCACTGAATATTTTAATGACTTAAATATTCCTCAAGAATGGATGAGAAATCAATTACCTTTTTGGAATAACAATCTGACTGACTCCATTATTTATAAACTCGATCTTTTACAGCTGAAAACTCTTGAGTTTGATGCAAAATTGGAAGAATTGGTTAAATCACACAATAATTGGGATAAACTATCATACTTAGAAAAAATTAAATTAAAAATTAAAACTAAAGGTGTAAATTCCGTTCTTCAATATTTTGAAAGACATCTATTAGATGAGGAAGGATTAAATGACAGAAAGTGGTTTAAGCACTTTGTTTATGCAAGCGGAAGATATACAGGTTATAAAGGACAAGAATTACCGGCCCTAGCTGAGTCAATTGAAGATGAAAATCTAAATTATTTCAACCATAAGTTAAAAAAATTCAATCATATTTTAAAAACGCTAATTAACATTAGCTCTTTATAATTATTCGGTTTAAGATTTATCATCATAAGATGTATTCAGCTGATCCCTTTGTGTTTTATGTAAAATTTGATATTCTTCAATTTCTCTAAAAATGTGTATTATATCATCCATTTTTTGTGTAATTTGATTCAATATTTGATTTGTTTCTGCATCTAACATATTCCCCTTTTGGGAGACCCATATCTTTTTTATTATAAATGATCGTTTGTAAATAGATATTAACTCTTGTATATCACTTGAATATTCTCCAGTTTCCAATAATGACGGTGGTATTATTGACTGAATTTCGGCATGCATTTCCGAATTATCACTATTTTCATTTTCCAACAATTTTGCAATTTCAGATTGAGCATATTGATCAGAGTTACTGATTCCTATATCATTCATCATTTCATAATCTATGTCATTCATTTTTTTTCCCTGAAAAAATACAACTTCTTCATCCCGTATATCTCGTATTATTTGTGTTGTAGCTGTTGTCTTCAATAACGAATTGGTAAATATCCCCGATGGTTTATACGTCTGTTCTTGAAAACTTTCCAAAAGACTCTGTATTTTTTCCAACTTTTGTGACATTCTTCTTCTTGATTTAATATGTTAGGTTTTCTGTTAAAAATTCAAAGATGGGGCTCAAGTATATTTTCTTGTAATCTTGCTTGCATCAAAACAAACAACATAAGCAAAATTCATGTCGAGAAAACAAGCCCAAATCGTTAAAGTTCCCGGTTCGAACCGCGGTCGTGCAAAGTAATTGATTAATTACTTTACCGAAACCGGCAATATTTCCGTTTTTGGCATCAGCTGGTTAACCTTCTTTTCCAACTTTTATGCTACAGCTGTTTTGACATATCCTTGAGAACTGTAAAGAATAGAACTTTGTAAAATTGGGTTTGGTCTTTAAAGTAAAACATTTTCTTTCTTTGAAAATTCCCGGTTTTACAATTTCATAACCTTTATCGACAAATTAAAATACTATTTATAGAATGACCCGTTCATCACTTATCGTATCCACATTTGCATGCCTTTTGGCATTGGTTTCTGCCGAAAGCTATTTCAAACTTGATGCAAAAAAGTTGAAGGGCTCATGGGCTCAAAATGCAGATGTTGAAAATAGTCCAATATATGCATACTATAAAAATCATATCAATGAAACTACACCTGTTAATGATACGGTTGCGGGCTTGTACAATGACAAGATTTATTACGCTGTTGATTTGGCTGTTGGCTCGGATGCACAAAACATAACAGTTTTGGTTGATACTTTATCCTCAGATTTATGGATTAATTCTGTTGAAAACGATGTTTGTGCTGAAGGTTTAATTAAAGACGATTCACAATCTAATTTCACAATTCAGTATATTTACTCAAACACGGCATCTTCAACACTGTCTACTTCCTCTCATGCAGAATCTTCTGGTAGTAAAACTGCAACAGTATCTCAATTTACAACATCTTATTACAATAGTAAATCTGATGTTTATGTTATTGAAATCCATGAATCAACAGAAACTTTCACCACCTCAACATTAACCAAAACATACAAATCTACTACATCATACGATGTTCAATTTTACCCATCTAAAAGCGTCTCAACGGATTGGCTGAGTACATATCCATTTCCTACTTTTGCTTTAGATAATTTTGAAATTTTAGATGCAGAACCTCAAAATTGTTCAGCTTGGGGTTTGTTTGACCAAGAGTCTTCAGATTCTTTTATCACCAAAAATGAAACCTTTGAAGCATTTTCTCATGATAATTTTGAAATTTCCGGTATTTGGGCAAAAGATTTTGTTTCTTATGGCAATTCTTTAGTCAATAATGTCAGTTTCGGTTTAGTCAATAATTCTGATACTGATTCTTTTGGGGTTTTAGGTGTCGGTCTACAATCTGCTGAATACACATGGCTACAAAATGGTTCTACATATGAAAATTTCCCGCAACGCTTAAAATCTTCTGGGTTTATCAAAAAAGTTGTTTACTCAATCTATGATAATTATTTAACAGAAGGTTCATCATTACTATTTGGAGGTATTGATTTGGAACAATTTATTGGTAATTTAACCATTGTCCCATTAATTGAATATCCTTTTGCATTTAACGACTCAAGAAATGCCTCTGCAATCGCCATCACGCTATCTTCTATTTCACTTATGGATTATTCTAGTCATAAAAATGATACATCATTAATTGCGTCAGGTCTTGGTGCAGCAGTTATTGATACCGGTTCATCTGTAGCATCATTACCATATTATATTTTTAATGAAATCGTTTCAAGCGCAGGTTTCTTATACTCTAGTACACTTGATGCTTATGTTGCTAATGTGACTGAAATCGAAAACAAGACATTAATATTTGATTTTCAAGGTGTTGAAATTGATGTACCTATGATTGATTTTACTTTCCCCTTACTTGATATTACAAGTAATGAAATCAGTGATTTTGTTGTTTTTGGTGTTGATGCTACATATGATTCTTATATTATTGGTGATAATATTTTACAATATTTATATCTTGCTGTGGATTTAGATGATTATGAGATTGCAATTGCACCAAAAAATTTCTTTCCAAAATCTGAGGATATTGTTGAAATTAGATCCACATTTCCAAATGCAACTACAGCTGTTTCTTACAATTATACTTACGGTTATCATGATGTTACCGGGCTTAAACTAGAGACAGTTCACGATCCAAACCATATAACCAAAACTTCTTTTTCAATATCATATATCCCATCAGTTACTTCTTATTCTTCAACTGCAGCATCCTATTATTTGTCAGCCTAATTTATACCAATTTGATACCACTTCTATCATTTTCTCAATTTTGAAATTCTGTATTTTAAAGTTGATTTTTTTTGTTTCCTTCGTTAACTTTTTATAGGTTTTATAATCTTTATTTTGTAATTAATAGTTTGTTATTATGATTTTTTGGCTTCTGAAAAAATTCAAGCTAAGAATAAATATCTTACAAAACAAGTATGGCACCTGTCCGCCCAATAAGAGTTCCATATCTCCACTCCAAATAATAGATATTGATTACTGTATTTGTTTTTGTTAAACTGCCTGCTATTCTGTTTAAACTGCCGCTTTTTCTCCCTCCCCATCCCGCTGAGCCCCGCCCGCACATGCGGCTCGTCAGATTTCATATTTTTTTTCTCGGTCGCAGATTAAGTCCCGGGGTTTATCTTCGGACCGGGGACCGGGGACCAGAATTGTTTCGTTGATAGAGGAAGAAAATAGGCTTTATACTTTAGGTTTTGGTAGGTTGATTATGCATGTTTTACTCATTTTTTCCCAAAAGTATCAGCAGTATGGAAACCGACAACCAAGATTTAAAGCACAAGTTCTCATCATTGAATTCTAGCATCAATAGGGCTACGCCTGCTTCTACGCATGACATAAGCGAAAGTGATGTCATTACTGATTATCAAGGCAATCCGAGAAGAAGAGATGCATCAGATAGTTCATTACAATTACCAGAAATGCCCGATTTCACTAAAAGATCAAAGATAGTCCCTCTGGGTTTCTCGAACGAATATTTTGATTCTTACAATAATACCAATAACGGCAATAGCAACAGCAACAACAGCCATATGAAGGAGTATATTGATACACAAAGTTCAAACGATATTTTGAATTATGAAGATAGTATCAAAAACTATAACTATGGTGATTCAAACTCGGACATTTCAGAAAAAAAATCTTCAGCTTGTTCGAAAAAGTCATGTATTCATAGTAGAAATGCCTCTGTTATGTTTTTTTCAGATGATTTGAATGAGGAACACAAATTTAATGATTTACCATTGAACGAAGAGTTGGATGATTTTTTTTATGATGATGTGGATAGTACTTTGGATAGTAATTTGGATATTAATATTGATGAAGAGTCTGCTAACTTGCGTGAATTTTCTTCCTCAAGGCATGATTCTCCCGATCCGTATTATTCAAGTTTAGGTAAAGATATAAATAGGTCAGACTCACCATTTTTACAAAAACCTAAAGCTGGATACACCACTGAAATACCCGACTTTTATGATTCGGCTAAATTGAAATATCCTTACAAATCTCCTTTGGATTATACAGATGAAGAGTTTGAAAATATGAACCATTTTGATTTTTTAAATGATCTAAAATTCAGTTTACCACCACTATTACCGGTTTATTTAAATTCTAATCTTTTAAATGATTCAAGCAGTAAAAATTATAAAACTTTTCCTTATCAATATCAAGAGTCTACAGTTCCTCATGTTAATGAAATATATCGCTATAGAATTAACGATTTAAATACGATGGATAAATATAGTACACATCAAATTTCAAGGCCGACATTAAAAAGAACAACAAGCTCAAACTCTTCTTCTTCTTCAGTTATGCAAACACGCCAACAATCTAAAACAAATGGTTGTAATAATAATAAGATAACAATAAATAAAGCACGTTTACTTAGAGAAAATAGCAATGGAAGTGGTAATCTTAAAAACAAACTTAAACATTCAGATAAGATCAGTTTGATTGAAAGAAATTTAATACCACATCATGTTATGCTCAATCATCTAATAACATGTAATTTGAACAAAGATGGTTATATTACGAGTTCTTGTATAACAAGATACAAAGGTAAATTCATAACACAGATTATGCATCTTTCAAATGAATTAGATAAGTTGTAACTCATGTTAAAATATATAATTTTCTCTGGTTTAAGCATTATCATTTCAGATTTATACTTGTCCTTTAATATCAATTTTTCTAAATTTCATACTCTTTAAATTTTCCACTGTTATTCGTGCTTGACTTGCATTAAATATAGTCTTAGTTTCGTTTAAAAAGGAATATAACTTATTTTCTTTAATGAACTTTTCAAATTTTGTATCAGTATCTAAACATAAAATTTGTCTTAAAAATTCAACTGGAAGTTGTTTATAACCTGCACACAATGTAGATAATGTCCTTATATTTTCTTTTTCTAAAATAAAGCATAAAAATTTGGTGAAAAAATAAAACTTTCCATGTTTTAACAATAAGACATCTTTACTAGTAATTAAAAGTTGCAAATTATTATTTACTCTTTGTGTTAATTCTTCCTCTTCTTTTATACTCGTTTGAAAAATTTCCTGTACGATTAAAGACAGTGAGTAAAAGTCTGATGTTGAAATACATTTAAAAATGTCAAATGCATATTTTAAAAACTTGTTGTCACTATATTGAACATTCGCATTAACTAATGAAGATTCCAATTCATGGACTTCATTTCCATTATCCGTAAAAACATAGTACAATATTCTATATGCCAAAAACTCAAAATAATTTGGCTTCTCTAAATTATCATAGTCGTATAATAATTTTAATTGTGATTGACACTGATTAAATTCACCCCAGTCACAATTTTCAATTGCAATTTTTGAATGAAATTCATATGCCATAATAGAAAAACTATGTTTGATATTCTGCACAGTCAAATCTTGTCTTAATGATTTACATTGGTCGCATAAATAATTATATGATGCACCTTCAAAGTATTTATCAACTAAAAGTTGTAATGTTTTCCTCAAAACATTTAAAGGACGAACTGTATCTGGATTTGGCTGTGATGTTAATCTTAGATACTTTTTCTCTAAATTTTGATTTCTTCCAACAATAGGCCCAGTGGTAACCAAATCATCTTTACCAAAATCATTTGCAATAGGGGTGGATAGTTCTCTTTCAAATCTCTTGCCTCTTTCTTTTAACCTTTGTTTTTCGTTTAAAGAATTGCTTCTAGCCTCTAAAACTGGTTTTGCTGGGCTGATGTCTTTTTTCTGTTTTTTAAGCCTTTTTATACTATCTCCCAGGTGAATGGATTTTGATCCAACATTACTTAATTTAGATTCATTGATGATCTCTACATCACTATCATCTGATTCGTATTCACCAAAAATATTCTTCTTTCTTTTCTTATGAGATTCTGACATTTTTTCAATTGATTTCGAGTTTTTTCCCTTTTGTATATCGCAATACAACTCAATGCTATCTTTCCCATCGCCTGCTAGTAGTGGTAAAGTTTGTTTAGTCCAATCATTAATCAAAATTTTATTTTGGGTGGATGCTACGTTGATTAATTTTTTCATCTGCTTCTTGAATTGTATAAGTTGGCTGGCATTTAACTTTTTTTTATTTGCAGCTGTAAAGGAACGATTCACAAAATCATGAAGTTCCGGCGGCCATGTCGATGGATCTTTCCATTTATTATTATCTACAGAAGTTGCAACATTATTGATCTTTATGGTTTTACCTTTCAATGAAAAATCTTCTTGTTTTCCTGTCGGATCTTTGGAAAGTTTTCTATTCTTTTTGCTCTTCTCCATCTATCCTTCAATGTATGGGAGCGTCTATCGTTTTTGGGAAAGAGATTGCTGTGTCAACATGCCAGAATGGATTTTTAACAACACCATATTTTTTCAGGCATTATTTAATCGAGGAATTTGGCGAAAACAGGGGATGGATGGAATTTTAATGGGATTTTCTATTACAGTAGCCCCAGTTACAAGGTGCCAATGGCATCTCATTGCAACACAGCAATTACAGAATGGTTTTAGATAGTTATTTCGTAGAAACACATTGTCATATTGTCATATTGTCATAGTGTCCTGTGAATGCAAGAATCAGTTAAGCAACATGAATTATGAATGAGATTTAAATTTTTCACAATATAATTGTTGTCAAAATAAAACGTTTTTATCTTGTTTGTGTTTTCTTGTATGAACTGATCTATTGGCAACTAGTAATATGGCAGATCTTTTCAGTTTTGATGAAGATGAATTTTCTTCTAAGCTATCTTCAAAACTTCAGATACACACCAATTCTATTGGTGACAGTGATGATAATAACAACATCAAACATTTTAAAAAATACAGATCTAATAGTGTTATCTCTGTTGGGCATATAGATAATAGGGAAGGAGAATCATATGAAGTTAAATTTGATGATGTTTATGAGGCGGATCAGGAAGCAGAAACAAGGCAAGCTTCAAATGTTACTGCAGATAATGGAATTGTGATAAATAAAAAGGCAAATTCTTCAGTGTACCATAGGCCTGTTGTCACTGATTTCCAGCCAATAAAGGTTCTAGGTAGGGGTTCTTTCGGTAAAGTCATTTTGGTTAAACATAAAACAACAGGTAAATTATATGCCCAAAAGCAACTTAAGAAAGTCACAATGATTGTTAATACAAAAAATTATGAACGTACACTTACAGAACGAACAATTCTTGAAAAGATTTCACACCCTAACATTGTCAAATTATACTATGCCCTTCAAGATTTTGATAAGGTATATTTGTTTTTGGAATATCTTGAAGGTGGGGAATTATTTTTCCATTTATCACAGGAAAGAATTATGAGTGAAAAAATCGCATGTTTCTATGTTGCTGAAATGATATTAGCATTAAGACATTTACATGTTAATGCTGGTGTTATTTATAGAGATTTAAAACCAGAAAATTGTTTATTAAATAGACATGGTCATTTGGTATTAACAGACTTCGGATTAAGCAAAGTGTCTGACCAGTGCACATCAATAGATGGTACTGCGCAGTATATTGCACCGGAGGTTATCAAAGGTGAAATATATGATTCACGATGTGATTGGTGGTCTTTGGGAGCTGTTACATTTGATCTTTTAACGGGACAGCCACCATTTACGGGAAACAATAATAAAAGAATAATGGAGAAAGTTCTGACTCAAAAAATTAGATATCCATATTATCTTTCACAAATTGCCCAAGACTTTTTAAATAAATGTTTGAATAAAAATGTTGAAAAAAGAGCAAATATTGATGATGCAACTGTTTTCAAAAAAATCAAAGAACATCAGTTTTTCAGATACATAAATTGGAAGCATGTTGAAGAACATAATGATGAGTTACAACCTCCTCCAATCATCCCAATTATAAGTAATCCTGAACTGGCAGAAAATTTTGATGATGAATTCACTTCATTGGACATAACCCCACCTAATTCACCTATTTCAAAATTTATTTATGATAATATTGAAGAAAGTCGGTCAAATAGTACATCATCTATTATTAAAATCCAAAAACCTGATACTAATGGTGATGTTTTAGAATCTGTTTATTTCACAGATTTTTCTTATACCAGAAAGAGCTGGATCTAATTCTGCAACTATATTACTATTTTGTAACACAATCATAAAAAGATAATATCTTTGGTTCTCCTATTGCGGTCTTGGATTTTGAACTGTTAAAATTTGCCCTTCAACGACATCAGACGGTGCATCTTTGAATTTTTCCTGACTTTCAAGATAAAACATTAAGTCAGTAACTTGTTCTTGTAGTTCTGATTCTTTTTTTTTCAAAAGCGTATTTTCATTCGAAAGTTCTTTTATTGACTTGATAAATGTGTTGTTCAAGTCCAAAACATTCTGATATTTTTTCATGGCATTATCCCTTTCAGTTTTTGAAAAATCATCTTGTTTTTTATATTGCTTCACTTCAGCCTTAATATTTGTAATTTCATTTTGAAAATTCCCAAGTCTTTGACTCATTTTGGATGTTAAGCCCCTCTGTGTGATTAGATCCATTTCCAACTTTCCAATTATTGATTCATAATATTCACGTTGACTTTCTAGCTGTCCAATGAGCATTTTGGAGTATTCAAATCCAATTTTATCAACTTTTTCGTCATTGGATTTTTTACTTTCATCTCTCAATGGCAACTCAACAAGTTTACCATCAGCCTCATTTTGAACAAGTCGATGAACATATCCATCTTCTGCATAATCCCAAACTCTCTGTGTGTTTGTTTCCATTGCAAAACAATGGCTAGTTTCTTCCCAATGTTTAATTGCATGTTTCTGATTATATCGACCACATCCAACATTACCGCAAATTAAGCAAATCCATAGATGATCTTGTAAGCCACAAGACATACATTTTTCTCCATCTTTAAATTTTCCAGCAGTTATAGAATTGTTTTCTAATAATAATGATAGACCTTCCATTGCACTTTTAGAGGTATCTTTATTTGAATATCTACAAACGGGACACGTATCATCCTTCCATTTTGAAAGACAAGACGAATGGTATGTATGTTGACATGGGATGGTAAAAAGTCCACTTACTGTACTGTCAAGTCTATCAAGACAAACAGGGCAAGTTGCCAACTCTGTATATTTTTGTGGTAATGGTTTATCTTTTAAATCAGACGCATTACTCTCATTTGTAAATGGGTCTTCTAATAGATATGGTAAAGCGGTTCTTAAATTATCAAGTTCAGTTTGTGATTTTGGTCTGAAGATTATCTCTTTAATTTCAACAACTGAACATGTTTCAGGTTCAAAAGAGTTAAATTTTCTGCCTTGATATTTCCTTATAAATGTTTTCACATAATCTTTCGACCTAAATTTCAAAAGAATCATAAACCGGTTCGGAGAAGAAGATTTGATGAGCCTTATATGTGATATTTTGCTTGTATCATTTTGATCAAAAAACCCCAATAATAGGTCACTAGCACTAAAATAAAACGGAACGGCTAGAATCGCCACTGTTGTATCGTCTCCGGAAGCACTTTTCAGCTCATCTTTATTTATTTTGGACTCATTTATATGGTCTTCTGAATCTTTAAAAAGTCGAACAATTCCCATTCCCATCAGCTCAGCGCATAACTTAGCTCCAATAATTGATTTTGTGGAAATGCTGTTTATATTCTGTGTAAATGACATTATTGAATTAGAATCTATTGGAATTACCTGAATTGCTGAAAACCTATAATCTATTGCCGTTGTATCAATTGATTTATCTTGTTTTAATGTTTTGATTTTGTTATACAGTTTAGATAGCTGTACAGTATTTGCAATCAAATCTTTTTCCCTTTCCAAAAAAATATTTTTACTTTCCAGAATGTGGGTTATCCAATCACTTGTTTTATATTGTGACAGCGGAGTTACAACACCCTTGTCTATTAAAGTTTTTAAGTATAAATTTGCGGTGACTGTGCTGCTATCAAAAAGATCTATAACGGGAAACAAATCAAAAACTATGGTATACTTTGATTGTTGTGTATTAGACTCTATAGCCATAATCTACCCTTTAAACTTGTCAAGTCAGCTAATATTACAATGACAATGGTCAACGATCGATTGTCAATTGCCGTTAAAAACTTGACTTTGATAAAGACCTTTCCATATAATGCAGGACTTGGAAATTCATGTTGGTCTCGCGGCGAAGAAATAACTTTAAAGGGATCGATTGATTCATTGACTTGAATATTACATTGATCACGCTCCCACTGAACAAAGTTTGCAGTTGAAACAATCTGTTGAATTCATCAGGATCATCAGGATGTCACAAAACGGAGATGCTAATGCTAAGAAATCTTTAGCAGACTTATTTAAACAACTAGCTCTAGAAACAGAAAACGATTCATCTCCAAATGCTCCACCGAAGTCAATGGATGAATATAAGTTCTGGAAAACTCAACCAGTTCCAAGATTTGATGAGAAAATTGAAGATGAAGGCCCTATTGACGTAACTAAAACTATTGATGATGTTAGAAAAGAACCATATCCGATTCATTCTGCATTTGAATGGGTTACACTTGATTTAGAATCTGAGTCTGATCTGGATCAACTGTACGATTTATTATATGAGCACTATGTTGAAGATAATGATGCAGTTTTTAGATTTGCATACACCAAAGATTTTTTTAATTGGGCATTAAAACCTCCAGGATGGAAGGCTGATTGGCATGTTGGTGTTCGTGCAAAAGACAGTGGTAAACTTGTTGCTTTCATTAGTGGTGTTCCAGGTGATTTGTCCATTAGAAGTAATGATATTAAAAGTGTTGAAATCAACTTTTTATGTGTCCATAAACAACTAAGATCAAAGAGATTAGCACCACTTTTGATTAAAGAGGTAACTAGAAGAGTCAACTTGCATAATATTTGGCAAGCACTTTATACTTCAGGTACTGTCTTACCAAAACCTTTGAGTACCTGTAGATATGCTCATAGACCTTTAAACTGGGGCAAATTAAACGAGGTTGGCTTTAGTGCTTTACCTTCTGGTGAAACAAAAGCAAGCATGATTGCTAAATATTCATTAACTAACGAAACAAAGACTAAGGGTTGGAGAAAAATGGAAGAAAAAGATATTGATTCAGTTTACAATTTATATGAACAGTGGAGGAAAAGATATGAAATAAGTCAAATCATGAGTAAAGATGATGTTAAGCACTGGATTTATGGTGGTGAAAACCAATCTGGTAAAGTTGTGCATGCTTATGTTGTTGAAGATTCAGAATCTTCCAAGGTAACTGATTTTATTTCATTTTACATTTTGCCATTCACTGTCTTACAAAATCCAAAACATAATGAATTGGGAATTGCATATTTATATTATTATGCATCTGAAGAAAGTATTGGTAAATCAAGAGACGATGCTGAATGCCAACTTGTTCTAAAAAAGAAATTAAAATCGTTAGTTAATGATGCAATGATTGAAGCAAAAAAATTAGGTATTGATGTTTTCAATGCATTAACATCTCAAGATAACAATATCTTCTTTAATGATCTCAAGTTTGGTCCAGGTGATGGTTTCTTGAACTATTACGTTTTTAATTATAAAGCTGCTCACATCAGTGGTGGTCTTGCTGAATCCAAAGATTTCAGTGAATCTTCGAGTGGAGTCGGGGTTGTTCTTTTATAATATATATACTTTGTATCCTCCTCTATGTACATGTTAATACTACTACTAAAAAGAGTTATAGAAAAAAAAAATATTACCATATTTCATCGGTCTTATGACTTCTCGTAACATATCCTGATATAATTCCTCTGGGAGCCTCAATCTCGACAGCTTGAAGATCTGGACATTCTTCAACATTTTCTTCATTTTCTTCCATGTTGCCACTGGATCTACCTGCATCATCATCTATAATTTCACTAAGGATTTTGAATTTGAGATAATCAACATCGTCACCGTCAAAACCAGCCAAAACTCCATCACATTTATCAAGTAAACAGGGATGAACATAACTCTGATAAGCCTCCCTCTCTTCCTCAATAGTGCTACACCTTCTAGGTTGTTGGGAATTGATGGTCAATTTGGAGGTTGATAATGTATTTCTTGAATCGTATATGTCGTTTAAGGGATTGTACTGATTAATTCGAGATGTTGACGGTAATGTAGTATTTAATTGATTAGTGGCAGCGGAATTATCATCAACAGCATTTTCATCAATGTCAGATAAATTGATGTTCGTATCCTTGAATGAATTCACTAAAACCGCATCACATTGTTCATCGCCATCTAAAAACTTATTTAAAGTGACAACACTTGCTTTCCTTTTAATTGCATTATTTTGAGGTAAACCTGCACTTGCGAGCAACCCGTTTATACCTTCATCAACAGATTCGGATTCAACGCTTTGACCGTGGGTATTTATCGCATCAAGTGCAATATAGTGTAATAGTGGTTTATAATTTCTATCAAAAAACATTAAAGCAACAACAGTCGAAGGGAAAATAGGAAGCATTAAACCAGCTAAAATAAATGATTGCTCTAAAGCAAGTGAGCCAAACATTTGCAAATGTAAAAAAAATACGCCTAGGCACACTCTTTTAAAAATAATTGGCCATGCCTTACCTGTACTATGATAAGGATGCACTAAGGAATAAACAAGTTGATATTTGTATGTGTAAAATCCTAAAATAAAATACACTAAACCTGAAACAAGAATCTTAGTTGATATTGCAGAGTATAATATAGTAATAATAAAAATCATAATATGTTGTGGTAAAATAAGGCCCAAATCAAAAATTGGAGGTTTGTATAAAAAATCTCTAAATACTCTAGGGGTACGATTTTTGAAATTTATAATAAAAGTCCAAAATAAAACACACAAATCACCAATTTGAAGTAATTTAAATGGAAACATTGTCAATCCCTGAAGAAGAATCAAATCGATGTAAAATAAAGAGAGTGATTTGATTGATGTAGCAAGTAATGGAGCAATTTTAGTTGTATCTGTCAATAATGCTTTATAACTTGAAAGTGTACCAAATAATGTGAAAACAAGGAAAAGGTTGAAAAAAATATATAAAAAGTTCTTCTGGATTACTGAAAGTTCAACATCTCCTTTCGAACCCAGACCCTGCAAATTCGATAATAATGAAATAACATAAGGTAAAATAACATTAAGAATGGTAAACAAATATGTTGGTAACAAACCTGTAACTATGGTGCGCACTTTATCGTGTTTAAGAAGATAATCTCCAAATTCTTTCCACATTTTCCTGATTGAATTAACATTTAATAATGAAGTTATGTATCTGATTGGAATGATCAATAAACAACTAAATAAAATGATGATAAATTCAATAAAGTTTTTCCTGAAAAATACTGTTTTTGTGTCTAATAATAAATTGTTCCAATTGATATCAAGTGGAGCAGGAGCAAGCTCGGTAACTAACTCAAAAACTTTTGGTGAAAAAACGGCTTGAGCGGCCATCTGTGCATCGGTAACAGAATCCATTGTAACAAAAGCAAGTGGTAGCCTTTTAAAATCGTTATTTTCTTTCAAAATTGATATTTCATCGTCTATTTTAATCAATTTTCTAATATGTTTATCTATTAATGTTTTATTCATTTTTTTAGTTTTCAAGCACAATCTTTTCTTTTTATTAGGATTTCCTTGATGAATGTCTAAAACATAACACTTGTCATTATCGTTTAATAAATCTGACGCCGATGAGATGTGATCTGGATTATATACCACAGCGTCATTTGATGTCGGACTTTTTGATTCAATAACTTTGAGATGAACTTTTTGAACATCAATAGAATTAAAAATATCTATATCAATTCCACATATATTGGAATATAAAATTTCTAAATCATGAAGCAATTCATTTCTCTTTTTGAATAATTTAACTAGAGGAGAATAGTCATAAATGAAATTAATTTGATCAACTTTTCCCACATTAAGTTCTTCGATGTGTTGTTTTAAATCTGATTCATTACACATACCTTTGGGGATATTTTTAATGAATATTGTTCTATCAGTTAAAGACCTTTGAGAACCCAAAAATCGTTGTCTTGTTTTAATTATATGATTTGTTTCTTTGAATAAAAAGTAAAATATGATTGCGGTGAAAATATATGTGAATATCATGGAAATGGCTAAATACAGAAAAGGCTCCGAGTTCTCATCTTTGTCTACTTCCGAAATATGAAAAAAGTTGCTGATAGAAACAAAAGAATTGTTATCCCTGTCAAAAGAACCAACTAGGAAATATCTGATGGGGCTCAGGATACAGAGCCCGAGTGTACTAAGAGATAATAAGATTTTGATCGACATCTTGAAAAAACACAAAAAGACATAGGATTCAAGTCCTATTACTTGTAAAAGTTGATCATTATTTATGGATATTATTATTCTTATCCAACTAAACATGTTGTTTGGTAGTTTTTTTATCTTCTTATTTCTGTAACTTCGGATGCTATAAAAAAGAGGAAATTTATATCTGGCAAAACAAAATATGAAAAAGCACAGTAGTCCAAGAGTCGTACAAACGTAAAGCTGCACTTTAAAGAGAGTCTGAGTTTGCCTTCTTGGAT
Source organism: Pichia awuae (assembly GCA_030563725.1). Lineage (NCBI taxonomy): Eukaryota > Fungi > Ascomycota > Pichiomycetes > Pichiales > Pichiaceae > Pichia > Pichia awuae. The sequence continues at coordinate 603,471 of JAJMJV010000002.1, forward strand.
CAAAAATTGGAGGCTGTTCATCTAATGTACTATTCGTTTTTTTCCCTATATCCCAAAAATCGTTTGGCTGTATATCTAGATTCGTGCTGGCATTCCTCACGACAAAAGACAGATTTTGCGTCAGTAGCAGAACCCCATTTTTCAAAATAGATGATGTGTCTTCCAACATAATTGTATTGTATATCCTACTTTAGGTTCCGATTTTTAAATTATCTCCAGATCAAACTGATAAGAGAGTAGACTGTTCAAACAAAAGTCCTCACTTGTGTGATTTCGTCTTCCCTTCAACTATTCTGCAAATCAATTTTCTTTATACCGGTATCCTAATTCCCTGAATAGTAACCGTCTTTCACAAGCCTTCAATTGCTCAAAATCAATTCACTTGTCAACCTTCATGTACTGTAAAGTCCCTGTTTCAAAAAAAGCATCACATCAGAAAATGAAAACACGCCTCTCAGCAGCAGATCCATGCGACAACCGTTGATGTCGTGGTTTTGCTCGCTCACGAGGGTCTCGAAAGATTTGTGGAGCATATCGCCGACAGTGAAAAATATCAACAAGAGGGACGATGATTCGGGGATTTTTCTTTTTGTGTTGGCACAAGGAGGGTAATATCCTCATATCAAGAGTATCATAGACATTTTAATAGGACTCTCTGTATCTGAGCTTTTTTTGGAAAAAATTTTAGGGCAATTTTAAAGTTTATTTGTTGATAATATCTATTTTATTTCATCCTGGACAATCCAACAATTAAATAGGAAAATTTCATTTTATTTTTGGTTGCTGCTTTCAACACATTAATAATTTCAAAAAGTAAGGACTGATTCTTTTGTTTTGGTATATCTGAAAAACGCTCGTGTCTGTATTTTATAGATCATTGAAGTGTATGTAAAAAGTCAAGATGTCTTTCACTTTACCAAATTCTTCAACGCCAGTCTCTGCTGTTTCAACTGGCGATGATTTGTCCTCAAAGCTTCAGAATTTAAACCTCTTAAAACCTAAAACTGTTTCCTCCAAAGAAAATGTGTCTTCAGTATATATTTACATTGATTTCAAGTCTGATGATTCTCAAAACTTGAATGAAAAAAATTTTACAGGTTTATCATTCAGTATTGTTGATTCGTTATCATTTACTAAAATTACTAAAGAAAGCGTAGAATTTGAACCATCAGCAACAAATCAAAAGGATAATAATGTCAGCTTTCAAAAATTTATAAAAGAATTAACCGATTCGATTGATAAAGAGTGCATTTTAAAGGAAAAACCCTTTTATTTGGTCGTGGTGAGTGGTTGGGACCTGAGATTAAAGTTTACCAGATTTGCAAAAGATCTTGGCGTCCAACTTCCAAACTATCTTGAATATCCAAACTATTTCGACTTGAAAAGGGAGTTCATCAAATATCAAGAACTGAATAATTTGATTGAATTTAATTCTATTGATTATAATGAAATTGGTCTATCATTCATGAAAGAATCCTTGAAAATTGAGGAACAAAAGGACGACATTGATATGATGGTATCACTTACCCAAAAATTGAAATGTTCCACCACCGAAAATCTTGATATCTTCATGAAATCGCACAATATGAACCTTGACTTGAGCCATTTTTTTGTTGAGAAATCAAGAATCATTTATTTGAGTAACTTAGCAACTGATACGACACAATCAGATTTAGAAATGTTTTTCAACAAATTTAATGGTCGTACTCTTGCATTTTGGTTATTAAAAAATCCAGTTATTATCAATAGTCCAACTCCAGAGTCAAATAACAATTTTAGCGTTGAAACCGTTAGATCTTGCTCGGGTTTTGCCATTTTTTCTAGTCACGAAGATGCAATTGAAGCTCTATCATTAAGTGGAAATTCATTAGATGATAGATTAATTGAACTCCAACCATCTTCTTTAAACGTTCTCGATAAAGCAAGAGATATTTTATCTTCATTCCCATCTTCAAAAAATAAACCGAGACCAGGAGATTGGAATTGTCCTTCATGTGGATTTTCTAATTTTCAAAGAAGAACAGCATGTTTCAGGTGTTCTTTCCCTGCAGCATCCGCTGCAACTGTTCAAGAATCAATATATGGTATTAATGAATCAATCATTAATACTCCAACAAACAGTTATATGAAGAATAAAAATGACCAAGGATTTGGTAATATTGGTAATTATAAAAACAACAATCTCAATCAATATAATAGTCATAATTATCACAACAATTATAATAATTATAATTATAATAATAATAATTACATGAATACTAATTATAATAATAATAACGGAATGTATGGTGCAAATAATAACAACAATAATAATGGTGGTAATAGTGGCTATAGTAGCAGGCAATCATCTAATGTTCCATTCCGTGCAGGTGATTGGAAATGTGTTAACGAAGTGTGTTCATATCATAATTTTGCAAAGAACATTTGCTGTCTGAAATGTGGTGCTCCAAGAGTTCAAAGTGCAATAATGAATGGACACGCACATAACCAACATAATAGCAATAGCAATGGTGATAAGAATAACATGAAAAACAATCGGAATGCACATTTAATGGATTCAAATTATTCATCTCGATCTAACTCAATTCATAATAACATGAATCAATCATCCCAAAATCAAAATCAACCGCACTCTAACGGTTATAATAAATTCAAAAACAGTGCATCTGAACTGTTTATGAACTCTGCCCCAAACACCCCAACTGGTACAAGGCAAACCGGTATGTATTCAAATAATAACGATAATAACAGTACTGATTTAGACCTAACTGGCAGAATCGGTAATTTGTCTCTGAACAATACAGGTACGGGCAGTACTAGTGTAGACAGCAGTATGAGTACCAATAGTGGAATTCCATTAATGAACAAAAACAATTTGCACAATATCAATTTGTCTGGATTAAATGGTTTTGGAAATATTAATACAATGGATATGGGTTCAACTTTTGGCTCTGGTCTTGGCTCTGGTTTTGGTTCAGGTATAGGGTCAGGCTTAGGTTCAACTTTGGGCTCCGGTCTGGGCTCCGGTCTGGGTTCAGGTTTGGGTTCAGGTATAGGTTCAGGTTTGGGTTCAGGTATGGGTTCAGGTATGGGTTCAGGTATGGGTTCAGGTATGGGTTCAGGTATGGGTTCAGGTATGGCCTCAGGTATGGGCTCAGGTATGGGTTCTGGTATGGGTTCAGGTATGGGTTCAGGTATGGGTTCAGGTATGGGTTCAGGTATGGGTTCAGGTATGGGTTCTGGTATGGCCTCAGGTATGGCCTCAGGTATGAATGATATTTTGAATTTTGGAGGTTACGATATTAGTACGCCAACATCCAATAATATCAATTTAGGCATGAACAATCTAAATAATATGACAATGCCATCTGACTTGGATGGTATGAATTTAAATATGAACTCAAACATAAATATGAAAATGCCAAGCCTGGGTGGGTTTGGTGGGTTCAGCAGTCTAAGTGGCTTAAATGGTTTAGATGCCTTTGGTACTGGACTAGGTGGCAGTTTTGGTAGGGCTTTATCTCCTGTTGTTCCAAACCCTGCAACACCTTTGTCCTCTGCAAATTTTTCAAATAACCCTGGGTTTTTTTCTACTCCTGGAGAATTGGAAAGAAAAAGTAGTGGTGCTGATCAATGATAAAGTATTTATATTTGTGTGTAATCAATAGGGGGTTTTCTTTATAGGATTTTAATAATACGGTAAAACTTTATAAAATATATTCAGAAGGATAAATTTGTGGATTTCTTTTAACAACAAATGCTTTTTGTTCCTTATAAAGAAGTTTCATTAGTAAAGTAGATTTTTACCAGAGTTGTCCAACTATTCTAGTAAAAACAGAATTGGCGCCTGTATTGAATAACTTAAAACCTATTGTTTTATCAACCAAAATTTTGAAATTAAATTAATTTTTATGCACTTTGATATATCTACCTAGAATATAAATTAAACAGTTAAATTTTCTCAAAAGGTTCTTCAACCATAGATGCAACTCAAATGGATAGGATTTCTCAATTTGCTGAGCCGAAATTTGCAGAAACTTCTCAGCCTGAAATTTTTCATGATATTTGATAAAAAAATTTTCACAATGTATAAATATACTAATCTATCACTGTTCCGTAAAAACACATACAACAATGTCTTTATTTGAAGTCGATGGATGGGGACTTGACAAAAAGAGAGTCAAGTCTTTTGATAGTGCAAAGAGAAAAAATAGAAAGGGTCAGAGTGAAGAAAAATCTAATATCGATAAAACAGCAACTTCATTAGGAATTAAAATCCCTGCTGAACCGATAAAAGAAAAAAAGGAAAAGAAAGAAAAGCATGCTGAAAAAGAGGCAAAAGCAGAAAAAAGTGATAGAAAGGATAAGAAAAGAAAAAATGAAGCTGATGAAGAAAAACCGGAATTTGCAAAGAAACAAAGGTCAGAACTTCCACCTGAATTCACAAATGGAATTGATCCCTCAAAACTTACACCATTACAACGTAAAATGTTGTCCAAGCTTAGTGGATCAAGATTCCGTTGGATCAATGAACAACTTTATACTACTGATTCAGAGAGCGCATTAGAAATGATAAAAAAGCAACCCGAATTATACGAAGAATATCACAAAGGTTTTGCATCACAAGTGGAATCCTGGCCAGAAAACCCTGTTGACGTTTTTACACGTGAATTGGTTTATCGTGGTGTCTCAAAAATGATAAGTTCCCCTGGTGGATTACCTGGTGTTAATATCAATGGTACACGTAAGGTTGTTGTTTCTGATATGGGTTGTGGTGAAGCAAATTTAGCAATCAACATTGATAATTTTATGGATGAATATAAGAAAAACGATAAAGAGGCATTTAAAAAATTTAAAAAGAAATTTGGCCATGCAAAGGATGTTGTTCTAAAGAATAAAAAATTGCAATTTGATATCAACAGTTTTGATTTGAAGCGTATAAATGATAAAATTACAGTTGCTGATATTAAAAATGTGCCAATGGGTAATGAATCATGTAGTGTTGTTATATTTTGCTTAAGTTTAATGGGAACTAATTTCTTAGATTTCATAAAAGAAGCTGATAGAATTTTGATCAAAGGTGGTGAATTATGGATTACTGAAATTAAAAGTCGTTTGTCGGATCCAAAGTGTACTGATTTTATCAAGGCAATAGAAAATTTAGGTTTCAAATTAAGAACATTTGATGATGCAAATAAAATGTTTACTAAATTCGAGTTTTACAAGCCATTGAAAGGTTTCAAACAAGCTAATGTTGATACCATCAGAAATGGTAAGGCTGAAGGTGAATGGTTACTCAAACCTTGTATTTATAAAAGAAGATAGGCTAATTTTTTAGGACTTTGTAAATGAAAAAAACTGCACTAGTGCAAAAACTCTAAAAATCTCGAAAATAAATTCCAACTTTGAAATCGACAAAGGTTGAGTTTTTTCCAAGTTGATCAAATGATACGTCAAGGTACCAAGATGGCTATTAAGATTGGGTATATTCCTGAACATTTTTCTACACCTATTGCATTTGCAAAACAATATGGATTTTACGAAAAGCATGGATTAAAAGCATTTGAGTTGGTTCCATACCCAAGCGGATCAGGACACCTAATCACATCATTAAAGAACAAAGAAATTGATATTGCGGTTGGATTAACTGAAGCTTTTGTCAGGGGTATTAGTAACGGTGATAGTGAATACAAAATTGTTGGTGAATATGTTGAATCGCCATTATGTTGGTCAATATCCACAGGTAAAGAACGTGACGATTTAACAAGTGTTGAGGACCTCAAAAGGCTTGATAAGGTTAATGTTGGTGTTTCTAGAATTGGATCGGGATCGTATGTCATGTCCTTTGTTCTTGGATTACAAGAAAAGTTTGAAAAACCGTTTAATTTTGAAGTTTTGAACACATTTCAAAACTTACGTGATAGTGTAAATAAAAAACAAACTGATCTCTTTATGTGGGAATACTTTACCACTAAAAAGTACTACGACAGCGGAGAAATCAAGAAGATCGGGGAAATATATACCCCATGGTCATCCTGGGTTATTACATCAGGCTCTTCCGTTGAGAAACAGACTGTTGATGCATTTCTTAAGGGTACCCAAGAAGGTATTGAATATTTCAGAACACATGAGTCTGAATCCCTCGACTACATTCTCGAGAATCTGGATTACAACAATCGATCTGATCTCCAAGAGTGGCTTGGCCGTGTCCAATTTTCTGCTGATGTCACCCGTATCCAACATACCAAGAACATTACTTCTACCATGGACATCTTGCTCAAGGCATCTGTTTTAGAATCCAGCGTTGACAGAGATGTGGCGCAGCAAAGATTAGAATCCCATGTGGCGCAGTAGGGGCTCAGCAGTTTGTTTTGTAGTTTTGTGCATGTGAAAAAAACCATGCTGAATTTTTGCATGTGAAAATGTGCGTCTGTTGTTTTATGGAAAAGGCATGTGTTAGAATATAGTTACCTTATATATTGTTGTGTAAATTCAACGTGTACAGTGCTTTTTTTGTGCTACCAAAGCGATATATATTGTCTGTTCCCAGTGCCATAGAATAAAATATAGTTGATGTACTTTTATACCAAAAGAATAAAATGCCAGATAACAACGATGACTTCTCACATCTCCCCGGGTTACCATTGATTCCACCTATAATAGATGCAGAGCTGCCGCATTTGGCAAATTCTCCTGCTAGATTAGAGTCTCCAAATATTGATTTTGACACTGCAGCATATATGTTGATGTCTGAAAATTTAGGCAACATGTCTGATAATATTCAGCTGAATTCGCCAAAATTTCAGACCATAAATAGCTTGAATAATACCCCGAAAACACAGTTTTCGAATTTCAACCAGTTTAATATGCTCCTACCACAGGCGACACAAACAAGCAATAATTTTGAATTTGACTTAATAGGTCAGATGCTAATGTCCCCAAAGTCAAATAATAATATATTTGATACCCCTTTAAATACCAATGTTATCCCCTCCGATGGGCCCAATCCTACTATATCAAAAGAGTATCCATCTATGTTGTCATCACCAAGTTTAAATTTATGGAATGCTTCGCCACAAATTACACTGCCAATTATGCCATCTCCAACTAACAATATAGCTACACTGAACACAAGTGGAGAGAGATCACCAAATATACTAGGCAATCCATTATCAATGAATCTATCACCTCGTCAACTTGGATTTGAGGTGCTAGATCAGTATCCATCTCCAATGTATAATAATGGTTTATTAAGTAACACTGAATCTTTGGCTTTAGAATCGTTTTTAGATTCTATTGCAAATGAGGGTGTGACTGGGAAAAATAAGAAAAGAAAGGCAGATATCATCAAACCTCAAAAGGCTTTAGAAAATTCCAGCAAAGAAGGGGAGCCCGTTCAGGGCTTGGGGGTTAAAAACATAAAAAGAAAACCAATTGTAAAGCCAACTTCGAAACCTAAGATATCTGGCGTAGAGACGAAAAAACAAATTTCAACACAGGAAAGAAAAAAAACCCATAATCATACAGAACAGAAACGTCGAAATATGATTAAAGTTGCATTTGATGAATTAAAAGGTATGATCATAAATTCCAAATATGATTTGCAACCAAAAGATAATAATGATCAATTTAGACCAAAAAAGCGTAGGCGTAAAATAAATGCTGATGGTCCAATAGCATTGAAAAAGTATGAAGTTTTACAGATGTCTGTCCGTGAAATTCAGATCCTAACACAGAAAAATATGGAATTGTGTGAATTGTTGGGAGAAAGTGGAATTTCACAGAATTCGGGTGATTGAAAAAATACAAACAATACTACTTAAAATGATTGGACTACATGTGTAAAGATCAGCATGTTTTATATTTAGTATATTTAGTTTATATGAGTAAAATATATATGGTGTGGACCATATCTGTTACAAAATATATGTGTTGATGGCACCTGAATCTCACAACTTTTTTTTGAGCATCTCGAGGGATCTCTAAATTTTCGGTTCAGCTATTATTTTCATGTAAACAAAACAGAATGTACTTTTTTTGCTTGTATTTTTAAGAGTACTTCAAAAATGTACGCAGATAAACGTCATGCAGGGTTTCCCAATGAAAACTGGCATTTTGATAAATATAAAGATCCACATGAGTTTCCGCTTTTAAATTTATCATCTGATGACGAAGGTGAAAACGATTCTGAAACAGGGCACGAAACAACATCAGTTAATTTATCTGATAAGATCCCAAAAGTTTCTGATGATAAATTTAAAAAACTTCTTGAAGCTAGAAATCAAAGAAAAAAAAGTGGTTTATCTAGTAATTCTAATTTATTAAACAATGTTCCTAATTTGGTGTTTAAAGATAAATCTGATTTGTTGAATTTGAATGAAAAAACTCCGCAGTTGAATATTCCTCAAAATATTGAAACGAAGGAGAACGAATTACTGAATTCATCAACTCCAAAATTTAATAATTTGATTCCAGATAATTTAGATTTAAATAGTGCTTCAAATACAGGGAAAAACATCACACCATCGTTATTATTAACGGATATAAATGTTAAAAATGTTGAACTACAATTCACTAGGCTTTTGCAAAATCTTCAAGAACAAACTCTGACAATAAATGAACTTCAAACCCAATTGAATAAAAAGGAAATTCAAAATAAGAATTTCGAGTCTGAAGTTATAAAACTACAAAATGATAACTCAAATTTAGTTAATTTAAATAATGAATTAAAAAATCAAACAACTCACTTGAGCGATGATAATTTAAAACTCCAAAAAAAACATTCCCAATTACAATCAAATATAATAGATTTAGAGCATCGAGAATCTTTGCATTCAGAGATTTCTGAAAAGTTAAATTTTGAATTTGAGAAGGAAAAATTATCATTAAAGAATGAACGGGATTTGAATGCTAGATTAGTGGCAAATTATGACTCTAAAATTGCAATTTTAAATAAAGAAAAAACAGAATTATCTCAATCACTAGAACAGAAAGAAAATGAAATTAGCTCATTAAAAAACATGATTCAATCTTTAGATTCTGAAAATATTGTGTTGAAATCAAAATTAAATATATTTGAAACTGAAAATTCGAAAGCTGTTGCTGAATTAAAGAAACAATTTGAGATTGATCTTAATAAATATGAAACAGTACAAAATCTTTATGATGATATTTCTAGGAAATATAATAGTTTAGAATTAGATTACAAAGAACTTCAGGGAAAGTTTGAAGTTTTAAGAACTGAGAAATCCACCATTCAGCATAAATACTCAGAGCTCTTAGAAAGGGAACGAGAGTCATCAACAAATGAAATCAAATTAAAGACTGAATTGACGACTAAACTTGAAATTGCTCAATCTGAATTAAATAAAATTAGAGAGAATAAAATGCAGCTTGAAATATCAAATAATGCATTGGAAGCTAAGCTTGCTGAACTCACCAAGGATTATTCTAATCTGAAAATTAATATTTTGGGGCTGAATCCAATAAAAAGTGTAAGATTTGGATCTTTATATAAAGATCTAGAAATGGATAAGGTTGATAAATTATCACTAGTGGAATTACAAAATATACTGAAAAATATTTTGCAATCGTTAAATGTGAAATTTGGGGATATGAAAGAAGCTGTTGTTTTTATAAGAGATTTCATATTTACTTTCTTCACGGAAATACATTGTATTTTGCACAGTATTGAATACAAAAATAAGATTGTTATTGACAGATCGATTAAATTAGATTTATCAAATAAAGAAAATTTTAAAACTTGTATGGATATTCTACTTAAAGATATAAAAAAACTGAAACATTTAGACTAGTTGTATAGATTGGTATTTTTATGGTATAATAAAACTTTGCTAAATAAAGAAATTATGGCTTTCCAATATAATAAATAAATATTGTAAAACTACTAAAATAAAATAATGCAATTTGTTTATATATCACACACAAAAAAAAAGGAAACAAAAGAAAAAATATAGTCATTAAACAAAGTAAATAATTAAGTTATTACTTTAAGGATGCCAAATCAATTGGAGATCCTGGTGTTGCAATATAAGGATATAAGATATCAGTTAAAAATTCAGCTAATGGTTTAGCGCCGGTTAATTCATCCTTTAATGCTTGAGCTGCAATTTCAAATTTGTTACCTGGTTTGGAAGAGCATTTTGCAACTTCTTGATCAATTAAATCACAAACAAACTCTGCAGTAATTGTTTTACCGGTATCATTCATCTTGACTTGATGTTTACACCATGACCACAATTGTAATCTTGAAACTTCTGCTGTTGCTGCATCTTCCATTAAATTGTTAATTGGAACACAACCTAATCCTCTTAACCAAGATTCCATATAGTTTAATCCAATGTAAATATTTGCATTTAAACCCTTCATAGTAATTTGACCACCTTCAATAGTGGTATCAACCAATTCATCTTCAGTCACACATTCAGTCTTTTGTACATAAATTTGATTTGGAGTTGGCATATGTTTTTCAAAAACAGATAATGCAGTCTCTAATAAACCAGGATGTGCAATCCATGTACCATCATGGCCTGCTAAAACTTCTCTTAATTTATCCTTTGCAACGGCATCTAATGCAACGGCATTTGCTTCCGGATCATCTTTAATTGGGATGGTTGCAGCCATACCACCCATTGCATGCACACCTCTTTTGTGACAAGTTTTAATTAGCTGTTTAACGTAGTTTTTCATGAATGGGACAGTCATAGTAACTTGATGTCTATCAGGTAAAATATGGTCCTTTTGATTTCTTAATCTCTTAATAGTTGAAAACATATAATCCCATCTACCACAATTTAAACCTGATGAATGTTCTCTTAAAGCATATAAAACTTCATCTAATTGATAAGAAATTGGGAAAGTTTCGATTAAAACAGTTGCTCTAATAGTACCTCTTGGAATTTCAAGACAATCTTGGGCGACACAAAAAATATTATTCCATAATTGTGCTTCTAACCAATGTTCCATCTTTGGTAAATAAAAAAATGGACCTAATCCTTGAGAGATTAAGTATTTTGCATTATGGAAAAAGAATAAACCAAAATCTAAAATTGATGCAGATATTGGTTCGCCAGCAATAGTGATATGAGAATCAACCATGTGCCAACCTCTTGGTCTGACAATCATAACTGGAACTCTTCTACCTTCTCTATTAATCTTATAACGTTTACCGGTCTTTTCGTTTGTGAAATCAATCTTATCTCTGATTGCATCATAAAGATTAACTTGACCATATAAGATGTTAGACCAAGTTGGTGCACAAGAATCTTCCAAATCAGTCATATAAGTGTGAACATTAGTGTTAAAAGCATTGACAATCATTTTAGCATCAGGTGGGCCAGTAATTTCAACTTTTCTGCACATTAATTTTGGATGGTTTGGGGCACACTTCCAGTTTAAATCTTTTCTAATATATTCCGTTTCTTTAAGGAAAGTCAATGATTCACCGGCATCTAATTTTTTTTGAACTTCTTGTCTGTTTGCCAATAATTGTTTTCTGGTTTTATTAAAGGCTCTGTGTAAAAGAACCACAAATTTCAAAGCATCCTTAGTTAAGATATCTTTTGGAGTTGCTTCAGATAATAATGGCTTGTCTGAAACTTCACCAAGAACTTGGACATCGTCCAATGAAGTGACATATAATTGAGCAGGAGAAGACATTGTTCTTGTTGTTAATGATTTTGTTTTGGGATTCTAATGGTTGAAAAGAGACCTTTGAGATCAAAATCATTTTTTTTTCCACAAGAAACTAACTTCCTTTTATACATTCTAGCTAGAACAGCCATGAGCCCCCGTTTGGCATGATAAACAATGCCCTTTCTCCGAACAAACACCAAAACTGTTTCTACGGTAGTGATAGCATCCCACACTGTCCAAACCCATCCCACCCCTAGTAATTACCATAATTACCATCTGCTCTCAACCGGCCATCTCCGGTGCGCCGGGTGTTTCGGGCCGTGTTTCGGCGCGGGCAGAGTCGATTTTGACTTCTGGTGTTGACTCCAACTGACTTCTTGTGTCGGCTATCAGATAACGGCTGTCGGCTGTCGGCTTCGGATCACGGCTTCAGAGGTCGACTTCGGAATGTTATCAAAGCTTATTTCTTTTTAGTATAACATCCTATATACAATCAATAACTATATGAATTAACCCGACTAAATATAAAATCTTTTTCATTGTCCCTACTCAATGAACAGTGAGACCTATTGATGGTGTCATAAAATCCCAGATCAACCCATTCAAGTTTATTGTGACGATGGTACCGACCTGTATTGACAATCTTGAATTTATCAATAAATCTGTATTTCTCGACAGGTCCGTCACAATTGGTTTCAACATCCCCCTGGAAGGTAATTTTATAAGTACCTTTAAAAATTCTTAACCAACTTCTACTACTAAAACTTTCAGCTGAGCCTCTGTTTTGGTCATTTTCTTTCAATTCATTTTCAATCCTTAAATTCTCCTTAACCAATTCTTCATCCTCATTAACTTTGTATCCTTTATGTAATTTTGGAATCACCTTTTTTGGCTCCAGAACTGTAATGATCTTCAAACATGTACCGTCGGCAAAAAATCTATAATATCTATAATACGAAATCATTCTATATGGAAGATTCCATGAGTTAGAATTTTCACTTCTTGCACCTTCTTTCATATACGTGACTTTACTTATATAAACACCACGATATTTTATGAACGGCCTTTCATTCAACATTTGATAATAATTAATTCCCCATTGGGTTTTAATCAAATGTCTGAACTTCTCTTCATTTCTGTCTTCAATGCAATCTTCATTTCCGTTTTCCTTTTCATAATTTTGTTTTTCATAAACCAAAGTGCTTAGTTTACTCCATAAACTTTTGTCTCTAAATCCCATAAATGCTAACTTTTTGCACGTCATGCTGAAATTGATCCAGGATGGCGAATCCTGGATCAATAAGATTTCCATGATATTTTGTAAAACCTCGTAAGGAAATTTGGAAATCATAATAGGCTTATCCTTATCATCTGGAATAAATTCACAATCTTCGTAACTATCTAATAGTTTTAATAGTTGAGTTTTATTCAAGTCCAGTGGCTTGATATCGGAATTACTGGGTGGAAGTCTTTTCAATCTTTCTTTCGTTTCGGCGGTTTGTTGACTTTCTTGATATTTCAAGTTTTCAAAATATTTTTCACGGTATCTTATATCAACTTTATCATCGAGCTTAAATGCCTTCCAATAATAATCGGATGCCTCATTAAGTTTTCCAACTGTTTCTTTAGCTGATGCTACTTCAAACAAATCAAGAGCTATTTCTTCTCTGCTTTTGGTAGGATGTTCATTAATTTCTTTAATGGACAATCCTTTCAACTCGTTTTCTAATTTTTCTATATCTATCCCTGACATAACAATTGGTCCTGATGTGTTTATTAGGCTCAAGATAACTGTACCATCGAACGTTAATCAAACAACATGTATGTGCAAATTAAACTTCAGACGCTAGCGCGTTAAAATCTCAGTATTAGATATCCTTTTTAAGTAATGAAATACCGTAGCTAAAATACAACCTTTTATATAGGTGCAAATTGATGTCCTGGATTTCCAACAAAAACTAAAAAATATCTTCCATGTGTTCAAATATAATGATATAATAACTTAACGTGTCTTAAAAGGGGAGCTTTAAAAAAAATTGTAGCAAACAAGGAAATAATAGGAGAAACAAGCATGAAACATGTTTCCCACGCGTTGAAAAAACTCGGACTTTTTGAGTTCCGATCTATCATTATTTCATGCTGAAACTGCAATCTCACAGAAATAATTGCTCAATAAGAGTATCAAATCAAATTTTATTGTATTTCTATAAATCAAATAGGAAACATGTTTTGAACTGAAAGTTTTTGTAGTCGATTTGTAATTTCACATTTTAAGAATTTAAATATCATCACAATCTCTGTTAACTTTGACTGGTCTTTTTATGATAGATTAATTTATTTTTTTCATATCAATCTCTATTAATTTTCTAGTATAATTTTGAAAGAATCAAACCAATGAATAATTTTGATCAAGATATTCAGCCTTTCAAAACCATGCTAGGTAAAGTGTGTGAAACTTATAACGTATCTTTTATAGGTTTTTTTCAAAATTCTTCACGTTCTTTTGAAAAAGTTATAACTGAAAACATTGATAGCATAACTCCAAATAACACATTTGATAGTTTTAGCATAAACAATTTATCCAACAATTCAGACATCCAATTTCTAGTTTCATCATTACTTAATCAATCAAAGGTAGCAGCTACTTCATCTCCAAATCCAAAACTAGAAAAAGATGATTGTTCTAATTCTTCATCTAACTCTGCTTCTTTGACATCTACGTATTTAAGCAACTTATCTATTGAAGAGAGTTATAAGACTATTTTCATTGATCCAACTAACAAGATTGATGTTAAAAATTACCTTTATAATTGCTTTGAAGAATTCCAACAAATACCTTGCAAGTTATTGGCAAAAGCATGGATTAAAGTTGTAGAGCCAAAAAAACAAACTACATATCCTTATAAAAATGGTGAAGAATCAAAACCCTATTGGTGGCCAGCAGGTTGTATTCACAAAGAGCCAGATCACTTGAAAAAAGATGAAAGGATTAACTTACTCATTAACTTGTTACGTGTATTTAAACAAAAGGAAAAGGAGTTGAATTATACTGCTTCTGTTGTAAATGGTTTAGGTATTACTGAATTGACAACAAACCAAAGAGATGCAATCAGTCAAAGAAAATTGGATTTACTAAAAGACATGTTTAAACTTGTTAATGCAGAAAATAGTGCAAAGGCAAAAACAATCAAATTAATCAAGCCCGGGAAAAAATATTCTAGTAAATTCTATAAAAGAGACAATAATACTTCAAAAAAGGTGAATATATCTTCTTTGAATAATCAAATTTTACCATCACTACAACAAACCCCAAGACAAGAAAGAACATTGAAATTTTCTCAAATTTTTGCTACTCCACCATCGATACAGCCTGCTGTGTCTGTTGTTGCAGAGCAGAAGCCAGATACTAATCGTGATAATGATAGCACTGAGATTTATTACAATGATGTAATAGATTATATCACCAACAAAACTGGGGAAGATAAACTTCATCAATTACAAGCTCAATCATCTTTATTGCTGTCTTCACCATTCATGTCATCTAATAAGATTCCCAATAAATACAATTACTCATTACGTACACCCCCTCAAAAGCAGAGTAGTAATTTTTTAGGTACAGATTCTAGAGAGCTTGATATTGATCCAAATTTTTATCAAGGCCATAAACCGTCCTTGGATTTAACAGCTAAAGCAATGAATGTTTTTATTAACAAATCATTGACACCGATTACAAATAATATGTCAGGTTATCAAGGTTCTCCACCTCCAACTGGAATTTTTAATATATCAAAGTCAACACCATTAAATTCCCTAAATCCATCTAAAATTAACTCACTAAATTTACAACTTAATAATGCTATTTTTTCAAAAACATTAACCAAGTCTAAAATTAATAGCCACTTCAATTCTGATATTCAAACTGAACATTCTGATATTCATCGAGCAGAAAATGAAGATACCGAATATGAAGAAGAAAACTAAGTTAAATTTAAAAAATAGTTGGTCTATCTTTTTAACTTTTTATCTGTTTAACCTAAGTCTGTATAAGACGAAACTATTTCAAAAAATACTTTCAGTTTAATGATGTAGTAACATAACCTAAAAACACTGCCACATCAAAAAAATCCAAAAAATAATACAAATCTCCTTATCAGGGGCTCGAACCCTGGACATTTCGGTCGACTTCTTAAAGAATTCATAAAAGCCGAACGCTCTACCGACTGAGCTAACAAGGAAATTGTTAATTATACCGCGCAAAAATTTTACTTAAAGGCAAGAAGTTTAAAACTTTGTTCTTAAATTTTTACATTTAAGTACGAGCCTTTTGATTGAAAATATAACATATTAATGAAAAACCTAAAACAAAAAAAGGGTATTGAAAATGTTACCAACAATACAACATTAATTAAAAGATGGTCAATCAAAAATTTTAATTGAATAATTTTTCAAAGAGTATTACAAAAATATATTTGCCTTGAATCTCACCACTGAACATACTTCAGTAATCCACAACGAACCAGTGGCATAGTAAGGCGTATATGTTACAAGTGGGAGCCAAATTAAATAAGTAGCTATATTGCATTGACAATGATTATACTAGATAGTAAAGTGGTCAATCTATATAAGCCATTGTTTTAAAGTAGACTAATATTTTCAAATCTCATACTAACCTTCTAAAGTGTACAAAAATAGAGTTTTTACAAACTATTTTTGGCCAATTTTAACAGTAAAAACAAACTTAGGTTACATAAAAACTAGCTACTGCTAAAATAAAATATGCTCATCATTTAACAACATATTTTGTTTTTAAAGTGAGTATTTATTTTTTGGTATTTGATATATTGAGATAAAGAAATAGCCATATATTTAAATTGCTTTTAAAATTATAAGACACAAATGATTTGAAAGCTAGGTCAATTATAAATCAATATTTTAAGCTCATACTAAAAGGAAATAAAAATCATTTCATACAAATATGTTTTAAAATTCTTTTTCTATTGTTTAACTTTATACTACAGAACTGGTTTCCATTGAAGTTTTCAACCTCAATTTGAAAAGTATGATTTACACGAAAGCTTTTTAATTTATTTTTCAACTGTTTTATAAAAGCGTTTATTCAACACAAGTTTTTTAAACAATAATTGTTGAAAAACAAAGTTGTTAAAACCAAAGCCAAGCAAAGTTTATATCAAATTTTCAATAAAAGTATATTGCAATTCAATATTTTAAATATCTTATAAAATATAACAATAAAAATAACAATAAAAATAACAATAATATTAAAATAATTAAAAATAAAGTACGTTTGAAATATGTGTAAAAAAACAAAAGGTATCAAGATTGTTTTAATGGAAACTAAAATAAGTCATCGGAATCAAAATCAGAAGAGCCATCATCATAACCACTGTCATCACTATCGTCATAACCATCGTCATCACTATCGTCATAACCATCGTCATCACTCTCGTCATCATTTTCAGAAATTGAGAAAGTAGGATCTGACTCTGGAATTTCATTTTCAATAATAACAATAGAATCAACAAGAGATGATGATTCATAAGCAGTATATGCAAAACCAACTTGTTCATCAGTTAAATCAACAATAAGAACTAAGTTATCTCTCAAGAAATCTAAACCTAAGACAATGGTGTCATCAGAAGATGGGAGAATCGATAAAATGTAGGTTTCAGAAGAGCTTTTGTTAAAAGTAAGGTCAGAATAAAATGAGGTGTTTGTAGGATAGCCTAACACCTTTGATGATTCGTTGAAATAAACAGTTTCATTTTCAAGTAATGGGATAGTGAATGATCCAAATTCTAAATCATAGACTGTGCCATTGAAATCGAAACTGATATAAATATCCTCTGGGTAAGTAGTATTTTCACTATTTTCAATAAGAGTTAAAATATATCTACCATAATCATCAGAATAGGAAACATCAAAAGTAGAGTTCAAAGTTTCGACCAATTCATCCAAAACAGTAGAAGGTAGAAAAACATTATTTGCAGTTGTATCAATAACTGCAGTTAATTCCCCACCAGTAATTGCAGTTGTGTTGATAGTACTATCGTCATTATAACTTGAAATGTTAACGCTTGAAAGAGATAATGCAATTGATTCGGTGTTATTTAATAACGGAAATAATGTAATATTACCATAAATTAATGAGTAATCAATAGCTCCAAAAATAATGGAAGACTCAACAGTACCAACAGTTAAGGCGTAGATTGCTTTTGAAATCTCTCCACTATCAACAAGAATCTGTGGATAAGAGGTAATATTCTTTGTAGATTTACCAAGTCCAAAAACTCCAATGTTTGAGTCTGAGCTATCAGAAACACCAAATGTCGCATTAACAGTCACATTATTGATAGTAATTGAATCGTTACCTAAGAAACCTATAGCATATTCCTCAGTAGAAGAAATATATAAAATTTCATTGGAACCAGAGAAAGATTTTGAAGAAGAGTCGTTAAAAACACCAAATATTGAACAATCATGTTCAAAATCGAATAATAAACTATCAATGACATAAGTTGTATTGGAAAGAGTAATTTTTCCAGTAGGAAGAGTATAGTTTTGTGGGACAAAATTATAACCGGAAGGTGTAGATGTAGTGACAGATTCGCTAACATGTGCTCTCTTCTTTAGGCCACTAAATTCAGCAGTAAGTGAATTCCAACCATCAACTATATCACTGGTAACACTAACATAAATTTGAGAAGCTTCAGTAGCAAATTTATCAGCAACGGGAGTAACATAAGTGAAAATTTTGTCATCAACAGAAGTAACATAGGTAGCAAAGCTCTCAGCTTCAGAAGCGACTTCTGTAGCTAGAAGAACAGCTTTAGAAGTGATGTGCTCACCAAAGCCTTCTGCAATCTTTGGAAGTTCAGTAATAAGAGAAGCCCAAGCAATATTTCCAGTGGCAGCTGTAAGAAGGTGAAGCACTTCTTTAGTTGCAGAAGCTTTTTCAACAGAAACCAATGACTCATATTGAACTTTTCTTTCGGAAGCATAGCTCTTATAATCAAAAGAAGTTGAAGACATAATTTCCTTTATTGCACTTTCAGCACTTACTTGGAAGTCTGCAAGAGCATCGGCAGCTTGTTGTTGTAATTTTTTATCAATATTAGACAAAATAGTATTATAGTCTGTGGTTAGATTGAAGCTGTCAAAGGAAGGAACATAAGCCAAACAGAACTCATTAATATCAGAGTTGACCCAGATAGCAGGAGTTTTGGAATCTAATTTCAGTAACAAAGTTTGATTATCGGAACCCATGGAAACTTGGATAGCATTGAAATCTGGTCCACTGAATAATGCTTGTTTAACAAAACCAGCACCTGTGGAATTTAAATTAGAAGTAGTATTAACATAAGTTTCATTTTCAAAGCTTCTTTTATGAATGGATGATGCACAAACACTACTTAATAGTGTTGATAACACAACAGACTTGAATAGCATTTTGCCTTGATGAAGTAAACGTTGGCAACAGAAACAATCGTATTCAAAAAGAAACTGTGAACAACAAGCTAAAAAAGAGCTACAAAAAATGTGGGAAAAACCAATTTAATAAGTTTATATATCCTTATAACATATCACATCCCCATTTGAACCCACTTATTTAAGAAAACCCTTAGAAAGTGTTACCACAACCTCCACACTTCTAACAACATATCATTGCATGATGTCAGCTGACAAGACCGTTCCGCAATTTACCGAAAACAGTAATCCAATAATCTATATACCTCATCGGTGCGATATTTTATCTCCGAAGACCGAGAAGACTGTGAATATATATAGGTTTATAGGTTTATAGGTTTTACATAAAGAATACATCAGTAGCCACTTTCAGCAAGCCAGGTAGATACATCCGACTCTGCGGATCTGACCCATTGGACATCATTACGTAAACTATCAAGGCCTTGTTTTAATCCCTTTTCGTAACCGGAATTGTTTTTGTTGGAGAAGAAGCCTTCAATGTCCACAAAAAGATCTTGAGAGACGAGTCTTGGAATAAAACCTTTAATGACTCTATCTAAGGTCCACATCGAAACGTCGCTTCGGAACTTTAGATAGTTTTGCTTAAAGAAATTCCAAAATGCTACTTTAATTTTAGGATTCGATGCCAATGAGTGAGATAGAAACTGATAGTCCATTTCCGGAACACTACCATCAAAGAATAAATCTAAAACCTGTGGTGAATACACTTCAACATTGTTAATTGAACCTAAAGCCTTAAGTGCAATTTCTCTGGAGTCAATTGCGCTTGGTTTTCTGACTTCCTGTAACATATATTCGAAGATTTTGTCATTAGATTCAGCTTGATTCGAAAGTAAGATCCTGTAAACTGCCTGTTTAAAGTATGGTTTAACATCACTTTGAGTGTATAAATCTGATGCTTTCGCAACAGCAGCTTCTAGACCAGAAGTACCTGCTTGTTCAAACAAGAGAGACACAAGTCTTTCTTCGTTGAAATCAAGTTCCTTTTTGTTGATTAACTCTTCAAATTTCGCCTTGTATAAATCCCTTGAAAAAGCCTTTAATTTTGATGAAATTTCTTCGTTGGCAAAGAAGGCATTCTTCAAAGAGCCTAATCTTTCAACAATTTGGGTCCAAACTGCAATGTCATTTTCATTCTTTAATTGAGAAGCAAGTTGTAAAAATTGTGAAGTTTTGATCAAACCAGCTCTTGCACCTGCACTTGTGTCAGCAATTAAACCAACTTTGTCTTTTGATGTCAATTTGTCTAAGTTTTCAGTAATATGAGAAAATAGCTCATCATCATAAAAAACTCTATAAAAACCTGAAGTGTCCTTATTTAATTTTAAGAAATCACCATTTGCGTTAGAAATAACTTTTTCCTTTGTTAACATATTATCAACATTAGGTAACCACCAGGTAATTTCATCATCTTCAGCGCTGGTAATACCTTCAATTAAAAATCTTTGTTGTTTAACTTTAATGTCACCATTTTCTAATTTACTAACATGTAAAGATGGGTAACCAATTGATCTAATCCATGGTTCAACTAATTCGGTGATATTTTTATTTGAAACATCACTAATTGAATCCCACAAATCATCAGATTTAGCGTTATCAAAGGAATATTTCTTCAAGTAATTGGAAACACCTTTAAGGAATAAATCAACACCAATAGATTCAGCAACCATTCTAACAACTGATCCACCTTTTAAATAAGAAATCGCATCAAAAATTTCATCAATCTCATTAGCATGATAAACTTGAACTTCAATTGGATGTGAATTTTTTAAACTATCTAAATCTAAAGCAGTTTGCATTTCACCTGCAATAAAATCAGTAAAAACATTCCATTCTGGATGCATATTATCAACACATAACCAACCAACATAGGTAGCAAAAGATTCATTCAACCATAAATCAGACCACCAATTCATAGTACAATAATTACCAAACCAAGAATGTGCAATTTCATGAGAGACAACATATGAAACTTTCTTTTTATATAAAACACTTGAAGTTTTTGGATCATATAAAAGTGCAGTCGAACGAAACATAACTAGACCCCAATTTTCCATTGCGTTTGCTCCAAATTGGGGAACTGCAAGTAAATCTAGTTTAGGTAAAGGATAGTCAATATCAAAAATAGTTGATAAATAATCAATAGCGGATTGAGCTGTTTCTAATGCAAATTCACCAGTATGGGATTGACCTGGGACTGTATAAACTCTAATTGGTAGTTTAACACCATTATATTCACGAACAGTCAAAGATTCAACATATTCAAATTGTCCAATTGCCCAAGCAACTAAATAAGTTGACATCTTCGGAGTTTTATCAAATTTGAACAGTTTAGTGTTGGTTTCATCACTAACAGTTTCGGTGTTAATTGGCATATTTGATAATACTTGTAACTCTTTTGAAACCTCAATAGAAATAGAAAAGGTAGCTTTACAATTTGGTTCATCGTAACATGGGAATGCAGAACGTGCATCTGTAGATTCGAATTGTGTAGTCAAAATATATTTTGTTTCACCCTGCTCATCTTTATAATTAGAGGTATAAAAACCACCCATATCGGTACGAATAATACCTTCATAATTAATTATAAGTTGTGCTGAGTTTTGGCAAACAATTGGTTCAACTTCAGAACTAAATATAAATTCCACAGTTTCTTTATCATCATGTTTAACAATTTCTTTAACTTTCTGCTCAGCATCTTTATACTTGAGAACCACATCTGTAAATGACAAATATTTTTGGTTCATTGTGATGGTATCAAATTTAGAGAAGACCGTCAAATCAATACTGGTGGTTCCCTTGAAGCTGTTTTTGACATGATCAATATCGTAACATTTTATATCATAATTAATTGGAAGAACATTTCTTGGTAATTCTTCATGTAATGAAGTATCTGAATATTTCTTTTTATTAACAGAAGTACACATTGTTCTGATGGGGAGCAAACTTTTCGCAAAAGTAAATAGAGTTTTAGTTTGCACTCTTAAGAACATAGAAAGCTATCAGATCCAGAAAAAAATAGCCACCAAAAATCGTTTTCGAAGCTGCCAAATGAGTGTTTAAGATGGGTTTGTGAATAAAGTAGCTTATGAAGATACGCGCCGTTTGTATATGGGGCTGCCACATATGAAAGATGCACAAGAAGGGATTATATGTCTATATATGTCTATACATGTCTACATATTAACGTATATTGTAGTACTGAGGATGAATTTATAGCTATGATATCTAATTAAATTATATAGAAGAGGATAAAAATCAAATAAGATTTTGTATTGAAAAAATAGGTTACAAGATATTAATAATTAATAATTAATTATTCGACGGTAACAGATTTTGCCAAATTTCTTGGACGGTCAGGATTATGACCTGCAGCTAGAGACAAGTAGTAAGACATCAATTGTAATGGTATGATATTAACCAGACCTTGTAAACAATCTACTGTTTGTGGAACTTCAATACACGCAGACGCTTTAGATCTGTCGATCAATGTATCACCTTCTGACATAATTATAATTGGACGGCCATCTCTTGCTGTTATTTGTTGGATTGCAGAATTAACCTTTGGAGAAAATGAATCTTGGGTTGCAAACGCAATAACAGGCATTTTTGCATCAATTAATGCTAAAGTACCATGCTTTAATTCACCAGCTTGAACACCTTCTGCGTGAATATAAGAAATTTCTTTAATCTTCAAAGCACCTTCTAATGATGATGCAAATTGATAACCTCTTCCAACGACCAATAATGATTGCTTTTCATGTAAAAATTTCAAAGAAATTTCTTTGATTTCTTCTTTCTTTTCTAAAATTTTATAAATTAGCTCAGGAATTTCTTCTAATCCGTTGATAATTTCAAGATGACGTTCTTTATTATCAATAACATTATTAGAAATTTGTAAGGCAATCATAACGAGTGCAATAAATTGTGACGAATATGCTTTAGTTGATGCAACACTAATTTCTGGACCTGCATTTATATGAACACCACAATCAGTTTCACGAGAAATACTTGAACCGACAGAATTAACAACACCAACATTTAAACAACCTGCAGCTCTACAATATTTCAAAGCTTGCATGCTATCAGCAGTTTCACCAGACTGTGAAACAAAGATACATGTATCATCTCTAAAAATTGGAGGTTTACGATCTAAGAAATCCGAAGCTAAATCCACTGAAACTGGAACTCCAGTTAATTCTTCAAATAATGACCTTACTGCCATACATGAATGATACGAAGTACCACATGCAATCATTTGAAATCTTCTTGATCTTCTAATACTAGTTAAAAATGGTTTTATACCACCAAGTGTAATATTCTTATTTTTGAAATCTAATCTACCTCTCATGGTATTAAATGTTGAATCAGGTTGTTCACAGATTTCTTTCATCATAAAATGATCATAACCACCTCTCATGATTTCAGCTAATTGCATTTCTAAAGTTTGAACTGGTCTTGTAGTTGATAAGCCCTCAGTTTGTCTTGCCCTATGAATATGTAATTCACCATGATTAATATGTGCAATATCATCATCTTCTAAAAACAAAACTTTTTTAGTATGTTCGATGACTGACGATGCATCCGATGAAACAAAAAATTCAATTGGCATATTATGATCAGGTAAAATTGCTCTAGATTCTGATTTCCTCAATGAACCTTTATAAGATTTTGGCAACAAAGTATTTGATGGTGAAATAGAATTTGTTTCATCTTTTGAGACATCATTTGGATCATTAATGAATTCCACATCAACGAAATCAACCTTTAATTTTTGTTCAGTTTTAACACCAATCAATAAAGGTGAACCTTTTCTAGTTGCAATGATTTCATTTGGATAATGAACAGATTTAACCATCAAACCATAAGATCCTTGTAATTGATATAAAACTTCTTTAGTTAATTGATAAAATTCTAGTTCCGGATCTTTTTCATAATAATATTGGAAAAGTTTGGCAATAACTTCTGTATCTGTATCAGATCTGAAAACTTCACCTTCTGATTTTAAAAACACTTTCAGTTCTCTATAATTGGTAATGATACCATTGTGAACCACAACAAATTGATTTTTAGAATCCGAACCGTGAGGATGGCAATTGCTTTGAGTAACTCCACCATGTGTTGCCCATCTAGTATGTGAAATACCAACATGACTATAAAAAACCTCCGAGACGTCTGGATTATGCGATGCCACTTCTTCTTTCAAATTCGCAACCTTACCAACTTGCTTAAACAACTTGATTTCTCTAATAGGCGAATCGTCAGACCAGTCGTTCTCACCATCGATACCAATACCTGCCGAATCATACCCTCTATATTCCAATTTGGTCAAACCATCAAGTAAAGTATTGATGATGTGTCCTCTTGTACGTCCAACATTATAGTTTGCGTAACCAAAAATACCACTATAACACAAAAGTGGGAAAAATTTTCTTTTTCCAATATTGTTAGTATCAATCTGCAATTGTTCTCGGTAGTTCCACCTACTGTCTCTACCCAAATACAATCCACATACCACATGTTGAGTCTTGCTGCCAGTAACTACTGCTGTTTACGTTTCGTGTCACTTACAACAGGAAGAAGTTTCATATGGAAACACTCTTGATTTTTTATTTAGCGACCTTCTGTTTTTATTATTCTGCTTTGGGAATGTTTATGAGTATTGTGATTTGAATTGTCAAGCAAGGTTGCTATTTTTATATCTTATAGAATCTTTTTTTGGAGTATAGATCCATCGATATGCTAAGTAATATATATAT
The DNA here is from genome assembly GCA_030563725.1 of Pichia awuae. Classification (NCBI taxonomy): domain Eukaryota; kingdom Fungi; phylum Ascomycota; class Pichiomycetes; order Pichiales; family Pichiaceae; genus Pichia; species Pichia awuae. Next base: position 628,391 of record JAJMJV010000002.1, read on the forward strand.
ATATAATTAAACATACGCATAAAAGTCCAATAATACCGTAAGATTTAGCATTACATCTACTTAAAAAGGACGTTATATATCAGTAGGAAGAAAAGATTTACAAAATCAATTACTTCTTTTTATGGCTCTTGATACCACCTTCAAAGCCGGCACGTTTGCCCTTTCCGCCTCGCCCAGCACGGCCACCATCACGACCACCATCACCACCATCACGGCCACCATCACGTTTGCCATTTTTCCCGCCATCAACTTTAGAACCTGGCATCTTCTTAGACCCACGACTACGTTTGTAACTTGGTAACTGTTTGATTTGATCTTTACGGCTCTTACCCTTGTTGGCCTTTCTGATTCTCAAGTTCTCTTCTCTTCTATCGGCCTTCATCTTCTTCTCATCTGCTAGGGTTTGTATACGGCCTTTCCATTCACGTTCACTCTTTCTCTTTTTAGATTCCTTTCTTCTCAATGCTTTCTTCAAAAGTTTTTCATCATCTTTAACTTTGACACCTTGCACACTGGCCAAGGCTCTTTGCCATTTATTCTTATCCTCCAATTTCTCTTTGGATTCTTTATCCATATCTTCCTTTCTAGCTTTCTCTCTTTCAAGTTTCTTGAGATGTCCCTTAATATCGTTATTCGATGGTCCTTTCTTCTTACCAACCTTTCTCGTCGATGATAGATCACTTGACGCTCTTTCACCATCTAGAAATTCAATATTACCAAACATAACGTTAGCGGCAGGATTTTCACTTTCTAAATCACCATCATCTTCATCGTCATCTTCACTGCTGCTGCTTTCATCAGCTTCTAAAACTTTGTTTTTCTTCTGTTCTTTCTTGAGTTCTGCCTTTCTACGTCTTTCCTCTAAAATTTGTTGTCTAGAGGTAGCTGCACCTGGCGCCTTGGTTCCTGGTGCTTTCCTTTTTTCTCTCATACTTTGAATCTTGGCTTGAAGCTTCGCTTTAAGTTCTTTATGTTTTCTATCCCTTTCTTCTTGTTCTTCTTTGGTTAATTGCTTCTTCGCAGATTTCTTTTCTGCCTTTTTATACTCCTCTCTAGAAACCTCTTCTCCATTATCATCGAAAACAATAGTAACATTGTCTTGAATCAGCTCTGAACTTTCATTTTCCTCATTAGTTTCTTCTGGATTCACACCATTATTGCTTTCTTTATCATTTTCTTCTAATTCTTCATTAGATTCTTCATTGGAATCTGCATCAGAATCTTCATTAGAGTCCTCATCGGAATTATCATCATCTCTTTCTTTTTGATTTTCTTTTTGTGCTGCTCTTAATGCCATTTGTTGTCTGAATTTTTCACCCGGTAAAACAACTGGCTTTGCCACCTTTTCATTTTCCTTCAAAACTTCCTTTGCAGTCTTGTTATTATTTGCTTCAGGATCTAATTTATGTCTTTTATTGGATTGATGTTCGTCTTTAGACTTTCTTTTTTGTTGCCATTGGTTGGAAGTATCTTCATCATAATAATATTTGGCTGGAATAAGAGACAGTAATCCATCAAATGCATTGGAATGTTCTTGTAACCTCTCTTCTAATGTGTTACTCATCTTTGACTTGATAGAACACACTTTTTCACTCTTGAAAATTCTATTACTTCAAAATTCTTTTTATTTTATAAACTGAAAAATTTTAAAAATTTTTTTTTATCGATTATTTTTTTCAACATGAAAAATGCGAATTCTAAAGCGGTGAAATATATTTATTTGCATATTTGATCTTTTCAAATAAAGAGTTCAGCCACCAAAATTCACTTTTTCTTTTCGACGTTTGGTTTAGACTTGAAGATAATTATAAAAAGTAAAAGAATTAATGTCTTCAATTACCATTTCTTTTTCTCAACAATGTAACCAACTAGTTACTCATTTTAACAATGTACAAGCCGATAGATTTTATACAAACCCACAAAATAGACTGCCACTTCGACACCTTTTATTGAAATCATCAGATAACAATCGAACAATTTCCAATATTTATCCTAGAAGTATTCTTTATGATTACTCAAATGGTACAGGACATCTTGATCCATTTATTTTTTTTCAAGAACCAGCAAATTTATCCAATTTAGAAACAGTTCAAACACACCCAAAAATTAAAGAAGATCAGAATAAACCACGATTTTGGTCAGATTTTTCTAAAGTTACTTATAATCCATCATACCTTCTTTCACATCCAAATTATAACTATAATCCAGAAACATGTAAAAGTGTAGGGAAATTAGGCACAGGATCATTTTTAACACACAACCAAGGTTTGGAAGCATATGAGCAGATTCCAGATTTCCAAAATGCAAATGATGAAATAATAAGGAAATTATTCGAAGATTCAGATACAGTTGACAATATTCACTGTGTAATTAATTTAGAGACGGCATGGTCGGGAGTATATTTAAAAACTGCATGCGAGATGATAGATGATCATTTAAATGGCGATGCTTCATATATTATTACATGGGCAATTCAAAAACCTAGCAATCAATTAAGTTTAGATAAGATAAGAAAAATTGTCGACATTGCAAATCTTGAAGTATCTGGTATAGTTCAATTTAATGATGATATTGCTGGAACTTCGGTCGAACGTACAAAAAAATATTCTGTGCCATTTGATTATGTTGCAAATGCTGAGAGCGTTGATGAAATTATGTACAAATTAACAGATGGATCAAGAAAATTTATCAACTGTGTTACCTCAAAAGAAGAGAACTTAGGTATTGGAAACCAAGCTGAAAGTAAACATGTCTTTTCTTCCATAAATGTCAAGAGTCCTGATAGTGAAAATAATAATAATGATGACGTAGTCACACTGGCAGTGGATAACTCATTAAAAGATGATTTTAAATGTATGTATGATTTTGTGTCCAGATACTGCCGTTCAGATGAACGTGAGGAATTAAAAGCTACATTGGCAAGTTCAAGAGAAGAGTATGTTATTGGATATGATTCAGATTCAGATTCAGATGATGAATAATCTATATAATTTTATACACGTAACTTTTTAAGTTTTTCTAATAATACAATATCACCTTCTTTTTCAGCTTCAAACTCAGCTTCTTTGAATAACCCACATATAATCAACATTTTAATCATCTGCCTACCCGTAAATTTGCATAAATAAACATATCTTTTTGCTTGTTGTTTTTCATTTCGTTTAATGAACCATTGAAAATAATTCTTGAAATTAACTTTGTTTTTTCCTGCAAAGTCATACAGTTCGTCTAATCTATTTGCATCAGCCCCTAGTACATTTAAAACAATTGTTTCAAATTCATCTTTACCAAGAAATCCGGAAAACAGCTCTATTGCACGATTTAAATCTATCTTAACTACAGCGGCTACCATATCATGCATTGATTTTCCAAAGTTCAAGCCTTCATTCTTTAACTCATTTTGTAAAGCGTGAATTTTCAAATTATTTTTCAAGATTGGCTTTAAATAACTTAGCTGTTTAACATTTATTACAGAAGTCAAATTAAGTACAGCTAAACCAAGTTTATCATCATCTTGATACATGAAATCACCCAATGTTTTCACCAGAGGTGCATATAGAGATTTATAGACGCCAATAACATTTTTATGTTCATTTATCGCTTTAAAAAAATCAACCGGAGATTCAGGCAAATTGAACAATGTGTATAAAATTGCATCAAGTTGAGAATCAGAGTCTGCATTTGAAATCATCGATTCTACATCACCAATTTCATTTAAAAACTGTGACTTTTCAAAACTATTTGTTTCTTTTTGAATGAGTTGTTTGAATAAATTATTTCTACCTTCAGTATATGCTATCTTAGCTAAATTATACCAATCAATACCTGGGCCAGTAAGTTTAGACATGATATTTAAATTTTCATCAGGTGTATCAGATTTTATTTTGCATTCAGCCCAATGATTTAAAATTTTGTAATTAGGTAAGTTAAGAAATTTGCATAGCTGAATTGAAAGATAATGTTTACCCTGTTTTAGTAAAGTATCTATAACAGTATCAATTGAATAATTTAAAAATTGAGAATATGTGATTGCTATACCTTCAGATCTTAAAATATTTAAAACACGGATATGGTTACACGCATTGACAAAATCTGTTGGATCATAACACGATATAGCGGTCATACCTAACTTAGCAGCTCTCAATAGTTTCTTTTGAAGATCCGAGTCTAGCTCTTCACAAGCGGCAAATATGCAATCGTCAATTGCGGTTGGTAGATCATCTGTTATAAGTGAAAGTAAATGATTTGATTTTGGTGACTTAGATTCTGCGGCCGAAAGGGCATCTAAAAGTATAGCAGAAGGTGCAGTTGAACCTAAAGCAAACACCCTTTGTGTGGTGTCAGAGACACGTGAAATAAAACAGGGAGAAGATTCTGAGTTCACAACAAATAATCCATCATTTTCTGTTCGCAGTAAAGCACCTTTTATATCATAATGAATATTTGTTTCGGAAGGCCCAAAAAGATCAACACCATTGTCATGAGAAACTCCTACTAAATCATTAGAGCACCAAGCAATTTGGTGAGGAGAAAGTGAAAGTTTTTGATAGGCAAGTGGCTCAGTAGGTGAAGTTACAGCCGATATTTGAAGTGAACCGGGGAAGACTAAAGCAATAAGGCGGCCATGGGGGGAAACGGCCAGGAAATTAGGAATTGAATCTAAAACAAAATCTTGTTGAACACCCTCTGTCCAAATGGAAAGACCGGTAGTTGTGGCTGCATAAACTGTGGGAAAGTTATTACTCGAGGCTCCTAGGGAAAGAACGATGGCTGTTGGGAGTGAGCCAAGTGTTATAGGATGATTCCCATAGGATGAACAAACAAGGGATCCTTTTAAGGAAACTGCTGCTATTCCCCAATCATTCATAGCTGCACATTGAACACCATCTGTGAAGAGGGTATATTCACTAAAACCGCCATTTGGGCTATCATAAAGTCGATATGTTCCTCTTTGAGTCAAAATGGCTATTTCGCCGTTCGGCAAAATATGTATTGAATGGCTATGCTGACAAGATAGTTCATATTGTGAATTTCCACATTTGATTACAACTTTGTTGTTTGTAGACGTGGCAATTGTAGCAAACGGTCCCAATATTGAGGTATCTGAATCCAACTTTAAATTTACGTCTGATTCAATTGAATCATCCGCTACTACTTGAGGCAGGATGTCAACAAATACGTTTTGCCTGTACCATACTCCATCTAGAAGATCCCAATCAAGAGAGAGCATTGTTCAAATACCCCTTGTATAGTTGTTTGTCCTGGATCGTGATCTACCCTAACATTACAAGAAGGCCAATTCGTCTTCTCGGCTTGTCTCATCAAGATGCGGAAACGAAAAACAAAAAATAAAAAATAGGAAAAACAAGATCAACACACAGTCTTTTCAAGAAGGAGGATTCTACAAGAGTACTACAAGACCCCGGGATTCTGTTGCGCAAACGATTTACAACATATGTCGGATTATATAACTCTTATAGCCAGCGACGGTAGTAAATGTATACTTCCACGGTCTGCTGCGTGTCTATCCGCCACCTTGCGAGCATCTCTAGATAATGAATTTTTGGCCTCGGGCAAAGACCAAGTGTCATTGCCTTCAATTTCGGGCACAGTTTTAGAGAAGACAGCCGAATACGCCATCTGCGCAAATGAAGGAACCGTCGAAGCGGTTGAAAAGTTTAACCTTCCAACAGAATTGGCATTGGAAGTGTTAGTTGCTGCCGATTACCTACAATTATAAGCTGACAGGAAAACGGGAGAACAGGAGAACAAGAAACCCCAACATCTAATTTACACGGTACTATTGGATCAATGTACTATTTTTCAGCAACAGACTGCTACACTGATCTACTATCATATCTGTGACCATCAATCCCGGAGGTAGAATACATGAAGAACAAAGATAGCGAAACAGCCCTCCAAACTGCCATATCAGGCATACTACTTGGATCGAATGTTGGTTGATACTAGCAACACATAGAATAAAGAAAACAAGACAGAATCCCCTGCGCTCTGTGTTTTCTTGTTATATATACACACACAGAAACAAGTCGTTATTAGGTAGGTCACATCCACAAATCCAAAATTCTTGTACACATTACTCGTTACCGGACCCACCAACTCATCTTGTATAAATTATTTGTTACATATATAGTCTTGTTAAAAACTTTGTTCTCACGTGAAAAGCAAAAAGCAAAAAACCCCAAATGCTAAAGCCCCAAATGCCAAATGCCAAAATACTGGCCTAACAGCATTTGGCCGGGCTTACGTAACCATCCAAATATACAGCAAGAAAAACAAGGTTTTCGCCGCGCACCCTGTCCTGCGCGGGGGGAGGGGGCGGAAGGGCTAGCCGGGATTTTGGAATTCGGCTGTGCCGGGGATAACTCGCAGACAAAGAAAGCTAAAACCGAAGCTACTAGATTTATTAAAAGATTGTATTAATAGATTGTGTTGTTAGATTGTATTACTAGATTGTATTACTAGATTATATTAAAAGATTGTATTACTAGATTGTAAACCTAGATTAATTTTTACTAATCATTGATACCAATAGTTGCCACATGGGTTGGTGGAACAAACAACGCAACCAGGAGACCTGTTAATGTGAAAATAAATCCCTTTTGTCTTTGACTGGATTCTAACTATGACTGGATTCTGACTACCGTATGCTGTCTCAGCCTCTCAAAGTAATAGAACGAATGGATGTTTTAAAGGCTCACTTTTTTTCCTGCTGTGCGCAACCGGCAACCAATCAGGATGCGACATCAGTGTTTAGTGCCATCCATATGCACGCGACGCATAACGACGCGTCGTAACATTGCGCAGCACCATACAGAGGCCGCTGCCTCTGTATGCTGCTAGCAGAGGCAATACACATCCATTGCAGACTGGCCTGTGTGTAGGAAACAAATACATGGTTGCCTATATACCAAAATGGAATTGTACTTACTAATAGTGCTCTCTGCTCTGTTACAGGAGCGGGCGCCAGACGCCGCCGCAAATGGCCGAGCGTCTAAAGGCGCAAAACGCTTTTTCGAATTTTTTGACAGCTTTTAGATCTGCTCGCCGTTTTTTCTTTCTTTTTTCTGTTCTATCAGTTGAACAATCAGGTTTGGACTTTTGTCATTCATTTTTTGATCTTTTTCGATCACCATTTGATTATTGCACGGAGATATCCCTGCCTGATGAACATCATCACGTCAACAACTCGGGCATCTCCTAAACTACCACCATCACTTAACACCGAGTAAGACTCGTGGCACAGGCACTCCTGTGCCACGACCAACAGGATAGAAGCTAGACGTCGGAAGTGTAGGTTTGTTAATCCGAACTTGTCCAGTTATTATTTGTATTATGAATCAATAGGCTCTCTGCTGCTACATGTAATTACGAAAGCCTTTGATAAATGTAGACCGTAATAGCTTTCCTCACGGTTTGCCCTTGGTCCGGTCCGTAAAACAGCGGCATTTCAGCACAGTATACAGGCTGCAGAGCAGCCTGTCTACCGCCGTATCTGTCTCTTCTACTGCTACCCTTGCACCCCAGTCAGACTCTTTCCGTCAATGCTTTACTGATCGCCAAACCCCCAAACCTCCAAACCCCCAAACCGCCAAATCAGACCAGTCGGCCTTCTCCGGGCCACAGGTTGCTTTCTTATCTAGCCGCACTTATCTTTTCGCAATTCTTCTTTTTTATCTTTGTAGTGGCTGAAGAAAAAATTTCAGCGATGCCGAACACGATAACGATGAGATCCCCCATACATATTACATTGTAATATTTCAAGATTTTCTCTCGATAGAATTCTTTAAATAGAAGAGATATTTCTTTATCTCATTTGACAACTGGAGCTGTACTTGCATCTGTTGTAAGTTTTATTTTCTACTATATATCATCTTCAGCTTTTGATTTTATTTCTAGATCTTTATACGTTCTGTCATTGATCAGCTTTCCATTTCTGCATTCCCAAGATCAAAATGTCTGCAGAATCAAGTCTTACTCCCGAAATGGAAAAGGATAAGTCCTATACCCAAACGGTCAAAACCTTTGGATCCAAGTTATTCCGCAAATTCACAACCAGAGAAGGTCTAATCAGCGATTATGATTATGCATATTTATTCACTCCTACCTTGCCATTCATGAAAGTCAGTAAAAAGAAACAGCCGTTTTTTGGTCTGGATGATGACATACCTGTTTTATTGGGTTTCTTACTAGGTCTCCAACACGCCTTGTCAATGCTTGCCGGTTTATCCACCCCTGCAATCCTTATATCCAACTACGCAAATTTGGATGAATTACATACTCAATATTTAGTCTCCGTTTCTCTGATGGTGTCAGGTTTCTTGTCCTGTATTCAAATCACAAGAGTCAAAATTCCTTTCACTCCTTACTACATCGGTACCGGTTTGCTTTCTGTTGTTGGTGTCTCCTTTGCAACTATTTCAATTGTTTCAAAAGGTTTCCCAATGATGTACAAAACTGGCTTTTGTCCAACTGCTGCTGACGGTACTAAATTACCTTGTCCTGAAGGTTACGGTGCCGTCATTGCAACCTCTTGTGTTTGTGGTCTGTTAGAAGTTTTGCTTTCCTTCCTCCCAGCTAAAGTTTTACAAAGATTTTTCCCTCCTTTAGTCACTGGTCCTGTTGTTCTTCTTATCGGTATTTCATTAGTCCAATCTGGTTTTGAAGATTTTGTTGGTGGTTCAGGATGTATGGAATCTACCTGTGCAAAAGACTATGCTTGGGGTTCAGCCCAATTCATCGGTTTAGGTTTCCTTGTTTATGTAGTGATCATCATCTCTGAAAAATGGGGTTCTCCAATTATGAAATCCTGTGCTGTTATTGTTGGTTTACTAGTAGGTTGTATAGTTGCTGCAGCATGTGGTTATTTCTCTCGTTCTGGTATTGATGCTGCTCCTGCTGCAACCTTTGTTTGGGTCCATACATTCAAACTTAAGGTTTATGGTCCAATGGTTTTACCGTTCCTTGCTTGTTATGTGGTCCTTATGATGGAAGCAATTGGTGATATTACTGCAACTTCTGATGTCACCAGATTGGAAATTGAAGGTCCACTTTATGATTCAAGAATCCAAGGTGGTGTTCTTGCTGATGGTTTAAACGGTATTTTAGCTGGTTTATGTACTTTACCACCAATGTCAACTTTTGCTCAAAATAATGGTGTTATTGCTTTGACTAAATGTGGTTCTCGTACAGTTGGTTACTGGTGTTGTTTCTTCCTTGTTATCATGGGTATATTTTCTAAATTTGCTGCAGCTTTAGTTGCAATCCCATCCGCAGTTCTTGGTGGTATGACAACTTTCCTTTTCACTTCTGTCACAGTTTCAGGTTTAAAAATTATTTCTACAACTCCTTTTACCAGACGTGATAGATTTGTTTTTACTTGTTCACTCATGTTTGGTCTCGGTGCAACTTTGGTTCCTAATTGGTTTGATTACGTTTTTACTTATGATGGTGATAATCATGCACTTTTAGGTTTCTTCAACGCAATTATCCTTGTCATGGAAACTGGTTTTGCTGTCACTGGTTTCATTGGTGTTATCCTTAATTTATTCATTCCACAAGAAGAAGATGATATTGATGATATTGAAGAAGTCGATGAAGAAATGAGAATTTTCCATGAAAATCACCCACATCCAATTAGAGAAGCATTACAAACAATTTCTCCTTTCACATCAAGACAATCAAGGGTGTCTAAAAAATCAAATGTTGATGAAGGTGTTGTTGTTCTTGATGATGCCGATGCATACGTTATTAGCTCTTCCGAGAAGAAATAATCTATTTTAATTTAATTTAATCTAATCTAGTCTAATCTGATCTATAATTTAATATACATAATTTATACTACTTTTTTACTTTTTAACCATTCTTCGTATTCACGTTTTCTTTTACCTCTGTTCAATGAATGTCTATGTTTCTTTGATTTTAAATGTATTTCCCATTGTTCACCCACATAAACTAATGGCTTTCCAGTATCTTTATCCACACATATATCACATGTATGATGCCTCCAATTTTCGGTCTTATCAAGTGATGATTTACCATGCTTTATTAAATCTTCCTCTTCTAATGTTTCAGGAACTTCAGATATATCTGAAGAAAAATTTATATTATTTTTATTCATAAAAGAAGCAGCAATAATTTCTCCCCTTTCTCCAACTCTTTGATTCCATTGAGTCAAATCAGTTGCATCAAGAATGAAGAGTTTCCCATATTTAACTTCTTCTTGTTGTAGTTCAGGTCCAAGTAAATTTTTAATCCATTTAACTTGTTTCTTTGCATATTTCCTTGTTTTCAATTTCATTTCATCACAACATGCAGAAAATTCCTTATCTTTCAACAATTCCCCAATAGCTTCAAAGTTCCCCTCTAGAGATTTTAACCCACCTGTACCATATTTTTCTAAATATGGTAGGAATTCTTTAAAGCCAATGACTTGCCAAACCCCAGAATCAGAGACAACACCACTCTTATACAATTCAAACAATTCACATAATTCAAGAAGGCCACCATTATACATCATTTTATCAACTCTAGTATCTAGCCTTGTGTCTAATTCAGCCGTTTTGGAGTAAACCCAGAAAAATAAGGTATCATATTTTAAACAAGATCCTTCACTTTCAACCATTTGTCGTTGCTGTTTATAAACATCACTTGCTTTTTCACCTTTAACATAACAAACTTCTAATGCTCTACGGATCCTTCTAGTATCATTTGGGTGAAATTTCATTGCAATCACAGGATCAACTTTTTTCAATTCATTGAATACAATTTCAGTTTCCGAATTTAGAAGTGATTTTTGTTCATCTGTAAGCTTATTGGTATCAATATCATCAAAATCTTCATTCGACCCAATAGTTTTATTTTCAAATAAAACACTCTGTAAATAATAATGAGTACCACCTACTAAAATTGGAATCTTACCATTTTCCCAACATTTTTCCATTACTTCTTCACATTCTTTCTTAAATCTGTGTATATAATATTGTTCATCCCATTTAACATGATTCATAACATGATGTGGTACGCCATTTCTTTCTTCAATAGGATGTTTGTTGGTAATTTGATCAAGTCCAATATACATTTGCATTGAATCAGCATTAATGATTTCACCATTATATTTACTGGCTAATTCAATGGAAAGTTGTGATTTACCAACTCCAGTTGTTCCTATTATAGATATTACTTTTTTCGAAGGATTCATTGCGTGTTTTAAACGTTGTAACCAACGATAGTTCATTGATTTTAAAAAAGAATAAAAAGATCCTGATCTAGTTTGAACTTATAAATTCATGAAGAATAAAATTTTACTCGGCTCAATTTATAAAAATCCACAAAACTACAAATCTCCATAGGTTTCATCAAATTCTATACGCCACGAGTGATCAGTGTATGGATGTTCAAAGCTGAGTCCATCAGGTGGAACATACCAATAGTTAATTGCTGTATGAATATTTTCGTCATTTGGATCGCCAAAAGATGTGACTTCGTGAAACCATCCTGATGGAATGTATAATAGATCACCATCTGATAAATTAACTTGAATTGAAGAGTCTTTGATTGGAAAGAAAAGAGGATATTTCAATTCGCAATACCTGTTTAAAACTTCTTTATTATCAATAACTTCATCTAAATGAAGGAAAACAGGAGGTATTTTACAGAACGAAGGTGGATCCTGCTTTTCATCACAGTCAACATTTTGGACTTCTTTATTTTCATTTTCATTTTCATTTATACATGAACCATCAGCTCTAACATTAGTCCAATTTTTCGCCTTTTCATTTCTAACATAGTCAATTACCCCAGTATCATAAACGCATCGAACATCACCAGTAGTGTATAGTTTCGTTGCATAATCTGGAGAAAATAAAGTAAACCGTTTACTTCCTTGAACTAAGATGTATAAATTATCAGCATGATCATGATGTAATCCAGAACTCGTGGCATTAGGTGTAGGCAACCCGTTATTTACAGAAATGATGTTATCGCCATTTTTCTTAAGTTTTAATTGCTGTGTTTCAGATGGCGTACGTCCACACCAAAGGTTGATTTGCTGTGGAACTAACGACTCCATAAGCGAGCTTATAACGGGAGGTAAATGGTTTGACTTAGATTCTACCAATCTATCTAGTGGAGGCTGATAAATCATCTGTGATTTTGAGTCTTCACCAATTTCTTCAAGTAACGCCTGTTCTAAATCAAAATCTTTTTCATCAAAATCATCCTGATCATCAAAGTCATCGAAATCGTCACCATCACTACCATTTGAATCAAAGGCACCAAATCCTGTTTCAATCCCATCATCATCATCATCATCATCATCATCATTATTTTCTTGTTCTTCATAACTATCTTGACCATTTGAGTCATTTTCTGCATATTGTGTTGTTAAATATAGACTTTCACCATTTTTAACTCTAGATATAAATTCACTCATACTAATTTTCAGTCTTTTCATACCTGAGCCAAAACCACCATTATTCAATTCTTCAACTTGTAATTCTTCACCATTTTTATCACCAATAGTTTCTAAAATTTTATCAATTTTAAAATCATTAGGATTCATATGCAAAAACTCAGAACTTGAGGTACTATTTTTTAAAAGTGCAGGTTTTCTTAGTTGAATATAATTTTCAAAAAACCACTTTTTTGTAACTTTTGAATCTTTTAAATCAATTACATCAATTTCGTTTTTACCATTTTGTGGTAGTTTATATCCATCATATGTTGCATTTTTCCCTCTTTTATTACTTACTGTCATTTTTTTGTAGTTTTCTTTTGTATAAAGAATTATAAAAATCATTAAATATCATGTCATTTTTTTTAGAAGGAAATTTAATTTTGAGCGATAATTAGTTTTTCGATATAAAAGAATTATTTAAAGTTTATACAATTATTGTGAACCCCAAATGTTCACAAAAATGCCAGGGATATAGATGTAGAAAAGATATAAAAAGAATTGAAGAAATAAAAATAAAAAGTGATCAAAGGAATTTAAAATGTGGAAAAACCAGACAAAAAAATAAAACATTATGAAGCAAACGTTTTTATTTTTCTAAAAATGCAGAAACTGGGCCACCGATATGATCAACAGCTAATAAGAAAGTATCATGACCAAAGAAAGAATCATTTTCAGTGAGTTCAATATGTTTGATATTTGATCCATCACCACCTTGTAAAACAGAACTTTGTTTAAGCATACTAGCAATTTCACGTTGTTGCCAAGCTGGGAATAAAATGTCACTTTCAACACCGATGACCAAAATATCTTTATTTGCAAAGCTACTAACACCATTTAATAAATCTTGTTTTGATTCTTCTGGAGTAAATCTTCTACCTCTTTTAGTTTCCATTGGTTTTGTGAATTCACAAACTTCAACTGGTTTATATTCTAATTCATCATCTTCTATCTTTTCACCATCATAAACTTTTTGAGATTGTAATCTCGATTTTAAAGATTTCATTTTATTATTCAAACCTAAATCAAATAAATCCATTGCTTTTGAAATGTAAAGGAAACTATTTGGATCAAACTCCAAACACCATTTTTCACCTGCATGATCAAGATATGTTTCAATAAGGAAATCAGGACACAGTGCAGGTTTTTTAGAAGGATCTGCTCTTTCAACACCAAAACGTTGTTCCCATTCTGGTCCACTTCTATAAGTGATGGTTGCAATTTCACGAGCTAATTTCATACCAGTATGTGGTGGTAAATGACCATAATAATGACCTTTATTCCAATTTGGATCAGTCATCAAAACTTGTCTTTGACAATGTCTCATTGCAATTGAATAAGGATGACTTCTTGCACAACCTGAAATTGAGATAATTTTATTAACATCATCAGGGAATTCTTGAGCATAAGCTAAGCATTGCATACCACCCATCGAAGAACCAATTGAAGCATGTAATTTATTAATTTTAAAATGTTCACTGACTAATCTGTGTTGAGCTCTTACCATATCATTAACGGATAAAATTGGAAATCTAGTAGCATATGGTTGACCAATTAAAGGATCAATAGATTGTGGGCCAGTTGAACCTGAACAACCACCCAAAACATTGGTACAAATAACAAAATATTTATTAGTATCTAAATATTTATTTGGGCCGATAAATTCTTCCCACCAACCACTTTTTGGATTTTTAACAGTTGAATGTGCATGAGAAGAAGCTGAAAGACCAGTATGCAATAAAATTGCATTAGATCTATCATTATTAAGGGTACCCCAAGTTTCATAGGCGATTTCGAATTGTGAAAGGAAACCACCATAATCAAGAAAAATTGGTTCATTTGATTGATAAATTTCAACTTTGTCTCTTGTGATCCTAGAATATGTAGGTTCCGGGCCAATTTCCAATCCTTCTTCTAAATCTTTTGAGCGTCTTTCTAATTTTTCAAGACAAGGGAATGACATTTGAGCTAGATTTGAAATTCTTGTTTTAATATGATCATTGTTCACCGCTGCAGCTCTAGCCGAATCTGTTGGCCTTGGTTTCAAATTCACACGTGCACTTGATATTAAACGGGCATTTTTAGCTGAGCTCAATGCATGGCAAACTGTTCTAGAGTTGAATGTTTTCATTCTGGATGATTTTTCGTTAATCTACAATTGGAAACAAGCGTGAAAAATCAGACAATCCAAAGTCCAAAGCAAAGTAAATAAGAATTAAGTATAGCTAGCAGCAAAGAAGCTGTGTTATCAAAGGTCTATACCGACGAAAGGGCAAAACAAATTAATCACACAAAACAATACAATAAATACAAACACCTCATTACAAAGCAGGCAGCCTCTAATCCCTATATTACAAAGCATATCCAGCTTTCTCTGTGTATTACTTGCCAGAAAAAGGAAACCTGTTCCTACTTGGGCAAAAAGCTGTGGAGAAAAAAAAAAAAATGAAAAATTTAACGGCTCCTTTTTTTTGACAGATTGCGCGGTGGCACGTGCATTTGCGCAATCAAACCATCAAAAGGGGGCTCAGCATGCTAGGTTGCTAAACCCGGAGGCTCAGCACAGGAGGCTCGGCGGGCAAGATGAGAGCACAGGGATTCCGGTTTAGTTTAGGTGGGGATGGATGTTGTAGTATATGCTTGTATCCATGTTTTTATTATCAACATAGCATGTTATTTTCCGTAAGCCACGTCAAACCAAAACACCGTGCATATGTTGTTCGTAAACAGGGGTTTTCAGATAAAACCCTGTTTGATCCTCGTAAGTATTGTGCTCTAGACGTTGACTTAACTACATTAACGGCAATGCCAACGGCTTCAACAGACAGAGCTACAGAAGTCAGAACAGTAGAAACCAACCTAGAAAGTTTCTGCAATGTCACGATGGAAGATTTGAATTGTTGTAGTTTCTCACAAAATACTCAAACTGTGAGTGATGTAACATTGGTTGATACTTCGGGATCCTTCCAGCTTCAGGATTCTTTATTGAGCACGCAGAGTGCTACAGTGGGTCCTTTAATGGCGTCAACACAGGAATCTCAGCAGTTTTCTACAAAAATTAAAAGAAAAAGAAGTGGTTCAGTTGATATAGAAAATGAAAATAAGCGTGCCAAGATTACCGAAATCCAAAGCCGATTTATTTCTTCTGATTTCATTTCCCTTGATTCTTGCAATTCAATGATGCCCGAAGAAAATCCAATGGAGCCCCAGGTTACAGAATCTGCATCTGCTTTTTGTTTAAATAGAAACTCCATAAAAAGAATCAATACGATTCAGAGCAGTTTTGATCCGTTAGACTCAGACGATTGACTATAAAAATACATAAAGATAAATACATTTTTATATCAATTTCCCATTTTTTATTTGTCCTCCATACGTTCCCGATTCTCCAGTTAACCAGCTCGGAACATTGTACGCATCAATAATCCCTTTATCGGCAAGTTCATGTAATCCTCCAAATATATCCGTGCCCAATAATTCAATACTAAAGTTAAAATTTTCTTTACATTTTTTACCAAAAATTTCAGATAAATTACACTCCAGATCAAATTTAGTTTCATGGATAGGAACAACAGACGCAAATTTATCTTCTAATCGCTTCATTTCATTATCAACAAAGTTATCATCATTTATTTCAATACCATCTCCATTTTCGGTTCGATGTTCAACATTAAACATTTTGTTTTGGTCAACCTTGGCCAAACTACCTTTAAATTTTAATCCTGCTACTATCTTCATTTCTTTTTGATTGTCAGAAATTTTTTCACTATTATTATCATCATTATCATCATCATCATCATCATCGTCATCATCATCAGTATCACCAGTAAGATCAATAAATGTATCAGGCCGCACAATCAAATGTTTTAATTCATCACCTAAAACATTCATATCTGTTAGTCCATCAGCATATGGTGTCCATGCACCCATAGATGATCCAAATCTAGAAATACCTTTAAGTAAAAACATACTATTCAAATTCTTTATTGGTTTGGGGATATCAGCATCTCTAAAAATTTTTATTCTTTTACGTATTAAAATTGAAGATATTGAATTGCTTTTAGCCAAATTCGTTCTTCGTATTTTGGATTCTTCTTTTGAATGCATATTCATTAGTGTCGTTTCTAACGTCTGCATAATTAATTTTGATGTAATATCATCAAGATTAGCTGGTGTATGTATAACATGAGGTGATTGAACAGGTAATAAAATATAAAATGGTTTATTCGATATAACTTGTGGCTGATTTTGTATTTGTATTTGCCGTTGCAAGCTGGATTTATTAAATTTCTTAAACTTAGTTGACTCATATTTGTTATTAAGAATCATTTCAAAATCATGTTCAAATTGCATTTTAGTAACTTTATTAATTGATGAATTGGTTATATCTGAAATTAATCCTCTCGTTCGTAAATCGGTTGGTCGGCGAACTGAATAATCATACATTTGAACACGTATTAAAATCAAGGGATAATATGGATGCCTAGAAATGTAAACATGTGTAAGATACAAATTTGCTAAGTTCATAATAAAATTATCCAAAAACATTTGCAAATTTAATTTGAAGGTATAATTTGATAATTTATTAACTTGATTATTACGTTGTTTATTATTAATATCATCATCGTATTCTAAAATTTCATCAGTAGTTGAATTAATAACTTTAACAGTAGATGATATCCATGGATTACTTCCTGGTTTATCAACTAAAAGTTGCACATCGATTTGTGCAAGTTGCAATGTATTTAATCCACGACTATAAAATTCAACAAGAATCAAATTGATCAATTTCTTCTTCATTTGTGTTTTTGATTTAACCGATTTCAATGATTGCAGTTTCTTCATACATTCTTGTCCTAATCTTTCTTTTGTTATTCCATTTTTCTTTTGTTTTTCGTCCGGAACTGGTTGAGTAGATGAAATAGAAAGCCATAATTCTGTCAGGCTGTATAAAGAGTCTGGTGGTAGTTTTTGCAATTCCCGATCCAACTGTACAGCCCTTAAAGGGGGGATGTATGTGTTTGACAAGATACCCGAGTTATATAACTTTCTTTTTTTTTGTGGCATCTAGTTTCTTAATCAATCTTTGATATATATCTCAGCAAACTTTGTCTTTTTATTTTTCAACAAACTATTTTAAAAAGGTAAACAATCAAAACATGTTCATATATAAAAAGATTACGTAAAAGATAAAAAAAAAAGGAGAATTTACTTTTTTTGGTCAAAAAAATTTTTCAATATAAAATTTCATACATATTTAATTGTATGCCTTTATCGATTTATCTTTGGGAAAGTAACATACAATGTCTGAGGTTGAGAAAAAGATGACAGACGATTCTTTAGATAGAAAGACATTATTTGTTCGTTCAATCCCTTTTGACGTTACAAATGATCAACTTACAAATTTTTTTTCACAGTTTGCACCTGTTAAACATGCAGTTATTGTTAATGATAATGAAAATAAATCACGTGGATTTGGTTTTGTCTCTTTTACATCCGATGATGATACATTAATTGCATTACAAGAAGCAAAAAAGGCAAAGTTAAACGATAGATTATTAAGAGTTGATATTGCTAAAAGAAGAGAAAGAAAAGCTGACAAAACTGGATCAGTTGCATCTACAAAGAAAAACACCGTTTCACCAGAACAAATTGCTGTCCAAAAAACAGCTAGACTTATTGTTAGAAATTTACCATGGAGTGTTAAAAATTCGGATGAATTAGTAAATATTTTTAAGATTTATGGTCCTGTTAAGGAAGCAAAAATACCAAAGAAAGCAGACGGAAAAATGTGCGGTTTTGGTTTTGTCACAATGTCCAAACATGTAAATGCCGAAAAGGCAGTTAAAGAATCTTCTGGATTAAAGATTAATGGTAGAGAAGTTGCTGTTGATTTTGCTGTTAACAAAACTCATTGGGGTACATTGAAGGCTGAAAAAGAAAGTAAAGCAGCTGACGAGGATGACGATGATGCTGAGAATGATGACGAATCAGAAGATAACGAAGACGAAGATGTAAAAGATCAAGTAGATACAGAAGAACAAGAAGAATCAAATGATACAGAAGAAAAAGACGACGATCAAAGTGAAGATGAAGATGAAATCAATGAAGAAGATGCAAAATTACTTGAATTTGAAGATGAAGACAATGACAAATCAAATAGACCAAAGAGAAATAGACAAGAACGTTATTGTGTTTTTGTCCGTAATCTTCCATATGATGTTACTGAAGATTCATTAAAAGCACATTTCGAAAAACTTGGACCTGTGAAGTATGCTCTTCCTGTTGTTGATAAGGAAACTGGTTTACCAAGAGGTACAGCTTTTGTGGCCTTTGAGAAAAATATGCCATACGAGGAATGTCTTTTGAATTCTCCTGCTGTTTCACCAAATTCTGTTCTTTTACCTGATGATGTCTCACCATTTTATGTATACGAGGGCCGTATCATGCAAATTGCACCAGCTCTTGATAGAGATTCTGCTGCAAGAATGGCAGAAAAAAGTGCTAATAATAGAAAAGAAATGCTTGGTAGAATTCCTAAGGAAAATGATAAAAGAAATCTTTATCTTTTGAATGAAGGTAGAATTGGTCCAAATTCTAAACTAGCTGCTTTATTAAGTCAAGGTGATTTAGATGTTAGAGAAAGATCTTTTAGTTTACGTCTCGATCAATTGAAAAAGAATCCTGGTTTACATTTATCTATGACCAGATTAGCAATTAGAAATCTTCCAAGAGCTATGAATGATAAATCTCTTAAACAATTAGGTAGAAAAGCAATTGTTGAATTTGCAACTGAAGTAAAACAAAACCTTAGACAACCATTATCTAAAGAAGAAATTGACAGATCTACCAAACAAAAGCATTTTGTTTTAGAAAAATTAGGTATCACCGATGATGAAGAAAAGAAAAGAATTTCTAAACATGGTGTTGTTACTCAAGCTAAAGTTATTAATGAAGTCAAGGGATCAGGTGAATATGGTAGATCTAGAGGTTACGGTTTCTTGGAATTCAGAGATCATAAAAACGCATTAATGGCACTTAGATGGTTGAATGCTCACGAAGTTACAAAATCTGAAATTGTTTCTGGTTTAAATGAAGACCAAAAGAAGATGGCAGAGAGAGAAAAAACTACAGGTAAAAGAAGATTAGTTGTTGAATTTGCAATTGAAAACGCAAGTGTTGTCAAGAGAAGATACGATCAAATTATAAGGAGTAGACAAGAAGGTTCTACACTAAAAAGAAGAAGAGACGATGGTGAAAAGAATGATTATAAAGGTAGTGATAAAAAACGTGGTCATTCAGATAGAGATGGTAAATTTGATAAAAACAATAAGAGACAAAAGACTGGTAAAGGTCAACGTGGTAATATGAAAAAGGGTCCAAATGTTGGAAGATCTAAACCTTCAAACGAAAACTCTAATGTGAAATCTGACGAGTCTGGTGTAAGTGATTCAGTTAAAAGAATTATTGCACAAAAACGTAGACAAAGAAAGAACAAGAAATAGATATTGTGTATATAAATTTGTAATTTGATTAAGTTTTTCTATAAAAAAGAGTATTTATTAAGAATTTTAAAAAGGGAATATTAAAGAATCATGAATTAGTGATCTCTTGGTTTCTTTTTCATTAAAGACATTGTATTTTCAACCCATTTATGTGCACCACCTTCCATTGCAATGATTTCATAATTAGATTTAGATGCATATTTATTCCTTTGATACCCGATAACAGCAGAATTTCTAGTTGATGGGATTCTTAACATTTCTCTCTCAACTTTCCAGCCACACAACATTGCCAAATACTCAACTCGGTCAACCAAACCTTGATAGGTAGAATTGCCTTCTTGTTGCGTTCTTCCATTTAAACCTTTAATGACTGGATATCGAGTTTTATCACCATTTAAATTATGGGAGCAACATGGTATAACAATAAATGGGTAACCAAGCAATGGTATCCAACATGATAATTCATCAGAATGGTTTCCTATAATGAAAGTGTTTGGCGGAAATTCAGTTACATTAACTTTGGGATCCATTAATAATTCTGCACTTGTATAACATTCAACAAGTTGGACATTTTTCCCGCTATTTTTGACAGTACCTTGATGCTGGACCTTGTCATAAATTGGGACTTTCCACACTTGTCCATTATCTGTGATCATTGGATTTTGGGCATATTGCATTGGATGTGGTCTTAATAAAATAGAAGGAACAACAACCTGCTCTTTCAATGATTTTTGAATATAATCAGGGAAAGAATCCCACGACTTACGGGAACGTGCATCAATACCTTCTCCTCTATAACCTTCCATTATTAAAATATATACTAAGATACCATTTCCACAGCCCAAATCACGAAACTCAAAAGATTGCTTTGATGTGTATATTAAGCTCCAAAGTTCAATTAAAAACGCAGCAATTGCAATGTCTTCAAAGACATGCTTTCTTGGATCAGTAGATTCACTCCAATTATCTACTAAAAATTTGGCATATTTTTGCTTTAGTAAAATATATCTGTCTTGGAAAAGTTGCTTAGGAACGACTTGATCATGGTTAACACGCTTTGTATAACCATTTAATACACCATTTGAATGTTTTTTTGCGGTTGCTAATAATCTATAGGCAATTCTAATTGGACGTTCAGACGGAGTCATTAATTTAAAGATATTTTTATCCTGTGACTCAAATGGTAAATATGCAATAGATAACATTGAGGTATTAGCATTGAACACAATACCGATTGAACGTGCAGGAGGTAAATAAAACGGAATTTCTTCTGGATCATTGATGTGAGGAGTATATAAAACTAATGTTGTATTTGTTTTCTCATTTTTCATTATTAAACATGTTTGATTAATAAGGTAATCCTTGGAGGGATTTCTTGGAATTATTCTTCTAACAAATTCAGTGCATGGTTTAAAATCTTGATTCAGTGACACAGTTTTTATATCTGTATCTTCTAAATTTCTAGTTAAAACTGTTTCACATGGTTCAGTAAGTAATGGCTCATCATTAATATTAGGGTTAACATAAGTTTCAACATTTGGTTCATCTGAATCTTCAACCTTAGTGTAGGTATTTTTACGCAAAATATCTGCACGTAAAATAACTGTAGAATTGATGTTTGGACTATTAATTAAATTTGTCATTGCCTTTTCAAAATGCTCAACTTCAAATTCAACTTTACTCTCAAAAATTCCACACCATTCATCCCCCAAAGGTGATGGAACATCCCGTATATTAGGTATTTCATCTGGTTTTAAAGTTAAGTCAGTATTCTGACGAGGTCCATTTCTCCACGCATCATGTTTAGTCAGCTGTGATTTTACAACATTTTCAGTATTTTTATTTTCAGTATCTGACATTTCAAGCTCCTCACTTTAGGTTCCTTTCCTGCACCTCTTCAATTATAATTCAAGCTGAAAAAATAGAGTTTACAACTTCATCAAATTTTTACTGTCCTGTCTTAAATGTTTTTCGCACAGAGTTTAATTATTTTTTTTCATTGGACATATTGACGGAAGGCACTTATTTGCTCCTTTTTATTATACAATCTATACACCCTAAATGCTCATAGCACCTAATCACGACTTCCAGTTCTGACCAAATTGAGAGTACATATTCGGATCATAAATAGATGGAGTGGTGTATGGTTGACTTCCAGTATAATCTGGCTTAGAAGGCAACGGAGGACCAGATTCTGATCTATTATTAATTATGTTAGAATAACTAGGAGGTGCTGGAGATTGCTGTTGTTGATATGGATATTGAGGGGTGTTCATTGTGTATCCACCGAATCCACCTGTTGGAATACCTGAAATACTACCGATGCTATTTCTTGTTTCACTATCTCTTTGATTGACAACTTCCTGAACTCTATTAACAATAGAGACAGTTCTATCCGTTAATTTTGTATAAAATACTAGTGCTTCATGAATACCCTTTGTACATAACTTCCAGGTTTCATATGCATTAATTAACCTAGTAAGTTTGGCTTGAATGCTGCCTCGTTTTTTTCTCTTTTCTTCTAACTTTTTCTTGACAACCTTTAGATCCAATAATTTTGACAATAAATTTTTCAAATCAAAATACTTTTCATCTTGAGCAAGAATCAAATCATCAATTCTTGAGGTATAGCTATTATATTTTGCTAGTTGTTCCTTGAATATTTCATCAAATTCTTCTTTGGAAGCACCATTATATTTGATTAAAATAGACGAAATATTTTCACTGTGCATAGAATTTTTCAAATAGTTTAATGTAGAAGTTCTTTCATCCATTAGAAGCTCCAATGATCTTTTAGAAGCGTAAACTAAATCTATCAAATTTCGTGCTACTGATATATCCGCAGCATCAGGATCTGTGTCATCTAAATCAAGTAAGGAAACTTTTTGGGCTAGCGATTCATCATCCTTAGCTTCACTTAACCAGTTTTGAACGCTAGTCGTACCATTCTGCAAAACTTTGATTTCCAATTCAAATTTTTTCCAGAGAGATATAACCTTAGAATCACTTGTAGCAGCTTCATTCAAAATATTACGAGTTGAAGAAACCTCATCTTTCAGTTTTGACAACTCTAAACTTTCCTTTAATCCTTTAATTAGCATATTTTTATCATCCTTCATAAAATAATCGTCTACAGTAGCCAATTGTTTAACAATTACGTCACGTTTCTGATTTACAATTTCCATATCTTTTTCAAAATCTACATCAATCGAACCTTCAACTTCATGTGCCATTGCTAACACCCGAGAATAATCTTGCTCTTTTTCTCTCTCGTCTTCATCAGTAACTGAATTTGGAGGTTTAAATAAATTTTCTATGTCAATCAAGCTTGATGGCAATTTTGAAAATTCAAACAAACTTTTAACTTGCTCATTAGCAAAATTAACTCGTTCATTGTACTCACGAATAATTTCAGCTTGTTTTTCAGAATAAAGTGACATTCCTTTATGAGTTTCCATTGGAACTATTTTAGAAAATAAATCAGTTGATCCTGAATCTTCTAAAATGGTTTCAAAATCTATCGATTTGACACTTTCCATTGGCTTAACCTTAGGAATGTTATTTTTATCAGGAATCGAATGGTGATAAATCAAATCATTGTCTTTTTCCCATTCTTTCAAGTTTTTATTATTCTCAGATTCAATATCATTAAGTAATTGAAATAATCCCTGCTCAATTTTTCCCTTTGATTGTACATATAAACGTTTACCTTCAAGAATACTATCTTTTGCCAAGGAATTAGCTACAATAGCATAACCCATATTGGTAACATCCGCATAGCTTTGAGCATAATGAAATAATGCAAATGAATGAAAATAATTAGCTTTGAATTGGACTTCTTCCTTACAATCCAATTTAATCTTTGAATTGTTAATTAAATCAGAGGCAGCACTGAAAGCTAAACTTGTACCTTCTGACAATCTAGCAGCAAGGGAATGTTTTACCGTTCCAGAAAATTGCATGTAATTCCATAAAAAGCATTCTTGAGCTTGTGCAAACATTAATTTTGCAAAACCTTTAGTTGTGTCAACTTTTAGATCAGCAGTTGCTGCATGAAGAAAATGAAGTGATATATATTCTAAAACTGCAGAAGATGAAGCAAAATAACCAATTGCTGCTTTCCATTCCATAGAAGAAGATGCTGATGCTCCAAGATATGAATATACAGATGCTAGATTGAATAAAACTGAGGCCTTTTCAAAAGATAATGATTTTTGACAAGTTAGAGAAAGTTTCGAACCAAATGCATCAGACCATTTGAATTCTTTTGAGTCTATCACCAGATCAATCGGTAATCTAATATCAATGGAATTAAGTTGAGTTATATAGTTTAAATATAAAGGGATAGTTGATTCTCCATCCTTATAGTTGATATGTTCGATATCAGTTCTCAGTTTATCTAATTGTTCAACAGAGGAGCTGAGTTCTTCAGCAAAAGATCTACCAAATCCGGAAATAAAAAAATCTTTCAAGGTACTGTCCCATTCAAAATGTTCAGTTACTTTAGCAGGTAAATGGATAAATGTGGTCATGTCTTTTTTGTCAAAACAGTCTACCTTTGCCTTCCATTTATTTGTCTTTGGAGCCTCAAAATCATTTATTAGACTTTTTATCTTTATTAAGCGGTCGTTACTTCATCGCGCACAGGGGGCTCGTTACTTTGCAAGACTGTAAAACCGCTGTGAATTCACTTAATAGGTTATTATGAAGAAAACCTGGCAGCCACCATGGTGTGCTTTCTATTAGAGTAAATTCACACCTCCAGATTTTGAATTATTTGCTATTTGGACGATGCAATTAGACATATTATAAAATTGTTTTTTTAGTGAAAAAAAAAGCTAAAAAGAAACATGAAATAAAATAAATACTTTGGGTGTAATATTTTAGCAGGATGAAATGTTGAAACATGTAAACATAGTAACTGTAATTTGCTAATTATGAAATTGTTAATACAAAGTGCAAAATGCAATATATATATAGATAGATAGATAGATAGATAAATAGAGAGATAAAAAGGTAATTCAATATGAAAAAAAATTAAAATGCTAAAACAAAAATAGGGGACGGAAAAAAATAACTAGTAAACAGGAGAAGAATTTAAAGGAAAAACAAAACGATTATAGTAAAGCAACTAAAACCAGACCCAATCCTGCAAAAATACCAGTGCTTGCCCTATCAGCATCATTTTTACTTGCAGAAGTAGAAATTGAAGAAACTGTAGCACCAGTTGTTGAAGATTTAGTGGTTGAAGTTGAAGTATTTTTATTATTTTTGGTTGAAGTTGTCTTCCCGGTGTTTGATTGGAATGAATATGAAGTACCTGAAGGGATAGAAGTCATCGAACTAGCAGTTGATGCAACAAGAGAAGTGGCAGAGGCACCCCATAATAAAGAAGATGCAGGAGTGAGAGCATTTGGAATTGCAGTAGAAATTACTTGAATATCTTCCGATGCAGTATTTGAATGATCAGCAACGGCCAAACCAATTTCCATGTTTTCATAATCTGCAACCATGTAAACGTTTCTCAAGAAATTATCACCTAATGTAAAAGATGTAGAACCCGATGATTGAATACCAACCATGCAGTATTTTGAAGTTGAGCCAGAAAGTGTTGACAATGAGATAAGGAATTCACTAATTGGAATATCAATGTTAAAACCTTGAAAATTAAAATTCAATGAAAAATCTTGAACATCAGAACAAGTAACGACATAATAACCAATTGAGGAAGAATATTGAGCATTTAATGATGATAATAACGAAGATAAAATATCATCAGGAATATATGTTAAAGTTGTACCAGTATCTAATAAGGCAGGTGCAGCACCTGAACCAATAACGGCTTGAGTGTTAGAACTAGAATCAATTAAAGTCATCGAATTTAATGTGACATCAAGTTCAATTGGATCACTGTAACCCTTTGACTTATAAACATTGATAATTGGCAAAGCAATGATATCACCTGAAAATTTGGATGTATCTATAGCACCAAATAAAATGTTTGCGGAATCTGCATCTGCGTCATTGAGGTAAACAGAAAATGAAGTATGGTCAATAATACCTAAAGTTTTCAATCTAATTGGTAAATTTTCATATTGGTATTGAGAACTTGAAAAGAATGAAGATGAAGAAGAACCTGAATACGTAGTTTCTAAACCTGGTAAACCAATACCAAGAACACCCATTGCATTATCAGCATTATCACAAACAGCAAATGATAAACTTGTTACATTGGCGCCATTGATTATAACATCATCACGGCCCCAAACACCTTTAGCAAATGTATCATCCGCATAGGTAATTGAAAATTGTGTATTATTAGATGCAAAAGTTTCAGAGTCTTCAACTGAGAAAGTACCATATTCTGAGCAATTCAACAAAGAAGAGGAAGATGACGAGGCGGCCTTACTTTCATTTTCAACAGAAGAATCCAAATTTTCAATTGATGAAATGTTAGATTGATTATTCCAATCAACTATAGTATCTGGTTTTCTGCCCTTTTTGAGCGAGCCGCCAGTTCCTGAAGCACAGTATGAGTTATTTGATGCAACAACCCATAAATCAGAAGAACCCGTGTCTACTAAAACTCCAACTTTTTGAGATGGGGTACCAATTTCAATTTCAGTGAGATAGAACGTATTTTCATTGGTTAATTCCATCAATAGGTATCCATCTGAGTCAGTGTTTAGGCTATCATCCTTTTTAACTAGAGCCTGTGGTTTTGCGCCTGCTACTGCGTCTTGCAAATTTAAGCCTCTTAATTTTTGAGCCTCAAGTTTAAAATACTTTCCACCCTGAACCGGATTACCATCTGAAATAGAGGCAGCATTAGAGGTTACCAGTACCAGAAAAATTGACCAAATAAGTTGTGAGAGCATGACAATTGTGCAATGAAAGTAGTTTCGACAAAGAAGAAGTGCAAAGGCATTTCCTGTTAACATACATCTGCTGAGTCCTTTTTTTTAAAAGTGGAGGCGCGTCAGCCAAATTCTTAAATTTATTTTTATTGTACAGTATATAAAAAAGTATAGATATCTCTCTCGGCATAGAGTATGAATATATATATATATATATATATATATATATATATATAAATGGAAATCATTATTATTGTTTCTTAATGATGTTCAGCAAATACGTTGTTGGAACTTCTGAGAAGGTCTGCAAGAAGACCAATGGACTCGCCTTTGAAATCCGCTGCTGTAGTTCTTAATGTATCGATGTCGTTACCATACTCCGTAAGCATCATCATTAGCCATTCATCAGACGAGATAGTTCCTTTTTCGTTGGCCTTGGAAGAGTTCGCCGTTTCCGCAATCTTGTTGAGTCTCAAACGGGTACTCACTATATCTGCTGTGGTCTTGTTTTGTAATTGTAAGTTATCGATCGTAGGGACAGATTCGACTACTTGCTGCACCTCTTCAACCTGTTCCACCTCTTGTACGCTTTCAACTTCAGAGTCCGAACTTTCCTCACTTGAGGAAACTTCCGTTCTTCTCTTTTTTCTTGATCTTCTGTTGTCACCCATCCTGGTATATACGTTTTACCTAGACAAATCCACCTAGACAAATCCACCTAGATAAATCCTTCTGTACTTTTCATCCATATGCAAATTTTTTTTCTCTTTCTGTAAACGCTTGTCCTGCTCTCTGGCCATGCAACGCGGGGCTGCCCCCTAAAGTAAAACGAACCGCACCTCTCGCGCGTCCCGCCAGGGCGCCCGCCGTGGGCAGTAGGGACATTTCACCTCTCGCGGGCCCATCCGCCCGCCCAAAGACCCGGTAAGGCTGCCGGGCCCGCCTGAAACAAGATGCGCCAAGGCGTGGGAGCCAACGACGTGTCCGCACCGGAGTGCCATGGGCGGGTTGCCATCCGGAGATGTTTCCTGCCGGAGCACAGGACATACATGCACAAGGTGCCCGACACAGGACTGCGGCACATCTAGCTCATGTGCCAACTCTGTAATCCGGGTGGCATCGAAAACACCAACAGCAGTGTTTGATGAAGCATCGGCTGCACCAAGTGCAGCCGATGATGCGCCAGTGCTCATAGCTGGGACAGTAGCGCCTATTGTGGTATTTGCAGAAGCAGAGCTACGTCGTCTCTTGGCAACTTGTTGCATCCTTACCAACTGGCCAACACCGAGATGACCAGCAAACATCACTTTGTCAAGTGGAGACTGTGCTTGTATAGGGCTGTCTGCCCAAAACAACCACTGCAACTGTTTCAATACAACACCCTGATCCACATACTGATCCAAATCCACATGCTTGTCTTTGGCCCAGTCCTGCACTCTGAAAAGGGTCCTGCCGTCGCCCGAATTTTGTGCATCCAACACTAAATTGCCATGCTCCGGTAACGTAACCTCCCCCTTTTTGATTTTACATGCCTGTTGCCATATGAGGAGTGTGAGTGCTTCTCTTATTGTCAGTTTGGTCTGGGGGTCTTCTCTTTGGATCTTTTGCGTCCATTCGTTGTTAGAAATCCAATCCCATAATTCACTGTAGTCTCCTCCCAGTAGCTTCTCTTTGAGAATATCCATCTCTTGGAATTTAGCCTGGACCAGCTCCTGATTCTTTAACCTTCCTAAATCCTTGCAATCATATCCACTCCTCAACAAGTCCAGGCCAATAGCTTCTTTCATATCCCCGGTATCCATGTCCGGCACATCCCCCACTGCAGCCCTGCATATTTCATCAAGCGCCCACGGACCGTTTCCGGAACCCATCGCATTCCCCACGCTTCTCACCGCCTTTCCCACAGATTCTTCCGCCTCGCCCACCAAACTCAAATAGTTGCCTAGCAGCTCTTCAACCGCACATGTATCTATCATACCGCCTGCATTATCTATCTCTGTCAATTTCCGTACAAACTCATCTCCTGCACTAGAAAAACAATTCAGTTCTACTTCGTTCTTCTTCAAATCGCCAATTGCCTGTGAGAGCGCATGGAATTGTTTGTCGCCATACTTATTCTTGTCTCTCATGCTTCTCCCTACGGATGGCTTTCTGTTGTCTCCTAAAAGGCCTGAAGGCAACTCCAAAAAATGTTTTTATCCTTCTCACAATTTGATGCGCCGCGTTTAAGAGATAGTAAGAAAAAAATCATTTCTTAATCGGGACGCCAAAGACCTATTGTGAAATGCCCAACACCAGTAGCTTATGTTTTATTGCAACTTATTCTGTTTATGAAACAATAACCTAAACCAAAATGTTGCAATTGTAGTTTTTCAAAAGCCGTATTTTTTTTGTAGACTTTTATAAATAAACCGTGTTGACCTACTTTATAGGAGACTTAATTTGTGCTGCTTTTGATTGTGCTACTTTCAATCGAACCAAATGTATCAACATTTTACATTCTTATTATTTTTAACAGGATACTGTGAAGCATTTGTTACTCCAAAAATAAAAAGGGAAAGCAACACCAGTTTAAAATATGTTAAGCTTGATTTGAAATTTTTCAACAGCTTGTATCTCACCGATTTACAATTAGGGTCCGAAGAGGAAATTGTAACTGTTGCAGTTGATACAGGTTCGTCTGATTTATGGATTTCTTCTGTGTATAATGAGCGGTGTTTTCAAAATCAATACATTTTGTCCCCCAACCTGAGCTATGAATATCTAAATTGGGGACATATTGGAAACACCCCGTACATAAACTGCTCACTGTTTGGTACTTTTAATTCATCGGCGTCTACATCTTTCATATCCAATGACACTAGTTTTTACACTGTTTATGGAGATTTGCAGTATGCTAGTGGAACCTTTGTTCAGGATTCAATATCATATAATGATGTAAATTTTGGCATGATGAATTTTGCCATAGCCAATCAATCAAGTGAAGCCATTGGTATTTTAGGTCTCGGTATAGAACCAATGGAAGCTTCTTATATTCAGAATGATAACAATATTTCTGCCTTTACTTATTCCAATTTTCCGTTTCAATTAGTTAATAACAATATCACCAACACGCCAATTTATTCGCTTTATTTGAATAATACAGCAGGAGATTTACTCTTTGGTGCTATTGATCATTCAAAATATAAAGGAAATATATATTCTTTCCCTTTGATCAGTGCAATGGAATTTGAAAAATATAAACTCAACGCAATCACACTTAATTCAATAACTCTGAAATCTAATGATTCTAATACCATAGTTGCCAGTGGCTATATACCGGTCTTGCTCGACTCGGGTACTTTTGCTGCTCAACTGCCTACAGAAATCTACAACAAAATTTGCCAAACTTTAAATTTGGAAAGTGTTAAATATCCAACAACCAGATGTTCTGATCTTTCAAGCAAATATATCGACTTTGACTTTCAAGGTGTTTCATACAAAGTACCACTTTTGAATTTTTTTGGGTCGAACTTCGATGGAACCTGCTCATTTTTAGCTACCTCAACCGGCAATGATTATGTGATTTTAGGGAACAGATTCCTTACCTCAGTATACACCATTTTTGATTGGAAATCTAACACAATATCAATGGCATTGTCTGCTAATAATAGCGGCAGTGATATTAGCGTAATTGACTTGCAATTTAATGCATTAAGTCCCCCAAGCACTGTAACTTACGGTGGTACATATACTCAATTTACAATTGCGACCGATACCATAGCATCCATCGCCGTTTCTTCAACCTTGTACTCATCCCAGTCTTCGTCTACTTTAAAAGATAATAAACATTCTTTACAGTCTATGCACTCGTCAGCACCCAAGGCTTTCTCTACCGGGCTTCATCTGCTTCTGCTGTTTCTCTTTATCTTTTGCATTTCTCTTCTCGAATATCTTTTTTAACAGTTGTGAAAATCACGGCATCATCTTAAGGTACACCCAAAAATATCGTGCGTCCCGAATAGGAAATGAAGGAGAAGAAACTCTATTTTTAACCGCACCGGTACTTTCTTTCAAGGTGAATAAATTGAAATGGGCGTTTTACAGGTTTTACCAACGTTTTCCTTTGATCTGAGAGAGTTAACAGACACAGAATTAAATAACCATGCTGCCATTGTATGTGCTTTTTACAGTTCTGGCATGCGTTTGTGCAGAGAGTGAAAAATACTGGACACTGTCGACGAAAAAAGTTGTTGGTAAATCAAGTATCCAAAGCCTCGTTACAAGAGATGAGGATGATTATGTTTCACTTTCATTAATAGATGAAGAAACATTCTACATGGCAGAAGTTTCTATAGGTTCTAATTCTCAAAAGGTTGGAGTATTGGTCGATACCGGCTCTTCTGATTTTTGGGTGGTTTCTTCAAATAACTCATACTGCGAAAAAGGTTCAACTGGTTCACTCAGCTCAAAAAAAGGTAGAAATATAACTTCCATTTTTGGTACCGATGATACAGATTATACGTTATCTGAAACAGACATTCAGCATAAAGATTCATCCAGCTCTATTGATTGTTCAGAATATGGTACATTTGACGAATCGACATCAACTTCATTCAAATCAAATAATACAGTTTTTAGTATATCTTATGATGATAATACCTTTGCCAAAGGTGTTTGGGGTCAAGATACAATTAATTTTGGTAATTTGAATATACCTATAATGAACATTGCAGTTTGTGATCATACAGATAATGCACAGGGTGTTTTGGGTATTGGATTGCCTGGACTGGAAGTTACTTCATCAAATTCAGGTTCAAATTCTTATACTTATGAAAATTTGCCTTTGAAATTAGTCAATGATGGAATTATCAACAAAGCTGCATACTCAGTTTATCTTGATGATTCATCAAATTCAGAAATCTTATTTGGTGCTGTCGATTCTTCAAAATATGAAGGTGATCTGGTCAGTTTACCTATTGTAAATGCGTTATATGCATATAATGTTGCTAATCCAATCCAGCTAACTGTTACTGTTAATAATTTGAAATATATTAACCAAAATACATCCGAAGCAGCTGATTTTGGTAGTGGTGCAATGGCTGCATTATTAGACACAGGTACAACACTATCCTATTTTCCTAAAAGTTTAACTAATTCGTTTATTGAATTGTTTGATTTAAAATATTCAACAAGTTTAGGATATTACATTACTGAATGTTCAATTGGTACAAATGCGCAACTTCGATTTGATTTTCAAGGTTTAGAACTAGATATTCCTTTCAAAAACTTTTTGATTAACTTATACGACGCTGACAATAATATCTCTGATAAATGTGCATTTGGAATTTTATCATCAGATTCTGAAGATTATATGACTTTAGGTCAATCCTTTTTAGGTTCTGTTTATATGGTTGCGGATTTGGCTGATTTAAGGATTGCTCTGGCCCGTGGTACAAATAATGGTGGAGACACAAATATTAGTTTAATAAGTAGTGATATTCCTCAGGCCAAACAACCAAGTCACAGTACAACATATGGTGCACATTATAATTCATTTACTATTTCTTCGTCTCCTACATTGGCTTCATTTGATTTATCATCATCAACTTCTTCTTCAACTTCTACCTCAGCTACTTCGTCATCTCTTTCATCAATCTCTACATTGACATCTTTATCCATTTCTTCATCAACGTCTTCATCAACGTCTTCATCCGCGTCTCCATCAACATCTTTGTCCACTTCTTCATCTGCTTCTTTATCAACATCTTTTTCGACTTCATCGGACTTTTTATCTACATTAGAGCATTCGTCATTGACTATTTCTTCTAGTTCTTTCATTAATTCCAGTGAGAAATCTGAATCAAGTGCAACCTCAAACACAATCACTTCTGCATACACGACCTCAACGTCTTCAACATCAACAACATCATCAATTTCTAGCATTGCGTCAAGCACGCATAAAAACGATGGTATGAAACTTGTTTATAAAAATACTTTCAACTTAGTTTGGTTCCTCATTCCATTATTATAAAATCATTTGCATGTTTTATTTGTTTTATATCTAGATTTCTGATTTTTCCGTTCTTCTGCATTTTAAGTATCATTCATACATAGCTATATTATATTTACAGTTTTTTTTTAGTTTTATACGCTCTGTAGCTTGTTTAATATTCAAAATGAAGTTCTTTTTGATTTACGAAATTATTTCAAATGTTTTTAAGAAAAAGTAAAGCAATTAAAAGGTTTATAAAATCAGCATAAATAATTTATATAATTAAGACAGGAAAATTAATGAATATAGATATTATCATCGTAAAGTTTTTCGTCAAAGAGGTCCTTGAAGTAAGCACGACATTTATAAGAATCTCCAACTTCTTTGATTTGTTTAAATTCATCATCTGTTAATTCAAAATTGAGAATTTCAAAAGATTGTTTCATTCTTTCAAAGTTAGAAGAAGTTGTAATAGGAATAACACCCGATTGAATAATCCACTTGAGGACAACTGTACTTGTTGAAACATTGTATTTTTCTGCAGCAGCTTTTAAGATTGGTTTTAAAGGATGACTTTCGTCATTTATTCTGCTTTCTAACGCAGGGGTTAAAGGACAATAAGCTTGTATTTGAATGTTGTTTTTTTGACAGTATTCAAAAATACCTGGAGTTTGATTTTGTAAATATGGGTGATATTCAACTTGGATAACTTGAGGTTTATGCTTTGCAATTTTCATAATGTGTGATAGATGTTCAATATCAAAATTAGAAACGCCAATATTTTTAACTAAACCTTGTTCGTAACATTCTTCTAATTGTCTCCAAGCTTCAGTCATTGAAACATCAACTAAATCTTCTTTAAAGAATTGAGAGTGGATAAGGAAAAGATCAAAATATTCAATGTTGAAAGTTTTTAAACCCTTTTCAATACTTTCTCTTGGGCCGGATGGTGAAGTGGAAGCACGTTGGAAATTAGGCCAACCTTGGTCATATTTATCAGTGATCCATAATTGATCTCTTGGGATACCACAAAGTTCAACCGCTTTTGCCATTTCTTTTCTGGTTGTATAAGTTTCTGCACCATCTAAATGACGGTAACCTGCCTTGATAGCATCTAGGATAACATTTACGATATCCATATCAACATCATCTTCTTCAATTTCAGAACCCCATTTTTTAAGTCTGTGTTTGGAACCAGAACCAAAACCAATTACTGGAACTTGATGTTTGGTAAATGGAAGTTCAAAAGTTGGAACGTTATTAGGGTTAAAATCAATAGTCATCATAGTTTTTGCAATAATGTTTTGTTCTTGTATTTAAGTCTGTCCTTAAAACCAACTTATTTTTTTATTGCTATATAGCAAACACTTTAAATCGTAAGAATCAATTCAACTTGGTGATTCTCACCAGTTTAAATAGCTGTCTCTATAGGGGTTATCTTTTGAATTCAGCCATAAAATTTTCTGATAATCAATTTAAATGTCTTGATAAGTGTAGATAATAAGCCGGTGAAACATCTCCGTGACAGCTGCTAACCGAAATAAGAGGCACCGGGAGAAAGCGGGAGCAGATTCGGTTAAGGGTGCGGGCGAGAAGTCGGCTGTCGGTGTTGTATTCCCGCAGTGCGGGCGGGGGAAAACGCGTTGCCCAGAGAGCGGTTTTTTTCATTTTTTAAATTATTTGTTGTATTTTTTCATTTATTTTCTTTTTTTATTTTTGTATTTCTGTATTTTTTCATTTATTTTATTTTTGCGGGAATGGCTCGGCAAAGAGGATCGCAACATGAAATTTGACGGGTATGAGTTTCTCCAAATAGGAAGGATGTGAGGAAGAGAAAGGGGGTGGTGGGTCCTTTTTTGGGCTTTGTCTGTGTTAACAACGAATCTCGTCTTGCCTTGCACTCAATATAAGAAGAAATAAAAACAATGGGTAAGTGTCTCACTATAGTCAAACTTGTAGGTATCGGATCTCTTGGTCTTTCATCCGGTCTTTTCTTATATTCTTCCCAATTTCAACTGCCAGAAATTTTAAAAATCACAGGCTCATCAACTGAACTAAAACAAAAAGTTGGTAGAATTATAACTAATTTAAGAATTCAATTTTGGTCTCTAGGTTCAATTGCAACATATCTTTTATATCAAGCTTATTCCAGATCCCCATCACATGGAAAGCATCCTTACTTGATTTATACCGCGTTGAGTTTCCCTATTGCTTTGCTCTATAATTACTACTGTTCTTTTAGTAATGAACAAAAGATTTTAAATGACATTGAAGAAGAAACAAATTACAAAACCGAAACAAAAATAGTTAAAGAAACTGTACCACCTCAAGAGGAAGTATCTAGCCTTGACAATTCAAGTTATAATATTCTGGGTGATTCTCCAAAAGTTATTGAACGGGAAGTCCAAGTTGAAGTTCCAGTGGTGTCTGAAATTGAGTTATCAGAAAAAACTCTCAAAAATTTATTGTCTTCAGTTGTAGAAAGTTATTATACTTCTGGTGCTATTTTAGGTGCTGGTTTCTTATTAGGTACAGTTGGTTATTTTGGCGATAACCTCAAATAATCCCCTTGAAATTTAGTTTTCATTTTATTGATATTATTTTTTGCCCCTATAATTTATATAATATAAACTTATTTAACGTATGTTTAATGATATTTGATCCTACCTAATACAATTTTGATTTTTTATTCATTATTTTGATTAATTAGTTTTAGCATTTATAAAAGAGGAAAAATACAAAAAAAAACAATTAGGGGGTACAAACAAGGGGGTGGAATATATCAAATTTTAATAGAGGTTGTCTTCCATACAATCATCAGGAGTTTTAGCTAAAACCTCTTCAATTGGCCATCTTGGTCTAATACCTTTCTTCCAGTCGCCAGGATGTTTTTCACCACCTGCAATACCAGTTGAAAATTTTAAATTTAATGAATCACCAATATCTGCACAAATTGCCAATATTGTATCAATATCTTCTTTAGTTAAAGCCGCAGACATACAAAATCTAACTCTGGATGAAATAATATCCGTTGCAGGATATCCAACAATAACAACTGCAATACCTCTTTCTAACATTAATCTACTGAAACCTGGCATTTTTGCTGGATTGTATAATAATAATGGAATGACAGGTGAATCATCTGCACCATAAACAATAAATCCTAATCTTTTTAATCCTAATCTCAAATATCTTGAATTGAATGCAATTCTTTGTAATCTTTCTTTACCTTCATTACCATTTAATTCTCCTGAAATAATTCTCATTGAAGTTGAAATTTGTTGCAAAACTGCTGGTGGTATACTCTCACTATAACTATTTGCTGTAATATCTAATCTTAATCTATCAATAATATTCTTATTAGCCGAGACATAACCACCTGCTGCACCAAAAGACTTGGTCAATGTACCCATTAAAATATCAATTTTATTAGGATCAACATTATAAAATTCGCAAATACCTCTACCATTTTTACCTAAAGCACCAATTGAATGAGCTTCATCAACAAACAAATAAAATTTATATTTTTCTCTCAATTCAACTAATGCAGGTAGATTACAATATGTACCTTCCATAGAATATAAACCTTCAACACAAACAAAAATTTTCTTCCAAGGTCTATGAGATTTTGATTGACCTTGTGAAATGGATTCCCTTAAAATTTTTTCTAACGCTTTAATATCATTATGTGGGAAGACTTTGACTGCTGCACCTGATAATCTAATACCAAATCTAATAGATGCATGGTTAAGTGAGTCAGAAATAACCAAACATTTAGAATTTACCAATGAAGTGAATAAATGGGCATTCGTACCCCAACCCATACTGAAAACAATAGAATCTTCTTTACCTAGAAACTTAGATAAAATTGCTTCTGTGCTTTTATGTAAATCCGTGTTACCAATCAAATTTCTTGGACCACATGAGGAAGTACCATATCTAATGACAGATTCAACAGCATCATCAGTACATTTACCAACACTTTGAGCAAAACCCAAATAATTATATGATGATAAATTTAAGCATGGTGTTACGGTACCATCGTAATAAAATGTCTCATTATAATTTGGAGAGCCTCTGTTAAAAATGTTGAC
Organism: Pichia awuae; assembly: GCA_030563725.1. NCBI lineage: Eukaryota > Fungi > Ascomycota > Pichiomycetes > Pichiales > Pichiaceae > Pichia > Pichia awuae. The sequence continues at coordinate 665,296 of JAJMJV010000002.1, forward strand.
ATATCTACCTGGAACACCACTGATTGGTCTTGCAAAACAATCATCTAATCTTTTTTTCAATCTTCTTGGATAAAATGATTCAAATGCAGAATACCATGGAGGGTATCCATTTTTAGTAATCATAGCAGAAAAGCATTGTGGCATAAATGTCATACCAAAGAAATCTTTAATATGACCCATGATAATTAAAAACAAATAATTGAGATAGGTTGTAAGCACAATATAATATGGTGGTTCATCTAAAATTTGAATCTTAATTGGTGCACCTTCAACATGTTGAGAGCTACATAAATATTTATCACTTTTAAGTGAACCAAATTCCATTTCCGCCTTCTCTCGAATTGATAAAGTACTTATTGGTGGATCGGGCACACGGGTTGTAAGTTCTTCCAAATCATAATAATCTGACATGATTGGAATTTATTAAAAAAAAGAAATTATAGTAATTGAATTATAAGTGTCTATTGAAAACAATAAAATTGATAGTTAAAAACTAAATGCGAATAAATAAAGGAACAAAAATATATGAATTAAAACAAACCAAAACAAAGCAGAACAAAACAAAACGAAACAAAACAAAACAAACCAATTTAACTTTGACACGTAAAATATAATAAGGGAAACTAGAAACTTATTACAAAATTCTCTCTCCAATGTTTCTATTATCACGCTATAGAATTATGTCTCTGTATAGATGTCGAGTAGGTCGTTGTTCAGATAGTTGTAACAGCAGTCAAAACATTTATGGATCACCGATACAGCAACATCTTATAAACCACGTATATTTCAGGACTGCAAGGCCGCGTGAACCCGAAAACTTCCTCCTGTGCGCTCTTTGTAAATTTTGAAGCCGATCGTCCGTATCATGAATCAGAGAAGCAACCATCTTCTGCCGAAACATAATGCTGCCCTTAGTAAATATAGTAGATGGATGGTTCTTCAGGTCGGCGGGATCTCTCTTTAAAGGTAATAATGCCAAACCAGTGTTTTCTGCTCCAATCAATTTTAAATTAAAACAAAAAAATACATTAGCCGTTATCGGAGACTCACATAAGACTGATTTTTTATCGATTTTGTCAAACAAATATATAGCTAATCCAATTCAATCCAGAACGTTTCCTACTTCACTAGTGGACGTGAATTTTACAACTGAATTTTTGCGATTTGTAAATAACGGATCATGGGGTCACGGTGCGCATGATTCAAGTGGTGGATTTACACATTTATCTTCAAGATATGAATTTTTCAAGGATTTGGAAATTGATGAATACCTGAAAGATTTTATTGCTGACCAATCATATAATTCAAATAATGAGTATAATGAGTCGAAAATTCAAAGTTTGATCAAAAGCTTGGATTTAAAACATTTAGAGAATCAATTTATCACGACTTTAAGTAATGGACAATTTCGCAGAGCAAGAATTGCTAAAGAGTTGTATAGAAATCCAACTATTTTATGTATTGATGATCCATTTTTAGGCTTGGATCCTCAGACTACTGCAATTGTGGATAAAGTTTTAGAAAATATTGCAAAGAATACTGATATTAATACAACTTTAGTTTTAGGTTTCAGATCACAAGATAACATTCCTGAATGGATTGAAAATGTGGTTATTATTAATGAAACTGGAATTTCCAATCAGGGAAAAAGATCTGAACTGCTTGATGATCTAAAAAAATTGAAGGATGATTTTTTTTATAAGCATGAACAATTAGAAAAAAACATTCAAAATGATCTTCAATCCCAATACCATTTACTCCAAAACAAGAATGACTCGAATATAAACAAGATCATTGAAATGGAAGGTACAAATATTAAATACAAGGGGATTCCTATTATCAAAGATTTGAATTGGACTGTCAAAAGTGGTGAAAAATGGCATATTAGAGGCCGTAATGGATCCGGTAAAACTACATTACTTTCACTTATTACATTAGATCATCCGCAATCATGGAATAAAACAATAAAGGTCTTTGATGTTGTTAGATCTCCTGGAAAAGTTAATTATTTTGACACTAATAAGTTTATTGGATTCACATCACCTGAATTGCATGCAATTTATCCTAAAAATCATACAGTTTTTGAAACATTATCAACAGGATATGTAGTTGGGTCCTTTATTCCATTGAGAGATGCATTGAGTAAAGAGCAACATGAAAAAATTGAAAAATTTTTAGAAATGTTAGATTTGATTGAGTTGAAAGATGTTAGATTCGGTGATTTGTCTGTCAGCAAGCAAAAGCTTATTTTATTATTACGTGCACTAATTAATAATCCGAAAATTATTATCTTAGATGAATCCTTGAGTGCAATGAATGATGAAGATTTGATTAAAGGGAAATTATTAATTGATCATACTGATGCAACTTGTTTGATCATTGGGCATGTTAATGAAGAGTTACCAAAATGTAATAAATATTTACAAATTATAGATGCTCCAAAGGGTCAATATGAAATAGGTGATGTTTCAATTTTATAAAAATATTTATTTTATATGTACAAGTATAGAGTTTAAATTAAGCATTGTTTAATTCTCTGGAATGTAAAGCTTTCTTTAGAGCATTTTTTTCCATTCTTCTCTTCTTCTTAATTTCTTCATTTTCTTTCTTGTTTAATTTAACCAATTGTCTGCCTGGCCAGATTTCAAATTCATCCATATACTTTCTATCCATGTTAAATTCCATATGAACGTTTTCGTCAGTTAGTCCTAATTTTTCAATAGTCCAAAAGTATTTTTGCGCATTATCTCTCTTTAAGTATCTTAAAATTCTTTGTCTTTTCTGAGTTAACATTCTGATTTTTCTGATGTGAAGTAAATCTTGTGGATTTTTTTTAATATGTTCAATTAAATTATAGATTTCGATTGTTGCGCAAGCAGCTTGTACTTCACTTGAACCAGTATCACCGTCAAATCTTTGAAATTCTAAAATTGCTAATTTGGTCAATCTTTTTTGTCTTTCTAGATTGTCAGAATTTCTCAATGCTAAAATTCTTAAAACAATGTCTCTCTTTTCCTTTTCTTCTAATTCAGTTGTTTCAGAAGCAACGTTAAGTAAGTTTTGATCCTTTATTTTTTGTAATCTAATTTCCTTTGCACCAAATAATAATCTATCAACATCATTGAATTCATAACCTTTAGTAAGAATATTTGGTTGGGTAATTTCAGTTCTTAATCTCTCAATAAAAGCATTGTTTGGTTTACCTAAAATTGGATCAACTTTTTCTTTCTTATTTTCTAGAGTATTCTTAAGTGTAATGTTCTTCTTTTTCTTTTCAATAGATTTAAGTTTCTTTTCAGCCTTAGATAAATTGTTTCGACTAGTGCTATGAAAAGTTCTAGTATAAGAGAGTCTAGCATGTGCACCACTAAAGACTGCCTTGCTTATACTACTGAACATATTTGCGTATATATTTCGTTATTAATCAATCAAATTCAATATCACCATATCTATACTCTAATGTCCAAAACTACAATATTTCATGTTGAACACCAAAATTTCCCCTGTGTTACCCGGCTTGTGCAATAAGTGGGGTGTCCGGGTGCTTTGCGTCGATCGGCTGTTACCAATTTTTTAAACGACGCAAAAAACTCTTTCCACAAATTTTTCACGAAATCCCAAAATTTTTCACGCTCAACAAGTGAAATAAATAGATGCAGATTCCTCTCTGGATCCTTTTTCTGAACACTACAACTACTTCTTTTGAATTTTTTTTAATCAGTTATTCTAGTCAACAATGAAGTACATCCAATCCGTCGAATCCGTTGCTATCCCAGAAGACGTTACCGTCTCTATCAAGTCCAGAATCATTAAGGTTACTGGTCCAAGAGGTGAATTAGTCAAGGCTTTAAAGCACGTTGATGTTGCTTTTGAAAAGACCTCCAACAGATTAATCAAGCTTTACGTTCACAATGGTGACAGAAAGCACGTTGCTACTTTAAGAACTGTCAAGTCTTTAATTACCAACTTAATCAAGGGTGTTACCGTCGGTTACAAGTACAAGATGAGATTTGTTTACGCCCACTTCCCAATTAATGTTAACATTATTGAAGAAGAAGGTAACAAATTCGTTGAAATCAGAAACTTCTTAGGTGACAGAAAGGTCAGAAAGGTTCCAATCCCAGTCGGTGTTACTGCTGAATTATCCAAGGCTCAAAAGGATGAATTAACCGTCACTGGTAACTCTGTTGAAGACGTCTCCCAATGTTGTGCAGATGTTCAACAAATCTGTAGAGTCAGAAACAAGGATATCAGAAAGTTCTTAGATGGTATCTACGTTTCCGAAAGAGGTCACGTTGTTGAAGAATTATAAGTTAATCCAATGTTTCAATAGATTTTTAAACTTACTAACATTTTAAAAAAAACTTCTTTTTCACACTTGCTTTTTTTACAGTTTTACATTTCTGTATCATTTTCTTTTCTATGGTTATACTTTTTCAGGTATTTTCAATGGTTATTTTAAATGTGAATTAACCAACCAGCAAATCATTGCCAGCTCCGGGACAATAAAGTGAGCTACTTATGATTGTGCATTTTTCGATTGTATTTAACTTTATTGTTTTTGAATGTTTAGCACTTCAAGCAATAAAAAACACAGTAAACATTAATTTTGTATTTTTTAGACGTAATAGCTAATTGTTGTCTCAAGTTATTTTTTTAAGTCTATCAAAGTACAAAATTAACTCACCTTGACTTTAACATGTAAAATTACAGCTTCTTTCAAACTTGTAATTTACAACTACGTGCCCTTACTCTAGCAACGCTTCTCTGAGCTGCAAGTAAAATACCTTCTCTTCAAAGATTTTAACTTGTCAACATAAGACTGCATTCATTTTACAGAAAACTTATATCAGTGATCTAGGCTGTTGATAACCAACCATGTGTTGAACCTTTACGCTTGTAAATACGCTTGCAGATACCTTGCAGATACGCTTACATATACGCTTACATATACAATTAAGCCTGTTGCACGGCTGGGCCTAGGGACATGTACTGGTTACGTAATCACTAACCCCACTTATAATTGAACAATACAAAATTATGCTCGAGACCTATCTAATTTTATGACAAATAATAATCATCAGATAACTGATGACCATTTGAGATCTGGGTATAAAAAGGGCCCTGTTGCATCTCTTGTTTCTGCTGATTTTTAAACATTTTAAATTTTGTACCAATTGCAATTGCTTAGCAAACACCTTAGGTTCAATTATAACGAAACATGTCTAGTGCAACTTATCGTACAGCCTTATCGGCATTTAAGCAACAAACAAAATATAATTTTAATGCGAAATTTTGGGGTTCTGTGGCAATCACCAGTGCAATTGCCACATATGCATACAACCAGAATAAACAGCCTAATGGTCCAAAACCAACACATTTAGATAATGCATTATTCGGATTTGGTGCATCGAAATTCGAAACTAATATTAGAGACGCATCTTTGTGCAAAGACAAAGATTATTACCAATCAGTTTACAATGAGATTGCACAAAAACTAATTGATGAAGATGATTATGATTATGGCTCATTTGGCCCATTGTTAGTTAGACTTGCATGGCACAATTGCGGATCATATGATCAAAATGACAATAGCGCAACCAAAGGTGGTTCTTTTGCAGGTTCTATGAGATTTAAAAAGGAACAAATGGATCCGGAAAATGCAGGTTTATATAAAGGTATTGAATATTTGAAATCAATTGAAAAGAAGTTTCCAGATATCTCTCATGGTGATTTATATACATTAGCGGGTGTTGTAGCAATTCAAGAAATGAATGGTCCAAAAATTGGTTGGAGACCAGGTAGAACAGACTTATCAGAAGAAGCAATTCCACCTTATGAAAGATTACCTGCTGCATCTCAAGAAACTGGTAATTATATCAGAACTGTTTTCAACAAGAGAATGGGATTTACTGATAAAGAAATGGTTGTGCTTATTGGTGTAGGACATTCTCTTGGAAGGTGCCATGTTGAAAACTCAGGTTTTGATGGACCATGGACTTTCTCACCAACTATTGTATCAAATGAATTTTTCAAGTTATTACTGAGTGAAGATTGGCAATTAAAGAAGTGGTCGGGAAAAAAACAGTATGAAGATGAAGGATCCCACAGTTTGATGATGTTACCTGCTGACATGGCTTTGAAAAATGACCCTAATTTCCTAAAGTATGTTAAAGAATACGCAAACGATGAAAAAAGATGTATGAGTGACTTTGCCGTTGCCTTCAGTAAATTGTTGGAAAGAGGTATCAAGTTTAACGTTGACCAAATGTATTTCAAAACTTTGGAGGAACAAGGAAAGGCCTGATTACTTATTTATTTATATTTAATTTATTGTTTTATTTATATTATTACTGGATAAGGTAAAAATAAATGTAAGAATCTAAATTGCTTTAAAAAATGTTAAATATGGAGAGCTTTTTCGGGGAAGCGAAGTCCCGAGAGAAAATGTATCAACAAAATGTAGTCAATAAATTTCATGATCGTAAAGCTGGACTTGAGTTATTGAAGAAAGCAGTTAATTATTCCTTTTTTTTATCAAAGTTTTAAATAAACACTTAAGAGATTTAGACAAAATGGTGAAGCCAATTATTGCACCATCTTTACTTGCAGGTGATTTCGCTCAGTTAGGATGTGATTGTCACCGTATGTTTGACTGTGGTTCCGATTGGGTCCATTTAGATGTTATGGATGGACATTTTGTTCCAAACATTACAATGGGTCCACCTATTATTGATGCATTAAGAAAGGCGGTTCCAAGAGATGCCAATGAACCAGGTAAATATTTTTTTGATTGTCATATGATGGTCTCAAATCCAGAACAATGGGTTCCGGAAATAGCTAAAGCTGGTGGTGATCAATACACATTTCATTATGAAGCAACTAAAAATCCAGTTGAATTGGTTAAACTGATTAAACAAAATGGTATGAAAGCTGCATGTGCGATCAAACCGGGTACAAATGTTGAAGTTTTATTCGAATTGGCTCCTCTTTTAGATATGGCATTGATCATGACAGTTGAGCCAGGTTTTGGTGGTCAAAAATTCATGGCTGACATGATGCCAAAAGTTGAATTATTAAGAACCAAATTTCCAAAATTAAATATTCAAGTCGATGGTGGTTTAGGTAAAGGTACTGTTGAAGTTGCAGCCGAAGCAGGTGCCAATGTTATCGTCGCTGGTACTTCTGTTTTCAAAGCTGCTGATCCTGTTGAAATGATTAAATTTTTGAGAGGTGAAGTTGCAGATAATTTAGTTAAAAGGGGTATTCTTGACTAAATATTTTAGTCTCGTAAATTTTATAATATAAATTCTTATTCAATCTTTTTATAGCACATAGTATCAATTATCTCTTATAGAGTAAAATTTGTATGTGAAAGAATATTATATATAAACTCTTTTGTTTTATATTCAAAAGAGTTTATCACAATGAGAACAGGAATGAACTCTTACTAATTTTTTGGGTACTTAAAATAGTTAAAGTTTTAAAATTAATTAAGTTTTTCTGGAATATAATATTATCAAATGTTTTTGTCTTCAATTAAAATAAAAATTAAAGAAAAATTTTATTCTGAAGATAATAATAATTTATAAACAACCAATATTACAACAAAACAATTTGGAGCTATTCAAATGTTTTAGAAAGTCAATCTAAATCTTTTAGATGTTAAATACCAGGTCATATTACCACTAATAAACCATAGTTGACCAGTTCTAAAACAACATATATTACTGTCGTGGCTTCGACGCGACGTTGAGCCTCCCAAATCATTAAAGAAAAAAAAAAAATCGCAATTTTTTAACATGAATTTTTTTTCAGATTTAGTTTAACTGGAAAATTTTTATATTTATCAAAAAGACAGTTCTCTTATACCAAAATGCCATCGAAGAATTCCATCAATAAGCCTAAGTTAAACCTTAAAAACCAGAGAAAGTCACATTTAGCGTCTAAGAGACGTCAACGTCGTGCCACACAAGCAATTACAGTAATTCAAGGATCGAGTGGATCTACAGAAATCGTTCCACTTTCGACTGGTGGAGGGGTTATTGCAAACAGGGTTTTATCTAACAAGAAAGCAAAGAAATTAGAAAGAAACTTGAAATACGCTAAACTAAGGCAACAAGAAGGTAAAAAGGCAGGAGATGTTGAAATGAATGAAGAAGAATTAAATGAGTTAAAGGAAAAAGATAACGTTTATAGAAAAGCACTTTGGGCTGTTGTTGAAGATGCCAAATCTAACGGATTGACATTTGCAGTTGCATCTGGTGAAGGTACTACACTTGGTGGTGCTTCATTTTAATATATAGAGTTTTAACATTTCACAGGTTCTTTTCTGTGTATCTCGCGGCAAGGTATTAAATTTGTTTTGTGTAAAATATATAAAAAAATCACTTACTTCTAATAGTCGTATTCGCACATTTCATTTGGGGTTTCATATATAACAGATATGTAACGTAGTTAGTAACATGAGAAAATACAAGAAAAATTCTAGAAACATCACTGAAGGCAGCGCCAAAGTTCGGATAAATACGTCATCACATTTTAACAACAGTGGTTCAAACCCTGGCACAACAAAATAGGAGGGTGCGTTTGTGGCAAAAGAAACTACAGTTAATCCGGCTCGAAAGAGCAATTTTTTCTTTTTTCTTTTTTATTTTTTAAAAAACCACTGACGTCATGATGACACTTCTCTTTGGTTACGCAGCACCGCACCATTTTAAGGACGATCGACGCTTACACCACGCAATTATCACCACTTTTTCCTTTCTCAGAGGCGTTTTCTGCAACACTTTTGTTAAAAATACGTCACATTACCACAAAACTTTTTTTTTTTCTACGTCATTGCTCGTAAGGTGCAGATAACAGTAGTTTATTCCGTTTTAAGCCCTAATTGTTATTGTCTCTCGAGCTGCAAATTCTGAAAAGGATCATCATCAACAAAATTTTAGCTCGTTTCTTTTATCTTTGGCTGTTACATCTGTTTTAGAAAATTACTATATAAGGACGACCCTTTCCTCCTATTTTTTCCGAATTGCTTTATCTTTTGTTTATCTTTTTTGTTTTTTTATGTATACAATCAAACAAAGATTTTCCCTGTCTATACAAGAACATAAAAATCTTTACTTCTCATTTCTACACAAAATTAACAAAAGAAAAATTACTACCATTACTACTATTACTAATAATAAAAATATCAATATGGTTTCTCCAGCTGAAAGATTATCAACTATTGCATCTACTATCAAACCAAACCGTAAGGATTCAACCAATTTAGCCCCAGAAGATTATCCAGAAAATCCTTTTAAAGTTACCGTTGTTGGTTCAGGTAACTGGGGTTGTACAATTGCAAAAGTTATTGCTGAAAATACCGTCGAAAGACCATTACAATTTCAAAGAGATGTCAATATGTGGGTTTATGAAGAATTAATCGAAGGCAGAAAATTAACTGAAATTATAAATACAGATCACGAAAACGTTAAATACTTACCAGGAATAAAATTACCAGCAAATGTTGTTGCTGTTCCTGATATAGTTGAAGCTTGTAAAGATTCAGATTTAATTGTTTTCAATATTCCACATCAATTTTTACCTAAATTATTAGCACAATTAAAGGGTAAGATTAACCCTAAGGCAAGAGCAATTTCTTGTTTGAAAGGTTTACAAGTTAACCCAGATGGTTGTAGATTATTATCTTCTCATATCACTGAAGAATTAGGTATTTATTGTGGTGCATTATCCGGTGCAAACTTAGCTCCTGAAGTTGCTCAATGTAAATGGTCTGAAACAACTGTTGCTTATACCATCCCTGAAGATTTTAGAGGTAAAGGTAAAGATATTGATCATGAAATTTTAAGAAGTTTATTCCACAGACCATACTTCCATGCTAGAGTCATCAGTGATGTTGTCGGTGTTTCTATTGCTGGTGCTTTAAAAAACGTTACTGCAATGGCAGCTGGTTTTGTTGAAGGTTTAGGTTGGGGTGATAACGCTAAAGCTGCTGTTATGAGAATCGGTTTATGTGAAACCATTCAATTTGCCCAAACATTTTTCAACACTGCCGAAGCTTCAACTTTCACCAACGAATCTGCAGGTGTTGCAGATTTAATTACAACATGTTCTGGTGGACGTAATGTTAGAGTTGGTAAATACATGGCTCAACACAAAGTTACTGCACAAGAAGCTGAAGCTAAATTATTGAATGGTCAATCTTGTCAAGGTTTACATACATGTAAAGAAGTGTATGAATTCCTTTCAAATATGGGTAAGATCGATGAATTCCCATTATTCCATGTCACTTATCAAATCATCTACGAAAACTTCCCTATGGAAAAAATGCCTGAACGTTTGGAAGCTTCCGAAGATTAGATCCACAGTTTATTATAAATTATAACCTGTCATGCATTTTTCCCTAAATATTTTTACACATTGTATAACTCTTTTCTACAGCACTAGCATTATTATTTTTTTTTAAAAAATTTCTATTATAACATTCCTATTTTAAAATTTCGATTATAAAACTCATGTTATAAAATTTCGATTATAAAATTTCGATTATAACATTCCTATTATAACATTCCTGTTATAACATTACTGTTTATTATAAGCAACCTCCTGTGCCTGTGTTTCATTTTATCTCTTCTCTTTTCCCTTGAATAAGACAGGTTGGCCTGCACGCCCAAAGTCGATCGACCTTTTATTTTTGCATGCGCACTTTCTAGCCGGCTGAGAAATGAGCAGGGAGGCAGACGACAGAGTAAGGGCCAAGATCGCGATCATTAGTATGGCATAAGCTGGCAATGTTGGAAGATGTTCTTTTTGCAAGAGATATATAACCCATCCGGCTACAACATCCAATAATCACAATGTTTGCGGGAAGATTAGGCATCAGATTGATGAAACCATCATTTATTTTCAAAAAACCAAGCAATTTCCAGCTACGTTTGAACTCTACAGTTAGAAAAGCATATGAACCGACTAAAAGTGAATTTGAAGCCGCAAGTAAAATGACCTGGGAACAATTTCTTACATTGAGAAAGCAACAGAGACGTTCAGGTGGTGTTGGATCGATTGTTGCAGCGCTTTTGACGATGGCAGGATCATTCACCTATTTTTCACAGATAGAAATAGATCCAACAGAAACCTTATTTGGATTGGACATTTTCACCGTGTATATTGGTGCAATCTTATGTACAGGTTTTGTAGGGTTTATGTTTGGCCCTTCTCTTATTGGAGACCCAATATTTGCACTTATGAATAGAAACATCATGAGTACTTACAAAATCAAGCAAAAGTTATTTTTGAAACATATTGCTAAAATGAGAGTCGATGCATCAAGACAGAGTATGAACAACCCAGTTCCAGACTACTACGGTGAAAAAATCGGCTCCTTAAAAGATTACAGACAATGGTTAAGAGATTGTAATGAATATAGAAGAAAAGCCAAAGAGTTCTTATAAATTTAATTTGATTTAATTTTCCTTAATTTAGTTTAGCTCATTTTTTTCTTAGATACTTATACCTACTTTGAGAACATGCCATGTTGTCATAAACCATTTTCACCCTGTGTATAGTTACTAATTAAACACCAGAATGCGTGTGTGTACTCTTTTGTTTTGCTAGATTGTGTTGGCTTGCTTAATTTGACTCCCACAAAACTCGTCTCTCGCTAAATCGCTTTTTTTCCTCCATTATTGAACAAGATTTTAGATTGTTCGCCCCAGACTTCGTAAGAATACTTTGCAAACAACAACCATGTCACAAGAAGATATCTACCTACAATCCTATCCATTTACTACCGCTGCTGCAATAATTGGATTTGTTGATCGTAAAGTGAGTGCAATTTTATTAGATGGACGTGTGATAATAGGTGTTTTAAGAACTTTTGATCAATTTGGTAATTTGGTCATCCATGATGGATTTGAAAGAATATATCTTACAGAAAAGAAGCAATATGCAGAAAGTCAAATTCAACAGATTTACGTTATTCGTGGTGAAAATGTGCTTATGATGGGCGATTTAGACATAGATATTGAAGATAACGCAGTTATAGGATGGGACAGAATAGATTATATTGATGCTTACAATCAACATAAAGAGTCGAATAAAAATTTTAAATTAAAGAGCTCCTCTATAGCAAAAACAATTAGTAAAAAGGGTGCTTTCGTTGCTGGTTTTCCAGTTATTTAACTTCTAAACATTATATACTTTACTTTTACTGTATATTAATTAATCACTTCCCAATTTCATGTAACACCATATCTCGCTCGCTGAATAGCATATATTCAGGATCTTTACCTATAGGAAATCTTTTGATATTTTCACATTTACATCTTATTTCTAATACGTCACATGATGGTAATAATTTTTTTGATTTATTTTGAATTCTCGTAGTTGAGGTTAATCCATCTATCTGTAACCGTGAACACTTTTTACATAATGTTCTTTTAATATCGGGATGTAATTTTAGAACGGCTTTTTTACTAACCAGATCCATATGATTCATGTATGTTCTTGAGAGCGTGTCAATCGATTTTCGGTTTTTAGGTGATATTTCTGTTTCGAGCTGTTTGAAACTCATCATTGTTCCTAGCTTATATAAATATGTAACACGCTGATGATGGTCTTTTTTAGGTATGACATTTGGTATTCTAGGTTGTTTACTCTGTTTCCCACTTTTTTGCTTTATCTGTTTAGATTCCACATTTACTTTTTTTTTTTGCAGATTTAGCTGTTTCTGATCTATATTAACATGATTCTTTTGTTTTATACTATCTTTTACCTCCTCAGTTTTATTACTATCCATTTTTTTATAATAAAAGATAACGTTTGTAGAGATTTATTTTCAAAAATGAGAAAAACCTCCTAATTAAAAGCATTGTATCGATTTTGCTTAGATGTGAAAAATTCATGTCGCAGTTTCGAGTGCTGAATTAGAGAGCTCTTGTCTGAAGGCAAATACTACTTTCTTACACACATTTGGTGGTTCTTAGAAATCACAAGACTTACATAACACAATGAGTGGTTACGACAGTGCATTATCTATTTTTAGTCCTGATGGGCATGTTTTCCAAGTTGAGTATGCTCTTGAAGCCGTTAAAAGAGGTACATGCGCAGTTGGTGTTAAAGGTTCAGATACTGTCGTTCTTGCATGTGAAAGAAGAACTACATTAAAACTTCAAGATCCAAGAATTACACCAACTAAGATAAATAAAATTGATTATCATGTTCAACTTGCATTTGCTGGTTTAAATGCAGATGCGAGAGTTTTAATTGATAAAGCTAGAGTGGAGGCACAGTCTCATAAACTAACATTAGAAGATCCAGTCAGTGTTGAATATTTAACGAGATACGTAGCAGGTGTCCAACAAAGATATACACAAAGTGGTGGTGCAAGACCTTTTGGTATTTCTACCTTAATTGCAGGTTTTGATGAAAATGATAATATTCCAAAATTATATCAAACAGAACCATCAGGAATATACTCTGCTTGGAAGGCTCAATCAATTGGTAGAAGCAGTAAAACCGTTAGAGAATTTTTAGAAAAGAATTACCCAAGTGATGAACCATTAGATGAAGAAAATACTATTAAATTAGCAATAAAAGCTTTGTTAGAAGTTGTTCAAACTGGTGCAAAAAATATTGAAATATCAGTAATGAAACCAAATGCATCTCCGAAATCTTTGACTAATGAGGAAATTGAAGTTATAGTAAAAGACATCGAAGAAGAAAAAGCAGCTGAAGCAGAAAAAAAGAAACCAAGATCAACTGAATAATTTATTTAGAACTACGTGCAAGCTTATTTATATATGATGTTTTATAAATTTTTAGTTTTACCTTTAACATTAATAAATCCATCATCATCGGTATAATCATCATTTTCATGTTCATCAGTTGTACTAACTGATGAAGTTTTAAATATAAAACTAGGTGCAAACAATGTATTTGGAATTATTTCAAGTTGTGTTAAACTTTTACCAATATTTGCACTAGGGTCAATAATACCATCAAAGGTTGGTTTATTGAGACATTTTAAGCTTAGTATGACATTGGCTATCTCTTTATTTGTAGATTTGTCAAATAAAGGTCTTTGTTGAGTTACTAACATTGAGAAATCGTCAGCAAAAATAACACTTGTAGAATTGTAGCTATATTCAAGTGCTTCAAGTGTACCTAAGGCTAAACTATCTATGTCATCAACTTTAAAATATTCAGCAATACCTTGTTCATTGCTCCAAAATGCGTCAAGTATTCTATTCATTTCAAATTGTGCAATTTGGTTATGAATAATTTCTGGTGGCTGAACGAATAATGGATTCTCAATAGTTTGTGGTTGATATATTAATGTTGAATCAGCTATACTCTCCCAAATCTTTTCTAATTTTCTATTTTTAAAATACTTATTTATTTTAACAAATAAAAATGTCCCAACGATCATAGGTGGAACGATTATCACAAACATTGGTAATGCAACAAAAATAACTAATCCTGCAGATGCACCGGCCAAACCCAAAATTTTAACACTATCAGGAATACGAGACCACAATCTACCAACAATACCAGAGCCAACTATGTTTTTAGGTGGTCGATAATATGCTGCCATCTTAGATGTACAAAAACATTTCAAAAAATTGTGTGTCAAGTGATTTGTTAATGTAGATGGTGGAATTAATAATGGATTGGAGTTTAAAATCCTACATGTGGGTAACCTAGATAAGTTTGACAAGTGACGGATGTTTTCAGGTTTGTAAAATCCTGTTTTAAGTAGAGATGAGGGGCGTTTCAACATGGTGGTAGTGAAAGAAGGTAGATGCTTACTGGTTGGGGTGCTCGAATTTATATCTGTCAAGCGTGAAATAACATGCAAATGGTTCAAAGATTTAATAAAGATTATACATGTATACATACGAGTATAGATAAAGTCGGGTGAACTACCGAAGTATAGAGTTGGGTGAACTACATTTTTCTGATTGGTTTTGGCATTCTATTAGCAAAAACAAGATAAGAAGTATGTGTTTTCACTTCATGCTCCAATCTTGAGACATCAACCCAATCGAATCCCTCTTCACCTTCAATCAAACGTTTACCCTTACCGAAGGGATTGAAACCATAATCTTTTTCCTTTTTCTGCGTCTTTTTTGAATGGTTACCTGCCTTAATCAGAGCTAGCCCTTCACGTTGCTTATCTTTAACAAATTTTAAACGTTTGATTGCATCGCTAACATCTCTTTTCATTGCCTTGTGAGATTCCCACAATCTACCTTGAACCTCAGTTAATTCTATATGTATCCAACCATTTTCTTGTAAAGACTGAACAGTTTTAACAACTTGTTCAAAACATGGAGAGAAACAGCAAATTCCTATTTTTCTGTCTATTGCTGTTACCTTGTCTAATAAAGGTATTGCTTCCCAAGGAGAAGGTAAATCTAAAAATACAGAATCTGCATCTAACGTTATATTATCAATTTCAAAACCATTTTTACAAACATCTCTATGAGTTATAATTGTATTCAACAAATGGTGATTTTCAAATTCTTCTTTTGCTTTCTCATATCTTGTTTCATGGAATTCAAAAGTATACAACTTACCTTCATCATTAACAGCTCTAGAAAATGCATGAGTAAAAGATCCCGATCCCGTTCCCGCTTCGATAACTTTCGAACCTACCGAAACATTCAAACGCTGTAAAATATATGAAGAATCTGGCGTATAAACTATCTGTGTTCTATGAGGTAAAGACATTGTCCATAGTTCCGGGGTTGGTTGTAGCAAATACACAAAACCACGATCTTTAGGCGTTGTGATTTGTGACCCAAACTCAAGACCAATCATTGAATCGTGTGGAAAAGATCCAAATCTAGTATTGAAATTTTCACCCTTGGTAACATAAACCGGTTTAATAATTGTACGAGATACATACACAAGAACCAAATCTCCTTCTTCTATAAACTTCTTTCTGTTGGTAAACGGCATCGTTCTGCTTTGCTTCAATCTAGCCCTAGTGAAAAAAATTATATATATTTCATGTTAAGCAAAATCAAAATTAAAATATTTTTCGTCTGCACAGCCTGGAGAAAATGGAGTTGTCTTCACGACGCGACGGCTCAGCGGTTTTTTTCAGGCCAAGCCGAACCGCAAAAACGCGGTCGCGGTTTTGTAGTGGGAAAATAGAAGGGGTTGCCGTTTTCGGAAAAATGTCAATATGGGCAAAATATTCCAGATGTGCTATTGTTGTAAATATCTTGTTTTGTTTTGGGAGTAGGGCATTTGATTCTATAGACAGCTGAGTGCACGATACTGGCTAGAGAAGTGTTTATAATTTGATTTTTTCCCTGGTTATCTTGTTGTTTTACTTGAGATTTTGCTTTGGTTTTTGGTTTGCACATCATCATTTCTAACAAAGTTTGCTCTACTCTTTATAGTTTAACATCAGGACTATTTAGTAGGAATACATAATAGATCGTCTTTCTTATTTTCACATTTGAGAATAAAAGCATACGAATAAACTCGTTCAAATTATTGATAGTTTGTATCAGTTCATTTCTTGATAGTTAAGGTTTACATAGTAATCTTATCAATCACAAAATCCAATCTATTCAAATTCTTTTCTTTTTTTTCTAAACTAGACACATCAAATCACCAATATTTGAAACTTTCTAATTCGAATAACACACCTTATATTACCATTTTTTTTAATTAGATAGCCGGAACTTGATTTTTGAGCTACATTTATATATTTCATTCAATCGTCATAATTTTCTATTAAATAAATAAAAGCCATCATTTTAATTTCAAAATGTTTAGAAATACTATCAACAATCACCACATTATAAATAATGAAAACAACCAAGTTGCTAATAAATCAACTCAAAAGGAATCAAAAAATAAACAGTCAACGCATTCTACCCAATCTCAGATTCGTTCACGTACAGTCTTAGGTGTGATTCCTGATAATGCGTTGAATTCTATTCATAATCAACCAAGTTTCCAACAACAACAACAACAGAATGATAATTTTCATTCAAGTCAAGAAACAGAATCTAATCAAAACATTCATTATCAACAACAACAACAACAACAACAAATAAGAAATAAGATACCCGTTTTAGTTGATAATCAACGTCAAGAATTGCAACAATATAATGATTCTTCACCAACCATTTCTTTAGAGCTTGATAAAAATATGGATGTTTCTCATTCTTATACTTATGATCATCATCAATATCTTGAAGAGGATGATGATGAAGATGTTATAACTGATGAAAATTTATCTCCCTTACACGAGCCATTGTCACCAATTTTAACCGATTCTATTAGAGAAGAAATCGATATAGTCTATTCTAAATTTTCTCGTGATACCCTGGATCCAAATGATGAAGACACATATGATGTCACAATGGTTGCTGAATATGGTAATAGAATTTTCAATTATTTACATTTACTAGAAAGCAAATATAAACCAAATCCAAGATACGTCGAAGAAATACAAGAAGATTTAGCATGGGCACATAGATCTACTTTAATGGATTGGTTGATTCAGCTTCACTCAAGATTTAATTTGTTACCTGAAACACTATATCTTGCCGTCAATATAATAGATAGATTCTTAAGTAAGAGAAGAATATCATTGACTCGATTTCAATTATGTGGTGCAGTTTCATTGTTTATTGCAGCTAAATATGAAGAAATTAATGTCCCAACCGTATCACAAATGGTATATATGGTTGGCAACCAATATTCTCGAGAATCATTTTTAAAAGCTGAAAGATTTATGGTTGAGGTTTTAGGTTTTGAATTTGGTTGGCCTGGTCCTATGTCATTTTTGAGACGTGGATCTAAAGCGGATGATTATGATAATGAGGTCAGAACTTTAGCAAAATATTTTCTGGAAATAACCATTATGGATTCAAGATTTGTTTCATCACCTCCAAGTTGGTTATCTGCCGGAGCACAATATTTATCAAGAAAAATGTTAGGACGTGGAGAATGGTCTGATGCACACATATATTATACAGGTTATACAGCGGAACAATTAGAGCCTTTATCTTCTGTTTTAGAGGAATGTTGTTTATCATCCGAAGAGCATCACAAAACCATTTATCAAAAATATAGTGAAAAAAGATTTAAAAGAGCAGCTATTTATGCTCAACAATACTTACATGAACTTTATGATCTTCAAAAATAAGTTAAATTTTTTTTCTGTTTATTTCCTTTATATCAGTTACATCTGTTTAATCTAATAGTGTTCGATTATTATTATTACTAGTATGAACAATAGACAAAAGCAGGGTTTCAAAATTTAAAATATTCTCGGCACGTGCACGAAGGGAGGGTCTGAAAATATTTTGGAAATTATAATTTCTGAAAAATACGCTGTGACTGCGAAATGATGAAATTTTTATTCTGCGCGTCTCCTTGGGGTTGTACGCATGGGAACGCCTGTGCGTGCAGTGGAAAAAATAATGTATGAGAGCTAGTGGGTTGAAATTATCATAGACTTGTGTGTTTATAGTAGAATACCACATATACATATTCATATAACAAGATGTCTGGTTCCGGTGCTCAAGGTACTAAGTTTAGAATGTCAGTATGTATCAATCTATTTATCAACTAATAAAATATTGAATTGTTAAAATTTTGAAACGTATAATTAGAAATTAATCAAATCAGTATAGTTAGTGAAGTTTATCAAATAACAAGGTTTCAACTCTACAACTTTTGTTCAATATCATTTTGAAAACCATTCAATACAGATAAATTTTTAGCATTATTTTTGCATGTCTAACCAACTAATATTCCAATCTTAAGAAATAAGACCTCATATTTGGATTATGAAAAATTTGCAATATTTGGTTATAGTTTGTTATAATCTTCAATACTGAAAGTTTAAGTTTACTTTTTTATTAGCCTCACATCATTTTATGTACCCTGTTAAAATTCAAATAAAAATAAGATCCTCTAAAATTTTCAAACAATTTCAACTTCATAATTTACCAAAGGCTGAAACTCCTGAACATTATACTAACATTATCAATAATTTTATCATTATAGCTTGCATTACCAGTTGGTGCAGTTATGAACTGTGCTGATAACTCTGGTGCAAGAAACTTATACGTTATGGCTGTTAAGGGTAACGGTGCAAGATTAAACAGATTACCAGCAGCTTCTGCAGGTGATATGGTTATGGCTACCGTTAAGAAGGGTAAGCCAGAATTAAGAAAGAAGGTTATGCCAGCTATCGTTGTCAGACAATCCAAAGCATGGAGAAGAAGAGACGGTACTTATCTTTACTTTGAAGATAATGCTGGTGTTATTGTTAACCCAAAGGGTGAAATGAAGGGTTCTGCTATTACTGGTCCAGTTGCAAAGGAATGTGCTGATTTATGGCCAAGAATTGCTTCCAACTCTGGTGTTGTTGTTTAAATTTGTTGATCTTAAAAAATTAAATTTAAATATAGATATCAAATTTTGGTGCAAGGAACAATTATAAATCTTTGTATAACATAATAAATCTTTTAATTCGTTATCCAAGTAAACTAACGATATTCCCCTCTTTTTTATAACATGTAAATTCGCATTTTGATCAACATGAGCAACACCTCCTCTTGGTATTTTTAGTTGATTGTTCGTAAACTTTTGTTTTCATGAGCATTCCAAACCTTTTTCAATTTTTAATTGATGTTTCCGGAAACTTTAGTACATTAATATATTTTTTAAAATACAATGTTAAGAAACTCTATAGAGTTAATCTGTGGTATGTTTTAATTTGTTCATTGTGCAAAGCTGTGTTCACCTTTCGATACTTAACGCGTCCTTAATACTAACTTGTGTTTTTTCTACAGATCTACTAATATCAAATAAAGTACGGGACAGAAATGAAGCACTAGAGAAACTCCAGGATATTAACTTCAATTTACCATCAACTCTAAACGCATTTGATCATGAAATACTACTCAAATTAATAAATTCAATAGACATCTACTTGAATTCAGATCGAATTGTTTATGAAAAATCAAACTCAAATACTGTGGTTGAAATTAGATTGAATAAATCTTCAGCTATTTTGAAATCAATTATTATTAATCTTTGGGGCAATCCAAAATTCAGTGTGTTGTACAAACCAAAACAAAGTGAAAAACTTGTCGATATTTTACTGAAAAATTTAACATACAGTCCTATCGAATCAGCTGAGCAGATATTTGAACCTGTTGTTATAAATATTACAAAGTGTTTGAATTATTTGATTAAAATCCAATGTTTTAGGGATCATATATTTTCTTCTACTTGTAAATTAATAGTTGATAAGACTCTTAAGTGTTTAAATTACATCATACTTGGCTCCAAACAATCATCAAAAAATGAAAACGTAATAATCGAATTACTCTCCTTATTTTATGAATTTTTGAATCCATCTAATACTTCAGACCTAATGTTTTTTGTCAATTCAAAAGTTTATTATGATGATATTTTCAAACTCACTTTAGGATATTTTGAGAATATTTTTACCGATAACAGAAGAGAACGTGAATCTTGTATTTTTATTTTCAAAATAATAAATAAATGCTTGATCAACTTATCAACAACAGATATAAAATTATGTCACAAATTCTACAAAATTGGGATACAGTTCATACTTGAAGTAAAAGTGCTGACATCTAAAAGATTAGTTTATGAACTTGCAATTTTTCTTAATCTTATACCATCGTTCATTGGATTAAATAAATCACAAAATACCCATGATCAAAGTTGGGACCAAAGTTCTAACGGTGAAATAAATTCAAAAAGTTCCGAGTTCGTTAATACCACCACTAGTTCAGAAAAATCAGAAAAATCATTTATATTTCCAGCAACTGAGAATACTTACTCGGAAGGGGAGGAAAGCTTAGTTATGTCTGATCCAGACGAGATATATACAACTACTTCAAGTAAACGAAAAAGAGAAACCATAGAAGACCCTCTTAAGAATTTAGATGATTTGGGTAAAGTTATTGAAATTATTTTCAATTTATTTCACGATAGTTCCATTAACAAGCAATTGGAACTATCAAATGATGTAGTTGATCTACACATTTTTTCAGATTTAGATGAACAGAAAATTAACTGGTTTAATTTAAAATATGTTTCGTTATCTAAGAGAGGTCATTTAACTCCATGGCTATTACGAGTAGGATTAAGTCGTTTAATCATTGCATTTTATGGATTGAAAAAGGAATCTGCTTATCAAAAATTAGTTGGGAATACATCTAAGATGCAACGTTTAACATCAATAAAACATTCATTATCCTTTCAATTATCTGATTATATTTTCTATTTTGATAACCCAATTGATTTTTTTATTTCTTTTTTACTTGATGATCCATTTTCAGATGGGAATATTAATATTACATTTACTCAAATTATGGTATTGTTTTTAGCTTATGTTTCTTCATCAACCAAATTAAATTTTTCACAGGAAATTTTGAAACAACTTTTTGAAAATAAAATTGGATTATTGACGAATCTTATGGATATCTTTGAAAAGCAAAATGAAAAGATGAAATACTGGATATATATAGCAATATATGTTTTTCACTCCATTTTGCTTAATTATAAAGATGATCCAATGTCTGTGAACAATGAATTGACGATGAGTGTACCTTTTAAGCGGTTACTTAAATATTCATTAGAGCTTTTAAAAGATCCAGTTATCTCTAAGATTTCTTGTGCCCTATTATCACATGTTTCAATTTATTACTTTTCATCAACAACTTCACCATTAACTTTAGACAAGGCTATACTCCAGCAATATGAAAATATTATTGAACTTTCTGAAATCAATGGTCCCGCAATGATATCCAAAGAGTCAATTATATTTTGGATAACTGCTGTTTCCATATGCAAAAACTACAACTTTAGCAATGCAAAGTTTTATAGCTCTCTGAATAGTTATGATCCCCAATTATATAGCCACAAAGTTTCAAATTGGCTTTTTAGTAAGTTTGAACAGTTGGAATTGCTTCACTCAGTGGATGATATCTTTCTCACTACTGTTTTTTTATCATGGTTGTCTGGGCTCAGCGATATCAGTTTGACATCTGAAAATATTAACTTTATGAATGAGAAGCATGTAGGTGAAACATTAAAATTGCTTTTGGGTAAAAATTCCACTTTTGAGTTGGCTAACTATATATTAAAGAACAAATCTATAACCAAATATGAGCATTTGGACACACTACCAGTGAAGATTGATGCAGATAGCTTATTAGTCAATAGTTTAACTAAATCTAAACTGAAAATGATGTTTTCCAACTTTCTTGAGTTACTAATTAACGAGCCTAAGAGTAATACGTATATTGTTTGGACAATATGTTTGCATCTTATATTTTATAGAAACAGCTCAGAATTTGAGTTTCTTTCCACAGGATTAACCCATTACTTGAGGGAAAGATTTAGAAATTTTCAAAATGATCCAACCTTTTCATTATGCCTACATAAATATTATGATACAGCCCTCCGGATTCCAGCTAACCAAGAGCAATGGATCAGCCATTTATCATCTGTTATTCCTTTCACCGAACTTCTGGAAATTACCCTCTATAATTTGAACTCTTCAAATTTATTTAAAAAAAAACATGATCAAATAGAAACTGATTTATTTGACTCATTTATGGGAGATAATAATAAGCAAAATTTTTTTTCTGAACTACCAGATTATAAAATATACAATTATAAAAGTTTATATTATAATTGCTCTACATTGGAACAAAAAGCAGTCAGATTTATGTTGAGATCAACCACCGAAGATCAACCATTAGAATTTAACAAAGTGTTAAAGTTTACTTCAAAGCTCGAATCAAGATTCAAATTTATGGCATCTCAGTATGAAACTTACAAATTTATTGCACTAAATAGTATAGTGCTGGATGAGAAAACGTTAGACACTTTGTTCAACAACTTAACCTCACTTCTTGAAGATCATACAACAAAAACATATGAATGTACAATCGTTATTGTATGTGAATTATTTACTGCCTATTGTAAAGTATGGATGGCGTCTCAGTCCGGTATTGAATCTGACGGTAAGGCAGTTTATGATTTTTTGGTAAATTTGAAGAAGAAAAGCATGTTACACACAGAAAACTCATTTATTGCGTTCTTCAAACTCTCTGTTGAGATTGCCCAACACATTCAAATGTCAGACATTGGATATGAAAAAACTTTAATGATTAGTAATATCACAGAATTGTTTTCCATGTTCAGCAATCATGCTAAATATCAAGTTTCTAAATGTTTAATGAAATACATAAAGTCGTGTGAAAATAATGAACTTGAACTCTACAGTTTAATGGTCAAAGCGTTTCAAAATCCACAACAGAGTTTTGAGTCTGCTGCTACTTTTTGTAACTTCATGACACTACTTTCAAGTGCATCAGAATCTTTAATAGTTGCGACGGTAAGCAATTTACTTGAGCTTTCTATATTTCAGCAGATCAAGGATTATCTCCCATATACAGTTACCAGAATAGCAACAGTTAATAAGATTAAAAACACGTATCACCTTTTTTGGAATTTTAAAGAAGTATTTTTTAAATGCTGGGAAAGCTTTGAGTTACCGATTGAACAGTTTCCTTATGAATTGTTTGGCTTTTCGTCACTGGACCAATTTTTATTAAAAAATTATAAAGAGATCACTGCACTATCATTAGCGTATGATCGTGTGGATACGCTTTCTACATATGCTAAAACTCTAAATATGAAAGTTTCATCTATAGTTAATGATTCAATGTCTCTTGCGATCACTATTTCCTGGACTCAAGGAGGTTCTAAAAATAAAATTTTCAAAACACTTCAAAGGTTTCTTAATTCATCGAAGGCAGTGAAGGTAAATTTAAAAGAGCAACTTTTGTTGATTATATATCACCTATTAAGACATTGTGATTGCACTCTGGAAGCAGATTTAATAGGTGTATTTGAAAATATTGCACCAGAAGAATTGAAGCATTACCCACTTTCGAAATCAGAGTCTAAAATTTATTTTCTTGACGAATATGGACTTTACATTAAGCCAAAAAGTTGTGTAGATATGATAAAATATTTTGCTGAAACTTGTGAGATTGAAGATATTTGGTGTGTACCGATAATGTATCATTTGAGCTCTAAATTCTTATTACTCATTGAATCCTCAGTCCTAAACATTGAGCGGATAATCCATTTAAAAAGATTAAAGCTTTTATATATGCTATCACCAAATAGCTTGACGAATGTTGATATATGTGAACTATTATCTCTTAATTTAGTTCCATACTTATCTGATGAACTTTTAAAAGATGAAGTCGTGAATATTATTTTTTTTATGCTTCACACTAACATAAAAACACCCAAAGCAATATCTAACACTGTGTGTTTATTAATACTTAGTGCATTGTTAAAAGTTCCTAAATGTGAGAATACTACGAAGACTGTAAATTTGCTAAAGGAAAATTTTAATAGTTATGAACTAGGTGGTTATAATGAAATGTTTAAATTTGGATTACAGACGTTTGATATGAAAACCTCAATTGTCCCAGACTTAATCAGTTTTGTTAATTATTCATGCGATGACAATAAAAATACAGAAGTTGCAATCAAATTCTTATCTTTACTTTTTGAACGTAGTTCAGAACTTAATGTATTTGTATTGAAGTTCGATGCATCAGAATTGAGTCAGCACTTTATTCAAAATATTTATGAAATAAGAACAAAATATGCAAAATTATTATCTAATTCAATGATTCAATGGATTGGAAAATGTTTAGGCGTATATTACCAGCATACAGGAAAGTGTCCACATACAGAGTCATATGAATTTGATGCTTATATGTTAAGACTAAACAATCGTATTGATTTTAACAAAGAGGTAAAATCTCTTGATATGATCTTTCAATTAATGATAGAGGAGATTCCACTATCTTCTTTATCTACAAAATATTGTTTTGAGACAATAGTTGGAGTTATTATTTGCCAGCAACAAAAAATGCCTGAAAGTATAAACTCTGTTCTATCATATGACAAGCTTTTTAGCTCTTTGGAGAATTATATTTATCCAATAGGAAATTATTTATGTTCATTATTGATTGAACAAGTTGAAGTAAACACTTTATCATATTACAAGAACGGAATAGAACACGCTCTTAATGGATTTACAACTATAATAAAGGCTTATGATTACAAAAAGTGGCTTACCCAGATTTTATTTTCAGTTATTAATGAACTATCATCCAAAAGCCCAATAATTCTCTTGCTTGCAAATTATATTTGCCACATTCCATCATTTGCGGTGAAGTGCTTTTGCCCAATGATAATTTATTTTATTGAGAACGAGCCCCTGAAACGTAGCCAACACATAGCAAAAATGATGCAAGATTTTTTTAAGGAAGATATGGAAAATTTATCATCCGAATCTATTGAAATATTTGTGGAACTAGTTTTATTGATTAGATTGGGAAGTAAAACGGGTAATGAAAAGTTTATTTCTATACTGAGGTACTTAGACCCGCCTCTTGTTGTACAAGCTGCACTATCAATTGGAAAATACAAAACTGCTTTGATGCTATTCGAAGACCATTATACAACAATTGATTTAATTGATAATGTAGTTTTATTAGAAAATTCACAATACAACATATGGTTGAAAAAAATATATGCTGGAATTGAGGATAAAGATCTGATGTTTGGTTTACCAATTGTTCCAGAACTCGATTATGGCTTGCAAATTTTGAAGAATAAAAATTTGAAATGGGCCGACCTGATGTTTAATAATTCATTATTTGAATCTGGTTTACAATCAAACAACAAGGAGAAATTAAATTCAATTCATGAAATATCGCATGTTATGATGTCAATGGGTTGGTCTGGAGTTTCAAATATTATGTGTGAGTATTCTAGCGATATTTTAGGTTCTGGGAAAGAAAGTGGTGATAATGATATATTGTTTGAACAACTTTGGAAACTAAACCAGTGGGATATTCCAACATCTAACGAAGTTGTGAGCGAAAATCAATGTATCTATTCAACATTAAAACAAATTAAGGAGAACCCCGAATATCCAAAGAAATTTTGTGAAGAAAGCATAAAAAAGTTGGTGAAAATTGACATCACACAATTCCAGACCCCTGGATTAACTAAGAAGGAAACTTTGGAATCTTGGCTTCGAACCATATCTATTTGCAACCTTATAAGTGATGTTGTATCACTCGAAGATCAGAGCCTTGAATCAAAACTTGAAGAGTTCAAAGATTCCACAAACTGGTTTAGGAATGCAACAATTAATCAGTTTGAGAATATATTATTGAGTAAAAAAACAATTCTTGAAATAATGGGACAATTTGGAGGAAAAAATGATAACACCTATTTTTCACTTTCTGAACAGAACTGTTGGGTTGGAATAGTAAATGAGCTTCATTTCTACAGTAGTTTGATGATAGAAAAGGGATATAAACAGAAAGCTCTCAACTCCTCTGTATTATTAAATGACATTGCTAAAGATAAATTTGAAGGTAATAATCATCTTGTCAATAGGGTAGCTAATTTTAATGTTGCAAGAGCTTTCTGGTCACAGCAATCAGATCGGTTTCCGGTTGAGACTTTAAAAGAAATAATTAGGTCTGGTAACACAAAAGATAATACTGATTTTGGTTTAGACACAATAAGTGTTGTGAATATAAGCACAGAATTCTTAATGGCTACACTAGCCCAATGGTGCGATGAATGTAAACAAGAAACATCAAGCACCATAATGGAGACATACATCGATTGTATTGTTGAAAACATAGGTAATAATCCTAATCTTATTCACACAGATTTAGGCCTAACATACCACATAATGGCTAAATTCTGTGATGGTCAAATATCTAAAAATCAAGAAAATACTTCATCCGAAAAACTTTCACAGTCTATAATCAACCTTGAACAGGATATAAAATCACTAACAAAGTACATAAAGGAGGAAGAAATTTCCAAGGAAAAAAAAAGATATGCTCTGCAAGATTTAAATAGACTAAAGTTAAGACATCAACTGAAACACAAAGAACTATCTGAGACTGAAAGCGAAAACAATAATTATGTTGAAAAAGCTGTTGGCTTTTATTTTAAATCCATTGCTTTTGATCAACATGAATTTATAGAAGTAGATATTGATAGATTCTGCTCTCTTTGGATCGAACACAATACCATCAAATTGGATGAAACTGAGTTACTTAACCTTTCTACATTTCACTTTGTTCCATGGTGTAACCAATTGGTATCAAGACTTTTAGACGAAAAAAGTTTATTCCAAAATTTGCTCAAGAAATTAATCATTAATATTTCATTCTCACATCCATTTCATATTTTATACCTATTGAAATCATTAAGAATAACTAAAAAAGAATCTGATGACTCTGCTGCTTTATCTAGAGGTAATGTTGCGGATAAGATTTGGGAAATTATAAATGCATCAGCTTCTAAATTTAACGTTGAAGGTCTTGATAACATCGCCAGATCAGTTGATGAATTCGCAGACAAAGCTGTAGAAATTGCTAATGTTAAGTTAAAAAATACAAAAAAGATTACATTCCCCAAGCTACCAAATGGACGTTGGTGGCTAGATATACTGCCTCAATTAGAATTACCAGCGCCTGTAAGGTTAGTTAAGGTTTTGAAGAATAAACCATACAGAAAGGATGAATTGGCAATTATAATACAGGTGAGTGAAGTATTGTTAGTTGCATCATCTGGTGTAAGTCATCCTAAGATTATGAAGATATACTTATCTACAGGAGAAACACAAAAAATGTTGATGAAGGCGCCAGATGATTTACGTCAAGACTCTATCATGAAGCAGGTTTTTGAAAAAGTTAACAAATTATTATGGATGGATATTGAAACTAGAAAAAGAAATTTGAGAATTATCACATATAATGTTTTACCATTAGGTCCAACATCAGGAGTATTGGAATTTGTACCAAACTCGATGCCATTGGTAGATATATTGAAATCGTTACATAAGGGTGATCAAATGGATATAAATGAGGCTAGATTGAAGATGAAAGAAGTTCAAGGACAGTCCAAGAGTGTGAGGTATCAAGTTTACAAAGAAATTTCTAAAAAGATATCACCATGTTTAAGAGCTTTTTTTTATAACAATTTTACATCACCGGATATGTGGTTTGTTTCAAGAAGTCTTTATTGTCATGGAATTGCGACAACCTCAATTACTGGATATATACTAGGTATTGGTGACAGACATTGTAATAATATATTACTTGATAAGTCTTCTGGTGAACCAATTCATATTGATTTTGGAATTGCATTCGACCAAGGCAAATCCTTACCCATTCCGGAAACTGTACCATTTAGATTAACCAGAGACATAGTCGATGGTATGGGTATAACTAGTGTTAATGGAATGTTCAGTCAGAGTTGCGAACACGTTCTTAGGGTTTTAAGATGCAATACACAATATATATGTGGTATTTTGGATGTGCTCAAATATGATCCATTATATAGTTGGACACTTTCTCCACTAAGAAAGAGGAAATTGCAACAAATTTATTTTAATAATGAAGAAAATAATAACGAAAATAATGGATTTGAAGATTTTGTTAAAAAAGATTTAGGATCTGAAGCAAACACAGCGATCGAAACAGTCAAAAAGAAACTAGAAGCCAAAGGTTTAAGTGATGAAGCTGTCGTGAGAGAATTAATCAGGGAGGCTGTTGATCCAAAAAATTTATCATTAATCTTTATGGGTTGGAGTCCATTCCTGTAAAAAGTTTATAATTTTATATTATCATCATATACATACATAAATATATATAGATAAAAATACACATAGAAAGATAAAATTGAGATAGTAATAGTAATATACAAATTAATGAAAATTTAGTGACAACTAGGCTCTAGTATCGATAGCATCTTTATTCCCCCATCTGTTGTTGTTACCATTCATACCGTTATTGTTGTAACCGTTATTATTATTTCTGTTGTTTCGTCTGTTATTATTATTCATATTATTCCTGTTTCTTCTGTCTCTGTTGTAGTTATTATTATTTTGGTTATTGTTTCTATTATGACTATCCTTCTCTCTTTGTTGTTGTTCCTTGAATTTTTCAATAAATTCATTACCCATTTTAAATAATTTGATTGTCATTCCTTTCAAATAGATATGATCAATGTGGTGAAATGGTTCATCTTCTTTCAAGGAAACGCATGCGTTGGTTAGTGTGACATTCATGTAAGAGTCACAGTTTTCTAGAGTTCCGTTTGCAATTCCACCGCTTTTAAGCTCAACCACAACAGTCTCACCTTTGACAGCATTAAGTAAATAAAGAGGTAACATATTTGCTGGTTGATAGGTATATCCTGACACTGTACAGTAAAGAAGGTTAGATTGACCACAATCAAATTCATGTTGAGGATTGCCGCGCAAACTTACATAACAAATATTTAAAGATGGAAAAACAATATATTTAGAAAAAGTAAGGACATAAGAAAGAAGGAAGACACGGCAAAACCAGAGAATAGAATAAAGAGTGCTTTTTGAAAACAATGAAGGCATTGGATTTTTCTAATAATAAATGCTATCCGTTGGAGATGCCCAACGTAGAAAATGAAGATGAAAGAATGCGGCTGGACTGCAGAACAGGTGCATCTGTCAATATCTCTAATTCACGAATTTTCGTATTTGGTGGCTGTACGTTACCGATTGATCTACAAAGCGACTTCACATTGGATAACTTGCAGAATAAATTTACAGAAAAAATCAAAGAATTGCATCCCCAGTGTTATATGCAAAATGTTGATTATAATCAATTTTTATCATCTGAATGTTTTAGATTGAGCTTAATTAATCGTAAATGGAATCATTATAAGATCAAATCTTCAGCCTCTCATCCATATGCACGTATGTTTCATACTATGGTTGTTTATGAACATTACGTATATATTATAGGTGGCTTAAGATTCAATAGACAAAATCAATTTGAAATACTAAACGACGTTTGGAAGTTTGATACAATTACCAAGCATTGGAAATGTTACTATCGAAATAAAAACGATGTAATAACACCCAGGTTTGACCAATTGTCTATAGTTTTACCAAGTTCTGAAATCTTTGATAAGTCTTTTATCCACCCAGGGTTATGCCTTATCGGTGGTATAGGTAAAGATAGTGATTATGTCGAAGGTATTCAACTTCTAGATATTTTGGACGAAAAGCTTCCTGTTGAATCTTTCAACGATTTAACTGAATTTCAATACTTTGATGACAAAATTATATGCGAGAATAAAAGGCTAAAGCTACGATATTCTCAAAATAGCATTCAAGTCAGTACATGTTCTTCCACAAATCAATTACGACTAGGTATTTTTGAGAACACCACAGATAAGAAAATGTTTGAGCCCTTCATAATTTTTAATGAATCAACCGACGGTGTTAGATTGGTGCACTCAAATGATTTCGATTTGAACGAGATTTCTGATATTGCTTTTCCAAATTTAGAAACCTTTGGAGAAAATGCTATTCTAACTGGATATTCAAAAAAGGAAGGTAAAATGCTATCAAGTATTTACAATTTGAGGACATCATTTTGGCAGAAACTACATGTGTCATGTTTACACAAAATATACAGTCATAAGCTGACTAAAGGTTTTGTTTGGGAATCACATCACAAAATCGCCTTTCTAGGTTCAATGAAAATGGTTGAAACTACGGGATCTGTTCATTTTTTTGACAATCTTGTTATCCTGTCATTACCATTTACTAATTTTTATGGGAAAAAACCAATAGTTAATTCAAAATTAGGCAGATTAGATAGCTTTTCAAATAATGGTAGTATGTCTTCAGCTAAAGGATTATTATTGGATGCAAAAAGTACTGGATTTTTGGGTTTAAGAAAACGATCAGCTTCGGTTGCTTCTAATTTTTCAAATATAAGTCAATCAAGAGCATCCTGCAATCCTCAAACACAACTTCCAACACAGACAAATGCGCAGGAGCAAATACAAACCCAAGTTCAAAAACATGTAATCACGCTATCATGTGTTGCATCATCAAACATGACGATAAAGGTACTAATTAAATCTTTGCAGTGTTTCTCAAATAGAATCTTATCGA